>OX123182.2:57964801-59167801 GCA_944739405.2 Euclidia mi
TATTGTACTTACCGGCTTAGGTCGAGCTAAAGTTAATTCTATTGGACAATTTGTATCTTGTATAGAAATTGATGGGTACCAGTATAACGATGTGAAGTTTTATGTAATTCCTTGTAATAGTATGCCATACCAAATAATATTAGGGCACGATTTTCTAAAAGATGTTGTCACTGTTATGAAAGATGGATCAGTTTGGATGAAACCGAGTGACTGGGTAAGTGAGATTGATTGTTTTACGTGTGTGTCTGATTCCATAGGTTGTGTTAAAGATGAAGATGTCAAAGATGAGGTTGTAAGCTTGGTGGAGAGTTACCAGCCACGAAAAACAAAAGAGGAACCTAACGGGTTGCAGATCACACTCAAAGATGAAATAGGTACCAGTTGCTCAACGTCCACGACGAGTGGCATTCAAAGAACAACAAGAGGTAGATAAACAAATACAGGAGTGGCTTGAACAAGGGATCATTAGGGTTAATTTTTCAGAATATAGTAGCCCGCTAGGTTGGTCAGAAAAAATATGGATCATTAAGAATATTTGTTGACTATCGGCTTATCGACAAGAAGATATTAAAGGATGAGTATCCTTTGCCCATTATAGATGAGCACATTGATAAGTTGGCTGCTGAGTTTTTAGTACAATAGATTTGAAGTACGGCTTTTTCTATTTACCAGTGCATGAAGACTCCATAAAGTATACTTCCTTCGTGACAATGACAGGGACGTTTGAATTTTTAAGAGCACCATTTGGGTTAGCATACTGTCCTAAAGTTTTTACTCGATACATTTCAATAATTTTCAGAGATTTGTTTACAAGAGGTATAGTGCTTGTGTTCATCGATGACTTGTTGATTCCAGTATTGGACGAGCAACAGGCTGTAGAAAGGTTACGAGACGTGTTGAAAACAGCCTCTGAATATGGACTGAAGATTAACTGGACCAAGTCACAGCTTTTAATGAGAAGAGTTGAATACCTAGGCTATATCATTAAAGAAGGTGCAGTAATGCCATCGCCAGGGAAGACTGATGCAGTCATGAGATTCCCTGAGCCCAGGAATGAAAAGCAACTGCGCAGTTTTCTAGGCCTCTGCTCATATTTTAGAAAATTAATTGAGAATTATGCACTGGTAGCCCAACCTTTGACAGATCTACTTAGAAAAGAAAATAAGTTTGTATTCAATGAAAAACATATATCAGCATTCAACATATAGAAGAAGAAACTATATAGATAACTATATAGATCCTTCCAGTATAGAACATGCAGCAATATTATTACAGAAAGATGGTAATGGTGAATTTCATCCCATACACTACATGAGCAGACGGACTACTGATGCTGAGAACCGTTATAGCAGTTATGAATTGGAAGCTTTAGCCATTATAGAAGGTATAAAGAAATTCAGACATTACCTTTATGGTAAACAGTTCAATATAGTCACAGATTGCAAGGCGTTCCAGGCGACTTTGATGAAGAAAGACTCCATCATGTCTTCAAAGGTAGCCAGATGGATACAAGATTATGACTTCACTATAGAACACCGTGAAGGTATCAAGATGAGGCATGCAGATGCTTTAAGTCAAAATTCATACGTTGGTTTAATCTTTACAGATTTGCATAGTGACTTAAGACGTGCCCATGAGAGTGATAATGGTCTCCAGGCAATAATGCAGATTTTGTCTGATGAAAAACCATATAAAGACTTTTACCTGCATAAAGGTATACTATGCAAAGTTTCGGAAATATGTTTGGTCGTACCACAGAAGATTGAAATAGAAACTATCAGACGAGCTCATGATAATGGTCATTTCTCAAAGAAGAAAACCATAGAATAAAGAATAAACAATAGGATGAATGAATGAAATAAATTTATTTTGACTCCACACAACAAGTTACATACATAAAAAAATATAAAGAACAGTCATAAGAACAAAAGAAAAACAGAAATTACATAACAATTACAGTAGAACAAACAGTAATAAAAAAAAATAACATACTTATACAGACAGGAGAAGAAAAAAGTTGTTCAAGGTCAGGTGAGTGGGGTCAAAAAAGGACCTAATTCGACATGTGCCAGGCGCATACCTGGCTCCGATTTTCAATTAGGGCCTCAAGTGACTCACGAAAGAGACATCAGAAAATAAATAGGTATATACATATTATAAAATAAATCATTATTAATTTTATAATATGTATATACCTATTTTTATTTACGTAAATTTATTACTAAATATCTTATTAAAACCTAATACATGTAAATAGTAATAAAGTTTTATAATAAGTGTATACCTATCAACAGTGGCGCGTGAAGGCGTTAGTTACGGGGGGACGCTTTAACGCCCCTTGTTTGGCCAGGACGCCAGTCCAGTGGCCGCACTACAGCCGGCGTATCTGCACGCATATAAAATATATCACGAGCACGCATTCACGCTTTCAATAATTTGATACTCAGCAAGTAAATTCATACATATATAAAATAACGCAGAATATAACATTGCTTTGTGTACAAGATAATATGAGACGAAGTACTCAAGACAACTATGGTAAGTGCAGCTTAGTTCGTTATCCGGCAAAGTGTATAGCAGTACATTCAAACAAATTTGTGTGTATTTTATTTTAGACTAGAGGACGCCAGCAGCTACGCCTGCAATTGTTTTAAATTTACCCGTTTTGGCCGATCCCGTGGGAACTTCGGGAAATCCCTTCTTAGTGCACCCCTATGGACCCCAAGGAACATACATGCCAAATTTTAGCTTCCTGAGCCCAATAGTTTCGGCTGTAGCGTGTCTGTCAGTCAGTCAGTAACGCAAGGATTTTATATATTTAGATGTTGTATAATATACCTACGTATGTGTGTGCAGTTTCAGATTCACGCAGGATGCCTTAAGTACCTAATTGGCTATTAGGTGTCAGGTATAAACTTGACGGCTGTCGATCAATGTAGTAGAATACCTCGGGAGGTGATGCACCTAGCTCACACAAGCGCGAGTACCAGACCCCAAAGGTGAGGTTTCTATTTCGTAAAGATGAGAGTAGGGACTTCGGGCAGTAATAGGTTATGATGTTTGTTTGATTCATTTGTTACAGGTTTCTCACACTGTGTGTGCATTTACATCACAGACCAACACACTACGTGATCGACATACTTGTTTGCGTAAACTTCAAGGTCGCATGCAGCTCAAGAGCTTTTTACAAAAACATACTGATAATTATAGCGAATGTAAGTTATAATTTAAATTAATTACGGCAACGGTGCATAATCATATTAATGTCATAATTCATTAACAAAATAGGTAAAATGAGTCAGTAATAACTAGTAGATAAGTCAAATAAATATAATGTCAAAAAGAAAATAAAAATAAAACAAATGATGATTAATGAATTATAATGTTATAATATGTCTAGTATAAGTTAATGAATTATAACGTCACTACGAATAGGCACATAAAAATGTATGTCGGAATTATTATTAATTATTAATATATAAATAAATAAACCGTATTATGAATTGATTATTGTCTTAATAATAGGAATTAATTGAAATGTCACGAACTAATATACTGAATATAATAGTCATAAATCATTATTTGATTGTATTTCATTATTATTAATTTAAATTAAATAATTAAATAATACGAAATATTAATTTTTTTAAGTAGGTACACATTACGACTTTAACCCTAGAGTACTAATCTTATTTTTTTACCGCTTAATACTAATGATCGCTCGGGAGGCTACTTCATATTATGACATGATACAAGATTTTAGAAAGCCTTTTTATTAAAAATTGTTTTAAATTTAACAAAATAATGAAGAAAGACCTTGTTTCTTTCAATGCAATGGCACATTTTCTTTAAAATTATAATTTCAGTCTTAAAATCAACCTTAAGTCTAACGTAACCCTTGTTTGAACAGTGTTTATAATAATAATAATAAAAAATAAAGAGTCACATATAGCCTCTAATTTAGTACCTAAATTAAGTATTTTTAAAATGTTATATCACATAAAAGTAAAATTACTATTGTAATTATAAGATATTTGGCTTGACAATAAATTAAAATCAGACTATATTTTTTCTTTCCAAATTACAGCAGTTTGGATAGAGATTGGGTTTGTAGAGCGACTTCTAACTTGGCGCTTGTGCTTGCTTGTATTTGAGATGTTCGAGGAGGTAAATTCAGATTGTTCGGAGCAATATATGGCAGATCATCTTCAAACTGGCACGAAGGATCAGCCACACTGTCATCTGAATCGTAATCCTCAACGTAATCTTCAGTTTCACTGTCCAATTCTTTGTTTTCCAAATATTTTTTTATCTGGTTCTCATCGAAATTCATTTATGAAACAAAATAACCAATTCTCAGCTTTATCAAACAAATAAATAAAGAGATAATTGCAAAAAACTAAGAAACGGTATTGGTAAAAAACTTACCTTTAATACTAATGATCGCCTCCCAGGCGACCGTCGGGTCAGTAACTCGATACCTGCATATTACCCGCTGAACCCGTGACAACTCTCCACTGCGTCACGGGATGCACTGTATTGGCGCGAACGCACCCCGCAATACATAGACGTAATTTAAAAATATTCTTAAAAAATCAACCGAACGCGGCCTCTCAGGCGATGATTAGTATTCTAGGGTTAAATCAGAGATTAGATTAGATTAGTATCACCCATTTTTTGTTGCTTACTTGTATTTGAGATGTTCGAGGAGGTAAATCCAGATTGTTCGGAGCAATATATGGCAGATCATCTTCAAACTGGCACGAAGGATCAGCCACACTGTCGTCTGAATCGTAATCCTCAACGTAATCTTCAGTTTCACTGTCCGATTCTTTGTGTTCCAAATATTTTTTTATCTGGTTCTCATCGAGATTCATTTATGAAACAAAATAACCAATTCTCAGCTTTATCAAACAAATAAATAAAGAGATAATTGCAAAAAACTAAGAAACGGGATTGGTAAAAAACTTACCTTTAATACTAATGATCGCCTCCCAGGCGACCGTCGGGTCAGTAACTCGATACCTGCATATTCCCCGCTGAACCCGTGACAACTCTCCACTGCGTCACGGGGTGCACTGTAATGGCGCGAACGCACCCCGCAATACATAGACGTAATTTAAAAATATTCTTAAAAAATCAACCGAACGCGGCCTCTCAGGCGATGATTAGTATTCTAGGGTTAAATCAGAGATTAGATTAGTATCACCCATTTTTTGTTGCTCCTCCATAAGGATTTTCTTTGTTTCGTCTGAAAGTGTGTAGTGACGTAAGATTCCGCAGTGGCGGAGGGATATTGTTCCAACACTTTGAAGCAGCATAGCGAAAGCTACCTCTGAAAGCCTCTGTGCGATGTAATGTGATAGACAATTGCTTTGAGCACCTTTTGTTTAGCCGCTCGCTGCCATTTGTGACCCATGTCAGTTTTTCATAAAGATATTATGGTTGCTGCAATTTTATGACACCAAATAATAAACAAGCCAAATGTACTTTCCTCCGGGATTTAATTTTCAAAATATTTTTTTTATTAAAGAATGGCGTCACAAGGCCTCTGAAAGGTACTGAAAAACAAAATCGAGCGCATACATTCTACATCCTTTGTATTTGCCTATCTGTACGTGCTAAGAGTCGAGGGCCATACGCGGCATCAGCATAATTTAATTTACTTAATATCAGTGATTCAACCAGCTGAATACGTAATTCTTCAGGTAGGTAAGCACGCATCTTATACAACACTCTCAACCGGTAAAAACAGTTCTGTACAGCATTACCA
The DNA here is from genome assembly GCA_944739405.2 of Euclidia mi. Taxonomy (NCBI): domain Eukaryota; kingdom Metazoa; phylum Arthropoda; class Insecta; order Lepidoptera; family Erebidae; genus Euclidia; species Euclidia mi. The sequence continues at coordinate 57,970,575 of OX123182.2, forward strand.
ACATGTTTCTCAAATCGTAGTTCTGAGTCCATTATCAGTCCCAGGTTCCTGGCCTCACATACTCGCTCTACTGAACTCCCTCTAAGATGAACTTTAGATGCCGAATGCAATAATCGCAAATTGTTTTTGGTACCAAATATGATGTATTTCGTCTTAGATGGATTTAACAACAAGCAGTTATTCTCAGACCACGCGACTAATCGTTCAAGATCGTCATTCATGTCTTGTATAGCTTTTTCATAATCAGTAACCTGAAATGACATGTAGATCTGAACATCATCCGCGTAAATATGGTACTTACATTTATTTATGGATTTCTTTATATCCGCACAGTAAAGGTTAAAAAGAATAGGTCCTAAAATCGAGCCTTGCGCCACACCTCTCGTCAAAGAGATAAGTGTCGAGATCAGAGTGGTTCCATTACTGGTATTCAACTCTACATATTGCTGTCGATTAGTTTGGTAGCTATGGAACCACATTACTGCCTTGTCAAATCCATAGTAGCGCGTTTTTGATAATAATAAATTTAAATTTATGGCATCAAATGCGTGGGAATAGTCCAATAGAACTAGAATTGTGCACATGCCCTTATCCTGGGCAGACAAAATGTTATCAGTAACATCTAAGAGTGCCGTAGTGGTTCCTCGAAACTATCTAAATCCGAACTGAAGTCTAGGTAAAATCTCGTGCTTTTCCAAAAAATCTGTAAGCTGGTGACTCACAACCTTCTCCAAGACTTTAGACAGACAGGGCAAGATACTTATTGGCCGTAAATCCTGAATGCCAGTAAGGTTTGGCGTTTTAGGTAGCGGTCTTACACTAGCTATCTTCCATAAATCGGGTACCGTAGACGTTAGCATAGAGCGATTTATTATGTCCGTTATGGTTTGTAGTGTATGTGTCAAAGTCATTTTAATCATAATTAAATTAATTTAATCATATCCCTCGGTGTTTGACTTGAGACCCTGTATAATTTTATAAACGATATCTTTATCCACAGTTACTAAACTAAATGTGGCGTCACAGAACCTATGGTATTCATGAAATGTAAGATGAGATATACTAGTTTTTGAATTACCAGGCACAGTCAAAAAGAAAGAATATATGGTGTCGGGGTCATTTAAATGTGAAGGAATATCAGATACCTTTGTTGGCGGTAAAACTGTCGTTTTTAAGTTTTCCACAGAAACTTAGGATTTTTTATCTGATTATTAATATTGTGTTTATAATATGCCACTTTTTCTCGGTACAACGCGGTAGACACTGTGGACTTTAGTTGTTTATAATACATTTTACTAGTTTCCATATTTAGTCGTCGAAACCTAACCAACGCATCGTCCCTGTGTCTCATCATGATTCTAATCGTTATCCATGGGTAGGAACGACCCCTAACTATACAAACTTTAACAGGAGCATATATATCAAACAACAAGGTCATCTATTCGTTCAATGCGCTCACCATGTCATTCACGTGCCAACGTTAACGACATGGTGAGCGCGACAGGTCTGATATAAGATCCCAGCGTATTTTCTCTACATCGCCACGCATAGTTTCAGTGCATATGTTTTTAAATGATCGCCTCATAAATATTTGTGGTGACAATTTCTGCTTCTTGATACTGAGTTCACAGCTTACAAAGCAAAGGCTAGGTATTTATCAATTTATTATGGCTCAACATTAACACATTTCGCACTCAAGTCTGTATCAATCAAATCTATTAAGCTCTCACTGTCCTCGGTAAAATGGGTAGGAGACGATACTAGTTGAGTAAAACCTACGCAACCAAAGAAATCGTTAAGTTTTTTCGTTTTAGCATCATTATTAATTTGGATATTAACATTGAGGTCCCCCAGTAAAACAAAATGACCGCAATGTCCCATAGCACTTAAAGTCAGGCTAATTGAGTCCAGAAATACATCCAAATTCAGCCATGGAGGACGGCACGCCGTGCCAATGGCAATCTTTTTTCCGTGCAGCGTGAGGATGAGCCACATCTGCTCCACGGAATCGAACCTAGGATCGTTTGTACCCGTCCACGATCGTGCGTTTATGCTGCGTTTTATATAGAATCCTACGCCTCCGCCGCGACCGCCGCAAACATTCGCTGGCCTTGGAGTGTGACAGAAGCGATACCCTGATAGAACCGGCCTCTCCCTGTCTCAGCCATGTCTCATTTATTGCCAAAATGTCGACAGGGTTACGCTCAAGCATGGCTACAAAGTCATCGTGATTTGTACCAGGAGATCCCGCGTTCAACAAACCAACTCTTAGGTATTTATTAATAACTGCCATTACAAATACGCATTTTATTGCATCGCACCATTACCAGAAAAAAACACCTGCGTATTTATAAACAAGACAACAAAAAACAATAAACAAGTATCCGTCGGTAGCATCAAGAATTGTTAAGCTTAGTACCACAATATGAATCCAAAGCAATGCATAAATATACACAATAATACGTGTTGTTTTTGTGATAACTATGTGTGATATTAATAATAAGTATACCTTGTAAATACATATATATGAAATTAGATGTAAATAAGTTTTAAAAGAGATTATAAGTGTCCGTCAGAATGAACGGTCACTAGGCGTATTTATCGTTGAATGTTTGCCTAACAATTGCTTCCCTTTTGCTTCTATTTGCTTCCTATTCTCAAACAATTGCTTCCATCGTATTCTAGAAGAAAAAAACATTTTAAGAGTGACCGTTCATTCTGATGTCAGGACGGCCGGTCACCGAGTCGTAGTGTTCTTGTTAAATAGAATTATTAAAATTCACGGTGGCCATTAATTACTTCCCGTTTGCTTCTCTCAATATTTAACAACGATAATACTGTATCTATCACGGCAATAAAGATATCGACCAAAGTGTTGTGTAACAATATTTTTAGTGCCTGACAAAAAAATAAAGGCAAAACTCTTATTTAACATTGCAGTTACGCTTGATTAGGCGATAAATCTATGGTATTGTACCGGTAGCCTACAGCTAAGTATTATGTTATTAAAATAAAAAGAAGTGCCTATCGTATTAAGTGTTAAAAATTCATACAACTGTAATAAACACCTTTAAAGATAAGATTTCAATTCTTAACTTCCTAGGGAGTGTTCTTATAGGCGCTAGCCACTGTTTGCTAACTCCCCATGTTTTAAAATCTTACACTGATATATCATTGAATTCGTTACGAATAATCGCAATAATAAAAGTATTAACGTTTTGTTGAAAAAGAATAATAAAAACAGACTTTAAAAAATATTTATTTATTTCTTTATTATTATTAATTAGAACGGCGGTTAGTCAATAACACTAACATAAACTTATTTTTTCACTTAAACAATACATTAATTATAATAAACTGATTTTGTGCAACTGCGGCATATCACGGATTTGAACCTACATGTCTTTTTGGTAAGGACTTAGTGGAGCCCTGTGTACCTTATTCATTTATTAATAACCGAGGGTAGATTCTGTTTTTGCTACAAGCATTAATTAATATTACTTTGTCGTTATTACTCTATTTTATCATTGATAGTTACTGTTGATTACATTTATATGATTTTTTCTTACTAAATACGATAAGCACTTCTTTTTATTTTTAATAGCATCATACTTAGCTGTAGGCCACTGGTACAATACCAAAGATTTATCGCCTAATCAAGCGTAACAGCAATGTTAAATAAGAGTTTTGCCTTTATTTTTTGGTCAGGCACTAAAAATATTGTTACACAACACTTTTGTCGATATCTTTACTGCCGTGATAGTTACAGTATTATCGTTGTTAAATATTGAGAGAAGCAAACGGGAAGTAATTAATGGCCACCGTGAATTTCAATAACTCTATTTAACAAGTACACTACGACTCGGTGACCGGATTTTTTCTTCTAGAATACGATGGAAGCAATTTTTTGAGAATAGGAAGCAAATATAAGCAATAGGGAAGCAATTGTTAGGCATAAATTCAACGTTAAATACGCCTAGTGACCGTTCATTCTGACGGACACGATTATAAATACAGTAATAGTGTTGTTTATTACTACAGGACAAACTAAGTAATGGTAATTTGATTGTTTTTATACAAATGATCGTTATTTTTGTCATTGGAGGAAGTGAAAGTAACTATACAGTCATTATAAGTTAAGTATTTTGAAAATAAATTAAACAAGACAATTAATCTAAACATTTGAAATACAATCAAACCTGTCATTGTCCAAAAAAATTACTTATGTCGTTGTCGTTAGTTACACGAAACGTAGGTGCCCCATCCCATCTTTCCTCTTAATTAATACTTTTCCATCTCTCAACCAGACATATCTCCACTGTTGACGGCGACCAGCCTCACGAGCTTTGCGAAACAGCTGATGATTAGCGCGCGTCAGCCATTCGTTAATATAAAGGCGACGTTGCGAGCCCGCTACACCCAAGTCTGTTGTGGTGAGAATCCGGCGCACACGAATCGCCCGTAACAAGGTGTCGCGAGTTGTGCGGCGCGCCAGCCGCACAGCGATCACTTGCGGCCGGTGCGCAGTGGGGTCAGCAGAGGCGCCAGTCTCCTCGATAATATTGCGACGCGCGGGCCCAATTCGCTCGACGTGTACGATGTCGGTGTCCTATATGTCAACTCCTAGCTTGGTTGCCATCAGTTTAACCATATGAGTGACACTCTCACCCTTTTCCTCGGGTAGTTCAGCCACAAGGACATCGTTGAGCAACAGTTGCTGGTCCCGGTCGTTTAGCTCTCATTTACGTACAACAACTCGGTTATGGTTTCCTCAAGGGGCTCGATGTTAGAGGAGGAGGTTCTTTTCTCTAACTCCTATTCCAGAGCTGTGAACCCTTGACTCCACACTAGCCACCTGTTCTAAGCAATTGTTGATTGCACTCTTAAAACCTGCTACCTCAGCTCCATACTGGCGAACTTCGCTTCTCATGGCGGACATTTCTTCTCTGAGCGCCCTTAACTCATGTATTAAGTCGCCGCTGTGCTGGTTATTGGGTATTTTAATGGGCGTAGCGAAATTGTCCTCCCTAGGCATTGAGGAGATGGTGGGTGAACTACAGCCGGTACATGTCCAGTTACCGGCAGTGGAATCTGATGCTGGGACACGTGATGAAATATCGACGGACATCTAGTACATCGCATACAATCATTTTGGGCCTTAGCAGTAACGATCTTGCCGCAAGCTAGTCAAGTAATTTGTTGTTATTATTATGTCGACGCAGTGAATGACGCAAGAGCACACAGAATTGTGGCTAAGTAGTTCTTGCTAATTCTCACAGATGTCGCTGTTTACAATAAACTTATAAGGCTGTATTGTAGGCTGTAGTGTTATCGATTATTGCTCACAACTTGATGATTAGAACTACTGAGCACTGCACCACACAACAGTCACAATGTGTATTTGTAATAATTATAGTTTATCATGTATAATTTAGTATTTTTATTTATAATTAGGGTAGATTCACTGCCATTCAATAGTCAAGTATTTTAGTTTTAAATTTATTTAATTTATAGTTTATATTTTCTTACTCTCTCTTTGTCACTGAATAACACTAGATGTCGTTTATTGTTTACTATACTATAAGTTCACAAATAAATTAATACGAAGCTCACTGTGTGTCCCAATTTCCTAGGGAAATCCAACGGTGCTGATTGGAACCACTGTAGTTTCAATAATAAAACACCAGGGTATAGATGAAGCATGTTTATTGAATGAAAACACCCACTATTTATATGTGTCGCGGTAACCAAACCATAGCTAGAATTTGAACTGATGAGTGCCATCTATCGGCACTAAATGTAATTACAAAAATCCCCAAAACTATTTATAATGTCATTGTGAACGAAACCATACCTCGAATTTAAACCGATAAGCTCCCTCTATCGGTCCCCTTCGTAATTAACAATTATATACATTAAAATAATAATACTGCAACAAAAACGAATATAAATGTTTAAAACCATTTTGCTATAAAACCCTGAACATACCCGCCCACTAAGGACAACAGTCCTTAACATTTTCCATATGCTTTACATATACACAGTAACACGAAAAAATATATACAATTAAGCATCTTTAAATCTATGATACCGTGCGTTTCAAGGGACAGCCCTGGTTACATTATCCACGCCAGTGTGTTTTTGAACTATTCTACCCCTTAACCATCTAGCGGGTGGTAAATCAGTTTCCTTAACCAAGACGACGTCACTTGTATCTGATTCCGGTATCAATTTAAACCATTTGTGTCTGTGCATCAAACCAAAAGTTAAGCCAAATATGATTCCATGCCAAACGTATTGTATGCGCCCAGCAACACGAAGTATTACCTTATTCCAAATATGATTTAAACAGGTAAGTTTAGATTTTCTCATTACGTTTTACCATGCTAATATCTTCACTTTCGGGCTTTCATTTCCTTTTATTATTATGTCCCTTCAAATATTTCCTGTTTCTCACGGTAAGTAGGTATGCTTTGGTATTTTATATCTTTCCTTTTTCAGGAATCTTCTGCAATACGCCACTACAGCGCCATAGGAATTATATGCATCGTAATATCCATGAAATCTTACTAGCCAGACATTAGGTTTACATTGCATCCAGCGATTCAACTGAAAGTTAGTCATATCATTCAACGCTTCACGGTAAGTAAACCATTTATAAAGTAATTTTTGTGGCAGTTCTTCATCCCAACTTAGTCCGGACAACCATAACCTATGAATGCATATTATTGTGATTATAGTACCCGATGCCAGCCATCTCAGTGGATCATATAAACAAGATCTATGGTGTAAATTCTTCCTTTTAGACGCAGGTACCGGCATGGCAGGCAGTATCTCAACATATTTAAAGCGGTCTCTAGCCCGATTCCAGGTAAGTCCAAGTATCTTATTGGTTCCTTTAATTTTTGCTTTAAGCTCTTTGCCTTCTCCTGTCTCCTTAATCTTTTCATCCTTGGCATTAATCTTATCTATTGCTGTTTCGCTGTTGCCGTCCCATTTTTGTAGTTAAAACCCACTTTTATTTAACAAACTAGTTAATTGATCACGTAATTTTATTGCTTTATTGTCATCATCACACCCATTTCTATCTTCATCACTATCCATATAGAAATCTCCTTTGACCTTTTCTACTGGTTTCTCTTCTTTAAAAGGTACTACATGACAGCCACTTTCATCATGTGTAGTAGTAGAAGTGTGAATGTTTTCGCAGCTCTTTTCTACTCCTTGAGACAAGACTTTTTCAATACTTTGTGGTTTGTTTTCCATTTCCCAAAAGGCTTTCATCATGTTGTCCTTCTGAACATGCATACTTACTAAATTTGATGAATACTGTTTTTCTTTGTTTGTTCCAGATAAGATCCACCCGAAAATTGTTTCTTGAGCTAGCAACGAGCCCGATGGACATTTATGGAACCCTTTTCGTAATATGTTGCCGTAAACATCAGATCCCAACAACATATCTATCTTGTTGGGTGAATTAAAATTTGGATCAGATAATTTGATGTTTTCTATAACTGACCAAGGTTCTAGTAATATTTCCCTTTGTGGCAGTAACCCGGTCAATTTGTCTAATACATAAGCGGTAACATGAACAACGCAGTCTGGATTGTGCAATGAATGAAGACAAACTTGTGTCTTTGATTTAGAAACTACCTGCAATTCACTGCCCAATCCCGAAAAATTACCCATGACTGCGGTGCTGTTTAAACCCAACAAATAAACCGCTGCTTGTGTTATAAAAGAAATGTGTGACCCCTGGTCTATTAACGCGCGTAGGGGTATCACACCTCTTCGTGTCTGAACATTAACGATTGCTGTAGGTAATAAAGAAACTTGTGCAAACCCTTTTGTAATGTGTGCGCTTCCCGTGGTAACTTCATCTGATCCCTGGTGTGATGCTACAGGCTCCAATGGTGATTTAGTCTCAGCACTACTGGAATGTAATAATGAGTGATGTCGTCTTTTACAAATTTGGCAAGAAGTTGTGTTACGACAATACTTAACACTGTGATTATTCCCCAAACAGTTGTAACATAAGCGATTGTCTTTTACAAATGTACGTCTTGTGTTGTTGTCTAATTTAACAAACTCTTTACAGGACCATATTTTATGATTACCCTTACAATAAGAGCAAGCTTGCGAACAATTCTGTGCTTGCAAAGTATGAAAATTGAATTGAGAAAATTTTCACGAATTATTCTAAGTCCTAAGCTAACAATTTGAAATTCTACAAGTCCTAATATTTTTCTAAGTCCCTATTCTAATAATAACTTTAAAGTACTCACAGTCTTTGGTCCACACAACACAACGCTATTTACACCTGCCCACTTTGTCCGTCCAGTGATACTCCTCACTCCTGCTGCAGCCAATCCCGTGTATTCGCCGAGATGTCGTTGTCTTGGGTACTGTCGCTCCCTGTACCCAAGTGCCTGAGATCCTCAACGACAATCCGTCGCCCTTAATCTCGGGTTGAGCCTTGCAGCTCTGGTCGGACAAAGTCAACTTCTAACCTGAATTAAATCCGACTCGAAGGACCATGTCCCAATTTCCTAGGGAAATCCAACGGTGCTGATTGGAACCACTGTAGTTTCAATAATAAAACACCAGGGTATAGATGAAGCACGTTTATTGAATGAAAACACCCACTATTTATATGTGTCGCGGTAACCAAACCATAGCTAGAATTTGAACCGATGAGTGCCATCTATCGGCACTAAATGTAATTACAAAAATCCCCAAAACTATTTATAATGTCATTGTGAACGAAACCATACCTCGAATTTAAACCGATAAGCTCCCTCTATCGGTCCCCTTCGTAATTAACAATTATATACATTAAAGTAATAATACTGCAACAAAAACGAATATAAATGTTTAAAACCATTTTGCTATAAAACCCTGAACACTGTGTTTATAATTTTTAATACTTGACAATCACTGTAACCAAAACTTTGATATCAACGTCCGTGACGTCACTTCTCTGAATCAATCAGTATATATTATTACATTTCAAAATTGGGAAAAAATGTTGAAGACTTCATTGCTAATTGTATACCATGTTTGTTGGCTTCCAGAAAAGAAGGCAGACAGTAAGAATTCCTGCATCCTATTGCACATTCACAAGCAATGATTTTGCACAATATTGTCAGGAAGAAGGAATAGAACATATTAAGATTACCACCGGAGTGCCTAGAAGTAAAGGCCAGGTAGAGCGAATACACAGGACGATTATAGCAATATTGACCAAGCTGTGCATTGCGGATCCGTCTCATTGGTACAAGAATGTCAGCAGAGCTCAGAGAGCACTGAATAGTACATATCATAGAAGTATTGATAGCAGTCCCTTTAAAATATTATTAGGTGCAAAAATGAAAACAAAAGAAGATATTGAACTGTTGGAATTACTAAAACAAGAAGAAAGAAATAGTTTTATGGAACACAGAGCAGAACTTAGAGCACATGCAAAGAAACAAATATTAGATATTCAAGAGGAGAATAAAAGAAACTTTGATAAGAAAAGAAAGAACAGCAAGGTCTATAAAAAAGGAGATTTTGTATGTATCAAGAGGACGCAGTTTGGCACTTGCTTGAAACTAAAAGCTAAGTTTTTGGGTCCCTATAAGGTCACCAAAATCAAGAGGAACAACCAGTATGATGTAGAAAAAGCAGATCCACAAGCTGAAGGGCCACATAACCACTACCTCATCTGATTACATGAAACCTTGGCCAGATTATGCCTGTGATTCAGAGTGAAGACTAACAGGTAAGTGAGCATTTTTTTAATGTATTAAAGATGATGTATGTTTTATTTAGTTTAAATTGTATCTGCCCTAGTATTGTTTTATGATTATGTTGTACCCTATAAACTATAATGTGTACTCACAGATGTCGATCTGGGTTTAATTTAAGTGTTTTCATTCATTGATGTTTACCTCAGAGTAACTATTTGTTTAGTTTAGTATACAAAACTATAAAGATATTCTAAGATGTAAAATTATTAAATTATTATAAGATGCACATGTAAAATGTAACGAAACAATTAGATTAAAGAATGAAAGAGTGTATAAGAGGAATAAAAGATGATGTCTGAGGACAGACAGTAAGTCAGGACGGCCGAGTGTGGGATTGTGAATGTGTATCCAAACGCTTGGTTAACTGTAAGATGTTGTGTGAATGTATCCGAACGGACGGAAAGAGTGAGTGTGAACGAGAGAGTGAGTGAGAGAGGAGAATGGCGGTAAAAGTGATAGATGTTAGACGTAGCTCCCTAATAAGAATTTTGTAAAATAAGTTATTATCAAGTAAAAGACGATTATTTAACCGTAAAAAAGTTTATTTTCATACCCCAAGACCCTACATAAATAACTAGATATATACTAAAATACATGTTAAAATCAAGACAAATTAATACACCTGCATTATTTTATTTTATACTTACATCCGTTTTATTTAATTGAATTAGGAAATGGTTTCAAATTTACAACTTATTAATGTTTTAAAATGCGAAATATTAATATACAATGAATACATTAATTTCTACAAGCTAACAATTCGTCCATTCTGATAATTTTCGCCAATTAATTTTCATTTTCACAAATATTCATTATTCCAGACGCTATCATTATGGACAGTGTGTACCGCGTATATAAAACAAACCCCTGTCATAATATATATTACATAAATACATAGGTGCACATTGCACTAACTATATTAGATACCTTCACGCTCATAGCAGGTAAATGCCAACATGTGCACATTGCACTTCAAATAGTTCTATTATCACGCTTATAGCAAGTAAACTTCAACATGTGCACATTGCACTTCAATTAGTTTTACCATCATGCTTATAGCAGGTAAATTTCAACATGTGCACATTGCACTTCAATTAGTTTTACCATCACGCTCATAGCAGGTAAACTTCAACATGTGCACATTGCACTTCAATTAGTTTTACCATCATGCTCATAGCAGGTAAACTTCAACATGTGCACATTGCACGTCAATTAGTTTTACCATCATGCTCATAGCAGGTACATTTCAACATGTGCACATTGCACTTCAATTAGTTTTACCATCACGCTCATAGCAAGTAAACTTCAACATGTGCACGTTGCACTTCAAGTATTTATCTACACTCAGACTCAGAAGTGTAGATTTAAAACATAGCTGTATATAACAATAACTCCAATGATCAAATCAAGACAAGGTTATAATATAAAGATTTTATCTTCATAAAACTTTTGAATGTTGAACTCGTAAACGATGTTCCCCTATCACTAATAAGTCGCTTTGGTAAACCAAACGTTCCAAAATAATCTCTGAGAACTGCGATAGTGGAAGTTGATTTAGTATTCCTTACCACCTTTAAAACACCAAACTTTGTAAACGACTCGATAATGACTAAAATATAGCAATTCTTTCTTTTCGATGTTACAAACGGACCAACATGATCAACATGTATGGTATAAAAGGGTGCAGCTTCTTTAGGTATGGGGTGCAAGAAGCCCTGTTTTTTGCCTGCTGGTAAGTTATTATGTGAAATTTACATATATTTTTATGAACTTTCGCATACCAGGAAACCAATAGTGTTGTTTTATTTTATCAAATGCAAAATTACCTATCTCATCATGATTTTTGTGTAGTATTTGCCACCTACAACCCTTTGGCACCACCCACCTCAATCCATCTTTCGTTATTTTGTACACGTGCGCGCCGTGGATTCGAACCCGATACCCTCTGCATGGCAGTCTGTTGGTATATCCACTCGGCTATCGCCGCCTCTTTCGTATCTCCACTAAGTCATCAAATTCCTTGTCAGAAAGCATTTTCCTAATACGTTGCAACTCAGAGTCATTAAATTATACCGTTGACAACCAATCGTCTGTGACAGTCATAATATCACAACTATCGATAGCCTGAATTATTCCTGCATTTTCCACAATTGGATTTGTACTCAACGCATCAACGTGAATCATACCTTAACCAGTCTTGTATTCTATATTACAGTCATACTTCTGGATTAAACTCCACCATCGCGCGACCCTTGGTATCATATCACGCTTTAAAAACGTTGCTCTCAGCGAATTACAGTCTGTTACAATGGTGAAATTCAGCCCAAGCACGATGTTTTTAAATTTCACTAACGCGGCAATAACTGCTAGTTTCCAGCTCATATGATGAAAAATGGGATTCTTCAGGCGACGTCTGTCTACTATAATAAGCAATAGGTTTAAAAACCCCATCGGTTTGTCTTCGTATTAAAACGCTTTCTACTCCATATTTGCTAGCGTCAGTATGTATTTGGGTTTCAAATGTAGGGTCATACAATGCTAGTACAGGCCTTAAAATAAGTGCATTTTTCAATTTGTCAAACGCTTATGCCTGATTTTGTGCCCAAACCCAAGCAGAATTCTTTTTCAGCAACTTTGTAACGGAACGAGCTATTTTACCAAAACCTTTAATCAAACGTCGAAAGAAGCTAGCTAGTCCAATAAACTGCCTAACGTTATGCACGTCTTTAGGTTGAGGGAAGTTTTTAACAGATTCAATTTTAGTGATACCCGGCCTGACACCGTCGCTAGTAATTTCAAATCCTAAGTAGTCAACACGATTTTGGAAAAAGTAACATTTTTGCGGTTTTAGCGTTAATCCAAACTTTTGAAATACGGTTTGCAAACTCTCAATGCCTTCTTTTTAATGTCTTACTTGGTACCAATATGTCATCCATGTATGCCAACGCAATATTGTAGCGCAAATTCCCCAAAACCAAATTAATAGTTCGCTGAAAAACAGCTAGTGCATTGGCTAACCCAAAGGGCATTCTATTAAATTCAAATTGTCCATCGAGTGTTGCAAAAGAACTCTTGCTTTTGCTATCTTGACTCAATGGGATTTGATAGCAACAAGCTGCCAAATCTAAGGCACAACAATATTTATTGCCCGCCATACGATCAATCTGGTCCTCAATACGAGGCAAGGGGTAATGCTGTTTAATCGTTTTCTTATTCAAAGCACGATAATCTAAGCAAAACCGTTTATCCCCCGTTTCATTTTTAACCAACAAAACTGGACTTGCATACGATGAATGAGACTCTCTAATGATGACATACTTTAAAAGTTCTTCAACCATAGTTCTGACCTCTCCCTTTTCAGAATGACTCAATTTATATGGTCGATATACGACGGGTTCTGTATCTATAAGCTGAATATTCATTTCAAAAATAGTTGTTTGACCTAATTCAGACAAATCTTTAGCAAAGCAGTCGCGGTACTCGTTCAATGTATTAACTAATTAAAGTTTCTGACTATAGTCTAAACTCGCATCGATATTAAGATCATCTAACGTAAGTGGAGATTGGTTTTTACGAGTTTTAGTCTCTTGTATCCTATCTACGTCTTTAATGTTATTACTAATACGGAAAATATAAGCAAGAGCCAAAACCTGACCCTCTTTGAATTGAATTGATCTATTATCATAATTCAGAATTGTTAGATAACCAATACCTTTTTTAATATTTTACATTCCTATCTTTACATGGTAATTGAAACCGTGACCATTTTCAACAACAACAATACCATCATAATATGTATTAGTAAATACCTTAACGGATAGACACGCGTCTGTAGTAACAGTTCCAAAGGTCTTTAAAACCAGTCGTGTATCGTCCCCAAGCCGCTTATCGGTAATTATCAAATGCTTATCATATTTGAACACCCAAATGTTAGGTTGCTCGGTAGCAGTCTGTCCAATTAGCAAATCGTAGTTTAAGTAATTATTAGGTCCAACAACTACCTCCACATAAATTTCAGCATCATCTACAATAAGTGAAATTTTCGTTCCAAGGCAGTCACGTATATATTACCAAAACCTTTGAGCGATGGCAAGTCATCAATTTGTCATTTTGCACGTGGTACTAACCTCACTATAACGCTCTCTTCTATCAAAGTACATTGATTGGCAAAATCTACGTAGCCAGTCAACTGCACGTTATTAACGTTTACGCGTTTATTGAATATTTTTTTTGCTAATTTACCATCATTATCTAGTCATAATCCTAAGGCACCCCGCTGGTGCAGAGGGCCCCAACAAGTTTTCTCCAAGCCGGTCGGTCTCGCGTGATTCTTCGAGCGTCTTCCCATTTTAGTTCTTCCTTCTTGAGCTTCTTGTCCACCGATCTCCTCCATGTGTGTACTGACCGTCCGCGTCTTCGCCTACCCTCCGGTTGCAATCAAACAACAACATCTAGTCATAATAATTTAACTTCGACTTTATCTACTCAAACACTCCTATCACATTCTGGATTATCATGACCGATTCGTTTACACTTTCTGCATTTAATGATAGGTTTACTAGATCCTGATGCTACATGACCCGTTTCACGACAGTTAAATCACCTTGGGACTCTATTAGGATCATATTTTAATGTTCTACGAGTGGTATCGGTCACAGAGCGTACTGTCTTTTTTGTAAATTTATCAGATCACTCATGTTTCACACCTCTGAGATAGCCCAATAGTTTATCAGTATCCTCAAAACCTACTGCCTCTGCTCCGTACCTAACCAATCCATCGTCTATTCCGTACACAATACAATCGATAGCATTCCTACCTACTATGCCGCACCGATTCAAAGCAATTAACTTTTCACAATAATACTCTTCTAAATCATCGCCAAACTTTGCCCTGATAGCTAGCATTTCCGTGAGCAAATGACCATAGTTTTCGTATGTTGCAAAGGCAGATTTAAGATTTTTGACCCATTTATCCCATGTAATCAATACTGATGGTTGTCCCTCATACCATTTTTTTGGAGTGCCGACTAGCTTTGGAAGAGCGTAATGAGCGGTCCGCTTACTAACACAGCCATAGATCTCAGAACACTCTTTAACTTTACTGTTTTTTGATTTAGGATCGAATCATGGTACTAGGAGTACTATAGAGGCATTAGCCTTCTCAGCATTGTTGGCAAATTGTATGCGAAGGTACTGATTGAAAGAGTTATGAAAGTAACTGACAAGAAAATATGGGATGTACAAGCGGGAATCCGAAAGGGTATGGGGTGTACGGATCAAGTCTTTTCCTTGCGATGCATAGCCGAGAAATTTTTGGCCAAAGGTCGAAAGGTCTACTGTGCATTCGTGATTTGGAAAAGGCTTACGATAAAGTGGTGAGGAATGAAATGTGGTCGGTACTGTCGATGTATGGGGTGAACAGCAGCCTAATTCGAGCTCTGAAATCCCTTTATGAGGATTCTAGAGCTTGTGTGAGGATAAACGGGGCATACACTGACTGGTTTACCATCAACACAGGTGTTAGACAGGGATGTGTAGCGTCGCCGTGGCTGTTCAACCTCTTCATGGACAGTTGTTTGCAAGACTTGAAACATAGTGATTGTGGATTAAGGATGAATGAGTTACTTGTCAAATGCCTTCTTTATGCTGATGATTAGGTTATACTTGCGTCTTCAGTGGAGGAGTTGCAGGAGATGGTAACAATCATGCATGGTGCGTTAGAGAGGAAAGGAATGAAAGTGAATGTAAGTAAAACGAAAGTTATGGTTTTTGAAAAGGAGGAATGCGTTACGGCTTGTAATGTTATGATCGACGGACAGCGAGTGGAGCAAGTGAATGAGTTTGTATATTTAGGTACGCTGTTTACAAGAGATGGTAAGAATGTAGAAGATATTGAAAGACGAGTTATTGCAGGTAATAGAGTGAATGGAGCTCTGAAGGCGTTTATGAATAGCCAAAACGTGTCCAAAAAGGCACGTTTGGCTGTGCATAGAGGGGTGTTAGTACCTACTCTTATGTATGGTAGTGATAGTTGGGTATGGCAGAAAAGTCATGAAAGAAGAATAAATGCTGTAGAAATGAGAGCACTGAGAAGTATGTGTGGTATCTCTCTGACTGACAGAGTAAAGAATTGTGTGATAAGAGAGTGTTGTGGGGTAAAAGAAGATGTAGTGACAAGCATCGAGAAAGGTATGCTAAGATGGTGTGGGCACGTGGAGAGGATGGATGACGAAAGACTGACCAAGCAGATATATAAGGCAAGTGTGGAAGGGACAGGACGAAGGGGAAGACCTAGGCGGACGTTCTCTGATCAGATTGGAGACATCCTAAAAACAGGACAGGTGAGAAGTACCCCGAACAGAAGAGCATGCATGAGGAACCTGATGGGAGTGAATGAAGCAAGAGAGATATGTCTGGATCGTTGCAAGTGGCGTTCCGTGGTCTCTGCCTACCCCTCCGGGAAACAGGCGTGAGTCTATGTATGTATGTTCTGGTACTAGGTTATTATTAGTAAACTTTTCTTTATACTGTGGGTTTATGGCTGAGATAGATTGCAAAGAATCTTTGACACATTTAAGTAATTCATAGTTAACGCCATTGGAAGATGAAGGTCGTGACGTGACAGATGCAAATCTTTCTTTAGAACAATGGCGTACTGGACTACGTGACCTACTAGGATTTTCTTTCCGAGGAGTCTCCAATCTGTGATGCCTTTGCTTAATATGATTAATACGATCTGAAGATCTATTTACGGATTCATGCCTCTACGCGTCAAGTGACGTGTAGCGCCGCAGTGGAGATGTTCCGACTGACCTGCTACGACTTCTTGCCTGCGATTGAACTCCTCCCGGTGACCTGCGCCGCTCGGAGCCTAATGGTGTGGAGCACCGCTGGCGAGCGACGGCTTTGCCTGGATCTTTCAGCGCGTGTACGTGATCGGCTTTGTCTCGTAGTTCCTCGTAGTACAACGCCGCGGTGCCTCTCGTTGGACCTTGGTCTGCTCTCGAACCGATCGCTGGGCATCTTGACTTTATTGTACGGTAGTTGTACAATATCTGATCTGCAATATTTAAAACAAGGAGTTTCTAATTCTTAAAAAGCAGTAACTGGTGCAGAACGTTACAAAGATATTAACTAACTCACTTATAGAAGTAATGAATGAGGGTACAAAGAACCAAATAAGTTTTATTAGAACGATACGTTCAGTTGTGTTGTTTTTTTATTCTTAGGAAATTGAGGGTAATTTTCTTTCTGTTGTTTTACCACAAGTACATTAGTAAAAATATACGCACAAAGATTTACACTTGAATAAATGCTATTTACTTTTCATATTATCAAACTAATAAAATGATAATAAACCGAACAGCATTTTAGTGTAATATTGGTATGTGAATTCCTTTCATAATATTATTTATCAAAAGTGAAGAATAACTACAATAGATAACTTGTCAATCAATATTAACAAGAACATATTAGAGGCACACATTTTTCTTTTAAATACAATTGTAATAAGGTAGTTTGTACTAAAATGCAACATAATTAATCAAAATCAATTATTAGGTACTATACCTTGTTTCATGGGCGTATGATCACACCAGGGTGGTAGCAATGCTACAGAATGCCATTATATGTTTGGTTATATTTGAAGAAGTTGTATCTATGTTGTAAAAGTAACGTAACAGTAAATCCAATGTGATTAGTACAAATTGAAGATACACACATCAACAAAGTCTAGGGATATCTTAATCCTAAATTATTTACGAGTTTATAGTTTAGAACCTTGTTAGTTTCCACAAAAAGTTTATATACAGATTAAAACCTCTTTTATTCTATTTTCAAAATTTGAACATGGAAAGAAAAAAAACAAAATAATAAACAAAATATGGCGGCAAATTTGCTAGTAATTCGTTACATTAAAGAAAGTTAAAACTGTTTTATTATAATTATTAATGAAAAGGGTTTTTAATTGTTTTTCTTTTTTAATTTAACGTGACGTACGAACTTTAAAAGTCATGTCACGTCGTCATTTGAGTCGAGATGAAATGTTACGAGCCGTGGGCATGTTAGAAAATGGTGCAATTCAACGCGTCGTTGCTGAGGCCCTACATACCAGTCAAAATGTGATATCAAGGTTGTGGTCACGTTATCGCAGTACTGGAGATGTGGCCGAACAGCACACAGGTAGATATCGTGTTACTACGCAGAGACAGGATCGATTTCTCCAAATGACCGCCAGAAGACAACCCAATATCACAGCGCTGCAACTAGTGCAAAGGCTCCAGGAGGACCACCAGCTGCTGGTAAGCGACCAAACCGTGCGAAGAAGGTTACATGAAGTTGATCTTCATGCTCGAAGACCATTGCGTGTTCCAGCATTGCGACGTGGCAATCGCGGTCGGCGGCTTTCGTGGGCTCGGGAGCATTTACCATGGAGTGACGAACAATGGTCTTTGGTGCTGTTCACCGATGAGTCCCGGTTTGGGTTTCACCCGGATTCACGAAGAACACGCGTTTGGAGAGTTCCAGGGAGAGTTAGCCGTCTACGGCACCCTCAGGAGGTCCACCCATACCAAGGCGGGACAATCATGGTGTGGGCAGGAATTCGTCTTGGCGGACGAACCCAACTCGTTTGGATCCAAGGCAGCATGACTGCACAAAAATACCACGAGGAGGTAGTAGAGCCCGTTATTGTCCCACACAGAACTCAAATAGGCCATGAATTTCTACTCATGCACGATAATGCTCCTTGCCATACGGCGCGGCTGGTATCGACCGCTCTCCGAGAGCACGATATTCAAGTTTTGGATTGGCCTGCACAGTCGCCCGACTTAAATCCTATCGAGCATGCCTGGGACATGTTACAACGAAAAGCTTTGAGAGATTTTCCACCAAATTTGACGACTGAACAACAACTTTACGAACACTTGCAAAGGACATGGGACCTCATACCGCAGCAAGACATTGACAATTTAATTTTAAGTATTAACAATCGATGTCGATGTGTAATCAATGTAAGAGGTGGCAACACTGATTATTAATGATTAGATTTTACAAGATTTTTTCCATTTTTATTAAAATTAATAGTTTTTTAAGAAGAAATGTTTGTTGTTATCATACTAATTTTCCATGATGATTAAAAAAATTATTTTTTTTATTTAAAACAAAAAAAAACACGAAATGTTTTTTATTTTTATTAAAGACCTTAAAATAATCTATGATTCTTCTATTTACTGTATCAGAAAATTCTTCATAGATTTTTAGATATTTGATGAAATATAAAATATCCCTAGACTTTGTTGATGTGTGTAGATCCGTAACTAATTGGTTCCGATAATGTACGAATAGGTTAGATCAGTATCGGGTAATTTATAAAACTGACTGCCCGTAATTTTAAAGGACCTATGTATATGGAAGTTAGCCTGACAAGTTCAACCATGGCACGGCATAACCGATTAGTAAAAGTCCTATCAACATACACAGCACTTCGGATTATTTATCAGTGGTGCACGCTGTGTATTCGAATTTGAAACAATCTGCGTGGCAGTAATAACATTTAGTCATTTAGTTACACCAAATCCATTTGGAGTTCATAGAAGTTATATGACTGATCTTCTCATTTAATTTTAAGACGATAGTCTCATAAAAACTTAAAATACTACTCAGGGGAGAAGGAGGCACCTTAGCACAATTTTTACATTTTGAATCAAAACAAATTAACGATAAAGATAAATTAAAATATCAATTAAAATAACTCCTTTTTCCTCGCTTGCTTCGTAATTAATAAGTATAAAAACCATAACACTTTTGAATTTAATGCAAGATGTGAGATGAAAATATTAAGGTTTCTTAAAAATTAGAATTTGTTAATTTGTTCAAATCTGAGATGAAAATATTATCATACAATTTTATTTAAACGGGTCTTATTCGCGATATTTAATTAATTTAAGGTATAAATACCTATACAACACGTGCGTTCTTATACATAAAATAATTAATAAACTTACTCACTCTCACATCTCATTTGCTACAAGAGAGAAGGTATATAAATACACAAGACGCCGCACAAACAATTTAGTATTGCCTAGTATACGAAGAAACTACGGTAAAAATAATTTTACATATGAGGGAGCACAATTATATAATAAATTACCAAAGGACGTATGGGACGCAAGTTCGCTAAATGTGTTTAAGAAAAATGTTTTAACTCATATTCTTAAATGCGAAACATTACCGAAGTAAACATTTGAACAACATAGATGCGTATAAACGCTTTTAACTTGGACTACAACCTATGCTTAGTCACAAACGTCACAAACAACTTGCGTTCGTTCGTTCGCAATGATGAACCAGTGCTATTTTATTTAGGTTTTCTGTACTTACCCACACCAGGAAATTGTAAAAAAACTTTTTATAATGTTATTCTCATGTAAATGATATAAATCTGAATGAGAAATAAAGTTCTTTAAACCGACGTTTTACCGACGTTTCGGCCGTCTTACAACAGCCTTGGTCGCGGCAGGACTGATGTCATCTCAGCGTCGTCCTTGTGAAGCGCGGGTTTTGGCAGCTACCCTCACTTGTTATTTATTTTTATCCGAACTGTCGGTACGTCGACACACAACACTTATGATATCTACACACTGATGAGTTGTGTTACTGCGGCGGGGTTTACATTTGTTGATTACTGGATTTCAAGTTGTAGACAGTCTGTATCCATCTTCCCGGTTGAAATTTGTATGCTTTTTGATTTCAACCGCTTCACGTACTATCCTGGAGTAATAGTGACGATAGATAGATAAGAAACATAGGTATTTATACCTTAAATTAATTAAATATCGCGAATAAGACCCGTTTAAATAAAATTGTATGATGTATACAAACGCGAAAGTTTAAAATCGATTAAGAAAATATTAATCTCTAAAAATTGGAATTTGTTCAAATCTGCATTTGAAGCGTCATGGAGCAGTTATGAAAACAAGGTTTTTATAAGGCATTAGACCGATATATCAAAACGAATCTGAAATCCGATTGCAGACAGAAATCGTATCGTATCGATATTCCAATGTGAAAACCGATTTTAGAAAACGTAAAACAATACCACGATAACGCAAACTACACAAATCCGAACCAAACGATGCAAGCGCAACCAAACTACAAAGTAAATCTAAAGCTTACGTTTCCGATAGTTTTCATATTCATTCTTTCTCTTTCACACTACCTAACTTCATTTCCTTTGCTTTCTTACTTAGTGATCCGTTGAAAGACCGAAAGAGATGAAGCGAATTGTGCTTTGCGACGGACGAATCGTTTTGGATTTTGGCGGTTTTATGAATTGCAGATTGAATAGAAAAAATAAAACTAAATATCGAGGCGATAATATCTAATTCAGATTGCAACTATTTAATGTTTATTTTGAAAATTGCAAATAGTTATTAGGAATTTATGTTTGGAGAGTTTTATTTGACTTGATTGGTCTTATGCCTAAAATACAAAAAGATTTCGATTGTTTTCGTTTGTCGTACGCTACGCTCCAGCATTCACTACTGAAATCGATTTCTAAAATTGGGTTTTGAAATCGATTTCAAAATCTGAAATCGGATTTTTATCGTTTTGCGTAAAAATCCGATAACACCCATGCCCAGTTTTAATGTAGGAAAAAGAGAGTGTAGAGTACACAGTTTGTTAATATTTTGTCATAGACTCGAAATGAAACATGAAATGTTTAAAATTTTTAATGTTATTTTTTTAAATAATAACGAAGCTTAAAAAAATTGTTTTGTAATTTAATTACGCTTAAAAACTAAGTGACAAAAATACCAATTTCAGATTTTAACCCGTGTTCCTCATGTACCCGTGTGTCGGAGGGTCGGGTATCACCGAAGCATTCCTCGCGGCCAAAACGGGTATGGGTACGGGTAACGGGTAACGAGGAACATACAGAACTGTCCCCCGCACCTACACCTTTGGACGCGTCCTGCGCAGGCCCCTCCAAGCCCACGCGGAGTGTCCACTCCCGGGATCTCTCTTAGCTTCACCGCGGGAGTCCAAGTCACGGTTACTGAGCCGCTCCACCACGACAAGGTGGAAATCCCACGGGGGATACCAATTACACTTAAAGTTTAATATAAAACTTTAAACCATAATTGGAAATTAAATCTTGTATTGCAGTAAAGAAACTTAAAATAGTTTTTTTCCCTTATTTAGGCAGCTAAAACAGACCACGCTTAAAACAACATCCTCTTCGTAAATTGTATCAACCCGTTTCTTTTTATATGTTCTAACCATGCTGTAAATAAGAAAATAGTAAGAATTACTTTGATGAAGAAGGACACATCTGTAAATAGTATTTAAACGAGGGGCGGGGCACATTTGGATGCTAAGTTCAAATATCTCCTTAGTTTTGATCAAACCTGCCCCACAGTCACAACAAATACAAAAAATCACAAAAGAAAAATTAAAAAACCGGCAATAAAAAACTATTAGGTGGATGAAAAACTAACTAGTGCTAGATAATTATGGAATACAACAAATTGATAAACTTTTACTTAAGTGGCTGACAATTCCTTACAACATTTAGTTTTATTTAAAACTTTGTTGATACTAAAATGGAAAGAGGTTTTATCTAGATTTGTTGAGTAGATTTGTGCACTCTGTGACTAGACGTTTGACATAAACAGTGTTGCCAATATTAAAATGGAGGTTTGACATAGATTAATACAAAGCTGTTTTCAAGAATCAACTAATTCAAATCTGCCCATGTGTTAACGAAACCAAAATTTCGTAGAATTTTGCTTTAATATATTATATCCAAAAGCAGCGCTTATTAAAATCTTAACAAAACAACGTTCGGTCTGTATTTAATTAATAAATCAGTTTATGTATTATGTTATTTATTTACAATAACACTTATTAGGCACGACTAATGGTTGCCAGATTTCCAAAAGCTTGCCAGGGACACTGATCATGTTAATTAATGTTCATCGAATATTGCCACCCAAACAAAATATTTGCC
Source organism: Euclidia mi (assembly GCA_944739405.2). NCBI lineage: Eukaryota > Metazoa > Arthropoda > Insecta > Lepidoptera > Erebidae > Euclidia > Euclidia mi. The sequence goes on from OX123182.2 coordinate 57,993,378, forward strand.
TAATAGTTATTTACGTAATTCATTCGTATTTGAAACAACTATTTTTTTTCTTTTTCAAAGAAATAAATTGCTTTTCATATTAAGGCTCTAGACAGACGGGCCGCATTTCAACTGCAATCCAACTGCAAATTGCAGTTCGGATGCAGTTGATACGACTGCAATAGAACTGCAAACCAACCGTGCAGTTCGATTGCACGCTGACTGCAATTGAACTGCAATCGGACTGCACGTTTGGTTTGCAGTTCTATTGCAGTCGTGTCAACTGCATTCAAACTGCATCCGAACTGCAATTTGCAGTTGAAATGTGGTCCGTCTGTCTAGAGCCTTATACATTCGGATCCGATTCTCATATTTTATAGGGCGTAATGCTAACAAATTAAGCATATTGACATGGAGATTATAAGGTATTGGTAAATTTAATATTTCCTTAAATAATGGGAAATATAGATAATTTTTCATCGAGCTTCGTAACCTAAGAACGTTATGGATATTGTTCAAGCCAGTTATAAATAAAAGGTGTTAGGCAGTGGACTGTATACTATATTTCGTAGTAACTGGTTCTATACAAAAGTGAATATGCCCGACAATATTCAGCGCAAGCGAAAGATATTTGAACGTGTGTTGACAGGTGACGTTTGAAATTAAATTGAGCTTATTTTCTGAATATTTGTGATTAATTCTGTTTGAAATGGATTTTATGTACTTAGTTTAACAACATAAGTACTGTGAAGAAATGAGTCTGTGAAGTCTGATTCGATTGCTGTTGCAATTTGAAAAGTCTGATGTGAAATTAGGGAAAAAATTAATTGGTCTGATTATCTGTTATCCTGAGGCTGCGATGCGCCGCGCTGACACCGTCGAGGCTCGTCGACCGTCGTTATCCTCGCCGTGAAGATTGTTCTAGAAGCCCGCCGCTGGTTCCCCGATGATTTTCGTGACAACTGATATGGCGGCGGTCTTGATCACGACGACGCAGATCGACTTCTTCGCATTTGTAGGCGTAGATGGACCATGTTCAAGCCAGTTATAAATAAAAGGTGTTAGGCAGTGGACTGTATACTATATTTCGTAGTAACTGGTTCTATACAAAAGTGAATATGCCCGACAATATTCAGCGCAAGCGAAAGATATTTGAACGTGTGTTTCGTTGGGCTTCTGATCGCTGACAGATGACGGCGCGCGCTCCCGTGCACAGGCGCCGTAGTGTTGTGACACGATTGTAGCGATGTGAAAAGGTTGTTACTAATTAATATTAGTAACGTGTCTACGATGTGTCGTAGACAGATATATATGAGATATAGTTATTTAAATAATATTCGAAAGACCGACGTATTATGCAATAGAAATAGCGATTAGCGGCTAAGAAAATCGCTGTACAAATCTAACATGGCATTTCAGTCAAGTCAGCGCCTTTGCAAAGAGACAATTCATCGCTCAATCATGTTAATACTAATGGATCGCTTCCTTTTAATTCGTGCGTTGGGTGCGTATGAGGCCTACTTAATAATTGCTGACGTGTCCGCTTGCTACGAAACCTAACACCAAGGGTCCGTATGATGGGTTTGCGAAAGCTATTACACCGGATCTTTTACATAGCTCCTTGTTCTTTATAAATGTCAACGTCCACCGACTGCCAAAAGGTAATCAGAAAGACATTTTAGAACTCGCTACGATTGCGCTCCGTGCCGCGATAATGACGTTATATCAAAGTAACGTGAGACATTTGGAATAAATTTTGAATATTTTGGTTTAATGAAAATTTCTGTGAAATATAGTAATGTGGAAATATCTCTCCGAGATGTTTTATCGACGTAGAAGTAGCGTTGACATTTTCAATTCTGAATCATATTGAGCTGAATTTTAATGAAAATGTTGTATGACGAACCACTTTAGACACATAAAAACTTTGAAAATAAGAAAGCTAGAAGTGATTTTCTTTTGAATACATATTTAAGCATAAGTACCAGATTTGTATTGAGTATGAATTGTCGGCCAAATCATAAAGTGAATAGTGCTGGGACTAAGCTTTATATTTAATATAATCGTCTTACCTACTGATAACGGTGTTACTAATAATAATAATAATAACGTAACGTACCGTAATCGAATGCTGCCTTTGTTTCAGGATTGAGAGTCGTATCGCTGAGACTAGGGCACTCATTGGCAAGCTGTCTTCTTTTAGAGCCGGTAAAACACGACCGAGAGTGATGCGCTTTGTGAGTCGGGCCTTCGCGGGAACTGGTATCAGTTCCCAAGATTGTTTGTCTCGAGTTACAGAGCGCATCGACTTTCTAAAACAGACGCTTTATGCATGGGCAAACCGTATTCGGCGATATAAAAAAAGAGTGGATCGGTATGGCCTGATTCGCACATTCCAGAGAGAGGAAAAGTGTGTGTACTGGGGATGGGAGCACCCTGACTCCTCGGCCAGTAATGGTGATGGGTGTCGACCAATTGAGGATGCCACTGTCACATTTTGGCGCAGCATCTGGTCGATGCCCGTCAACCATGAAGAGGGTGATTGAATTGGGGGATGTTGAGCGAGCATGTGAACAAATTCCATCTATGGAGCCAATAAATATAATGACTGACAACATAGCCAGTGCAGTCCGTCCGTTACAAAATTGGAAGTTAGCGGGACCGGACGGACTGCACAATTTTTGGCTTAAATGGCTCCGAAGTTCGCATGCTTGCTTAGCATCTCAATTTCAATCATCTTTGGAATCAGGGTCGCTGCCTGATTTTTTAACATCCGGTATTACACGCCTACTTTATAAGTCTGGTAGTACCACGGACACCAAGAATTATAGGCCAATTACGTGCTTACCAACTTTATTTAAACTTTTTACATCCATTTTGAGAACGAAATTATCTAAACATATATTTAATAATTCAATTTTATCTGTTTCTCAAAATGGATGTAAGAGTGGGGCTCGTGGTACTAAAGAGCTCCTTCTGATAGACATGGCCATTAGCCAACAGGTGCGCCGGAACCGGAAGAATCTATCGACATGCTGGATAGATTACAAAAAGGCATAAGACTCCGTGCCTCATGCGTGGCTTTTGAGGGTGCTAGAGTTGTACAAAGTAGATACAACTCTATGCACCTTCTTAAGGGCGTGTATGGGGCAATGGAGGACCGTATTGCGCTATCCAGGGTGTCGATCGACCTTGGGTTGCGGCGCTCCCATAATTATCGAGCGAGGTATATTCCAGGGCGACAGCCTGAGTCCTTTGTGGTTTTGCCTGGCCCTGAACCCCCTAAGTACCTTATTAGAGGCTTCAGGGCTAGGCTATCAGTTGAGGAGAGGAGGTCATGTTACATCTCACCTCCTTTTTATGGATGACCTGAAATTATTTGCCCCCAACAAATTTCAACTGACTGCATTACTTAAGGTAACCTTAACCTTTAGTAATTCTATCAGGTTGGAATTTGGTGTGTATAAATGTGCGGTCATGCATGTAAATAGAGGCAGGATTATGGAATCTGCAGGGATACAACTCCATACAACTTAACTTACCAACTCTCCCCAACTGAGAACTGCAATGGGTACACAACCTGGGTATGTCGCAGTCTTTGAATATTTCTGAGACTGACATGAAACAGACGTTGCAGGCTCGGTTCTTTGGCCGCCTGAGAAAAGTACTTAACAGTCTTTTATCAGGTGGCAACAAGGTGCGGGCCTGCAACGGGTGGGCCATGCCAGTCCTAATGTATTCCTTCGGCATACTCAGGTGGACCCATACTGAACTAGATGCCCTGGATAGAAAAATCCGTTCAATGCTGATTGCATCTCGTATGCATCATCCACGCTCATCGGTAATGAGGCTGTACATCCCGCGGAAATGTGGGGGTCGAGGCTTTTTATGTGCTAAGACCCTCCACAACCGTGAGGTGTGCAACCTCAGAGATTATTTTCTGCAGATGAGTGTGAATGTGCATCGCGATGTAGTCACAATTGATACCGGACTTACCCCGCTCGCTCTGGCTAAAGAGAACTGGCACAAACCTGCAGTACTTAGTACCTCAGTACTAAGTACTGCAGGTTTGTGCCAGTTCTCTTTAGCCAGAGCGAGCGGGACCGACGGGAAGTATGGAGGGGCAAAGAGCTGCATGGACGATTCTACCGGGCCTTACATGGGCCCGATGTAAATTTTAAAGCTTCTATCTCCTGGCTGCGATTCGGTGATCTCTTTGGAGAAACCGAAGGCTTTGGCTTTGTAATTATGGACGAAGTTGTCATGACAAACAACTACCGGAAGTATATTCTGAGGGATGGGACGGTTGACATATTATGTCGGGCCTGTCACCAACCCGGGAATCCCTTAGGCATATAGTGTCCGGTTGTTCGAGTCTTGCCAACGATCAGTATTTGCACAGACACAACCAAGTGGCCAGGATAATTCAACAGCAACTAGCCCTTAAATATAATCTCTTTGGTTCAGAGGTACCTTACTACCGATACGTGCCCGACCCAGTTCTCGAGAATGGTCGTGCATTGTTGTACTAGGATCGGTCTATCATTACAGACAAGACTATTGTAGCCAATTAGCCTGATATTGTAGTGATAGACCGAGCAGACCGACTCGCAATGATAATCGATATCACCATACCCCATGACGGCAATCTAGTGAAGGCAGAAAAAGAGAAGGAAATTAAATATTTGGACCTAGCTCACGAGATTGTTGACATGTGGGATGTGGATTCGGCGATCATTGTGTCGATAGTCGTGTCGGTAAATGGGCTAATCGCTAAGAGCCTCGATCAACACCTAAAGAGGCTCGCACTAGGCAGCTGGATCAAGTCCTTGATTCAGAAGGCAGTTCTTCTCGACACGGCATGCATCGTGAGGAAGTTCCTGTCTCTGAGGCCCTAACCACCGGTGGCTTGGTCCCTGAACCCGACACCGGTGGGTCTCCGTGGTCCCTTTTATATTTTTAAACGTTTTCTTTTTAATGAAGTTTATTAATATAAAATGAATTAAGAGAAGTATGATAAATAAAGTGAATAATAATTATAATATTCTACCACGTTCACAGAATAGGGTGCATAGGGTTTCCACCAAGAACTTAGGGTCCCAAGCCAATCTCACCTGCAAGTGGTGCACCTGCCGATCAACGGACGAGGCTCTGGCAAACAAAATGTCCCAATAAGCGGCAATAGGCTCGCCACCTATTACGTGGGATCAAAACACTGGTGAAAAGTGGGCGTTTAATATGCCTCTGCCTACCCCTTCGGGGAAACAGGCGTGAGTCTATGTATGTATGTACATTCACACAAAACCATCTAGTCCCAAACTAAGCAAAAACTTGTGCTATGTGTACTAGATAATGGATAAACATACTTATATACTTTACAACTAAAAACAAAATAATTTTACAAAGCAAACTTGCACCAAGATTTTGTAACGAACTAGCTTTGTAACTTGTGGTTTTACCTAAACAACAAATTACGCTAATTTAGAGCACACTTTAGTGCAATCAAATAATTGTATCAGAACAAACAAAGTACGTCACACTTAATATCATTGGGTGTCAAACTAATGCACGGTTCATATTGATTCAATTATAGTGAAACTGACTGTGTCACTCGAATGAGATCGTTGTTGGACTCGGGACATACCAAACGACGATCAAACCAATGTGAGCCACGTAGGTACCTAATGGCGTTACTCGCTCTTAGTCCACAGATTATCTATTACTAATCGGATTACCACCGGATTGGATTTTGACCACAACCCCAGAACATTTACAAAAGTTAGAATAAAACATGCTTTTCCCAGGAAACATTTATTAACCACGGTTCGCCCGCACACCCTAACTTCGGTTAACTTGAATGCATTGTTACGCTACCAACAAACGCTGTTGCCCGTTGCACTTGCAGCCCGTCTGATAGCATTTTGTTTTGGCTGGATACTCAATTTTACAGAAGCCGTTGTGCGAACGCAACAACCGTTTATGTAATTGCCCGCAGTTTTTTATGACTGTTATCGCATTTTTGCATTAAACTTGTTCTGTTCTTTATTTTAGGTCGGTACGTATGTGTATTTTGCAGTTGGAAAGCTGGATGTTTTTAGATTACGAAAATACCCCTGAATGGTATGGTCTAAAATGGTTCTTTTTCTAATTGAAAATCGTATCTATGATAGGACGTCAACATCGCCAAAAATATTCTATTGGGAATGATATTTGCAGTTTTAAAGGAGTGATTTTAAAAACTTTGCAACGTGTTAATTTCATCGTCCCGAGTCATTTTATTTGTACTTAAATTTTACGCAATTCATTGAATTAAGTTAGATTTAATTATATAATTATGTGTTTACGAAAAAGATAGATTTAAATACTATTTTTGATTTGCTTTTATAATACCATCTGATTACTACATATTTATGCATACTTGTAGAGGCGTTTCTAATTAGGTGAAGTTATCCTTTGAATAAAATATCCCTCAAAACGGCCTACCTAATAAGTCAATTAAAAATTATAAACCGATCATACAAAGGCTGAGATATTAAAATGAAAACTACGTTATCAATAAAATTATCTTCTAATTAAAAATCGATTCAGATAAAAAATTCATTGAGGTCAATTATTATTTGTTTAAAGTTGTAGCTTAAGAAATGTTCACAAAAATTTTAATTTCCATTCTAATAAAGTTGAAATTACGTTACAACAAGAAGAAAAGCAGGCTGGGGACAGCTTAATTCGGTATCTCAATTCTTGAAATACATAACGTTGGTAATTGTTAGAAAACTGGCTTTGAATGAGTGTCTGGGGAATAGGCCTGGCAATATTAGCTCTGGGAACACACGCTTTTGAACTTATAGTTCACTAACTAGCTAATGGTAAGGCGGCGTGGACAATGTTTAATTTATATGACAATACGAGATATTGCCGGGGCTTCGCCCGCTCTGAAATTACAGCTCTCGTCTAAAATATTAGAGAACCTCATAAAAGCCATATTTCAGGTGTCTACAGTAGTTTATCACATGATATATCAATCAGGACAAGTGATTTTATACACTTAGTATTTTAAGTCACTGTTTTCCCAAAAGGTATACAGTAAGCTCATGATATAGAAGCTTCCTACGATATCTAAACCTTCCTCAGGAATCACACTTAATCTAAATACTTTAGTAAGAAATTGAGAAACTTGTTTTGTTTTCTATCTTTTTATAGAATCTCTTCTCTGGCAGGTAATAAATAATTATTTAATTCGTGGGTGTTGTAAGAGGCTACTAAGGAAAATATATTAATGTTAACAAATGACTGCCGCGCGGTAGCAAAACTAGCAAATAACAACAATGACAACCGTGCCTAGCCTACGTCACGACGTGTTTCCGTTAAGAGTTTATTCTGGCGCCAGCGGAAGTGGCTCCATTAAATATTTTAATATTGTAAAATGCTTATAATAAATAATTAATTATGTATTAATATATATAAATACAAAATAGTCGTATCTGTGTAAGATAAATTATTATAAAAGTTAGTAAAATCATATTAAGAAATTATAAGAAAATAAGTGATTTGTACGTACTTCCGTTTTATATTTGTAAACGGCAATTGTCCGTATAAAAACAAGCGCTTTGTCAAATAATAGTCAGTCTGTAACAAATATTCATACAAGGCGGAAGCTCTGCCCGAAAATACATTTATAAATAGAAACAGTCTCTCATTTAACAGCCTATCCTCAGCTTCTGCTACATGAAGCAAATGATATCTTTGAGAAGATACGGTCAACTTAACATCAAACCCTAAAACCACCAACGCATGGTATAGTAAGCCAAATCCTCCTATTGACCCATAGTGCTATTGTGACTCAAATTAGAAGAGGCCTACGTCCAGTAGTGGATGCTATTTCATGACGTAGCCGCAACATTGCTGTACCTATTTCACTCATCATTATAGATTTAGTACTTTTAGTAGCTTTTTTTAATATCTCAAAATCAGTAGTTTATATACTGAGACACTCGTAGTATGTTTATTCTGTCATTACATTTCAAAAATAAATTAAATAGTTTCTCAACCTGACAGTTGATCTAAAGTTTAATAATGGTCGCTTTTATAAAATTATATTAAAGTACACGGGCTCTGGGGTAATGCATCTCAAAATATTTTAAACCAATAGATCGATCAGTGTCAAGTTAGTGCGCCTAATCCATTAGGTATACGTTTCACTTCTCATGTTGATATAATGATCGTAATTTTAAAGGCACCTTATTTATTGTGGAACGAAATAGAACATATTTTCACGTGGTTCTTTACTTTTCTTTATTCTTCTACTTACACATATGTAGGTATTTATTGTTCTAGGTATAAATGCGGGATGCCGAGAAAAATTTTATTACGAGCTTAGGTTCTTTCTGTTTTCTCTCAATCGCTTTCATTAATATTTGTATTGATTAGACTTTAAAAACACAAAGTACCACAAGCCAAGTATTACTATACCTCATAAAATACTAAAAAACCAATGACTATTATGAATCAACACAGATACGCAATTAGAACTTACCTATTACTCATATAAACATCTTATAGACCAGTGCAGATACGTTAGAAAACAGTCAAAAGTGAAGTAAAATAATAGTAGGATGAAACCCATTGGAGAGGAAGAGATTAAAACAACAAACCCGACCTCAGATCGCCCGTAATTTATTTTTCCTTAAATATTTGTTATAGTTTCTTCCTTCCCCAATGGGTTACATTGTACTATAATGTTAGTTCGTTTCAAAAATTATCTACCCTGGTCTATTAGGCTTGCGTCTCTCATAATAGGTAACTTATGAGAAAACTAAACTAATATGAGTCATCTATTCAGCCAGGATTTAACCGAAGGTTAACCTTAGAACAAAGTTGGACGTACAAAATCTAGATAGTGCGCAGAAGCTCGTGTTTAATTTTGGAACTGCCGCACGGTGCAGTATAATACGGAGCACGCAAGGTGCACCGTATTATACTGCAGTTTCAGTTAAATTTAGTGGTGGAAAATTTACCCGAATTGGCCATTATACTTATCAGTTAGCAAATTATTTTTCTGTGCGTAATCTGGGGCTTCTGGATATTACGTGCATTTGCAAGAAGATTTATGTGGAATGTTTCAATTTCGTCAAGTAACTAATATCTTATTTTTTCCGTTTTATCTCTATGCATGTAATAGAAGGGTTATTATATATATATATGTGTGTGTATAGGTACAAGGTACATGGCCTATATGGAGTATTTTAGTTATGTTTGTCAATGGTTTGAAAAATAAAAGAGACAACTATCAATTTTTACTTTCATTTATTCAGTTTGTCACAAGAATATATCTTAGATAAAGAAACATTTACATTTACCGCCACTCTTGGCCATTCTTTTAATAGTCATTTTTATAAAAGCAGTACAAACTATATCATAATATTTATTATATTTGGTAGCAAGGTTGTGGGTAGTTCAATATATCAATAGTTATTTGTGCAACAAGAGAGCAAAGTTGTTTTTTGTTTCGAGTGCTGATTTTGAGTCCCAAGCAAGCGAAGGATTCTATGATCTATATAAACTAAGCAGAGCTTGTACTATGGGTACTAGATAATGGATAAACATACATATATACTTTTTTTATAAAATACATACATATTATACATAGAAACAAAATCGAATTTCTAAGGAGTTTGTTTTTTCAATCGCTTTTTTATATGCATGTGAAAGAGACAGAGCACAGTAAAATTCGAATGTTTCAAATTTATGGCTGAACAATGTCAATTCGTGGCACTGAAGATTGAAAAATTCAAAAGCTACTTTGCCTCACGCTCGAATCAAAATCGCGTTTTGTTCACTGTTGTCTCGCAGCAAAAGCGGCATGTTTGAGCTGCTGTGGTGAAAATATAACATTAATACAATGGATTAGCTACAATATAATTAATTTAGTAACATTGATCACCGGTATATCTTTAATTATTATTCTAGGTAGATTTGATATGGATATATTCAATATTTATCACTGTAATATTCACCACAGGTACATATAATTGATATGGCTTGTTTCATAGCATATGAATCGATTCTATTATATGATATCCCAAGTTCTAAACTTATAACATCTCACAACTGACAAAACCACCCACAATATTAATTATACAATGGATGGCTACACTATATTACATTGCTTCTGTATATTTCTATTGACAATACTCTAAGCAATATAGAATTGTGAAACACAATAATATAATAGTCAGAAAATATATCGTACCTTAGTTAGCCGTTGCCGGAGCGAAACTGAACATCACAGAGTACTTTGATTGAACAGTCATCTCACATTTTATACTCTATTTACCCGTTTGACAGCGTCAACTGTCAAACGTCAAACCAATTTGTCTATTTAGAATTGGCAGCACTATAACTTCATAAGGGTGCTTATACACGGCGCATGTAGCTTGAGCATGTTGAGGCACTTGCGCGGGTTACATGCACCGTAAACATATCGCTTAAAACAATGTGCGGGTCCAGCGACTCGAGCATGTACCAAAGCGAGCCACCCGCGCAAGTATTTCGCGTGCTCTGCGACGCGCGCGGGTCACTCGCGCATGTTATCTGTTAAAATTACATTTTTAACATATGATTTTAAAATAATTTTCGTTCGTCGAGACATTTGATGCGATTCAAGTCATAAAGCTACCGCGCGAATAGCATGCACATGTAGCTCTTGACCACGAACAAATAACTTGTACATAGGTACAGCTTGCGCAAGTAGCCCGCGTCTTTACTTGCTCCAGTTATTTGCACCATGTACAAGTACAAGCGAGTAACTTGATCAAGTAGCTTGCGCATATTACCCACGCGTGTAACCCGCACCTTTACTTGCTCCAGCTACATGCACCGTGTAGAAGCACCCTAACATACAATACATTTATGTTCATTTACAATATGTTTAGGCTATACATAGTTAATGATACAATATATATGGTTATATCTTGTTAGAGACATATGGGAATAGTTCTAAAATCGATCTTATTGTAACTTAACCTAAAACGTAACGTAGAAATAACAATGATATGAATTCTAGCCAGATTTATAACAGTTTGATATCCAAGCTTTTGCTGGGATAGTAAATAGGTACTTACAAACGGGACACACATACTTTAGACGTACTTACTTTGATATATTTTTTAATATCTTTACAATATATTTCAACAAATTTATCACATGCATCGTATCTTTGAGTTTCTGAGTCGGTAAACAGTAGCTAAAGCATTTTCAAGGCTTTTATTTATTTTTGTTTTCGCTTAGGAAACTATATGGCGGAGATATATATATAGAGCGTCAGAGATGTGTGAAGCATGGTCCTTCAACGTTTCGTCGACGACCCGGATCGCGGTTGCGAAACGTTTAGGTAGCCAACAGACTGGGTGAAAACTTAGGCTATCGTCTTCTTCTTGTCGAACTTCGCTGTATAGTTATCTTCTTCTTATTCACATTCTTAATTGAAGTACCATTGGTACCTACCTACACTACTTTAATAAAGACAGAAGTGTCATTTAATTTTAAAATTCACCATTAAGACGCTGTCCTAAGCGACTGTTTTGGTAAATGAGGGGGTGAAGCAGGGGGTGTGAAGGGCGCTTAGCTCCGTCTACTGCGGGGCGCCCCCCTTCATTCTTATCGCATGCGGCCGTATTCTGGTGACATCCGTATTCCAATATTTCAAAATCGCAAGCAAAACGTTTTAGCATATTGAATTGAGATACTTTTTTTATATATAGTATAAGGCGGCAAACGAGCAGACGGATTGCCTGATGGTAAGCAATTACCGCCGCCCATGGACACAAGCAACACCACAGGAGTCACAAGTGCGTTGCCGCCCCTTGGGGTTGGGAAAGGAGATAGGATAAGGAGTGGGATGAGGGAGAAGGAATAGGGTATAGGGCCTCCGGCACTCTCACTCACCGAACCAAACGCAACAGTTTAGGTACTGTTACTTTACGTCAATTTTCTGTGAGAGGGTAGTACTTCTCCGGTCGAGCCGGTCCATTCATGCTGAAATCAGCAAGGCTCTACTACCTAGAAAAATTTATACTGATATTAAAATTTCTTTAACATAAAGCAATCTGTTTGTACAATATAGGCATAGCGCAATTTTTGTTCTCAGTGGAGCCATGAGCATGGTTTACATTAGACGTTATTGGTACTAAAATAGTTGATGAAAGTAGGTAAATACCTACGTGTTGTAAGATGATAAAAATAATTAAGTCCGTTCCATGTATGGAGAGGCCCTTCTTATTTTTGTTTTGTTTTTGTATAACAATGGTGAAGCGGTTCTTAGAATACCTACATCTAATTCCATTCCTGCCAGTTTTCAATTCTGTTTTGCAATAAATTGGCTGTGACATACGGGCGGACAGACAGATAGAAATGGCGAATCTATAAGGGTTCCGTTTTTTTAAATTTTCGGCTAATAAGCGCAAAAGCCGTATCTCAAATAAAGCGAGTTACGAGATTTTATTTATTTATGGATGCTTTATTGTTATTATAGGTATAATTATTATGGTAAAGGTTTCGAAATACGTCGCCGTTTTTAGGGGTTGTGAGTGATTGGGGGGGGGGGGGTAGGTCTCGGATTTGACATTAGCTGTCAATATGATCATTCCAAGATGGCGGGCTTGCGTTTCGTTTCACGTTTTTCACATAAAACCTAAAAATGACATTTGTCAAACTGTACTCAAGTATAAAAACTACGTTCCGTTTTGCATAATCGCCGAAGTATTTAAGAATTTTTGGAAATTGTTTAAAAATATTTAGATGCAACTCCGACAGCCAAAATTACTTTTAGGGGATTAAAACTAACTCCTTTAAGCCCCCTACACCACCAATACCCTCAAATTCAGGTGACTCGTTTCGAAACCCAACCCATTATTGTTTTTCAAAATAGATGAAATACCAAAAATATATGTGGATATACCTTATTCATGAGATACTACTATGTCGCTTAGAAAATGATAGAATAAAAATTTGAGTTTTAGCTTTTTCGTTAGCTCTCCTAATACATGTTTGTATGGAAAAATATAAAAAAATCTTTCTCTTAAAATATGTGTTGTTTCAAAGAAAATAAATATTAAAAGATATTTATTTACCTATATTTTTTTATAATTTACTAACGAAAAACAGCTCATCAAAAGTTAGCTGTCTGCTACAACCCGGCAGGTTTTCTTTATTCTCATCGAAAGTTAAAGGCAGTGTGTGAGGTAATGAGGCTTCAATACTTATTATTTGCTGTTGTTCACGAGGCACAGTTTCATTTTCTTTCCTTTTACGGCTTGGTATTGTAGTAACTTCAAGCAGTGATGAAAAATTTTCCTCTCCGTGATCTCGCAATGCCATCCCTTGAACTTGACCAGAATCAACAATTTCAGGCAACTGCCAATTCATATAAAACGCCACAAGCTTTTCTTTCATTTTCGTGTCCCAGAAAACATCATCTGTTTCTATAATTTCTATTTTTAGTGGTATACTTTCGACACTCCACTCAGCAAATAAACATTTTTGTTTGCGTGTTACGTGGCGTTGCCCCTGAATTTTGTAGTAACGATTACAATATTTGTTTAGACTAGTCAGTTCACTTTTTTATCATGTTTCCATATTTGTATTATATTTGGTCTTATACTATTCTCCAGGCCATTCTTATAGGCAACTATAGAACATTAAATTTCCACAATCGTGTTTGGACCTATTAATCCATCTGGCGTGGCACCAATAAACGGATTATCCACAAGGCTCGATTGTTACATTTTCTTGCTTCGCCAGTTGTTGCAAAGCCAGTTGTTGCAAAGCCAGTTGTTCATTTTAGACTCCATGCGCAACTGCTTTAATATTGCAAATATTTTATTTGTACAAAATATTTTTTACTAAGTTGGCTTTACTGCTGTTATCTCTCCCTTTTTACCACTATACCAAAATTTGAATCTGTCAACATATTCTTACGCAATTCGAACCAGTCACTGCTATCCCTCTTGTATTTTTTGCTTACCACTAGAGAGTTGAGTCAAATTTGTTAAAAAAAATTGTTTGGCATTTCTTGGCTAGCTCTTGAACAAATTGTGTTAGGAATTACTGCAGTCAAATGTGTGTAAGACGTTGCAGAACTGTTATTTTTAACTTTACTGTATTTACAATAAAGATAATTAGTTAGGTACTTTATTATTTAAAAAATACTATAACTTGTGTTATAGCAAACAGAGAAGTCACCTTCTTACTTATAAATGATTGATTTTAGAAATGAAAAAGATATTAGATGTACTGAGACATACCTAATAGTTTATGAATAATCAAAGTTTTACCCGATGTACCTAAATAGGTTTATGTTCACAACACAATAATACAACCTTCGTTACCGCTTGTGTGCGGACTGCGGAGCGCCATATTAGCGCTGTTTATTGTTCGCCGTGGCGGCATCTTAGCGCCCCAGGCGCTCTGACAAGCTAATGAATTTGCAATATATAAAATTATTCGATTTTATGTTATTACTCTTTCAAATATTGAAAACTGTGGCAGCTATGTATTGCGAGAATAATTTATATAATTATATTATGCATAATCGATAATCTATAACATAGTCAGTCTTATAAGAATTTGTGTAAAAACGTTATTTTATTACGACGCTTTCTTGTTCAAATCCTTCGTAGAACTTTATTTCTCTAATTGTGCATATTTTATTCTTCTAATTATATATTTATAAGCACAGAAACAATAACACAGCAACAAGAATATAAACTTAGGTCCTAATTATATGTGCCCATAGTCACATGAAAAGCCTATTTGATTCAAAGTATTCAGTCTATAACATGAAACATGAAATTACGAACTCAAATCGGCGTATTAAAATAAAGGTTTACGTAAAATTTCGTGCAGCGGAGACGCAAGCGACATGACCCATCTCTCACAGGGCTCATAGCCGAATGATGAGGTCTGGGCGGGGCGTATACTAGCAACTGACACTCAGTACACCGCTTATGCTAATAAGGTTTAAATTGCCGAAGCGTTTGATATTGATGGGATCTACCGAGCGTCAAAATCATAGACGTTTTTCAGATTTTATTTAATTTTACAAAATATACACGTATAATATGAAAATAAATAGGGTAATTCTTTAGTTTATTAGGTATCCTACAATATTATTAAATAAAATATGACATTTTACGATCAAAATATTGCAAACAGTGAGACGAAAGATTATTTTCTGCCTCGTTTTTGTGATTTTTTTTACCGTGATTCTATTTTACATACATGAAAAATTCTTTCAAAAGTCTTTTGTTCAGATTTTTGATTTCAAGCTTTATTTTTTGCTAGTTTGTAATATGTACCGTTATGGCTAGTTGCGCGACGAAAAATTAGGTGTTTCACGGCTTCTGAGGTATAACAGCGCCTTAAGCTCCTTTCTGGCAGTATAGTTGGCGTATCTTCTACGCAACTTAAACGATTCGACACGAGGATTCAGTTTCATACCGCGAAAATATTTCATCATCATCATCATCATCATCAGCCTTTAACAGTCCACTGCTGGACTAGGCCTCTCCTTTGAAAGGAGGAATTGGCCTACTATACCACGCTGGCCAAACGGGTTGGTATAGGGTTTGTATCAAGTTTTCCTTCTTTTACAGTGCTGTTCTCTGCACAATATGTTCCCTCTGTCGGTTCTTACGACACCCACGGGATGATATGGGGTGGTGACAATTCGTATTCTTAATCCGTCACCACACGGACAAAAAATATTTCACCCTGAAGTAAATTTTGAGTAAGTTCTTTGAAAGTTTGATATGTTCCTTGCAAGAAATAAGTGCTCACATAATATTTATACTGAAAATATGTTGGACGACACGAATATCTTTCTTATAAGTTTTTTTTCCGAAGGTTAGACACTGTTACGCCTATTACCTTGTTATAGGATACATCCCATGTTGTCGCTGCAAATTAACTGATAGATCCTTCGGCCCGTTGTAATTTTTCCGTCATGTACCCGTGTGCCGGAGGGTCGGGTATCGCCGAAGCATTTCTCGCTACCCCCCGACGGGTATTGGCCCGACAGATGGTCAGGCGGGCCCCGAACAAAACCCCCTTGGCGGCGGATGAAGGTGTTAGGCACCACCGCCAAAACACCCAGCAGCCGCAGAAGAAAGGTAGGATGGCAACGCAACATCGCATCTCCTCTTCCTCTGCGGCCCCACCGCGACGCAACGATGGTGCGCCCCCATTTGGTCGCGGGAGATAGGGCGTGCGGCAACGCAACACCGACACGTCTCTCCTCCCGCGACTGCGAGGGACAGAAGAACTCTCCCTCGCACCCGCACCATTGGACGCATCCTGCGCAGGCCTCCGTCAAGCCCACGCAGAGCGTCCACTCCTGGGATCTCGCTTAGCTTCACCGTGGGTGTCCTAACCACGGTTACTGAGCCCCCCACCACGACAAGGTGGAGATCCAACGGGGAGGAACCTTAAATCCTCCCAACTCGGTGCAGTTTTTGCCCTTAGGGACTTCAACAACTTGTAATTACACAAACACAATACACAGAGGTGCCATAATATAATTATCTAAGATGTCTCAGATCAAATAGTAATTTAGTGCAAGTTCTAAACATAGTGTTTCACCGTTGACTAGTGGATGCAAGTTTTGGCTTAACTGCTATATTTATAAAATATATTTTTGAATTTGAGTTTTTTGTCTTACGTGCAGGTACTACGTAAAAGTAGAACAGATTTTTAGAATAGTTCGTTCCTTAATCGTTTATAACAGCAACTTATATTGTTTAACAACCATTAATTATGTGTGTGCATCGAAACTTAACATATAATACATAATACATGAAAAGTAGTATTTAAACATGTATCTATACTCTAAACTGGACATAAAACATGCCTTTACTGAGTGAAAATACTTTTCGTGTTATATTAAACGTATAATAAAAAACTAAAACTATTTTACGAGGGACTACTCGTATATCGCTACTAACCGACTTCACTGGACCCATGAATTTATTAGTAGATGAATCTAGCGAAAGAAATCAAATGCGACGGTAGTGTATCTTTCAGTACATCTAATGAAGTGGCAGGCAGAGGAGCAACGAGCCATGCTCATTCGAGTTTTAGATCTTTCCGGCGGAGCCCTGGTGCTTACCGCGATTCGCATGACACCACAAAGGAACATATACCGCGATGGTTTTAATGAGTAAGCCCCGAACGATTTTTGGGGAAATGTCACACACCACGTCCGCTTGCCTTAAACTCGACCCATTTAGTTGCGGAGAGAGCAATCACCAATAATTTTCCTACCACAAAACAAATAGAATTATTCAATTATAAAGAATTCACATAGTAGTGCGTAGTATATTGCTCTTATTCCAATACCAAAGCAACTATGTACATTTTACTTGACCTTATCATTTGGAAACAGTCAGCGTCGACGGCGAAATATGAATAATGTTTTTTTTGCTCGATAGCATTGCTCTATCCAGCCATTAGACCGCAGACAGACGGTCGTCGGTCTGTCTAAAAATATAACCTTTTTGCTTAACAAAATATCTAAATTGCCTTCGGCAAACGAATACACAAATACAAACAGTACGAGGGTCAAACTGAAAGTTCTTAGAAAATCAAAAACTGATTACATTAGCCAGTTATTAGTTTTATTATATCTTTTCAAAATATTGTCCATTGACGTCAATACACCGCTGCATGCGATGGAACCACTGGGAAAAGCACTTTGCCCACTCGTCCTTAGGGGTCTCTTCAATGGCATCGCGATACGCAGCCACCGCTTCTTCAGCATTCATAAACCGCTTTCCTTTAAGTTTTTCTTTAATTTTTGGAAATAAATAAAAATCACAAGGCGCGAGATCGGGGCTATACGGCGGGTGACCCAGTAATTCAACGTTTGATGTCGCCAAATAGTCGATCGTTCGCTTGGCGGTGTGCGACGAGGCGTTGTCGTGGTGAAGGAGGATCCTACTGCGAGGTCGTTTCTCTCGAACTTTTTCCAAGACAAGTGGCAAACAATTGGTAGTGTACCATTCTGCAGAAACTGTTTTTTGATCCTCTAACACAATTGTTGCGAAATGACCTATCCTTCCAAAGAACGAGGCCACCATTTTTTTTCCCGCACTTCGATCTCTCTTCACTTTAGTTGGCAACTCCTCGAAAGGAAACACCCACTGAGCAGATTGTCTTTTGGTTTCAGGATCATAACAGTAAATCCAGCTTTCGTCACCTGTTAGTATGTCGAACACAGCATTTGAGTCACCTCCGTTAAATCTTTCAATCATTTTACGGTACCAATCCACACGATGGAGTTTTTGAGCCTTAGTCAAATTATGAGGTATCCACCGGGCGCAAAGCTTCCTGAACGCTAAATGTTCGTGGAGGATTTTGTGCACTTGACTCATACCGATGCCTAAGCTTGTCCGAATCTGCTGATAGGTCACTCTTTTGTCAGTCTCTATCATACGCCGCACAACACAGATGTTATTTTCAGTCGTCGCCGTAGAAGGCCGTCCCTCACGTACATCATCAGTGAGATTAGTGCGACCACGTTTAAACTCATTAAACCAGTTGTAAACAGTCGCACGAGATGGGGCTTCATCGTGAAAGGCCAATCGTAGTCTATCATAACTTTCTTGTTGACTTAAATGACATCGAAAGTCATAAAAAATCATTGCACGAAAATTTTCTCGTGTTAAATTCATGTTGACGTGACACAGACAATTTTCAATTTGCCGCCAAATCGTAAAACAAATGACAAATGAATGAAATATATACTCAGTAATATTGGCAAAGAGTTCTATTTTCAAATTTTAGAATATTTTTTTTATTATATTGTTTATAAGTGGCCAGTTCTAAGAACTTTCAGTTTGACCCTCGTATAGCAATTAACTTTGAAACTTTGACGTAGTATCAATGTAACACATATTATGTAACATGAGGTGAGAATTTAATACCTACGCTGAACCAAACATACTCTTAGTGTCTAAACACACTATGCCGAACTAACGCGACCGAGGTTCGGCATTATTACGCCTGCAATACTATGTGAATTACTGATGACCCACTATACCGAAATTACGTTGCGTTATAGCATACAGCGTAACTTCGGTCGGACGTAACCACGTAAGTTAGTCGGCAACTTTTCTAGTAGTAGAGTACACATTATACGCGACCGAAGTTTGGTTCGATTGCCGACGAAGATACTACACACAGTTGTGCAACGGAATTTCAGCCGGGTAAGTTCGGCACTATGGGTGAAACCAAACGAGCGTAATTTTGTGACTGCAGAAATTCTGCTGCATTCGGTTTCATAGAAAGTCCTATTTGATTCACACAGCGACGCAAAATGAGTTACTAACAACAATAGACTTTCTTTCTGCAACCGAAATTCTGCGACTCACGACTCACAAAATTACGCTCATTTGGTTTCACCCTTATGGTAAGTCATATCAGCCGAATACATCGGAACGTAAATTCTATTATTTATTGTAACTAAATATTAAAAACTCTATGAGTGGCAACAGTTTAATTTTTTATAGTCTATGTGTACTTTTCTTCTATTTGTAAAATAAAAGACTGTCTGTTTCAAAGTACCGATCACAGAGTACCTTTTTATATACGGCTACCGATCTGTGCGTTTTATTAGGTTATGGGCCCAGATCTATAATTCGCGATAAATTGCAGTTTTATTCCGGATTATTTACTTTTCATGGACTATCAGTGTACGTGCGAACGTGCCTAAATTAAAAGGGCGAGAAAACTATGACGAATGGGCGTTTGCAGCGGAAAATTTTCTTATGTTAAAAGGTGTGGATATTCATAAACAGGAATCGACTGATGCAGTTACCGTAGATGAAAAAAAAGCAAAGGCAAAACTTATCATGACAATTGATTCAACTATTTATGTTCACATCAAAAACGAGCAAACAGTTCAATGTGTGTGGAATCGCTTAAAAAGTCTCTATGACGACTCTGGCTTTACGCGTCGCATCAGCTTACTTCGTCAGCTAATTTCTGTTCGATTGGAGGATTGCGAATCAATGGGGTCATACGTTACACAAATGGTGGATACTCCACAGAAACTAAAAGGTACCGGTTTCCAGATCACTGATGAGTGGACTGGTTCGTTGCTATAGGCGGGGCTGACGGAAAGATTTGCTACCATGATAATGGCAATAGAACATTCGGGCATGCTTATCAGCACGGACATAATCAAGTCAAAATTATTAGACAAGAGTTCGGAAATTGACGGCAATGGAACCAACAATGCTTTTTTGTCGAAAGGTTGGCAACACCGTAGCAAGAAAGCCAACATAGCAGATACACAAAAAACGAAAATGACGTCTTCAAAATCTGTCAAATTCTGTCAAAACGATACGCTGTTATAAATGTCCAAATAATCAAAATAAAAGTGAAACAAATGCTTTTAGTGCGATATTTATGAACAGTACTTTTAAAAAATCTGATTGGTATATAGATTCCGGGGCTAGCTTGCATATGATCACAGATAAGAGTTGTTTAGAAAGCGTCACACTCGGCCACAAAGTAAAGGAGATAGTAGTTGCAAACAAGGAAACAATACCAGTTATATGCTCAGGAAATACAATGATTAGAACCATACTTGATAATTCAGCATTCGACATCACAGTCAAGGATGTGTTGTGTGTTCCTAACCTATCAACCAATTTGTTATCAGTAAGTCAACTCATTCAAAATGGAAACAAAGTAAGTTTTGAAAAAGAAGTTTGCTATATACGCAAAAGACAGAATGTACTGATTGGAAAAGCAAATTTGGTGAATGGAGTACACAGTTTGTGTTCGCGACAGACATTAAAAACTATGACAGTGAATAGTGTATTCGAAATCGCGAGTGAAAATCATATAAAATCAGTGCTATCCAATCGCTACACCGGGTTCGGTTCCCGGACGCGTCAAAGTGTTAAAATAATGCTAAAATAGTGAAAATATTTAAAATGTCAATAAAAAGTACTATACAGTACGTGAACATTAGTTTAAAACTTGTGCTAACTGTAGGGACCTAGATATCGATCATAAATAGTGTTATCAGTTGTAACAGATAAGAATCATAAGAACTAATAGTTGATAAACAGTTGTTTTGTTTACATAGTCGTTTTATATGACGGCGCATAACCAGCGCCTCCTTATTATTTCACGTCGGAACGGAAATTGCAGATGTCATGAAACGTCATCACGTCATTAGTACAGTCTCTAAACGAATCGAAGTGCTACCGGCCGGTTGTGCGAAACGAATTGCGGTCCAGTGGCGGGGGGCACTGACGGTGTTCATGTGGACTTGTCTGGCGGACTGCGGGACATTCAGTCGGCTCGCCTGGTTGACAGTACACCATGAATCCGTCTTCGGTTCATTAAAAGACTTGCAAGTGAAAAGTGTTAGAATATAATTGTTAAGATAGTGCCTTTCGTGTTTTAAAGTAGATAGTGTATCTTAGTTTGTGTGTATTCAATGCACAAGAACCCAGCCGCGCCCACTTAGTAGGAACTCTGAACACTCTGAAGTGATTATATCGGCCAATAATCTAGTTACCCGCCTACATCAGAAGTGGGATAAAATTGTGCAATAAAACGTACACACAAGACGCGAGTGAGGGCGATTGTGCTGCTGCCGTGCTGGCGAATCAGTTGATTTTTCAACTGCAACCATGGTGCATATTTTATCTAATTTCTCTATTAGCCCTGCAAATTTTGTTTAGTGACGGTAGTTGTAAAACGTTCTTGGTTGGCAAAATACTGCTACACGTTTAGTAACCTTAGGATTGTGGTGGTGAGGTCGCCGTCACATCACACTGATGACATGTAGCGTCAGCAGCCGCTACAGCGTTATGGGTTCGATTCCCTCGCGAGACACGAAATTGTGGTTAAAACAGGCGTTTACTGTGAAACCGGTTGAACTTTACGGTATCGTGTTTCCCATGTTATGATCTCTTAGATAAGCTATTTTTTTAATAGCTTAAAGAAGAAAGAAAGAAAAAAAACAAATTTGTGTGTAGTACTGACTGATTAAATAGCGACCCCATTGCTGTATTTTATGCTAACGTATGGATGCCTGACTACTACTGTGACCTAGCTATAGCACAGATATCGAAAAGACGTTTTGGGTTCGATACTTGGGTTAAAAAGAAAATGTATTTCTTTTTCTTAATAAAACTTGATGGTGGCTTGCGACCACGAACCTTGTGAACGCAAATGGTCTCTCTGATCGGCGTGCAGCCGTTTGTGAACATAGTATGTAACGGTAACCAGACTGAGCGTACAGGCCGACTTGCATTATTCCATGCGAGTGCGTTTTGAGTGAAGTGTGCTAGTTATTGTTGTAGTGCAGTTGTAATATTGGTTTTGGAACCAAAACCTAGCTTCGGCTGGTGTTCTGCTAAATCTAGAACAATAACTCGGGTCTAAGCTGTCCTTCGCAGGGCAGCGGCGCTAAATGGTAGATTCGCGTTCGACTAATCGAATCGTACATACTAAGTTCATAGTATTAGACTGTGCTGAGCTATTGCAAAGCTATTTTATGTGGAACGGATTGTAACGTTTGTTTCTTAAATGGACGTGTGACCTGTAGTGCTGTTTAGAACTTTAGACGTGTAGATGATTGGTTGGTGTGGAACCTAACCACCGTAGTCAAAAGAAATTAGTTTTGGTAGATGTTACTAGCGCGATTATTTTATCGACTCGAGACGTTTTAAATACCTAACGGTGTTATTTAAACGTGATTACGGCTTAAGCAGGGCGAGGCATTTTACTCCTTGTAATTCTGTTTAGTACAGACAATCTGTTACATTTAAACCTGCTTCTCTTTGTGCGTGACTTGTAACATGTTAATGGATGGTACTGCTAGTAAAATTTAATTCGATGTTAAGATTGTACGTGTAAAAAAATTACCTACTGTGTTTTTAAAATTATTGTGATACGCTGGGAATCTTTACCAATTGCCCCCGATTCTCTATCCAATTCTAAGTTACGTTTAGGACGTTTCGGAGTGATACAGTAAGGAAGATACCTTTAGTACAAGGTTTCTAGTTGAGGCTGTTAAACTCGATTATCAGATGTAGAAGAAAATAATTGTTATCATTGTAGTGTAATGATAATAATTTTGAGTGATTTTAGTTTTCATTGTAGATAGGACCACGTTAGTGGCCATTAGTAATGATTGTTTGCTTAACCTTATTCCTAATTGAGTTGTGAACCTTGTAAGTCGTTGTTGTGATGTTCTTGTACTTCATACCCTCGTTTCCGTTGCTGCAGATTTGTACAAACGGAATGAGCTGTCTGTGCGGCGACAAGCTTTTATGTTAGGAGGCATAGTTTCCATTGGTGCGTAAACAAGACAAGCCCTTGTTGCGCTGTCATAGTACCTATCACTAATGATTGGGTTAGCATAAGTATTTCGTATTTAGAATCAACCATTAAGTTTAAACTAGCAACTACGGGCTTTGTTTGAACGTCACGTTCTGGTGTACTTTCTGTAATAGCGAGTACCTACGTATTGATGAATTTACCATGAGTTTAGTTGACACCACGATAGTTGTACGCCTTTCAGTTATGAGCAGGTCAGGAGTTTGTTATAAACCATAACTTAGGGAAAGCGGGTATGTCTAGAGGTACAAAGGTTGTTATTAAAGCTTTATTTTATTTTGCTTAGTAGCATACTCGCTAGATTTGAAGTAAAAGTAGAGCCCATCTTACAAACAATGCTATGAAAACGAATCAGGCAAAGCTATTTTAAAAGGTATTGATGTTATGATGATTCTGGTGTTGAGAATTTGAAAATTGTTATCAAACATGTTAAAGTCGCTATCAAATATAAGAATGTTTCCGAGTTTCAAGTACCAATGATGCTGACATAGTAAAGAAATGACATAGAGTGAAGTGGTATTGTCTTCATGTCTTCAAGCAATATTGGAAACTGCACCGAAGTATCGTAGCTGTAGCCCCTAGAAAGCGGCATCTGCTCGTAGAGTAGTCCGGGGCAGTTCAGGAAAGCGATAGCTCTGGGTAATATAGTCTCATCTAGCTTCGTAGCGAGGACCATAGCGTGGCCCGGCATTACTAGGGGGGGTGCATAAAGATGTGGTGTTTGGACGTAATCATGGATACAGTGCCACTTAAATGGCTCTAATTTCATTTATGTTCATTGATTCTAAAATTGTGTCAGTGGTGCTCGACCTGGCTTCTGTTGTATAACAGAAGCGCGTTGCAAGAATCGGAAAGAAATCGTTACAGTCGATTGCCTATCTTAGTAGTCGTTGCGTTCGCGTAGACAAAAGTAAATCAATTTGTTCAACTGTAACTTACTAGTATCAGTCCATGCGCGGTTTACATTTAAGCAGTTTCAGTTTATGTTGGTGGCAGTTGGTTTTAAATTCAGGTTTGGATGTTCTGGTAGAAAAGATGAACAATAAAGAATTGAAAGTTGCGTTATTAACATCTTTATTCTTGAGCAGAGAGCCAAGCACCCAGTGAAGTTGTAAAAGAATTTGATAATCACTTAAGATTTCGATGTACGGATATTGAATTAGTCTGAAAGGAACAGGGTCTCCAATCAGTGGGTATACCATGCGAAGAATCCTTGTAAAATTCAGTTGGTAGATAAGTTCGCGTGTGTGACGCGCGGCCCGTGAGTGGCGCGCATCTTGTACGCGGCTTTGAGGTGTCTCGTAATCGGAATAGTTACAGCCTATATCGCTTTCTAGTAATTAAATTTAAGGTAGTTTATTAAGGGAGTTTGGTTAAAGGTTGACTGAAATGGTTTTATGATCATATACTAAATTGATGAAGGATGACTGGACCATAAATTGATTAACGATCAATCGATCAAAAAAAAAAAAAGAGATGACATTACTGTTCTTTGAAATGTCAGGGTCATGATGGGTTAGTCGAAATTAGTACCAGCTTATTGAACGAAGAGAAGGCCGAGACGGCGGTGATTGATGTAGAACTCGATGAGGATTATCCTCATAAACTCGCTAGATGCGTAACACATCGGCAGGCTCTACTATTTCAGAAGCATTTGATATAATCGCAGCAGGATCAGATAACCTTTGCATCAACTCAGACCATGAGCCAATTGACCACGAAGTTCAAATTCACGCTGAATAAGACAGTTCATAACTGATAGGTGAGGTTAGGCTTGACGTAGCATAGGTTTAGTTTAGCTAGGCGTAGGTTTGACCTCACCTGCGGCATGCTACATTATTACTTCTTTGATCCACATTCACATCACATTTAAAAGATTACTTGGTTATTTAAATTTAACTGTAGTCTGAAATAGATAAGCTGGACGAAAGGGCCAGTGCCGTCCAGTCCATGCCTTGTTTGGAGGATGGTCGAAAGGGCGCACTCGTCCGGTCCAGACTTATGTTTGGAAAGTGGTTAGGTAGGAGGACAGTGTTGTCCGGTCCATGCCTCGTTAGGAGGATGGTCGAAAGGGCACATTCGTCCGGTCCAGACTTATGTTTGGAAAGTTAGGAGGACAGTGCTGTCCGGTCCACGCCTCGTTCAGAGGATGGTCAAAAGGGCGCACTCGTCCGGTCCAGACTTATGTTTGGAAAGTTAGGAGGACAGTGTTGTCCGGTCCAGACTTATGTTTGGAAAGTGGTTGTGAGGACAATGTTGCCCGATCCAGACCCATGTGGAAGGGTTGGTCGAAAGGGCGCACTCGTCCGGTCCAGACTTATGTTTGGAAAGTGGTTGTGAGGACGGTGTTGCCCGATCCAGACCCGTGTGGAAGGGTTGGTCGAAGGGCTCACTCATCCGGTCCAGGCTTACGGTTTGGAGAGTCTGGTTGTCAGGGTGGACGAGCGGACTGCTTTTCAAGGTAAGCTATAGATAATTGTGTGATTGACACAAAATTGCAAAGTGAAGCGCCCGAGGACGGTCGCAGGTCAGTCTGGCCGTGACGGCGCATAACCAGCGCCTCTTTATTATTTCACGTCAGAACGGAAATTGCAGATGTCATGAAACGTCATCACGTCATTAGTACAGTCTCTAAACGAATCGAAGTGCTACCGGCCGGTTGTGACGAAACGAATTGCGGTCCAGTGGCGGGGGGCACTGACGGTGTTCATGTGGACTTGTCTGGCGGACTGCGGGACATTCAGTCGGGTCGCCTGGTTGACGGTACACCATGAATCCGTCTTCGGTTCGTTAAAAGACTTGCAAGTGAAAAGTGTTAGAATATAATTGTTAAGATAGTGCCTTTCGAGTTTTAAAGTAGATAGTGTATTTTAGTTTGTGTGTATTCAATGCACAAGAACCCAGCCGCGCCCACTTAGTAGGAACTCTGAACACTCTGAAGTGATTATATCGGCTAATAATCTAGTTACCCGCCTACATACAGATTTATAAGTGTTTTTTAGCTTCGTATAGGCTTGAAATCATGTCTAGATGCTCTCTTATTACTAGTTATTACCTTATATAGTTAAAATAAACATAATAACAAACATTTGCATGTTTATCATAAACTTTGTTTATGTACGATAGTGTTTACTTAAGAAAATCTGTATTTTTTCTTATGCATCGTAGGTTTTCATGTAATAACTTCAAATTGAATAAAGATATTTTCATGGTGTTTATTTGAATAGATGCCCCATATAGTTGCACACAACGGTCTACCAAAATTACATATGTAACTATAGTATTTAATAGTTTTTCAATAGAAAATATAGTGGGCGGGCCCTTGTGTGACGACATTTTTCAACTGTTTTTCTAGAATAGTTTAGTGACGCAAGCAGTTAAGGTTTAAGTATTGTATACCGATAGATAGAACTTTATGAGACCTATCTAATTATGTATAGAACATATATGTATGTATGATAGTACCTAAGATAAATACACATTCGTACCTTAACGAAAATAAAAATAAATAAAGATTCTCTGTGCACATGTTCGGAGCGGTGGTCGTCGTTAAGGTAAAGTTTCGAAGAACTTAAGCGACCATGTATTCGGCCAGTTTGTTGGCGTCCCAACCGCCATCTCGTGACTAAGTAACCATATGTAACCATCAAGCACCGAACACCTGAACAGCATCGCTCTCAACGTATGAAGATGTTTTATTTCTGAAGCCCCGATAGATAGAAGCCACACAGTCCACACACACCGATAGAAGGGCATCGTCGTAGCATCACTCGTCAGCAACACACCACCAGCGCACTGTAGCGGACTAGCAAAGGTTCGATTCCTGGCATCCGTTACATTTGTGTGTCGTTTCGAGCCGGATCGCCTGTTGCTGCCGTGACCAAATTTGTTGGTCGCAACGAGCCGGATAGAAGATTGAAGAATGCCTACGACGCGTTCAAGAGGTCGTGCTCCCGAGGTCACGGGGGGAGCGGCTGGCGCCGGGCCTAGTTCCAGTACCCCTGCCCGCGCCACCGCTGCCCGCAATCCAGCCGCCGCGGTCGTCCGTCACGACGGGCCGCCGCGATCGCCGTCGACAGCAGTCGGGAGCGACGCGCCGCCGCCGCCCTCCCCCCGGCTCCACGGGGAGGGACAAACGAAACATCACGCTTCAAGACGCAAGGGAGCGAGCAGAGGTGCAGTCGAAGAATGAAGACGGCAAGGAAAGGACGTTGCAACGATCCGATAGATCGAGCGTTTGTACAGTGCAACATAGTATAATAGAAAATAGAGATAGAAAAATGCCAACGAGGGAACGCGACCGGCGCTTGGCAGCTACGGGACGCTCCAATAGAAATGTGTTGTTGGCTCGAGAAGAAGTTTTGAAGATAAAACTACAGTTAGCACAGTTAGGACTACAGAAGGCTGAAGAGGAGGCGGACTCCGATGACTACGACGAGAATGGACAGTCGAAGCAAGATTACATACGTTCGTGGTTGGAAGAGCCTCCGGAACCCCAGCCCGGCCCTGAAGATCGGACTGAAGAAGAAGGCCCGGACACATCGATAGTTGCACCACACCCGGCGGTTTCGAAAGTCATCATGACGTTACCGACGTTCGGTGGCGCGCACACGGAGTGGCCGTCGTTCAAGGCGATATACGACACCACCAAGAGTTACTTCAAGGACGCGCGACGTGGAGAATACAGCGAGACTGAGAAGAAGTCTCAAGCGAAGAGCGTTAGAAACAATGAGCTTGGAACTGATTGGGCATGCACGACCGGATGAAATCATGAAGGAGTTGGAGCTGCAGTTCGGACGACCAGACTCGATCGCGCAGGCAGAGACGGACAAGCTGAGGACCCTGCCATGCTGTAGTGAAGCACCTAAGGACATATGCGCGTTCGCGAGCAAGATACGAAGCGGCGTGGTCACACTTTGTGCGTTGAAAAAGGAACACTACCTCATCAATGCGGAGCTAGTGCGTGTGTTGACCGAGAAGCTACCGAACTTGCTACGTGTGCAGTGGTACAAGACGTACACCTAGAAGTGTCATTCAAAGCCAGACCTCAGCCGATTCAGTGATTTCATGACGGAGTACGCGCGTTACTGTAGCGCGTTCGCACCGGCTGAGAACATCACCGATGGGCCGCCAAGCAGACGTACCGTGCAGAGGACATACACGGCGATGGCGACGGAGAAGCGAACCCCTACGGACACGTCTAACTTGAAGTGCAGAATATGTGAACGCGAAGGACACTACTCGTCGGCCTGCAGCACGTTTCGTAACGCCAACGCAGAGAAGAGATGGCAGCTAGCTAAGCAGTATGGATTGTGTTTTCGCTGCTTACGCATACGCCGAATTGAACACTCGTGCAAGCCCAAGAAGTGCGGTGTAGAGGGATGCCGCGCTACACACACCCAGTTGCTTCACTACGATAGGGGAGCTCATAGGACCGATGACGCGAATACAGAGAAGCAAGAAACGGTCGCCAGTTCGTGCATACGTGCAAAGGCTCAAGCGTACTTGAAGATAGTGCCCGTGCAGATAGTCGGACCGACGGGAGAGGTGTCTACGTTCGCCCTACTCGAGGACGGAAGCACCGTTTTGCTCATAGACGAAGACATAGCCAAGGAAGTCGGCGCGGAAGGGAACCTGGACGCGTTTACGATCCGTGCCATAGGCGATACGTCGATCGACATGCTTACGTCGCAACGCGTAGACATACACATCCGAGGAGCCGGCGCCGAGAGCAAACAAGTGCCTTTGTGTGCGCGCACCGTAGCCAGCCTGCACCTGTCGCCGCAGAAGATCGCCGAAGAGGACCTGATAGACTGCAAACACCTCGAAGGCATCAAAAAGAAGTTGGTGTACGACATAGGCGTGCCGAAGGTGTTAATAGGACAAGACAACTGGCACCTGCTCATAGCGAACGCAGTACGAAGAGGACCCAACGATCAACCGGTGGCGTCGCTTACGTCGCTGGGATGGGTGCTGCACAGCGCGCGCTCACGCACTTTGGCAAACACCGTACACTACGTCAACGGACTCGCCGCTAGACATGACAACAACATAGAATCGTCGTTCGAAGAATATTTCGCTTTCGGATCGCTCATAGAGAACCCACGTCGACCGAACACGGACCCCAAGAAGCGGACGGACGTGTTACAAAATATTTCGATAGCAATAGATAATAGACATATAGAGACGGCCCTTCTACAAAACGAAGCACACGTCATACCAGATATTTACGAAGACGCAGCGAAGACGTTCGCGTGCATAGAAGATATAGAATTTAGAAACTCTCACAAGGAGATGAAGCCGGATACGGATAGAAATATAGAAACAGAAGAGACGAACTCTCTTATAGTATTAGATAGAGAACAGGTGCACTCTCCCATAATTTCGAAGGCCGCCGTTAAGCCTACCGTCGTTAAGACAATAGGGGCGCAGTGCATTGCATCCTGCATAGATAGTCGCTGACCACAGCGAATTATAGAAGCCGTACCGGACCCGAATAGATTTTCCAAACGGAAAAGGCTCTTACAAGCAACAGCGAGAGTTCCACAGTCTATAGATATGTGTAAGAAACCCGCAGAGAAGGTTCTACACACTAGAACGCAGAAAAATAGACAGAAGGATTCAGATTGGCGTCACGTGACGAAGACGAAACACAACATCAAGTTGGGCAGAGCGGCACCTCGTCCAGCCGCCGATTCCCGAAAATTCGTGCTTCTCCCCGCAGAACACGCCCGCGACGCCGAGGACCTTTTTGTGAAGGCGGGACAAGAAAACTCCTTTCGGCGCCGACCTTCGGGAGCTGCGGCGCGGAGGAGGTGTTGCCAGAGACAGCCGCCTGTATTCGTTACCCGTGGAGATGAACAACGGAATTATCACTCTACGCAGTCGTATAATAGCTACAGAAGAAATCTCCAAACAGACTAAGAGACCGCCAATCTTAGACGGCGATCATCGTATTACGCAGCTATACATTGATTGGACACATAAAATTACATCACAGCGGTACAGAGTTGGTAATCAATTAAATACGCCAACACTATTGGATTCTTCGTCTGCAGCTGACTACAAAGAAAATAGTAC
Source organism: Euclidia mi (assembly GCA_944739405.2). Lineage (NCBI taxonomy): Eukaryota > Metazoa > Arthropoda > Insecta > Lepidoptera > Erebidae > Euclidia > Euclidia mi. The sequence goes on from OX123182.2 coordinate 58,023,855, forward strand.
ATAGATGTCTACCATGCCGCATTAGAAAAGCGCAGCCGCCTGAGCCAGCCACCGGGGACCATCCGAAGACGCGCCTTGCTCACCATCAGAGGCCCTTCACCTACACAGGCCTTGATTATTTCGGGCCGCGCTCCGTAACCGTCGGTAGGCAGCGTCACAAACGTTACGTGGCACTGTTTACATGTCTCACTTCCAGGGCAGTACATCTGGAGGTCGCCGCCAGCCTGAGCGCCGACTCCGCAATCTTGGCGCTGCGCAGGTTCGCAGCGCGCCGAGGTTGCCCCGCAGAGATCTACTCGGACAACGGCACCAACATACACGGTGCCGACCGAGAGATGCGAGACGCCGTCGCCAAAGAAGCGAGTCGCCGTGACATCGTATGGCATTTCATCACCCCCTCAGTGCCATTCATGGTGGCCGTATGGGAGCGCCTCGTCAGGTGCGTGACGACCGCCCTATATACGGTCCTTCACGAGCGCCATGCGCACGATGAAGTCCTAGCTACACTACTGTGTGAGGTCGAGTACACAGTAAACAGTCGACCCCTCACACACGTCTCCGTCAACGCAGCAGACAACGAGGCCATCACCCCGAACCACATCCTGTTCGGTGGTTCTGCTCGCCTCCCTCCACTGGGCGAATTCAGCGAGGCTGATCTCAACAGCAGCAAACACTGGCGGCGCGCCCAAATCCTCGCCGATATGTTCTGGCGCCGTTGGGTGCGCGAGTACCTACCCGAGCTGCAACACCAGCGGGAGCTCCATGGGTCTGGGCTCAACCTCGAGGTCGGCGACTCCGTCCTGATCGCCGACGGCCAACTCCCGCGCAATACCTGGCCGCGCGGTCGAGTTGTGGCCATCTACCCGGGCGTCGACGGCGCCATACGCACTGTCGAGGTGCGCACAGCAGCAGGCGTCCTCAAACGGGCGGCCAAGAAGCTGGTCCCCCTGTCCAAGTGACGAGGCGTCGCTCACCGGGTGCTCTGCAGCACCGCCACACGGCGGGTTGCGCGCGTTGCTGCACGGCGGGAGAGATTTCGCGACAGACATTAAAAACTATGACAGTGAATAGTGTATTTGAAACCGCGAGTGAAAATCATATAAAATCAGTGCTATCCAATCGTGCGGTACACCGGGTTCGGTTCCCGGACGCGTCAAAGTGTTAAAATAATGCTATAATAGTGAAAATAGTTAAAATGTCAATAAGAAGTACTGTAAATAAGAAGTACGTGAACATTAGTTTTAAACTTGTGCTAACTGTAGGGACCTAGATATCGATCATAAATAGTGTTATCAGTTGTAACAGATAAGAATCATAAGAACTAATAGTTGATAAACAGCTGTTTTGTTTACATAGTCGTTTTATAGTTTTATAAGTGTTGTTTAGCTTCGTATAGGCTTAGAATCATGTCTAGATACTTTCTTATTACTAGTTATTGCCTTATATAGTTAAAATAAACATAATAACAATCATTTGCATGTTTATCATAAACTTTGTTTATGTACGATAGTGTTTACTTAAGAAAATCTGTATTTTTTCTTATGCATCGTAGGTTTTCATGTAATAACTTCAAATTGAATAAAGATATTTTCATGGTGTTTATTTGAATAGATGCCCCATATAGTTGCACACAACGGCCTACCAAAATTACATATGTAACTATAGTATTTAATAGTTTTTCAATAGAAAATATAGTGGGCGGGCCCTTGTGTGACGACATTTTTCAACAGTTTTTCTAGAATAGTTTAGTGACGCAAGCAGTTAGGTTTAAGTACTGCATACCGATAGATAGAACTTTATGAGACCTATCTAATTATGTATAGAACATATATCTATGTATCATAGTACCTAAGATAAATATACATTCGTACCTTAACGAAAATAAAAATAAATAAAGATTCTCTGTGCACGTGTTCGGTGCGGTGGTCGTCGTTAAGGTAAAGTTTCGAAGTATATAAGCGACGATGTATTCGGCCAGTTCGTTGGCGTCCCAACCCCCATCTCGTGACCAAGTAACCATATGTAACCATCAAGCACCGAACACCTGAACAGCATCGCTCTCAACGTATGAAGATGTTTTATTTCTGAAGCCCCGATAGATAGAAGCCATACAGTCCTGTGTGGACTGTATGGCTTCTATCTATCGGGGCACCGATAGAAGGGCATCGTCGTAGCATCACTCCTCAGCAATACACCACCAGCGCACTGTAGCTGACTAGCAAAGGTTCGATTCCTGGCATCCGTTACAGGTTGAATATAAAGTCAGGAAGTTTGATGGCGTGCTCAGCCACAACAATGACAAGTGAGATATGGCACCGTAGACTAGGACACATTAATAGCAAGGATTTGAATGCTATGAGGAATGGCGCTGTTGAGTGAATATCGTACGTTGATAAAGCAGAAATCGATAAATCTAACTGCATCACATGCTGTGAAGGCAAGCAAGCAAGATAACCTTTTTCACACAAAGGTAAAAGGTGCGAAAATGTGCTTGAAATTGTTCATGCGGACCTTTGTGAGCCAATGGAACAGGTCTCTTTGGACCAAGCGAGATATTTTTTGCTTTTTATTTTTATTTATTTTTACACTTCTGCAAAAATGGTATGCAAAGGCGGACTTAATGCTATATAGCATTTTCTGCCAGTCAACCTTAGGGTGATGCAGAGAAGAGTGTGGCAGGTGTATAAAATATATAAAACTTGATATTCATTTTCAATCATATTATAAATACATTATAATAATCTACACAATATATACTTACTATAAAATGATATATATGTATATATATATATATATATAGTATACGAATACATATGCATATAAATATATATAATATAATATAATATAATATATAAGTACATATCACACAAAACATATCATGAGAGATTTTTATTATGTCTTACCTTCAAGTAGATAACAGTTTCACATAGTGCTGGCGCACTTTAGACTTAAACGTGAACCGGTTAGCCGACATCCTGATCTCGAGAGGGAGCGCATTCCAAAGGAGAATCGATTGAACATTGAAAGAAGAATGAACAAGACTTGAGCTATGAGAGGGACATGAAAGAAGGTAATTGTGAGAAGAGCGAAGATTTCTATCATGGTTAGAGCAACGGTATTTAAAATGCGGAGTTAGATAGCTAGGGCTATTAGGAGAATGAAGTAAAGAGTATAGTGTAGACAACGCGCGCATATTGCGACGCTGTCGGATAGGTAACCATGATAGTTGAGTACGATATGCTGACACATGGTCGTACTTACGGAGGTTGAAAATGAACCGAATGCAATTATTGAGAAGTCGGTCTAGTTTGTTGAGCAGATCTGCATTCAGGTCGAAATAACACACATCACCATAGTCGATTATTGGTAAAACCAAAGTCTGTACAAGCATTGTCTTTGTCTTGGCAGGGAGGAAGTTCTTCAGGCGGTACAGAGATCGTAGGGTACCAGTTACTTTTTGGCAAACATTTGTGATCTGAGGTTGCCAGCTGAGTGTAGAATCAAGGTGTATGCCAAGATCCTTGACAGTGGGGCTCAGAGGTATGTTGATGCCATTAAATGTGACAGGTGGTAGCGATGCCAAGTCCAGCCTGCTGATTATTCTTGGGCTCCCAATGATATTGCTTTTTTTTTTATGCTTTTCGTTGATGACTTCAGTAGAATGGCTTTTGTCTATTTCCTCAAGGCCAAAAATCAAGCTTTAAAGTATTTCAAGGAGTTTAAAGTTCTTGTTGAAACACAAACAGGAAAAAAGCTGAAAGTTTTAAGAACAGATAATGGCGGGGAGTTTTGTTCTGTGGAATTTTATGACTACTTAAAGAAAAATGGAATAGTGCATCAAACAACAAACCCCTATACGCCAGAGCAAAATGGTCTTTGTGAACGACTAAATAGAACAGTTGTGGAGAGAGCTCGATGTCTTTTGTTTGAAGCAAATCTTGAAAAAAGATTTTGGGCAGAAGCAGATAATGCTATTTACGGAATAGAACGCTAGCTTTGGGTTTACAAAAAACACCATATGAGCATTGGAGTAATAAAAAACCAGATCTCAGCCACGGTTGGATATTTGGAAGTCGTGCAATGGTCCATGTTCCTAAAGTGGGTGTATAAAAAGAAATTAAATGTTGATAACATAGTGCGATATAGAGCGAGATTAGTTGCAAAAGGCTTCACACAACGTGAAGGCATAGACTATAAAGAAACCTTTTCACCAGTGCTTAAATATTCCACATTAAAATTGTTATTTGCATTGAGTGTTAAATTAGACCTTGACATATTGCATTTAGATGTAACAACAGCCTTTTTAAATGGCCACTTAGAGGAGACTGTTTACATGCAATTACCTCAGAATTTTAAATGTGATATGGTTCAAAATAAAGTTTTAAAATTAAAAAGGGCCATATATGGGTTCAAGCAGTCAGCTAGGGCCTGGTATAAGCAGGTTGGTGATTGTTTACAAAAGTTGGGCTATAAAAGGTCATTGTATGAACATTGTTTGTTTGTAAAATCATCTGAAAATGTTAAAACATTAGTAGCTTTGTTTGTTGACGAGTTTTTCATATTTTATAACTGTAATAAAGAATTAGAATATTTAAAAAGTCATTAAGCAAAAGATTTAAGTTAAAAGATCAGGGTCAGTTAAGACAGTGTCTAGGTATGGATATTAAAATACAAAAAGATTGTATTTCTTTTGATCAAGAAAGGTTTATTGATAAGTTATTGTATAAATTTGGTCTGCTTAACTGTAAAAATGAAGAAACTCCTATGGAAGTTAATTTGAAATTGGAAAAGGGAAAAAATTATAATTCAAAAGAAGTTGTTATGACTTGACCTGACATCTCGTATTGTGTTAGTTATTTAAGCCAGTTTAATAACTGTAATACAGGAACACATTGGAAACATGCTAAAAGAGCTTTGAAATATTTAAGTTGTACAAAGTCATTTGGTTTATAATACATTAAAAATAATTTAGATTTAATTGGTTTCGCTGATGCTGATTGGGCGTCTGATAATTTAGATAGAAGATCTTATGCAGGATATAGTATACTCAGGTTGGGGTGCGTGTCAGAAACCTCCGCGTGGTGCACCCCGGGCAACGTGAGTAGCAAGCTGCTACTCGCGGCTAATTCTGACTGTGGGCGGACGGTGGGTCGAACTCCGACTACCGTCCGGTTACCAACGCGTAATCCCGACTCTTTCGGGACCGCGGGTCTTCGGGCTGCGAGCAAGACAAGCTCTCTAAAAAATCACCCGGAATTGGGGGTCCTTCGGGGCCCCGCTTCCACCCGTTCCCGTACGGCTCCTTTTGGGGTCTTGCGGGGACACTTGGGCGGGCGGGCTCGCTTCCTGCGCCTTTTGCGGGTTGCGGGCATGGTCGAACTCCGGCCACCGTTCGGTCAACGCGTTAGCAGGGGGCTTTTTGGCCTCCTGCCCGCGGGTCTTCGGGCTGCGAGCAAGACAAGCTCACTAAAAAATTACCCGGAATTGGGGGTCCTTCGGGGCCCCGCTTCCCCACCGTTCCCGTACGGCTCCTTTTGGGGTCTTGCGGGGACACTTGGGCGGGCGGGCTCGCTTCCTGCGCCTTTTGTGGGTTGCGGGCATGGTCGAACTCCGGCCACCGTCCGGTCAACGCGTTAGCAGGGGGCTTTTTGGCCTCCTGCCCGCGGGTCTTCGGGCTGCGAGCAAGACAAGCTCACTAAAAAATCACCCGGAATTGGGGGTCCTTCGGGGCCCCGCTTCCACCCCGTTCCCGTACGGCTCTTTTTGGGGTCTTGCGGGGACACTTGGGCGGGCGGGCTCGCTTCCTGCGCCTTTTGTGGGTTGCGGGCATGGTCGAACTCCGACCACCGTCCGGTCAACGCGTTAGCAGGGGGCTTTTTGGCCTCCTGCCCGCGGGTCTTCGGACTAAGAGGGAGGAAACCTCACTAAAAAGTTACCAAAGAGTGGCGCTTGCGCTGCTTGTCTCCGCGGGACTCCACCCGTGGGGACTGTCGGCGGGCGGTGTCGCCTTTTGCGGCGCCGCTCCTTTGCAGTGTCCCTGTTGGGCACTGCCTTCACGTCCCTCCCGGTACTCCTCTGGTCATCAGAGGGGACACGGGACGGGACATTGACGGGCTTGGTGTGTACTCACCCTACCGCCAAGCAGACAGCGGGGTTGTCTTTCTTCTTCCGTCTTCGGATACCTTTTTATTTTTAAATTTTTGTTTCGTTTTGTTTTTGTTTTGTTTACTTTACGTTTTATTTTGTGTCTTTTATTTTTACTTTTATACCATTTATTTTACCTTTTGTTTTTGATTTATTTTACAATTTTAGTTTTTCTCTCTTTTCTCTTCTTTCGTTCTTCCCCCCCCCCCTGCCCCGATGTCACCGTCACCCCAATCTCGTAATCCCGTAGTTTGCAGTGTCTGTGGTCACGTCTCGCGGCTGTTCACGGGACCGAGGGTCTTGGCTTAACCGCCCGGACCGCGTGCAAGGTAAGCACTATAAAAATCCCCTAATCCTAAGTTGCTGCCACACGGCGAGAGGTGCATGGCTGACAGGGAGGTCAGTTCCTAGTGCGGCCCCCTCAGGGCACCAGCCGCCGCCCTTGAGGTATTAGGCTTGCCCGGGTATAGCGGGATCTCTGCCCGGGTGGACGTTTTATTTCTCCCGCACTCGTGGATTCAAACATGGATAATTTAATTAAAAACCAAACCACTACACCGAAGTCGGTCGACGAACCGGAAACTCGCACGCCCAGTGATGCGGGTTCCAACGATGAGCGCTCAAAAGCGCTGAAGGAGCAAGAGTTGGAGCTGTCCGAGTCAGACAGCTCAACCACAAGCCTCATGAGCGTCCGCAGCGCCAGTGAGGAAAGCCCCAGTCGGGCATTGCGGAAGCGCCCTCACTCGGGGCCAGGTTCAGCCTCGAGCGATGACTCGACGAGACGACGTCAAGTGAAGACGCGTGGACGACCGCCCACCCACGGAAATTACGTGGGTCTGGGCAAGGCTCGCGAGGAGCTCGCAGCCGCTAAGCGGCGCGAAGAGCTCCTCAAGCGTGACGAGGAGGAAGAAAGGCGCATTGAAGCGGCCACAAAAAAGGTGTCCGCTTCAAGAAGCTCGCGCCTCTCAGAGACTTCTGCCTCTGAGGGAGAGCCGGAAGACGCTACCGCTACAGATCTGCGGTCGCGTCTCAAAGACGCCTTGGAGGCCATCACTATGGTCTCCAAGATATCTAAGGGACTGAAAGGGACATCCCAAAAGTCCCTTAAGGAGTCAGTGGCAGCAATAGCTGAAATTGCGGACGTTCTCCTCGGTCGCACAGCGTCTGAGGAGACAAAGAAGCTCCAGGCGGAGAACACCCGCCTCGCCACCGAAATCGCGGCACTCAGGCGTGAGCAGGAGGAGCTCCGTGTCGCGTTCCAGAGGCGCGCGGAAGTCAATGCGCCGGACAAGGCCACGGAGGACCTAGCTGCCCTCCGCAAAGAGATGGCCCAGATGAGGCAGAGCCTCTCCGCCCTGGAAGGCAAATTATTAATAAGGCCCCTAACGGCGAGCCGGCAAGCGGGCCAACAGCCGCAGCCGCCCCCACAGTCGTCTCCGCAGCCGTCAACATCATATGCGGCTGCAGCGGCTGCGCCACGGCAGGCCGCGACTCAGGCGCCCAATAAAGCCGCGTCTACTGAGGCCCCAAAGGGCAGGAAGAGGGGCCAGAAGAAGGCCCAGCCCATCCCTGCCGTTCTGCAGAGTGCTCCTGTAACCTCCGCTCCCAAAAAAGATGGCTGGGAGACTGTTGGCGCCAAGCAAAAGGAGGCGAAGGCCAAGCGAAAGGCCAAACAGAAGGCCAAGAAGGCGGCAAAAAAGGCACCCAAGAAGCTCCACACCCCCAGCTCCACTGCAGTGGTACTAACGCTGCAACCAGCAGCGTTGGAGCGGGGGACCACTTACGCGGAGCTTCTCAAGAAGGCGCGTGGGGCTATCGACCCTACTAAGCTGGGAATAACGGCGGGCCTCCGGTGTAAGATCACACAGACCGGGGCCCGCCTCATCGAGGTGCCTGGGGCCGGTAGCGCCCAGCAGGCAGACGCTTTGGCCTCGAGCCTCCGCGACCTCCTCCCAGCGGAGGACGTACGTGTCTCCAGGCCCCAAAAGTGCGCCGAGGTGCGAATTGGGGGCCTGGATGACTCAATAGTGGTTGAGGAGGTTGTTGCTGCCGTCGCCAAGGCCGGGGAGTGTCCCCCGGACCAAATCCGGTGCGGCCCAATTCGTCCGGGCCGTGCCGGTATGGGCACAGCCATAGTCACCTGCCCCGTGGCTGTGGCCAAGAAGTTGGCCGATGGCCGTCGCGTGTTAATCGGCTGGGTGTCGGCGCAAGTGCGGCTCCTGGAGCCGAAACCGCAGAGGTGCTTCCGCTGCCTCAGTGGTGGCCAAGTTGGTGCAAAGTGCACCTCTGCGGTCGACTGCAGCGGCCGCTGTTTTAGATGCGGCCAGCCCGGCCATTTGGCCGGCAGTTGTGAGGCCCCGCCGCACTGCGTTTTGTGTGCGGCGGCGGGCAAGCCGGCCGATCATAGGGCCGGCACGAAGAGTTGCGCCGCACCCAAGAAGAAGCAGGGCGCAAAGGACGGCCAATCGGCCAACAAGAGCGCCACTCCCGTGGCTACTAAGGCGTCAGGCGACACGCCAATGGATGCCGAATAATGGCTCCATATACGCTACGCCTACTTCAGGCGAATTTAAACCACTGCGCCAGAGCTCAGGATCTTCTTCTCCAGAGTATGGCGCAGTGGTCAATCAACGTCGCCCTCGTCGCCGAGCCGTATTTTGTCCCCCCCCGTGACGATTGGGTGGGGGACCTCAGCGGCTCGGTGGCGCTAATTTCGTTAGCCGCCGCCCGCACCCCGTCCTTCGAGAACATCTACCGAGGGCGGGGCTGCGTCGCAGCACTTATAAAGGATACGGTTGTGGTGGGTGGCTACTTCTCACCCAACCGTTCCCTCGCCGACTTCGAGGAGTATCTCCTCGAATTGAACGTTGTCGTCGCTCGCAGCCGTCCTCGCGTCGTGCTCTTCGCCGGGGACCTCAACGCCAAGTCTACGGCTTGGGGTTCTCCGGCCACGGACGCTAGAGGCGAGCTGCTGGAGCAGTGGGCCGTTGAGAACGGCCTGCTCGTCCTCAATCGTGGGTCGGTACATACGTGCGTGCGTCAGCGGGGCGGTTCCATTGTGGACGTTTCTTTTGCGAGCCCCGCACTAGCACGCCGTATCCGAGACTGGCGCGTCGTCGAGGAGGTGGAGACGTTGTCGGACCACCGCTATATTCGGTTCGACGTCTCCGCCGAAACAGTCAGCTCCAACGCGCCAGTCCGAAGAGGCCCGATTGAGGGTGGTCCGCGTTGGGCCTTGAAAAGGCTGAATTGGGAGGCCCCGGGCAATGACGCAAGTTTGCGACGCGGCGATGCCTAGATTCCGTAGCACATCTGGGCCACGCCGGGTGTACTGGTGGAACGACACAATCGCGCAGTTGCGGCAAATTTGCGTCGCAGCGCGCCGCCAGTACGCCCGGTTTCGCAGGAGGCGTCGCCGCCCTCCCGATTTCGTTGCCCGGGAGGCGGCATTGTACGAGGAGTATAGAGCGGCCAAGAATAATCTGAAAGAGGCCATCTGGCGGGCCAAGCAAGACGCCCGCCAGGAATTGCTGGAGACCCTCAACAGAGATCCGTGGGGGCGCCCATATTTGATGGTCAGGAACAAGTTATGTTCCTGGGCGCCCCCTCTAACGGAAAGTCTCCGGCCACAGCTGGTCGAAAATGTTGTGGCCGCTCTGTTCCCGTCGCGGGCGGAACACATCCCTCCGCCCATGACGGCGCCGCCTTCCGAGGCAGCCAACGCGGACATGGACGACGACGTTCCCGAGGTGACTCGGGTAGAACTCCGAGCGGCGGTGTTAAGAATTAAAAACACCGCCCCAGGACCCGACGGCATTCCTGGCCGAGCGTGGGTCCTGGCAATGGAGGAGCTCGGACCCCGACTAGGGAGACTCCTCACAGCGTGCCTTGAGGGGGGCCAGTTTCCACGAGCCTGGAAGACGGGGAAGCTGGTCCTCATCAGAAAGGCAGGGCGCCCGGCGGACAGCCCGTCCGCCTACCGGCCCATAGTGTTGTTGGACGAGGTCGCGAAAATCTTCGAGCATATCATCGCGGAGCGCCTCGTCCACCACCTTTCCACGGTGGGCCCAGATTTGGCGGATGTGCAGTTCGGTTTCCGCCGAGGGCGCTCAACAATAGACGCTATTAGATCAGTGAGGAGTCTGGCGGAGGAAGAGGTTTCCCGGGGCGGGGTGGTCCTGGCGGTGTCTCTTGACATCGCCAACGCCTTCAACACCCTGCCCTGGAGTTGTATTTGTGAGGCACTCAATTATCACCGAGTGCCTCCCTACCTCCGCCGCATAGTCGGGGATTATCTTAATGATAGAGGAATTATCTACCCGAGTCATCTCGGTATTAGTCGGCGAGTTATGTCGTGCGGTGTTCCGCAGGGTTCGGTCCTCGGCCCCCTTCTGTGGAACATCGGCTACGACTGGGTGCTGCGCGGTACGCTCCTCCCTGGCGTGGGTGTCACTTGTTACGCCGATGACACCCTCGTCACTGCGAGTGATAAGACGTACCGGGCGGCGGCTATAAGGGCGACCGCTGGGGTCGCACAAGTCGTTGGTAGGATCCGGCGTTTGGGCCTAGAGGTGGCCCTGTCCAAATCCGAGGCCATTTGTTTCCACGAGCCTCGGAATCGGCCACCCGCAGGGGCCCACATTATGGTAGGAGGGGTCACCATCGGCATCGGGACGAGCCTAAAATATCTCGGGCTCGTACTCGATAGCCGATGGGATTTCCGTCAACACTTCAGACGCTTGGCCCCCAAACTTCTCGGGGCGGCAGCAGGCTTGTCACGACTGCTGCCCAATCTCGGGAGGCCAACCGCCTCCTGCCGGAGGCTCTACGAAGGAGTCGTGCGGTCCATGGCCCTTTATGTGGCCCCGATATGGGCGCACGACCTGACGGCCCACAATATCACGGCGCTTCGCGCACCGCAGCGCGCCATGGCCGTCAGGTTGATACGAGGCTACCGCACGGTCTCCTTCGAGACAGCGAGCCTCCTAGCCGGATCACCGCCCTGGGATCTGGAAGCTGAGCTGCTGGCGTCACTCTATACATGGCGCCAGCAAGCCCTGGAGCAGGGCGAGAGACCGGCGCACCGTGATATCGAGGCGCGTCGGTCGGAGCTCCGCCAAGTCCTAGTGGCGGAGTGGAAGGCACGACTTGTGCACCCCAGCGCCGGGCACGCCACGATAGTGGCGGTAAGTCCCGTGGTTGATGAGTGGTTGGAGAGACGTCACGGCGTCCTCACCTTCCGGTTAACTCAAATCCTAACCGGCCATGGTTGTTTTGGCCGGTATTTGTGGAGGATAGGCCGGGAGGAAACGCCCGGATGCCACCATTGTGGCAGCAGCCGCGACCCTGTCGAAGACACGGCGTTGCATACTTTGGCGGAATGCCCAGCTTGGGCATCGCAGCGCCGTGATCTGGTCGCGGCTCTGAATACGGTTGTCCTCTCGCTCCCGGCCGTAGTTCTGTCTATGGTCCGGAGTGAGAGGTCTTGGAACGCCGTCGCCTCCTTCTGCGAAGCAGTCATGCTGAGCAAGGAGGCGGCGGAGCGGGAGAGGGAAATACATCGCCCTCTCCCCAACCGTAGGTCGGGGCGTCGGGGACGTCGAACAAGAGACGACCTCCGACCACCCTGAATTCAGTGCCTGCGGACGGTGAGCGCTGGGGCTGCTCCCTGTCCGCCAAAAGGCGGGAGGCGGCGCGTGTCCTCGCCGCCTCCCAAGTAGCTTTGTGAGGTGATGGATGCGAGAAGTTTGATGGATGCAAGAAGTTTGATGGATGATTGCGAGATCATGACGAGACGGGGCCCGCCAACACCAACGGCGGGCCAATCCCGGGCAGGGTCGCGAGAAAGTATGCTAATCGCGAATCGCGTGACCCCGCCAATACACGGGACCCGTAGGGACACCGCGGTGGTTTTTAGTGGGTATGCCCCGAACGCCTGTAGGGGAGAGCCTCCACATACCTCCTCCGCCAGTCCCAAGCCCAGCCGTTTTAATGGCTGGGTTGGCGGAGTTGAGATGAGTCATAAGGAGAGTTTTACCACCGTAGTGAACAAAAAAAATAAAAAAATACTCAGGTTGTATAGTATCTCATGAAAGTAGAAAGCAACAGACGTTAGCTTTGTCAAGCACCGAGGCCGAAAACATGGCTGTATGCGAAGCTAGCAAAGAGGCAATTTTCTTAAAGAATTTATTATGTGAATATGCCTATTCTGATGTATAATGACCGTCAAAGTGCTCTAAAACTTACCGAAAATTCTGTATATCATAGACGTAGGAAACGTATCGATATAAAATTTCATTTTATACGGGAAGTAGTTTGTAATAAATTTGTTAAATTGAAATATTAAAAAGAGTTCCGAAATGCAAGCTGACTTATTGACTAAAAGTCTGTTTGTTACTGATTAACAAGAGTATTTTTTAGATTATTTCGTTAAGTTGTGGTATTATTTATTGTAACTAAATATTAAAAACTCTATGAGTGGCAACAGTTTTATCTTTTATAGTCTATGTGTACTTTTCTTCTATTTGTAAAATAAAAGACTGTTTCAAACTACGGGTCACAGAGTACCTTTTTATATACGGCTACCGATCTGTGCGTTTTATTAAATTCGGCCGCAGAACTTCGGTCGCGTAAGTTCAACATAATGTGTTTAAACACATATATTTTCATGTCAATTTGAAACACGCATTTCAGTGTTGTGTTTATGGACGTAGCCGGACGTATTTATTGCCTCATCTGTTCATTAAGCTGAAAGCTACAGTAGTAAAATAGTTTTAATGAATATGTGAGAAGGATTTCATTAGGCATATTGTGTAAACTGTGAATTTGTTTGCTTCCTGGTATGGCTATCATCAGCATCGCAGCCTTGAGACGTTTACTGCTGGACATAGGCTGATTCCAAGGCTTGCCTTTTAGACCGAACGCAAGCCGCCGGCATTGAACTTAAGGCGCCCGCATTGAACCACTTCCCGTGATGTCAACAAGATCGTTGGTCCACGTTGCGGGTGGCCTGCCCCTGCTTCATATTCCAGTACGTGGTACCCTAACTTCTTAAACCAACGGCCCAACGCCCAGTGGTATAGACGTAGTGTTTTTGAAATACTAATGGAAAATAGACTGTGACCGCTAGGTGGTTATCGGTTACCGTTATCTACTTAACGTATACATAAAAACCCGATTAGATTAGCACGCAAGCGTGTTATCAGCCCTACAGACATAGAAAATCTTAAAAACTAATAACTAGAGACCGGATAATATGCATTTGCATATTTCAGCCAATTTCAGCGCTAATAGCATTATTTTTTCTAAAATCTAGTGATGATGCATATTATCGCTATAATTTACAATATTTTTCGAACGCAGCGCACTCAGTACCTTTTGTTTTGGTACGATAATAAAATTAAAGAGACAAATGATCGTCGCGCTCGCCTATAGCACTACTCCTTCCTCCCATCTATTATACATGTTACTTTCAATGTTTACGCGCGTGCTCATTGATCTGCAATTAAAGTTTTTGAAAATATAAGCGCTAACATAGCACCCAAGTTCAAATTCTGCCCAGTTACCTCAGTAGATGTGGAGCGATCATTTTCGACGTATAAAAATATTTTGAATGATCGAAGACATACTCTTACCACTGAACATTTAGAAAAATGCTTGGTTGTTAATGTTTAAAAAATATTAAATAATGCAACATGTTACTCTGATAGTTTATTAAATGTATGCTGATATTGTAATAAAAATCTAAAACTGAATAGCTTTTATTTGATTAAAAAGCAATAAATAATAAAGATACATACCTACTTACTTTTTTATTATAGACTCACGCCTGTATCCCCGAAGGGGTAGGCAGAGGCGTAATATCACACCCACATTTCGCCATGAATTTTTAGGTCCCACGTAATAGGGGGCGAGCCTATTGCCGTACCGGGCACATTACCAGACTCCGTGCTGCTACTGAGAATTTCCTAACGGAAATACTCAATGGCACTTTGCCCGACCCGGGAATCGAACACGAGCCCTCCCAATCCCACGCGCACATTTATGCCGCGAGACCAACGAGGCAGTCATACATACTTACTTAATAAAGTTAAACTTAAAACAAGTATTTACTAACAATAAACTTAAATTTCAAGGAATAATATTTACAAAACAAAAAAGAAATCACTTAATGTTGCTTATTCTGTCAGTTTTCGTTTATATTTCAAGCATACTTGAAGCATTTTTCATGCATATTTGCATGAAAAATGTGAAAGCGATGGTTAATTCATTTTTTGTCTTGAGGACAGGATATTTTCAAACGTTGCGATCCGTAGTAGTTTATCTAACTTAAAATCCTTCAATCCGTAGTTCATTTTAGTACAGATTTAAGTCAAGTATTATGCGTAGGTATCTTGCAGTGGAATTTTAAAATGTCAAACATCACGTTTCAATATAGAGGAGTCACGCAGTGTCCACAAACACTTCTTAACACGGGGAACAGACAGTTATTTTAAAAAAAAAATCATACTGTTTCCAAGGCACTATGATCTTTGTATGGTAATTCTTTCTATATTTTCTCCGCAGTGCTAACAATTTCATCCAATGTTGCGATGTCAACACACGGCTGCGATGAGCTATTTCCCAACTGTCGGTATATCGCCTTATTGAGTAATATATCACGTTGCGTTGTTTTGTTTTCAACAAATAGTGGAATTTATTGCAACGTCAACAAGGTTTATTATCACGTTGTTTATAGCTCACAGAGGATTGCGACAGTGTCATTATCGTTGCTTGATTTATTTACTTATGGTGATGAGAAAGCTACGGTTAGAGCTATTTTAACGGACGGATATTATAAAAAACCGGCCAGGTACGAGTCTGACTCGCGCACGAAGGGTTCCGTACCATCAGAAGTATTTATTTTTATAGTTAATATATTTCCAAATACTTACGTTTTTGAAAATATTCAAGTTTCTATCTGTTTACGTTTGTTGTATGGGATACCCTTCAATATTTTCTTAATTTTTATTTAATTATTTATTTTGAAAGGTAAAATACAACTAAATATACGTATAAGAAAATTTTAAGCGTCTACTTGTTACCGTTTAGTAATGTTGAGCAAAAAAATACGAAAAAAATTGGGCAAGTGCGAGTCGGACTCGCGCACAAAGGGTTCCGTACCATCATCTATAAAAGAAAATCACGTTAGTTGTATGTATACTTAAATACTTTATAAGTTTCTACCTGTTTATTAAGTTCGAGTAACAAATTGCTTAAAAATTACGTTTGTTGTATGGGAGCCCCCCTTTATTATTTACTTTTTTTAAATTTAATTATTTATTTTGAAAGGTAATATACAACTACGTATTCTGTAAAAATTTAAAGCGTCTACCTGTAACAGTTAGTAATTTTGAGCAAAATATACGAAAAAAATCACGTTTTTTGTATGGGACCCCCCCTTAATTTTTTATTTTTTTTAATTTTTAGTATTTGTTGTTATAGCGGCAACCGAAATACATAATTTGTGAAAATTTCAGCTATCTAGCTATCATGGTTTATGAGATACAGCCTGGTGACAGACAGACAGACAGACAGACAGACAGACAGACAGACAGACAGACAGACAGACAGACAGACGACGGAGGCTTAGTAATAGGGTTCCGTTTTTTACCTTTTAGGTACGGAACCCTAAAAACACGTTTATTGTATGGGAACCCACCTTTAATTTTTTATTTTTTTATTTTTAGTATTTGTTGTTATAGCGGCAACGGAAATACATATAACTTGTGAAAAATTCAGCTTTCGAGCTATCACGGTTTTTGAGATACAGCCTGATGACAGACAGACGGACACGCGTCAAGAGAGCGGAGGCTTAGCAATAGGGTCCCGTTTTTACCTAAACCCTAAATAGAGGTATAGTCAGCTACATAAGTCCATATACATTTATGTGATTTTGAATGATTATCGTCCCAAAAAAATATTGTTCTCGATAGGTGTATTGAAGGATTTTTGGACAAAGAAAACTTAATATATTATAATTTATTGATTATGAATATTAGTCGTGGATTTTAAATTCATAAAAGACGACAAATTTGAGAATTGTACCGACTTTTGTAGTTACTAATAAGTACAAAATCAATTGTGGCAATGACATTTACTCTTTGTGATGAATTACAATTTAGTTTAAAGTTAGATGGCAACTGATGCACAAGTAATAATTTCTGAAAAGCGATAGGGGAAAGAACACAATATAAACACTCGGACTCAGAACAAATCTTTTACGGCTATAGCAAGGAGAAACCACTTCATCAGTTGTGCATGCATATAGGGTGAGTCTTGAAGTAAAGAGAGATTCCATTTGTATTGACGGTACTTTTTACCAAATACCACGCTACGAAATGACTTAATTGTGTGTATAATGTAGGTACTAGGTATAATTTGCATTAATTATGTGTAAAACATGGTTATGCTCGTATATACAAAATTAAGTGGATTTCTTTTTATTTAAGTTAGAACATTAAAGTAGCATAATTTATAAGTAGCATATAAGTGAAGCTTAATCTAATACAAAAACCATAAAAACAAATTTAGAAAGTGAAAATATTTATATGGGCTAGGCGTCGTAAAATGCCTCCACATCAATGTCATCGGGTAACGTGCCCAGAAGGCTGGCAGCATTGTCACGCTGGAAGGAAATGCTGATTCTTTGAGCAGAGAATAAACCAGCCTTCTGGTCACGTGAGACGTCGATTAACCGCTTAAAAATTTCCCAGAATAGAGAACGAGCGCTCGGACCCCATGAGCCTAGCGCTTCCACCCCAAACGGCTCAAACACGTAATTACTTACTAAATTACTGTATTTGCGCCGTTTGAGGGCTTCCGCAGTTGCAGCAGCAGCGCCAGCATGGCCTCCCGTGCCTGGAACGTGTGATGGCGCGAGAGTGTCTACAGGTTGCGTCCCACACCAAAGGCCTAGCCATTTTCCAAGGCAACAATGACATACCATAAGGTCTCTTACCGTCGTCGCGTACTAAACCATTTGGTTCAAGTACAACTGATACTCCAGACGCAACGGATTACGCGCACGACGGTTTATATCATTCAGATGGGCATGACGAGGAATTCTACCAGCGCTTCTGCTGCAAGATAGCCCATGGGGGCCGAGGCTATCGACGTCTTCTCCACAATGCCATCGATGTGGTGAAACACAGGGAGCACATAAACGGAGACAAATGGCAATACGGAATGTCTCATTGTCCAACATGGTTCCAGTGTTGGACGATGGTAGTGCCTCAAGCCATAGACTGGATTCCCATTCTCCCACAGCCAGCAAGCGAGCACGCTCTGTAACATTTAATGAAGTATCCAAAAGACTTTTTACATACTGATGTATGTAGGTACATACAGGGTGTCACAAGACCCATTACCAAGCCGAAGTCTACTTGTTGTGGACATCATGCAAAGTCATACTAACCAAAAATAATACCTGGGAAACGATTTTTTTAAAATAAAATACCCACACAACTACTCGAAATACTTACTTATCCATGGGATCATAGGGCATCTAAAGAACATATTGGCGGGGTAAATTCATCGATTTTGTACCTAATTAGAAAAAATCCATACTAACTTTGAGCCTCAATATCTTCTGAACCAGTAATTTCCCAGGTATGGTGCCGAAGTAAAAAATGTTCGTAGTGATTGGTAGAATATGGGATTTCAGTTTTCGTTAAGGGTCTTTTTACACCCTGTATGTAAGTATAGTACTTTGAACTTCGAACAATGGCATTATCAGTAAGAGCATCAAGTTGGTACTTAGAGGCCAATATAATGCACAGACTCAGTAAATACGCGTACTTGGTAAGTAGTAAGTAAATACGCCTACTTGGGAAAACTGGCAAACTGAAAATCGATTCGAAGACAAGGTTATAAAGTACATAGATTGCTTTGATTGTGGCTTACATTTTTTTATGTTGTACCCATCATCAATGACAATGTGCCTGCCGTCTACTCAATAGCTATAGGTATCTAATCGTGACTCATTTAGGTATCTACATGACTGTATTTCTTTATTATAAAGAACCATTGGCAAGGAAACATACTCAATTCGGAGCATGCTGGAAGGAAGAATAGAAGGAGAGTAATGCAACAGGATGCTGACTGGGGGGAAGGAGACTGACTGAAAACAAAAACGGGTGCATCATGGATCACTTTGTCAGATCAGCGAAAGCAATAAAAATGAACATACATGCTTACGCCTTTTTTCTGTCCGGGTCGCAGAACGCCAATTGCTTTATTCTTACAAATCAGACGCGTTTCCTCTGCATTCATGCAATGAAAATTTAATTCACTGTGAATAAAAGAAAGCTTTTTAAAATTATAGCACTCAGCAGTATATATATGCCTTTCATAATTTAAGAATAAAATTAAGCTTTTTAATTAGTTTATATAATATAAGTAAGGTTATATCAGGTTTGGTGGTTTCCAAACGGATTAAAAAAATGTTCCATACCGTTCTGCCTGTAGTTTTTTGGAGCACAGAATACTCCTCGACACGGCACGTGTCTCATCAAATTAAAATATTTTCTTCTACACGATAAACATTATAAAACCTGTCGCTAGTTTTAAAAGGTTGTACGTAGCATACACGTGTTCCCATTTTGTGTAGCATTTACCGAAGTTTAAGTACCTACTCTTCGTAATATAAACCTGAAGCGCGTGCTTTGTAAACTTTTGCTTTATAACAAAAACTAAAAGAGGCTTACCGGCTCAGAATGCTTTGTAAAAATAATATACAATGTACGTTGGCAGTAAGGCGTCCAGACGTGAAACTACCTTCTGTATGTATTATTTCAATACCAAAGTAGTACAGTCATTTGGTGCTCAACAAAGGTACCTTTGTCTTGACAAGTATAAATTAAAACAATAGTACATAATTTATTCGTTATTTGGTATAATGGATAGCAGGTAATCAAAGGTCTATTTCAAAAAGCGCACAATTTAGAACCACCTCATTATTAAGTAAAATGAAGTCCAGCGCATTCTCTCGGGTAAACGTTTGGCATTACTTTCAAAATGACCTTTACATTCATGTGCATTAAAGCAGCTTAAAGGGTAAAGACGTAATTGTATCAAGCAGACTTAGGCAGGGTCAAGTATATTAATATGTTTTGAAAGCATCGCCCTCTAAGCTTAAGGAAACGTTATATAAGCTTACGTCACGCCGTACAATTACTGATTGCGATTACTCAGCCACCAACAGAATTACTTAATAACCATATAATGCCATGAACGTAAGAGCCTGTTACGCTTTAATCCCCGCGTGGTGCGCTCCAATGAATTTATTGCACTGAGCCATTACATTTTCGCCGTTGTGCCGACGTTGATTTAGTGCCAACTCGACCTCCTGTCTGCTACTCCAACATGCCTGTTGATCTCCGATATTGAGTGCTTATAAAAACGTGGCTGCTATCATAAAATAAAACTAGGTTTTATTGTTTTAAGCGCATATAATCTAAAGGCCATTTTTCATACATTGCATTACAGTTTCGCCATATTGTTAACGGTGTCCGGCTTGCTTCGGTGGCGAGGGTAAAATGTGGAAAACCTAAGCGAAATTTATTTTTTCGAGAATGTCACCCTTTATCAAACGTTTCCATATAAAATTTGGGGATGAAACATAAATTGTAGTATCCGTCCGAGGACGTTTTACGACGCTTCGAAGAGGATCTGGTTCGTCTTTAATATTGGGCCGGAGCTCATGTATTTGTGATGTTTACTTGTGTTTACTCAACGCTAATGATTTCAGTCAACACTAAAAATGGCCGTGGATTATATAAATAGCGTCAATATGGTACAATAACAAGAGGCTAAATTATGACAATATCATTTAAACTAAAAAATTAAAGGATCTTTCGAAGGACCAACGTTAATCCACTCGAGCCCACATTTGGCTAAAATATATTTAACCAACATCGGTGAATCAACGTAGGCGTAGCAGAACCAGGGTTCCGCAAAGCGTAAGTTGAAAATGTAGCTTGGATGTATATGAGGGCAATCGAAAAACAAAGGTCGATATTTAGGTAAGTCACGATATTGAAGTGGCAGAAGAACTTCTCGTCTCGGCCCCTTCACCTTCGTGAAGTATATGTTTTCTTTTGCTTTTGTGCTACAGCAAGAAATATATGTTTCCTTTGGCTTTTGTGCTTTAATTTTTATTATTTTGGCAGGGAACGTTGAATTCGATTTTAGTCACAATAATATGCTACTTCCGTTCATGAAAACTTATAAACAGGTTAAAAAACTATACAGTTTACAATACACATTTTAGAGATCTCTTTCTGCTGTTGCGTTGTTGCATCAAATTAATACCTTCTACACATTAAAAAATTCTTCATTTTTAAGCACGCTACTTATCTTATCCTTGTGTAAATATAATTGGTATTAGAATCTATTCCCCGTCCAATTTAATTTTTATACAGTCGGTGAACTGTTAGAAATAACCTTGAAATATATAAAAAATAATGAAATTGCTATCTAGCGCTCAAGTAGTCGTAATATCCGAGTGGAATAATTGTTCAGACGAATCGACTTTTTACTTCGTCTGTTAGTTTAAAGTTTTCAGCTTATGTCACCGCAGCAAACGCCACCCAGAAGCCGAACTGACGAAGAATAAATTAAATGTGCAAAGTTGGAAGTACTATCCACGAGACCGCCAAGTGATGTAGAGCCCCGATTGTTGAAATCACGGTCGCTTAGATTTATCTAGATATTTCATTATATTTTAAGGAAATTTTACCGCAATGCTGTGGTTGCAATCTAAAGTAATTTATATTTATGGGCATATTAAACAACAGACACAAAATGTTAAGTCTATGGGCAGCAGTGATCACTTACCATCACTTGCTAATTTGTCTCCCTAGGCAATAAAAATAAATCCCCTAGCATTAAAATTGATTTTTGGAAATAAGCTAGTTCGCGCGGACATGTGTAGTTATTTGATAATCAAATACCATGTAAGTAACATACAATTGTATTACATTGAGATTTTTTGTTTATCTGCTACTTAACAATCTGCCTAGAGATAATCGGCCATTAGTTTAGGCGTTTTCCGAGCAAGGAATTCAATGTAGAGACCCATGCATCTATTAGACCTTCTGTTCAATGTGCCTATTGTAAATTTAGAACTTATGTCTTTACGCTGCTTTCTCTCACGAGAAGTTATTCGTCGACAAACAGGCTGTGGACAACAGTTTTTATTAGATATATGAACTAAAATATCGTCTCCTCTAGTCTGTGAAGGATAGTAAACGAAACACCATAGAAGTTTTATTGTTATAAAACCTATAGACTCTCTGTCCTTCAAAATGTTAAACTTGTGGAGTAAGTTTAATATTGCTGTTTGCACTAAAACTTGCCATGGTTACTAGTCCATAAATATTAGCCCATAAATGGTCAATACTAAATTGTTTGTTCAACTTCAACAATATGGCTTCTCAAGCGGTCCGATATTATTACATTTGTATGTTATTACATGTGATTCACATATTGCTGTTTCAAGTCTGGGTGTTGTGTCCGATTAAATGTTTGTAATAGCGGTGGTAGCCCAGTGGCATACGTAACGGACGGTCGAGATGAGGTTCGTTCACAAGGTACCCCCGGGCACACAACTCTGACTTTTCGAACATATGTGTGCATTAAAAGTTTTAACTATAGCTCGCTTAATAATTTTCCCGGTAGATGGCAATAGGCTCGCCCGCTATTACACTCGGATCGAAACATAAATGGCGAAGTGTGGGTTTGTAATACACCTCTGGCTACCCCGTCGGGGATGAAGGCGTGAAGTTATGTTGAATGTTTGTAAAGTTGCCCGCGAAACATGTTTTCTTTTTAGTGCGAGGGTCCTCTTCAAAGCAAATACATGATCATCATCCTAACGCCATCCAGGTTGCGATCAAAGACCATCGCCTTGGGGCCGGGATCCGTTTTTTCTACTCTAATTCTACAACTTCGCCCGATCTTCGGCATCCCTGGTGGTTAGTCTATTGACACGCATAGGTATTATCCTTCACGAAGTCAAGCTAGCATTTCTTGAGCCTTCCCCGATTACTGAAACCCGACGGAGGTAGCATGGCAAGGCACTTGTTATCTACGTAACATACCGGTTGTCGAAAGGCGTGGCTTTACCAGCGGTCTTGATTACGCACATTCAGCGTAGTATGCGCAGCCTTTGCTAGTGTCGCTTTAGCACATGCTATGTCTCACTGCCGTACAGTGGGACTGGTCTATTTATAGACCTGTTTTTCAGCTTAACCAGCACTTTAGGGTCACAAATGACACCAATTACCTCACGGCATTTGGCCCAGGCTACCGAAATGCGTACCTCGACGTCGAAATCGATGTCACCAGATGCGTGGAGTACAGATCCCACGTACTTGACTACGTCCTTTCACTCGGCAATATCTCCTCCTATGCGAATTGACGCAGGACGTGTATTGTAGCAAGCGAAGTAATCGGTTCTCGCCACATTAAATTTCAGACCGTGTCGTCCTCAAGCGAACCTTTCCACGCATTCTCATCTACCAGCGTAATTTCGTCAGCATAAATGAGCAGCCACGGGGGTTGCTCCTGCAAGTCACTGACGCTGTCCGACAGTACGTCTAATACCACGCTAAACAGGTACGAATGAAGGATGGAAATCTGGTGGACACCGACGGTGATAGAGAAAGGTTTTTGTATCGCCAACAGCGTTAGGAACCGGACTACGAAACTGGAATTTGTGTATGTGTTTCGAATGATGTAAAACATAGGCTTCGGGTACCTCTTTAGATATATATAAGGGCCCACCACATTCGTTAAGGACCTTTTTACACCCTGTTTAGTTTTTTCCTGCCCTGTGGTGGCGGATTGAGGATACAAAATGTCACTACCCCATTTCATTCCGTGGGTGTCTTAAGAGGTCTTCTTTCTCTTTCTCTTAGCGTTATCCCAGTTTCAGTCTGGGGTCCGCTTTCTAGTCTAACTGGATTTAGCTGAATATTAGCTTTTCCACGGAGCGACTGCCGGTCTGACCTCCGCAACCCGAAGGGATAGCGATATTCCATGGTTTAGACTAGTGTCAGTTTATTTAGAAGGTACTGACGCCCTGTAACGACTGTCAAAGATCTTCATGACAACCGGGACCGACGGCTTAACGTGCTCTCCGAGGCACGGGACAAGCGATAATTAACAATTCAATACGCACATAACTCCGAAAAGTCATTGGTGCGCGCCGTGGATTCGAACCTGATATCCTCTGCATGGCAGTCTGTTGGTATATCCACTCGGCTATCGCTGCCTTAAGAGGGTGTCTTAAGAGGTGACTAAGGAAAATACACGAAGCAGAATAAGTAACTTTGCGAAGAGACGGAAAACCTTACATCAAACTCCATACCCGTCTGGCCAGCGTGGTTAACGTGGGTCAAATCTTCCTCATAAATCACTGCTACCGTGATGCCCATATCTAGCAGTAGACTGCGTAATGCTGTATGAGGATAAATAGTATACTTTTTAGTTTTATGTTAGTAGGTACGTAGGTACTTATGTAATTAATTTCTAGCGGGATTACATTTTCTATTGATGCACGGCCTTCTTCTGTAGTTTTAGATTTATTTTTTTATTTTAATTTATTGTAATCGATGGCATCAAGCGAGTCTCGTCCCGGTAGAATATCGGTGTGCGATATGTTCCGGTCAATTTATTATTTCACGCATTATTTTTAATTCGCTACATCTTTTAAGATATTCATTATAATGCTATACTGAAAAAGAGAATTTCTATCAGCATTAAATACACATCATGCATGTATTGCTTAAAATAGCTTCAAAAGTAACCCATTATATTTTGGTAATTTGTTATTGATAAAAATGGTTACTGAGGATTTTCCTTAACACGATAAGTGCGAAGCAGAGCTTGAAACACCCTGTCCGTGTCTCTTTTTTAAGAAAAAACTTTAACTTCTCTGTCGTGCGGGAGCCATAACTTCCATCTGGTACAGTGTAGCAAAGAGATAACTATATGTCTGAGATGTGCTATTGATTCCTAGTTTTGTAGTACACAAACCTTAACGCCAGGTTTCTTAGACAGTGCGGAACGAGTTTGCGAACACCTTGTACCCCGCGCACCTCGTACCGCACCCTACGCTAGCTTCATGCGGATAGTGTTGTGCAACGCATTCGAGGCTGCGCACGCGACGAAGTAAGACTGCTGCCAATTATGTCGAAACGTTGCCGAAAAAAGATAATTAAGGAGGAAGGTGAAGAAAAACCGGTTGGTGAATCTGAGACAAAATCAGGATATAGGAAGATATTTCAAAAGCAGGTCAGTCACAAACATAATTACTCCGTCTATGTGAAATAATTATGTCAAATCTACTCGACTCTACCTTACTCTTACCCTAATCTACTCAGCTCGACCCTACTTTTCAGAACCCACTGCAAATAAAGCACATCATCTCGAAAAGAAGGAAGGAGAGGGGACCAAATAAGAGGAGGTGTGTGTGTAGGATGTTAAGAAAAACACCGCACCTTCATAACAAGTCGTGAGGCTGACAAAAAAGTAAAGAAAATACTCACAGAATGCACTAGTTGCAAAAAATATTATTGTTTGACCTGTTTTAATGAAAAGCATCCATAAGTTTGATAAATAAATTAATACAATTAAATAAAATCGATGTTTATTTTCCTATCACTAAATAACACGAAAAACTGTCATTTTTCAGTGCGGTACGGGGTACATCAGATCCCACATTTTATTTTACCCCTAGAATCTACACTAACTAATCTAACCACGGGCGGTGGGAGATTTAGATTAATCAACTCATTGTTAATAATAATCACGACAAAAGCCGTACACTTTGTCTTATTTGGCGCCAAAAAAAATATTGTTCTCCTACAGGAGGTGGGGTTTAATATGCCTTGTGCCGCCACAATCTCTGGTATAAGACAAGGTTTAAAACGACCCGTAACGCAGTAATGAAAAAAACACATAAAGCTATGCCGCTGGGAACGTCTTAAGAGATAGGCCTATACCATCGCGGACTTTTTTGTAGGTAATAATGAGAACCTTAATAATGTATTACATCATTTTTATGTAGGTATCATTGATAGTTTTTTAGCAGCGCATGCAATGAAATACATTTTCTGGCAAAGGTTTTACGCTTTGGTTTGCAGTATTGAAGTTTAAGTAGGGATCCCTAATCTTTTCTAGTAATAAATATAGCCTATGTTACTCAGGGATAATGTATCACTCTAATAATAGTACATAATATAATAATGTAGTACATAATATAATAACTTTTATTTGCCATAACATAACTTTCTATAACAACATATATCATAATAATTGTTTCCATAAGTAACACATCTCATAATCGACTCTTGACATAATCAAAATTTGATATAATTATGAAAATAATCGACTGTTGACATAACAAAATTTGATATAATTATGAAAATAATACATTATATTGTTAGGTCGAAATTAATTATCATTAACACCCCGACTCAGTGCATTCCGACTCGGATAGGTTAGGTTAGGAGACTAAGGCGGCCCCCCCGTGGGATCTCCACCTTGTCATGGTGGGGGGGCTCAGTAACCGTGGATTGGTTACCCGCGGTGAAGCTAAGAGGGATCCAGGAGGGTACGCTCCGCGTGGGCTTGACGGGGCCTGCGCAGGATGCGTCCAACGGTGCGGGTGCGAGGGACAGTTCTGTCTGTCCCTCGCAGTCGGGTGCGGTCGCGGGAGGAGAGGCGTGTCGGTGTTGCGTTGCCGCGCGCCCTATCTCCCGCGACCAAATGGGGGCGCACCATTCAATGCGTCGCGGTGGGGCTGCAGAGGAATAGGAGATGCGGTGTTGCGTTGCCGTCCTCCCTATCCTCTGCGGCCGCTGGGTGTTTTGGCGGCGGAGCCCAAAACCTTAATCCGCCGCCAAGGGAGTTTGGTTCGGGGCCCGCCTGACCATCTGGCGGGCCAATACCCGTCGAGGGGTAGCGACGAATGCGTATGCGAATCCCTACCCTCCGACACACGGGTACATGAGGAACACGGGTTGGTTTTTAGTCAGTAAGAGTCTGACAGTCCCCTTCGTCCTTCTCCCGGGGCGGAGGGACTCCATGAGGATTTTCCAACCCGACACAAAAAAAAGGAGACTAAGAGACGAAAACTAAGGCGGGAGCGAAGCGAAGCGGAGCTCCCGCCTTAGTTTTCGTGGTTTCGTGGTTTATTTTTTTTAAATCACCCAGAAGTAGGAGTCCCGCGCAGCGGGGCTCCGTCGAGCTTAGTTAGTAGACACCATATGAGGTTTAGTTTTAGGTTTAATTGTGAATAAAAAAATCTGGGATTGGTTTCGTAACAAGTCGCCCGAATTTGAGGGTATTGGTGGTGTAGGGGGCTTAAAGGAGTTAGTTTTAATCCCCTAAAAGTAATTTTGGCTTGCGGAGTTACGTCTAAATATTTTTAAACAATTTCCAAAAATTCTTCATTCAAATATACAAAACGGAACGTAATATTTTTAGGTTTTATGTAAAAGTAACTAAATAGGTTGTGTTAGATTCTCTTTTGACCCTTCACCCGAAAATAGGAGCCCTGCGAAGCAGGGCTCCGTCAACACCAGTTTATTAAAGTAGTGGAATCAATAAAAGCGATATTTAGGTTTTATGTGAAAAACGTGAAATGAAACGCAACCGCCATCTTGTATTGATATAAACAGCTAATGTCTTAAAATTGCAGGCGCTTGTACTAAATTATCTTTATTTATATTATGGTGAATAAAAGTTATGGAAAATGGCATTATTGAAAACGAAAACTATAGCAAATACATTTATGGATTTAAATTATTATGACATTTGATCGATTATGACCAATGGAATTAGTGAAATAATTTTATGTCATTTCACGATTATGGCAACTGAAGCGTTATTTCTAATGAAATTATGGCAAATACCAATATGGCATATGAAATTATGGCATTTTAAATTATGGCAAACATTAGTAAAACATTCCATTTCTTTTCTTTTTTTAATGGCATACTTAAGTGAACTAAATGAGCACCATTTATGTCGCTGCATAAATGGCTGGAGTATGATGTTAAAGAAATAAATGCAAGAAATTACAAACAAAATACAAAAACTTAACGTAAGCTTCTTACAAAAATGAAATTATTGCTAATTATAGAAATTGTATCAAAGCGATTAAAAACAGTAGTCTTGATTTTCTTGCCCGTTGCTATTGTGATCATTGCATAAAATGTAAATGTTCATCCCTCCGATTTTGAGTTAATAAGCGTGATCGTGATCTAAGTGAAACATTATTTTGTATTTGACTTTGCATATTTTAATTCTTTTGGTAAAACTTTTAAATTACCTAGCTTGTGCGTGACGTCCCATTTTTAGAGCTGTTTCAGTAGAGTTTTATGTCCGAAATAACTATAACATAAATAATTTTTACAGACTTAGAATGACTGTAGTTTATGTTCTTTGTCCAAAACTACATTTGAAGAAGGACTGAGAATTGTTACGACCTGAGTATGCATATTCTAATAGATTACTTGTTGCAATGAATACATTTGGTAGCAAGTATGAAATGAGTTCTAAGGAAATAATTCCTTTACCGTTATTTTATAATTACTTATTTTGAAAGTTAGTAATATAATTGTGATAATTTGATACATAATATAAGATCTAAAATACATAATAATAAACATTATATCAATAACTTGTAGCTCATTGAATAAACATATTTTACAGAAGATAACAACTAATAGCGCAAAAACCTTGTAAGCCTAGATTATAAAGTTAAGAAAATTATAAGCTCACTGGATAAATATTTCCGGTTAATATCTTAAAGTAACTTTAGTCGGTCTCCCGAGACCTGATATTCTCTCATAAAATTGATGAACTCGAAGATGACGATACAAAAAAAGGAATTTTATTACTTGGGGTGTGACGTATTGAACATTTTTACAGCATCAATATCGCTATGTACATTAAGTTTAATGTACTGTGAATAATTGACTTGGGTGTATGGTTAAACACCGACAATGTCGTAGAATAATTTTACACGTACGTATTACTTGCAACAGTATTTCGCAGTGTTTAATGGTTCGGAATCGTGATAGTTGAAATTAGGCCCTTCTCTCACGAAGCTATTCAAATGCTACGGGACTGAGATGCAAACCATGATCGCCTTCTGGTATGCTACTCGTTTCCGCACAAGGTGCTACCCTAAGGTTCTGCGTTGCACCGAAAGTAAGTACTAGGCGATTTGAAGATATGGAAAAATTATTAATATAGTGGACTGTATTAAGAATGGCTGGTAAATTGCCCAGTGGAGTGGGTTATAGGGAGGAATAGGAGGCGAAGGTATGGGAGCAGAGCACGCCTTACCTTGATAAAATGGCGGCTTGTTGGCGTCTTCCAAGAGTCGGGCCACAAGCTGATCACTCCACCTGGATCCAGCCCGAAGCTGCACGGATCACTCCACTACGCCCGCGGGCGGTTTAGTTCTCGTTTATAGTATAAAATAGCGGTAAAATATTGCGGTGCTGCATGTATTCGTCGCGGCGCGGAGCTGCACCAGGACGCAGCCGGTCAGCGGGACGGTTGATTTTCGACTCCGTCGCAGCGTCATTGAATTCTGCGACCAATTAGAGCGAGGCGTGCCTTTGGGAGGGAATGGGATAGAAAGGGACAAAAGATCGCTCTTTTGACACTGCGGTATGCAAAGGAATTTATTAGCTAGGTGTTAACATAATTAACTAGCAATGGAAAATATAGATGGCGCTACCACCTAATGAGACAATTTTTTATCATTTGAAGAACAACATTCAAAGCCGTAAAATTCAAAGCCGAACTGAAGGCTTTCCTGCTGAAAAGGTGCTTATATTCAATTGATGAAATTATTAATATTCTTATGTTATCTTATGATCAATAATTATTTTAATGAATTGACAATTATTATTCCTTTTTATAATTTTAAATAATCAATTATTGTGACATTGTTATATAATTTCTAATTCTTGTAGTTTAATTTGACATTGTTATATAATTTATAAGCATTGTTTGATTCAAATACAATGTTAAAATTGTTTATGAATGAATAAATAAATAAAATTCGTACGACGATGTCAAGTGAATCTAGCGATGAAGACAATTTTCTTTTGTATTTATATTGCAAAAATAAACGCAAAATATAAAAGAATATTACGGGTGCATCCGAACATCGAAAAAAATATCAATTTAATAAATAAATATAATACATAAAATAAATTTTCAATTAGCATTCGTCGCTGCAAGAGAACTGCATGAGAATGATGACGAGTCGTCATTTTTATTGAATGTCAATAGAATCATATTATTATTTGAATCTAAATCTGTGAAATTATCTTGTCAACTATCTAATAACCCCACATGCTTCGCTTCCTTGGCAATATAATTATTGTGTATTACATAACATAACATAGCTTCACGCCTTTATCCCCGAAGGGGTAGGCAGAGGTGTTATGTATTACACACCCATACTTCGCCAGTTATGTTTAGGTCCTAATGTAATAGGGGGAGAGCCTATTGCCATATTGTGTATTAATTTAATGTAAGTATACCTATAAACGACCTGTTACATTTTTTTTTCCAAATTTAAATCCACGCCTTTTCTGTAACATCTTTTCTTACGTACTCCGGCAGCTTATAATTATACAAACATTGATAATTTTCTATCTCCTGCATAAAAATAATATTAAAAGTTTTTTCCGGCGCCATTTTGTAATGCAACGCATAAACGACTCGGGTAGCGTGCGACCAGCAAGACGGTAGCGTGCGACTCCGTCTCGTCATGTGCAAAACTAGCTGAATATGTATGGAGGCTACTCACAAGCGACGCGTAGGATACGGGTACAAAACACAAATCGCTTGAGAGTCGCTTCGTGAGAGAAGGACCTTAGTGCCCGCATTCATATCACACGGTTAGGACTATGAAATCTGCGACGAGCAATGAATAAATCGACAAACGACAATCACGTATATGTGTAAATATATGTATTGTCGTAAATATCTCTTAACCTGATATAATTTGATTTTACGACTCACATCGATTTTTGAAAGGCATGCAAGAATGTTAAATCTGCCCGAACTTGTTTAGCGCTTGACTTCGTTCTTTATTTTCTTATAATGAGGAACAATCTGTGCCTAACGGTGCAAATTGACAGATTACTAGATGGTCTGTAGGTCATGACGATATGGTATCTTAGCCCTGTTTATAATCTGTCCAGTGTGTTCGTCGTGCGCCTTTTTTTATAGTAATAGGCGGCAAAGAAGCAGACGGATCGCCTGATGGTAAGCAATTACCGCCGCCCATGGACGCAAGCAACACCACAGGAGTCACAAATGCGTTGCCACCCCTTGGGGTTGGGAAAAGGGATAGGATGAGCAGTGGGATGAGGGAGAAGGAATAGGGGATAGGGCCTCCGGCACTCTCACTCACCGAACGAAACGCAACAGTGTAGGTACTGTTAATTTACGTCGCTTTTCTGGGAGAGGGTAGCACTTCCCCGGTCGAGCCGGCCCATTCATGCTGAAATCAGCAAGGCTCTACTACCTGTGAACACTACTACCTGCAGGTTTCGATACGATGATTTTCTTAAGAAAGCGAAAATTTACATTTAGTAGCTGAGAAGTCAGCAGCGTGTGCCATGGATTACACGACACTCCCTACGTAACAGTCTGTTAGTCTTGTTGGACTACTGCCGCCTTCTATTTCTATATCACATTAAAATAATTTATACCACGCTTTATACGCTTTGCCCACCTGAATGTTGAATAAAGTTCATCTCCACATAGCCGGTGCCATTTTGTAAATATGAGCAAATAAGTGTTATGGTACTTTACATTTTAAATATAACTGCGGTTACATTTCGGCAATAATATTTATTATTGTTTGAATGAGGTGCTGAGGTAGAACGTGTTAATTGTGAGAAAAAAATACAGCACGCCTTTATCCCCGATAAGCGGCAATAGGCTCGCCACCTATTACGTGGGATCAAAACACTGGCGAAAAGCTTGCGTTAAATATGCCTCTGCCTACCCCTTCGGGGAAACAGGCGTGAGTCGATGTATGTATGTATTACAGCAGTGCTTTATATGTAAAAGAACATTATTTAATATTTCCCTTTGTATCTACTGGTTTAACATCCTTCTTTATGTGACATTTTGGGTTATTTTCTAGTCAGGAAAATACATTCTGGTATGAAGATAACTTAGACCTGAAACAACAATTTGTGGGTCACACTTAGTACCTATTGACCCTCTGGGGAGCAGCGATGGCAGCGACGACACTTATCCCTACAGTCTTATGATTGTTACGATTGATCTCCAAGTAACTGTTCTTGCATTTTCATCAGACGATGTTTACCATATCATATTTATAACCTCGTGCAATTGGCTGCAAAAAATCAGAACGGTTGAGACATTAGTTGAGAGGTGTACGTATGCGTCTATATATTATAATTACATTCATACATACATTTATAGACTCACGCCTGTTTCCCCGAAGGGGTAGGCAGAGGCATATTAAACGCCCACTTTTCGCCAGTGTTTTGATCCCACGTAATAGGTGGCGAGCCTATTGCCGCTTATTGGGACATTTTGTTTGCCAGAGCCTCGTCCGTTGATCGGCAGGTGCACCACTTGCAGGTGAGGTTGGCTTGGGAACCTAAGTTCTTGTTGGGAACCCTATGCACCCTATATTATAATTACATATGTTTTATAATACTGCGAATCTTAAACAGGCAGAATATATGAGTTTTTTCTAGCAACAGATTAACCTTTTATTGTCCATTTGTATATTGTTCTATGCAGTTCAAGTTCGTCTGCGCTTATTATTGAAAAGTTCATTTGCACACATCTCAATAACAATACCTCATTTTTTACTTTATTTGACCACACATTGTCATCATGGTACCGAATTACTTACTTACATTTTATCAGGACAATTTTATTACCTAAGCGAGCAATGTCACAGGCATCAAGTTAATAATGTTCCATCCTTCGATCAACACTCCATTATCCAATATCCTGATATGACGTCACACCCGTACCTCGATTTTTATTATTTATCACCTTGAAAACTCGATTCCATACTCCTAATACAAATCACGGCACTTTACCGGTAAATTAAATCAACGGTGCTGGCATTGAGTGATCGCTTACGGGCGCACAATGAACGATCGTTGACAGGCCATTCCACGTACGATTCCTTGTTTTTGTACTGACGTGACGTTTACCTGAGACGGGCGGCTCGCTGCTTGAAACTGCAGTGACTGCTAGCCACTAGTTTTGTAAGAACTGTACAAGCACATAGTGCATGGTTCCAGTCCATTCTTACAATACCGAGGTATTTTCTTAATAGGTAGGTACGATATAAATACTCCATTTGATTTAGCTGGCATGGGCCGTCGTAAAAGGCGATTATGGAAAATACACGAAGCCAATAGTATTAAAAGACGCGGTAACTCAACATCAAACTTTATTATAACATTTCGACGGGTTAGCGTGGTATTGTAGAGCCAATCCACTTATTGTTTCTCAATGGTATTGTGACCCAAATTTGGAGCGCCCTTTGTCCATCAGCGCACTAAATACGACGAAATAGGCTGTATGATGATGATATCTTAATATATAAAATCCTTGCGTTACTGACTGACTGATAGACACGCTACAGCCGAAACTATTGGGCGCAGGAAGCTGAAATTTGGCATGTATGTTCCTTGTGAACCGTAGGGGTGCACTAAGAAGGGATTTCCCGAAATTCCCACGGGATCGGCCAAAACGCGTAAATTTAAAAAAAAATGCAGGCGTAGCTGCTGGCGTCCTCTAGTTGATATACAAACCGTGAAAATCGAATAAGTCGCCTGGGTGTAATTTTGATCTATTAAACATTCATCATCAAAAACAGACGAGGTATTTATAGCGTATATTGGTAAACGACTACTTTGTTTAGATAGATTGCATACGGTCGGCCACCCATGACCAGCCGCTTAGGAAATAGCACCTTTGCAGCTAAACAATATGCATTATTACTATAATGCATATTGTTTAGCTGCAAAGGTGATAAACTTACGTTTATGCTGAGCAACATGACTTTAATTTTAAACATATGAAGAATCATGTTTTGTCTGATATACCTATTATTATCTATCTAGCGCTAACTTATCTCTGAAGCTAGAAACATGTGCAAAAGATTCCTTCATAGCGAAGGCGCCCTTTAAGGGATTCTTTAAATACACAGTTCTTCAACATTTCAAACTAACTTTTCAATCCCTTTTTTACCCTCCAGAGTAATATGCGGGCGACAACTAGCTATCTCATAATATCTATTCAATCTGCTTGGAATAGTTTAAAACGTTGTATTTGTGAATTTAATATCTTCATAACGTATGCCTTTCAAAGAAATCAGGAAGTCAGATAATCAATTAAAACTAATTGAAGGACACAATAAAAATCAATCTTCCAATATGCAGGGATCAAAATTATATTTTATTATACTGTTCGCAGGCGCAATTTGTCCTGCATCAATCGCTTCCTCATTTTATTGTAACTGCCGTTCCAACAGTTATTGGTCCACTTACGGACCCTTTTTCCTTTAGTGTAACCAACCGAGTTATAAACCAATCTACCTTTACCTCTTTAATAATAGTAAAGGGTAAAACGGTTCCGATGAGTCCTGCTATTATTAATTTATACTACGACATTCTCTCAAGCCAACGGTCTAAACCGTTCATTGCTTATTCTGTAGGATGGTAATAAATTTCAAATTAACAATATTTCAGCATATTCAATTTATAGTCCTCTCAAAACACACTGACCCAAAAATTATGCGGAAATTTAAAATTATAACAAAAAACTGCCGTGTTATTAATTGTGTCCATTATGATGGTGAAACTGTTTTGTAGCGGTAACGTTATAAATCGTAATCCAAAACAGTTCCATTCGTATATCGTAAGTTTTAATTTCAAAAATATCTGGCAAATTATAATTGCATAAGGACTTTATAAATATGTACGTTTGATTAAAACGCCTATATCTCTAATTATTTTAACATGTTAACATTGAAGATTTCCATTTTGAAACGTAGTGCTCGTTATCTAGGAAATTACTAATCGATTTTGAAATCAAACGTTTTCAAAACCAGTTTGTGATTCTTAGGCACGTTCAGGCATCTGCATTCAACAGCACAATTACTAAGAAAGGTTACAAGTAATGTCAACAAGTTACAGAAAATTCAACTAGTAAAAAAGCTAGACATAGCTCGGCTAGTTGCTTTTATATCCTATATGCACCGCAATACATAATAATGTTGTTGTTTTCATACGGAATTATTTTGATCGAATCACTGAGGCGTGAATTGAATTTTACCTACTTCTTGATTCCTTATTAATCAGAGTAATGGGTAATAAGTAAGTAATGCGATAACAGATCAAGATAAATGCGTAAGGATACATACTATTAAATACTACTTATATTATTCACTATTTTTTGAAGTTTATTTCTTGACGTTATTAAATTTTCAAATTATTTAATATTCAAGACGAATTTACTGCTCTGTGAATTCTGCAAAAGATATGTTGGAAAGTATTTTTCGCTAACGCGGCGTCGCTGAAGCATTTTATATTACAAAGAATAGATATATTTCTAAAAGTTATTTTATATGGAGAACTCGTCCTTCTTCGAATTGCATATTGCATTTTTCATCATCTACATACGTAATGCATTATTTCAAAGAATTCATACGTAGGTCCAAATACTGTCCTGAGTGAAAATATCATCATCATCATTAGCCTGTAACAGTCCACTGCTGGACTAGGCCTCTCCTTTGAAAGGAGGAATTGGCCTACTATACCACGCTGGCCAAACGGGTTGGTATAGGGTTTGTTTTAAGTTTTCCTTCTCTTACAGTGCTGTTCTCTGCATAGTATGGTCCCTCTGTCGGCTTTTACGACACCCATGGGATGATATGGGGTGGTGACATTGCGTATTCTTAATCCGTCACCACATGGACAATATATAAAATATATTAATAAATATTCAGCAAAATACGACGTTCTCTGACCAAATTGGAGACCTAAAAAAACACAGGTTAGAAGTACCCTAAACAGAAGACTAAGCATGAGAAATTTGATGGGATGAGTAAAATCAGCGAGATAATAATATGTAAGTATCGTTGTAAATGTCGTTCCGTAGTCTCTGCTATCCCCTTCGGGAAACAAGCGTGAGTCTACAAATATATGTACGTATGTATTCAGCATAATGTCAAAACCAAGATGATAACAAAAGTTCACATGCTGATCCCAAATGGAATTTTAGGTGCTTTTGATTGAATATATGTTTTTACCATATCTATGTATAAAGAAAAGGTTCTTACCAATAATTTATTACCTATATTATGTAAGAGTTTACTTCAAGTTATTGATTTTGTATATTTTATTTAAATACATCACTCTTAATGGGCATAAAACAATTCCTTTTTCTTTTGCGACCATTTTACCTAATTTTATAATTAAGAAAATATAGGTTAGTTTTATTTAATTACATGCTTTGATCTGGAGAAACAAAAAAATTGCTTGCTGTACAAATCGCAATGTCTGTTCCCAATAAAATAACGGTCGTGGCATAATCACATTGTGCACATCTTTCATGTAATTATAATCCTTAAATATGACAACTTTTTCGTTACACTCGTACTATATGAATATAGCTTATTATCTGAATGAATAAAGTAAAAAATATAGAACACAACAGTCTTTGGCGTGTGATGCCGATGTTACCAACATTAATTTGCCGTCGAGCACAATGTGGCCAATTTATAGCGTTGTCTTTGAGCAACTTTCTCTGGGTGGAAACCAGAGCCACGTGATCACTTTAACCCACAACGTCTTGCGTTGAACCCTGTAAAAGCATTATTGGATGAGCTCGGAAACTTTATAAATAATGCTTTCTTGAGGGCATTATTTTCTTAGTACGAGGAAGTAAATGTTCTGTTATGCTGAGTAGATGAGATTAAATATCGGAAAATCATCATCATCATCATATCAGCCGAAAGACGTCCACTGCTGGACATAGGCCTCCCCCAAGGCTCTCCACATAGACCGATCCTGACCCGCATCCATCCACTGCCCGCGACCCCAACAAGATCGTCACTCCACCTTGACTACCACCGATGATAATAACAAAAACATATCGCAAGAAATGCTTTTGTTATTATCATCGGTGGTAGTTTGTGAGCAAATTGTAACTATTTAGCAAGGGTGTGTTTTTTGCTATAGAAGAGAAAGTAGGAAAAATATTCACGCTCAGTTAAGTACCTGATAACTTGGAGGAGAAATAAAAAAATACGAGTTCAATTTCGTTCTTTAGTTCACTTCGTAAACATCATATATACTGGGTATGGTAACATTATGATTTGGAGGCAAAAAGAGCCCATATTTATTGCCAATAAATAAAAATGATAAATAGCAACATTTGTCCAATAACCGTCTTACAGCGTACCTTATAGCGTAGCAAATTGAAACAGGCTAAATGATAGACAAATCTATTGCTGTATTTATATTTTCCATG
Organism: Euclidia mi; assembly: GCA_944739405.2. Classification (NCBI taxonomy): domain Eukaryota; kingdom Metazoa; phylum Arthropoda; class Insecta; order Lepidoptera; family Erebidae; genus Euclidia; species Euclidia mi. The sequence goes on from OX123182.2 coordinate 58,060,623, forward strand.
TTAATACTTAAAATATTTTATAAACAAAATGAAGAAAATTCAATATGTCTCAATAAGATTTCGTTGAGATAGCTCGGTTGGTTTCTGCGGCATCGGCATCTTTACTGTTTATTTAGGTACGGCCACATAACTCCATGTGCTGTTGTTGTTTATTTGATTGTTTCGATTTTATTTACGTCTTCCACATAGTATCGTCAACTATTGATCATAAGGTTTTGTGGTTTCAATTTTCGTTTCCTTTGTGTTTCTCTCTTGTATCTTCATACCAAACTTACATATAGTGAGAATGTAGAACTTTTCTCGGAAAAATGAGCAAGGATCAAGTTTGGGAAGTGCAATCAGTTTGAATTGCATATTATGTAATGCGCACTGTGTAATAACATTAATTTTGAAACTGTGCTGAATAGAGAGTGTAGATCCAGGACAAATTTTTGTGTGATGAGCGTCATAATTATGTTCAGAACTTGAGTGTAATTGATGTGTAATGTATCTATATGTAGGTATTTATGAATATTATTAGTATATTTTTGTGCCCACTGATCTTTCGAATTAAATATGAATACTGAATTTCTGATTTTAAACTATATGTATATAAAAGGAAGTCGTGTTAGTTACACTATGTATAACTCAAGAACGGCTGAACCGATTTGGCTGAAAATTTGTGGGGAGGTAGCTCAGAACCAGTCAGAACACATAGGATAATTAGTTGCAAAAAATAGTCTGGGAGGGATTTTAGAGAGGGTCGAAGTTTGTAGGGACAAACCAACTACCTATTGACAGTAAGAACGCATGCGCTGTAATAATTGAGTGCTGGGCATGTTCTATCGTTTATTTGACATTAATGTCACATTATACATTCATAAAATATAAGGTATAAATGCGAAAATGTATATGTATACCAATTTCACGCTAAACCGACTAAACCAATATTCTCTACTCATAAATGCGAAAGTGTGTATAGAGATATATCGGACCATGGCTTTGACATTTGACTGTATGCAAAGTGATGTTGTTGAGCACATTTCGGTAGATAATGTCATAAATACTGACCAAGTTATTTCGTACCCTGTAGAGTTTCTGAACTCCTTACAATTATTAGGAGTACCTTCACGCAGGACTGGAACACCAACGTTCAGTCGAATCGGCATCTTAATACACCAAATGTAATGGCAAACGGCTACAAGTAACATCTAGGATGAAACATTATAACAGCTATTCGCTATTGCGAGTCAGACTCGCTCATGAAGGGTTCCTTAGTGAAGGTATCCACTTACCATATCCAATATCTTCGACTAACTATTAATAGTATTTGTATAAACGACAAAGGTAGATTTGCGGTTTTTAAGATGTGCTTTATTTCAAAAACTGCTGACTACATATCGTTCAAACCAATATTCGTTGGAAGTTTTTATAACGATCTACAGCATATGTTTTTTTTTAAATTGTCACACTCTTACTTTAGAAGTTAGAGGGACACACACACCCATTTTACCACTTTGGAACAGTATATCTTTCAAACGATTGAATTTGAGAAACAATGGTTTTAGGAATCTCAAAGTAATTTTTAACGACCCATTTTCCACATCAGAGGCCCGAGCACGAAATATTCTCGAGAAAGTATTCGTATCAAAAATGTCAAAATTTGTATGACAATTATACAGCGCCCCTACCATGCGTAAGATGCAACTAATATTGGCAGCACAAAATACTTTCGACGACTATCCTGCGCGAATGTCATGCAAATGTATCGAACTTTCTAACAAATAAGCAAAAAACGGCAGCACGAACTCTGATTTGACATAAGTAAAGTAAAGTTAATGTCAATCTAATGTCATTTTGTCGAAACAATTTTCACCTAGAATTTGTTGGTGAGAAAAGATTCGAAACATATAAATGTATCATATTTATACGTTTTAAGCCTTTTTATGATAAATATTTATGTAGTTTCATATTTGATGTGTTCCTTTTGAATGTAGGCTATGATTATTGACACAATAAAGAAGTAAACACGCAAATTTCGCCACTTAAATATGTAGTAAATAACACTATATTTTGGTTGCGAGCATGTAGAAATATAAGTGAAAATTATCTATATACGAAATATAAAATACCAATCGACATCATATCAATTTTCTAATATGAACCTAGGATGTTCTTTAGAGACTCTTTTAACACTCCTGCGTACTCTACTCTACAGTTAAGAAGGTACGACAAGTATAAAATAACTTATCCTGACTGACATAGATATTGTAAGATTGTTTGGAAAGCCTCTTATTTTAAGCATAAATTATGGTACCTACTTCAAAATAAGAGGCTTTCTCACCAAAATTTTATTATTATAGTCGCTGTGCCCGCATGGGCAAAGCACATAGGCTAATATATTATAACTAGACATACAGCACATAATGGCACAGCGCGTATAATAATAAAATTTAGGTGGCGAACGAGTATCTGCCGTAAATAATTTGTGAGTCTTATATCAGCGTCTTACCTAGCCCTCTCGGATATGACTGTCTGAATATCAATAAAAACGAACGCTTTAGTCAGAAGACATGTGATAAGATTAAAGTCGTTAGTAGTACCTACGAGTCGAGTAATTAAGTTTATTAATCTTATTAAGCTCTTTGAAAAACACCAATACAACAATAACCATTATTTAATTTTCAACCAAATATTCTTATAAAAATAGGCTTTGAATGTCAGGTACATAACACTGGTTCACTTTATTAGCTTCTGTATAAAACTTCATGCTTCTTAGTTATACAAATAACCGAATTCTTCTTTAGACATCATACATTGAAGGTGTTCCAACAACAATGAAACTTGTAAACTAATATCATATTATTACTAGAGAACGCCAGCAGCTACGCCTGCTTTTATTTTCAATTTACCCGTTTTGGTCGATCCCGTGGGAATTTCGGGAAATTCCTTCTTAGTGCACCCCTACGGTCCCCAAGGAACATACATGCCAAATTTCAGCTTCCTGCGCCCAATAGTTTCGGCTGTAGCGTGTCTGTCAGTCAGTCAGTAACGCAAGGATTTTATATATTAAGATTATTATAAACTCGTTGAACACGTTATGTTGTAGTATTCACGCAGTTTAAACCAAAATAAAATAATGTATCACGAAAACCTTCCATTATAGTATTTAATTTTTTATATAACAATGTGCCAATGATTTAATTACTCCTCGCATTTTTATTTACTAGATGTTTCTTTAATTATATAAATCATAATCAATGACAAGAAAGGACATTCGGAAACCATAAAATATTTTTTTGTTTTCTACAAAAGAGGTTTTATATTAAAATTTTATAAATATTAACCATTTCACCTAGTTTGGAACGTACCATTCATTCAATAAGGCGATCATTTAGCTCACATGGCCACATCTTTATGTACTTTACTAATGTATAAAGTCATCGAGTAAACGATAGATGTCAATATTGGTTGGTGCTGGCTGCTATAGTTCTGTCATCGAGGACTCGATACATTTACTTAAAAAAATCGTAAATATTTCGTGCCTGAGCCTCAGTTCAAGGTATGAAGAGCCCCCCTTAATATACAATATTTTTTATTTTATATAACGTCGTAAAGCGGTTCACAGAATACATCTACCTACCAATTTTCAAATGTATAAACTGAATAGTTACGGCATAAAGTGACTGTGACATACGGATAGACTGACAGACATAGCGCGTCTATAAGGATTCCGTATTTAGCCATTTTTGACTACGGAACTCTAAAAATACTGTTTACAGTAATGTCTTAAATACTTCTTGCTTCTTAATTAAAACGAAAATTATTACTATTGAACGATGAAGGAGTTTTGTGTTACCCCGAATTTAACGCGAGCGAAGCCGCGGGCAAAAGCTAGTAATTTTATACATGAAAGTGTGTGAAGATAGATTAATGGATGGATGGACTTTTGGTATTCTTTACGGTTTTTGGATTTTTGGCAGCATGCTTAAATATCAGAATGGCACATAATTATTGGGCTACGTGTTATTGCTATAACCAACATGCAGTAGCAGAAGGCAGTATCAAATACTAAAATCTGTATTTCAAAATCATTCCTAGCATCTCACCACTTCTATAAAACATTTTGAAGGCAAGATTTATTACGTTTGTTTAGATTCGTTGCATGTGACGCTACAAGCAATAATTGTCGGCTAGACGTGCGACTAAGCCGCAGTGTGCAGCTGCGTCGCTTGATTACACGGTTGCACATAACTCATTGCACAACTAATGTCATCTCAATGCAGAGCGTGCCTTACAAGTTTAGTGTGTTTAGTCCTTTACGTTTGACGGGTCAGGGTAAGCGCGCCATGTACATCGAAATCGCTGCCACTGCCATCCGCCACTGTAGGTCGTGACCGGGCCGTTAGGGATGTGCGTGACGATTTCGTCTTACAGCCGGTCTTAATATTTTGATCTATCAATGGATTTGGCTACCCGAAACATAATTGACATAATTATTTTGTATGTCAAATATGAAGCTCTAGTAAATAAAGCCATGAATAAAATAAACATTGGCTCTTAAGTGACTATAAGAAAACTTATGTAGGCATCAACATGACATTTGCTTTTGCCAATAATTATACTAAACCTTGGCAAAATACGGGGATAATTTTTAAGCGCCAAGTCACTCTATTCATATCTCTGGTTTTAAAAATGAAATGCAATGTTATCTTTCTAACAATAGCATCCGACCTGTTGGGGTTCTGTTAAGAAAATGGAAAATAAAAGGATTTGCAACGTGCATTGCAGTTTTCTTAATATTGTTTATTGCAAACGCTTGAAGGTTTAATAAACGCTATGAGGTGTTCTGATCAGAAATTAAATATTTATCTAGAGTATCAACCTACCCTCGCACGGAAGCAAAAATATATTCTTTTGCTTTTCGTTTGTATTATGTTTATTTTTGAATAATTATGTAAATATTCCTTTAGAATGTTATAAGTGATTAATAATAACGCGAAAGTTTGTGAGAATGGATGGATTTTTTACTCTTTCATGCAGTACTTTTATAGTCAAGATGATTGTTCTGAGGACAAAAATAATATATTATTTGGTACTCTTAGTCGTCATGACGTTCATTGTTTGTCCATTGCATAGTGAATTATTGATATTCTTAAGCTGTGTTTTCGCTACAGGAAGTCTCGGTTGACTTGGAGTACGATGTGACATGAGTTTAAGACAACGTCTCCTTATGCGCTGCCGCGAGTCGAGGCAGTCGTTCAAATTAACGTTGCTTCTATTGGATACACAGCTTTATATTGCTTGTATAACAAAACCTTTATATACTTGCCTTTATATTTACACCTTTTTATGTCTACATTGTTATATATTCTACCCTGTAAGAACCGACCCCGCAGTCACTCTCAGAAAAAGTGTAATTAGGGTTTTATTTTTTTAGGATTGAATAACCTTAATTACTCGTTTTTGTATTCAGATAAGGTACGCAGTTAAGTAGTAGTCCGTGTGGTGACGGATTAAGAATACGAAATGTCACCACCCCATATCATCCCATGGGTGTCGTAAGAGCCGACAGAGGGAGCATATTATTCAGATAACAACACTGTAAGAGAAGGAAACCTTGATACAAACCCTTTACCAACCCGTTTGGCCAGCGTGGTATAGTACGCCAATTCCTCTTTCAAAGGAGAGGCCTAGTCCAGCAGTGGACTGTTAAAGGCTGATGATGATGACGCAGTTAAGTACTCAAAAATACGCTACAAAATTACGGAAGGTGTGCGTTTTCAACTCTTAACTCTCATCTAATTACAACAGTTATTTTTGAAATTTACTGTCTGAATATCAGTACGTCATTTTTAAAAGTCTGCAATTTGTGGAAAAGCCAGTTGTAGTAAAAGCGTTTTAGAGGATAGTAAATCCATTTTAGATGTCAAAGCTAACCATGAGATTGTCTTTTTCAGAAGTCTTTTATCTACGCAATAAAGTGTTTTGCACGTGAAAATGTCTTCATTTTTTGCTACTAGTGCTAATCTGAAAAATAACATTCTTGCGTTACTGACTGAATGACCGACAAGAAATGATTTCTCGAAATCCTCCCGGGATCGGGCACAACTAATTTAAAAAAAAATGTCCGGTCGTAGCTGCGGGCTTCCTCTACTGATAAATATTAAACCTAAGTAATATTAAGTCGTCATCGACCTAACGTTATCCTGGTTGCATCTAATACTTTCGCCTGTGGAGAGCAAGGTTCGCATTCTATTGTTATGTTCTTTCAGATTTGAAAGAACAAAAGCTTTTTCTTCGAATGAGTATTTCATTATATTTCCTTTAATACATTTCGTGAGAGGCTATTTTGGTCCATGGAGATTCACTTTACGGTAATGGTAATACAGCTAAAGAATAATTTAAATATATATAATATGTATGATACCTATGTATTTATTTACAAAAAATAAAGTATATATGTATGTCTATCCATTGTCTAGTACCCATAGTACAAGCTTCTGCTTAGTTTGGGACTCGATGGCGTTATGTGAATGTGGTAGAATATTATAAAAAAATATATAAGTTAAAGAAATAGTAGGTATAATTAATGCAATCACGGGAATGCAAACAATGCGATACAATTAGCAAAATAATGCTCTTGATCACCGTCATTTTAATCCGGTTCAAGAGCTAATTAATCAATCGAATTAATTAACCTACTAAAAGTAGATGTATATTATATTATTGTGTACAAGACTTGTAATTGAAAATCGTTTGGATTAGAGCTCGTTTAGTGACGCCATTCAACGACGCTTATCTATTTTTTTACCACAAAAGTCTGTGAGGATGGATACATAGATGGATGGATTAAAGTTTATTGTTTTTTATTGGGATATTTTTAACAGCGTATCAAAAATGTTATGGAACACACTAAAGTGAGTTACGCAAAAAAACTTTATTATTTCACTAAAATACTGACTTGCACACTAAAATACTATTTGTACACCAAATATGATGATCTTTTTACAAAATATCATTTGATATGAAAAGTTTCGTCCGCTCGGGAAACTTATCCACTCAGAAAACTTAATAGGTTATTAGGGAGCCTTAGGTAGAAACTAGTGATATCTAATAAGGCTTTATGGTTAACCCTGGAAGTGATGGAAATCTTTTTATTTGTAAATAGAATGTGGCAGTAACTATATAAAACACATTCTTATCTTACAACAAAATGTATGTGTGGAAATTCCTCCATTACATAAGAGAGTAACTATAACGCGATAAAATCCGTAAACTGTAGTTTAATTTCAACAGTAACAAAGCTAAGGAACAGGGATTCTACTGAGTTGTCAACTAAGCCATCATTTTTGTGAGATACACTGACCATTCCGAGATACTGTCTCTCCCTTTGTTTCTCAATCTAGAAATTAGACACCGACAAAAAGTCAAAAAAGTAAAGTCAAGTCAACTAAGTCTGTGGGCTGTTTATATGTATATATTATAGTCACCCCTGTATTCCCGAAGGGGTAAGCAAAGGTCTAATATTACACCAACATTTCACCTTATGAATTTTACGTCCCACATAAAATTCAGCCAAGCTAATGCCATTCCAGGGCATTTTGCCAGACACCGTGCTGCTACTGAGAATTAGGACAAACCCAGTAACAATTTTGCCCAATTCGGGAATCGTACCCGGGACCTGCCGATCAGCAGACGCAAAAGCTATTCACTGGACCAGTCCGTGGTCCGTTGACAATTATAAAATAATATAAGCAATCAAAACACTGGCGAAAAGTGGGCGTTTAATATGCCTCTGCCTACCCCTTCGGGGAAACAGGCGTGAGTCTATGTATGTATAAGCAATTAATTAAAAACAAACAAGAAAGCCTGTAGGGTATAAATCATAACTATACGACTCTCAGACGACTAATAAAAAGATCTATGGACGAGGTGCAGCGGGTCAAACCACGGGGCACAGCTAGTATTAACCGATACTGGTATAACACTTCCTCGGCAGCTGCGCGTATATGCTGCTCGCGCCTTACCACCTAATTTGACTTATAGTCGCCACATGTTCATACTAACGTTATAATAATATGTTTCATACAAGTTTTTCACTAAACGGTTGCACCGAAATATGATTTATATAGTCATAATTTTTCCTCGCGTCGCAACACGAGTATTAAATTCATGTTCATTGATAAAACTGTGTTTACAATTTTATATGATTTTTTTACAATCGTGCAATATGCGTTCCCATAATACTTTTATAGGACATAGTTGCAGATGATCTCTTAGTTCATTTGCGGCTGATAAAAAGCCAATCCTTAAAATAAAAAACCTTAGACAGTTTCAGATTTAAAAAAGTATAAATAAGATGTGCTACAATTATGTTATATTCCAATAATAATAGACAAGCAAAGTTTACTTCGACAACATTCAATTTTCTAGAGCACAAATCTACTTAAACTGTGTATCGTAATAAACTATAAATAAAGCATTCTATTGTTGTTCATTAATTAAAATAAGTTGTGCAGTTTAATTAAACTTTGAGAATTCACTAGTGGCTTTACGTGGCTTCGGCCGCATTCGCAACTTTGAAAACTTATCCTGAAAGGAATGTGCTAATATTATCTCAGTACATTATGCTGGTTAGTTACAAGTAACTAAGATTATTGTAGTGGTGTTACTGGCTACGCCAAATTAAATAATAATATATAGTCCTTAGGTCGTATACTTGTTTCCACATGTGTTTGTCTTATCGCTACGATGGCGCCAACGTTATGCAATTAGTAAACTCATAAATTCCAAGAGGTTGACAAATTTATAAGAATTATGTGACAGGCATATGAGTAAAGAAATAGCCATGAAATATGAGAAAACATTTGCACTGCAGTGTTCACATGCGGTGTAGTTGAGGATCATAAAAAAAAGGGATCAACGATAAGAAACGGACCTTGTCAGGTAGTAAGGATTCGAGAGGCGTTGCGTTGGTTGTGTTTGACTGGACAGTCGGGTCTTAGAAGGCGGGGCTAGTCGGGTCCCACGAAAAAGTGGCGTGGTAGTGGAGGATATATGAGTAGGGCTAGAGACAGTCAGTCTTAGGACGCGGAAGAGAGCAGCTGACAAGGTTTTAAAGAGCGAAAGAAGAGCCACCTGTCGGTCACGCGGTAACCGTTAGTCCTGGCGGCTAATATAGCGGCGATTGTAACGAGAGCTTCCCTGCAAACTATGCGCGATGGCTTAATACGTTTTAATTGACTATGTTTGTATGGGCTTCAATGTTTTGACTTGCGGCAAGGAGGCGTTTTGTGACATCAGTTCTGAGACTGTTACTGTACGCTCAATACTCTACACTGGATATCGCTGAAATACTCTTCGCCGATAATACTATATGACTAATATACCTGGATCGTGGTCTTCGTCTCCCTGGAGCTGCCGTCTCTGAGATACGCTGCCTTGTACTCAAGTACCAATATGCAAAGCATGAATATATGGAGAGTGAATTTGTGATGACAAACCAATACTAATGTATCGCTGTCTTTAGTATTTTGATGTCCACTTTCATTCAATTATAAGCATTAACGTTTGGTAAATGCTGTCAGCAGAGGAATATAAAGTAAGGACGAATTCCATGGCTCTGTGCGGGGAGGGGCGCGGGAATCTGGCCACAAATTGCTTGGCAGGCTGAATTTGATATTTTAAACCCAGTTAGTAAGAAAACTAAAATTTTAATCAGCCTGGAGTCCATAGGATTTCGTTACATTTGGTGCCGTGACCAGGATCCTTGTCATAAAATGTACTGATTCACTTCAGTACAACGAGGAAGGACTAAAGAGTTACTACACAAACACAACGTAGAAAAATAACAATACACGTAGGAAAATATCGATTTAATTAGGAGCAACTTGTTATTCATTAATCGATAGACGATCATGTTCATTTCAGAAAGACGAAATAATATTTAAGTCACGGCAATTATCATAAGATTTAATAGTCCGAGGGGGGCGATATTGCACCTTAATGCCACACTTTCGCACGTGTTATTTATTTTAATGGCAATGCGGTTCCCCTCGTAACATTGCCGGTCTCGAGAGTAAACATATTATTGACCACATAGGTTCAAGCGCTTTACCTAAAGCTCATGCGCATCAGTTATATTGTATGTCGAGTTCGAGTCTCGACAGTGGTTATATTATTGGCTACAGAATATGCTTTACACGAAGCGCTAACGTATGAAATTTTAATATCTCGAGTTCAACTCTCGATAATGCAGCATATTACTTACAAATCCGATTCTCGGTACAGACTAGCGATGTTTAGAACCAATGTTGAATTAGGAAAGAGAAGGATTATATTTAGATTATATGAGAAGGATTATATATTAAATGATATATTTATATCTGGTGTGGGACATAAACATAGCTTGAGATATATAAGTACAATGCACACCAGAATAATCCGTGGAATATATAGGTATTGTTAAATCATGTTAGACTCCTGAGCAATGTCTGTGACGATATTTTGTTGTGAAACGTCGGCGAACTAGTCGCCGTATTGTTGATAGCATGTTCGATACCTGTATATAACAAGAGGGAATTATTTAAGGATAAATAATGTATAATATTTTGTTGGAGTTGTGGGACAGGAATTTATTACACTAACGTACTGAAATAGCAGGTTCGATTCCTGTTGCTACGATATTTTTAAATGTTTTCAACAAACTTACTGAGATAGCGGGTTCGATTCCTGTTGTTGCTATATATTAAAATGGTTTCAATAAACTTACTGAAATAGCGGGTTCGATTCCTGTTGCTACGATATTTTGAAATATTTTCAACAAAGTTACTGAAATAGCGGGTTCGACTCCTGTTGCTACGATATTTTGAAATATTTTCAACAAACTTACTAAAATAGCGAGTTCGTTTCCTGTTGCTACGTTATTTCAAAATGGTGTCAACAAACGTATTAAATTACGAAATCTAGTAATAATATCTATCTTATGCATACGCGTTCTTTGGACAAGCATGTATTAGTTTATTACATTGGTTGATTTGAGATTCTTACAGAATGCATATGGGTTTTTATTGACGAAGTGTACACGAGGTTTAATTGAGAAAAAGATTATTCTGAGGTCATATATCAGTAAATTTTGTTTCCTACCGTGTTAGCAAGTAGATTAGGGTAATATTAGCCCACTGCAGTATTTTGGTATACCTTATAAAAGCTCTAGGTTCGATTCCTGAGCATTGGTGAAAGTCGGCGGATATTATACTCATGTATCTAATGATCGGCGTCGGCTTTATAGAAGTCGTACAATGTGATTTTAAATATTTTGGGTTCGATTCCCAAACATTAAAGGAATGCACACTATTGTTAAACACGAAACTATTTTGTTAATTGTTGTTATTATAGCAGGAATTAATACTTCGCCGATAATGTGCGTCTGGAGCTGGGTTTAGTGACCATTATTTTAAAATGTTTTGTTTTAAAATTGTTTCCCAAACTAGAAAAGCAATGCCGACATCTGGCACATTTTGTTTCCAAACGCCAGCGTGTGAAAAAAAGGGATAAAACAAAAAAAGGATACACATTTTAGATGTTTATTAGTTAAAAGAAAGAAGGCTAGAAAGGAACTAATGTTCTTTTGTATTATTGATGTGCTTTGTCCAAACGCGCCAACGCGCACGTGAAAAGGACAGGATGGGCTACTTTGTTAAGATATGATTGCACATGTGGCGCATTGTTTTGAGAAACGTAAGGGCTTTTGTAAGTAATTTGTGCCGTCTTTGGGGTGGGTTCGATTGCCGCCGTGTGTCATATGAAATAGATATTCTACACGTGTTAATTCTAAACATCAGTATTAAACGTAACTGTTACAGTTTAAGCCATCTCAGAATTGGGTTAAGCTGAGTATTTACAATACTTATTCATCTGTGTTACAAAGTGGCAATAAAGTATGTATTTGTTATGCCTGGTATATTGTACACATACCTTTTAAGAGCGCTCAATGTACAAGGGTTCGAGCCCCGGGTTTACTTAGAGTTTGACATTGAGTTCATATTTCTCATGAGATTCGAGAGGTTTGTAAGTAGTACTGTATGCAAACAATGTCTTGAACTAGACTCATATACATAATTTAGCCCTATCATGGAATATTCGAAAGCAGCTAACTTGATTCTGGAGTTCAAATAAAAATACTTAATATTTTGTTGCTATACTCATGCAAAAAAAAAAAACTTATTATGCATCCGTACCGAGAAATAATCGTTGGTGGTTCCCGTGTCAGCATATGAGCATCTGTTTGTTGTATTTAGCACTTAAACACCAGTCTTATATCACGTCACTTATCTTAGAAGTGTGATACTCGTGCCATTTAATTTAAAATGCCAGGACCCTACGTCACCTTTTACATCAACTACCGCACGTGTTGTTGCGTCCGTCGGCTGTGAGTACAAAGTAGCGGCGTTCCGGTAACGTGAAAGGCAGCTGCAGTATGCGTCGAAGGACATATCTCACATTGGATCATCTTACACAGAGCTAAGTTTTCATTATCTTTACAAACTATAAACGCGCACATCGACTAACTTCAAGCAAGTGGACTCCCTCTGATCCGAACTCTCAGATATACAATATTAAACGAAGGTTTAAGTTACATAGGGCCTTATGTGTGTCGTTCGTTATATAGTTTTTTTTTTATGGCATAATATATTTGGCAACTGCGCCCAACTGCACGAGTAATAATCGTAATTGTTATTTACGTTAACTGTAATCAGAGCCTTAATAATGAAGCCGATATCATGTCGATACGCTTGATGATCCGATTGAAGAACTGATTGGAGCGGCCATCTCGCCGGACGTTGTGGGTTCGATCCTCGCGCGTACAATTTCTAGCTAAATGGGAATAATTCCTAGTGTAGGACCGAGTTGAAAATTGTTTAGTTCTAAGGACTGTCGAGCTATCGACTAGGGAAAACGACTGCACTGTACTATTATTTACGACTATTTAGCTCATTATATAAAACTATTGCAACTACTTGTCTGGCAAATTTGATAAGACTAGTGTCTTATACCAGTGTGTGCGAACTATTTCAGCCACTGCTACCTGACGCTATATACACCTACTACTGAACCCGATTTCGACGAGTGAGAATGGCGAATCAGGTACCTCGATCATACCACTGCCCGTTTATCAAGAAGACATCTGGTATGTACACTTCCATTCTAAGCATGGATAGGATGTCTTATAGATTGTACTACTATTTTGAGAGTTTATTGCTAATACGCCATTTGGCTTATTGGAAAACACAGGTTACGGGCAACTGGTGATCTTGGTTAGGTGCGCTAGTTCTAATATGAAATTTTGGTCTGGTAGGAGAAGTAGTACATAGACGGATTAGAATAAGCTTGTCAATTATTTCTCAACAACTTTAGATGGTAAACGAGGTTGAGGCAACAATTGCAATTAGATTCCTATAAGTGTCAATGTTGTCATAGTATAGGGATGGGCGGAGTATAGTTAGTTAGTGTATCGTACGGTGCGGCCTTAGCAAGGGTATAGTAGGGTTATTATTATCAATCAACTATAAGTTAGGATAAGTGGTATGAAGCAATGGATACTTATTGGAAGTTGTATGATATTTGCCGGCAGTTAAATGGTGGAAAATAAGATGCAGTTTTAACTGGCGACTACTCTATTACATATGCTATTGTATGTTTAGTGAAAACTCATACGCTATGACATAGTCTACGCGTCTGATTTTCAGAGGGGGGAATGTAATGGTGTTACTGGCTACGCCAAATTAAATAATAATAATAAGACAGTCGGGCCTTAGGTCGCATACTTTTTTCCACATGTGTTTGTCTTATCGCTACGATGGCGCCAACGTTATGCAATTAGTAAACTCATCAATTCCAAGAGGTTGACAAATTTATAGAAATTATGTGACAGGCATATGAGTAAAGAAATAGCCATGAAATATGAGAAAACATTTGCACTGTAGTGTTCACATGCGGTGTAGTTGAGGATCATAAAAAAAAGGGATCAACGATAAGAAACGGACCTTGTCAGGTAGTAAGGATTCGAGAGGCGTTGCGTTGGTTGTGTTTGACTGGACAGTCGGGTCTTAGAAGGCGGAGCTAGTCGGGTCCCACGAAAGCGTGGCGCGGTAGTGGAGGATATATGAGTAGGGGTAGAGACAGTCAGTCTTAGGACGCGGAAGAGGGCAGATCTCGGGAACGGACTCGCGTGGTAGTTCAGGCAGTGGGTTTGGAGGCGCGAGAGAGATCGGACCTGGCCTAGCGCGAAAGAGGTGTTCGGTGTTGGTCGATAATTAGTGCTTAGTGATATCGAAGAACAAGGCGAGCGGCTTCAAGAGAAGGTGATCAGCACAGGGCAAGGGGTAAGTTTGGCAGCGACGCAGCTAAAAGTCCGGTGAGTGTCTGTTATTCACTTTACTGTAATTTATTGCATGAACTGTATAACATTAATAACTCTGTTTTGTATCTATGTCTATATCACACCATATATATATACCAGGCTGACTAAAATATAAAGTTCTCTATGAGATATTGTACATAGTTATATTATTAATAACCGCGTGTAACATTAGTAGTGGTTTGTACCTTGATGATGATGGATGTGAAGACTAGCGATGTATGATGGGAGTCTCCGTATTCGCGATCAGGTGGTAGAATGCAGGACTTTCACAATCGCTGTCCAAACCTGCGTACAGGCCAGTACAGAGTAGCTGACAAGGTTTTAAAGAGCGAAAAAAGAGCCACCTGTTGGTCACGCGGTAACCGTAAGTCCTGGCGGCTAATCTAGCGGCGATTGTAACGAGAGCTTCCCTGCAAACTATGCGCGATGGCTTTATACGTTTTAATTGACTGTTTGTATGGGCTTCAATGTTGTGACTTGCGGCAAGGAGGCGTTTTGTGACATCAGTTCTGAGACTGTTACTGTACGCTCAATACTAAACACTGGATATCGCTGAAATACTCGGCGCCGATAATACTATATGACTAATATACCTGGATCGTGGTCTTCGTCTCCCTGGAGCTGCCGTCTCTGAGATACGCTGCCTTGTACTCAAGTACCAATATGCGAAGCATGAATATATGGAGAGTGAATTTGTGATGACAAACCAATACTAATATATCGCTGTCTTTAGTATTTTGATGTCCACTTTCATTCAATTATAAGCATTTACGTTTGGTAAATGCTGTCAGCAGAGGAATATAAAGTAAGGACGAATTCCATGGCCCTGCGCGGGGATGGGCGCGGGAACCTGGCCACAAATTGCTTGGCAGGCTGAATTTGATACTTTAAACCCAGTTAGTAAGAAAACTAACATTTTAATCAGCCTGGGGTCCATAGGATTCCGTTACATGTAATGGATCCCTATAGACCCCAGGCTGATTAAAATTTTAGTTTTCTTACTAACTGGGTTTAAAATATAAAATTCAGCCTGCCAAGTAATTTGTGGCCAGGGTTCCCGCGCCCCACGCCCGCTGTTCGTTCTAATATGTATAAAGGAGAAGAATTAATTTATATCTTGTACAGATTCTTATCTTTACTGTTACAGCTTTACGCCGTCCATTGCTGGACTTAGGATTTTCCTAGTTTGCGTCACAATATAATCGTGAGTGAATGCCTAGGATAGGAAGATTTCGTCTACTATGCTACGCTGAACAGACGGGTTAGTTGGATACGGTTGGATATCGAGTCTGTTGTCTCTTCTCAAAGATAAAGAAAATATATTTTCTTTGTATATTTGCCCTGGCCGCTTCTTACGACACCCACGGAATAAAGTGGGGTAGTGACAACTTTGTAGACATTCTTCATGTGTCATCGTGCGTTGAAAACAAAAATAGTTTTATTGAAAATAAAATATTACAAAAGTGAAAAATTTATTAAATCACATGAGAAAGTAACTCTGTGATACTTACGTTTTCATACGTAATAATTTTATGCTATTTTAGATTGTATTGTTTATTATTGCTTCCTTAACGGTGAAGGAAAACATCGTGAGAAAACCTAAATGTCTGAGAGTTCTCCATAATGTTCTCGAAAGACATGGGAAGTCTGCCTACCCGCACTTGGCCAGCGTGGTGGACTATGGCCACATGAGTAGATAACCGGAACAGAGACAACGCTTCATACAACAGCGCGAATCGGTTGCACTACTATATGCACGCGGCGCATGTGTGCGTGACCACTGGCCGCTTGTCGTGTACGCGGCGAGACTGGAAAAAACCGGTTTACGTAGGCACAGGCAGTTGACAATCTCAGGGTTATTACGACGCACGTTGTTTGCAAGTTTTAATATTTTAATGTAAAAACGTGGTATTTTATTATTAATAATGGTTGTTTATTGTACTGTGTGTATGAATAATACTAGATGAAATAATTCAGTCATTATAAAGATTTTAACGATGGTAACGTACAATTGGGTTTTTTAATTATACCTCCTGATAATTTTATCGCATTTGTTGAATTGCTCGAGCAAAAGTTTCGCGGATATTTCGATCTTGAAATAAATATTGTCAATGTTGGCAACGAAATACCTGGTGGACAACATGTTTGCATGTTGTCCACCAGGATCTTCTAGCCCGATCCCCCAAGGGATCCTCATGAACTCATTAGTTGTGAAATTGTGTAAAAGCAATTAACGTTTACAAGACCAATGACTATCAGAAAGTGATCAGCCATCGATAGGGCTTACAAAAAACAGGTGCTACGATTTTCGACCTTATTGACGTAACTCAGAATTTATAATTTTAGTAACGTATCAATGTCAGAAAGCAAGAAAATACCAAAAATAAGTCTGTCATGAATTGTCAATAAGGTCGAAAATCGCATGCATGTTTTTTGTAAGCCGTATCGATGGTTGATCACTTTATAATTATTTGTTTTGTAGACGTTCATTTGTTTTACACAGTTTCTTTTTAAACTTTTTTTAGGTACCTATCCCCGTGGTAAAACTAGTGGCACATAATATCTAAAGGAGATTCCTATGTTTATTAGCAAAATAGATCATATCACCAGAAAATATTCAACACTATTAGTGGTATCGTTGGGAATGTCAAATAAATCACGTCGTCACGTCGTGTCGTTGGTAACAAATGTATATTTTTATTCCGTGCTTTTAAAAGTTTCAATGCTGCATGCTTTTTTGGTTACCCTCGCTATTTTATTTACAACTGTACTTCTGCCGTATAGCGAATCCGTCGAGTCCAAGAATCTGCCCAATCCACGAATCTGTCGAGTTGGGAATCTGTCGAATCACGAATCTTTCCAATCCAGAATCTGTCGTATACCGAACAAGCGATTTATCTTAACCTATTGTGGCAACCCTACCAAAATAGGTAACAAATTTACAAGTTCTTAAGAAGCTGTCTCTCTGTTCGGTTTATTTACTCATGTGCTATGGCCTTACCCTTCTCATAGTGAGAAGAGGCACTGGCCTCTTTGGCCTTTACGGTTCCACTGCCGGGCCAGTGCCCGTACCGTATAAAGGGCTAATGATGAAAAGAAAGATAAAAATGTACAAATTACGTTTCGTACTGTCTTAGTTTGTCACTAACTTTAACTTGACTAATGATGGGCTTACTCAGAATGAATAAAAATAAAATATCGATTATGTTTACATAAATGCTTAGATTTGTTTTACTCAGAATTAACGAACGAAGGAACAGACACTTGTGTGAATCATTCAAATTAATATCTGCATTTTTTATTTTTTAGAAACGTCATTTGTTTATGTATCTTACTGTTACTCTAGAAAGAATTCATAAGTCAAACTGAAGGAAATATATTGGCTACTGCTGGTGTAAACCGGTTTCTATATGTTTTCTATATTCTAAGGATTAGAGGGTTCGCTAGAAAGATCGTCAAAATGTTCGTAGCAATGTTCGGCTCTGTTTGTCGTTCGGTTCGACAAAACAAAAAACGGTGAATGCTCGCTGTTCTGTAACAAGTGAATGCTCAAGTGTATCAGCGCCATCATACATACGTGTCTATGCCTAACTAACACTTTCTGTATGATGCTATCACTATAATACGGAAACCTTGCTAATTGACCACAGTGATCCGAAGTTAATTCAGAACTAACTAATTTATTCGAAACTGTACAATTACTAAATATATTGTCAAGACAGGTGGATGATGTTGCTGTAATCCTAGTTGGTTCAAGGAACAAATTTTTTAAATTAAATAATTTAAATAGATTTAAAAATCGACTAGTCATTACTGAATGATCAAGAATATTTACATTAAAATCACCACAAACTATAATACCTTTCTTATTGTTCCTAATTTTAGTAATTGCATCTTCAATAACTGATTCAAACAAGCTAAAGTTACTTAACGGTGGACGATATACACATATGATAATATGCTGCTCAAGTTCTACACATGACAGTTCCACAGTGCGTTCTATAGACAAACTTGCTATGTCTTTCCGTTCTTTACATGTTAAGCTATTTGAAACGCCGCCAACGGCAAAACATGTAGAACACACAAATAATTACCATCTTGCATGCAAGCTTATGTAACTTGTATTGTACACTCATGTTTCACAAAATAAAATGATCTTATCTTATCTTATCTTAGAGATGACATACAAGGACAACGCATACTATGCATTGTCCTTATATCTATATAATCCTATTAGGATAAATTATATTTGGAAATCATTTTGAAAGCCCGTCACTGTATATACCAATATAACCAGTTTATACATGCTGTTTTATTCAAAATACCTCTCCAATAGCGACATAATTATGATGCACTGATACTATAAATAAAATCGGTGCAAAAAAACCTACATAATTAAACGAATAATTATCTTCAATTTACAAGCAACATTTCTTTTAAAATACAAACAGCATTATTCTCTGCAACTCCGTAACAAATTAAATATTTACTCACCATTTATTGTATGTATCAACTACCACTATTGCAGTACCACATTGAATAATAATATTGAACAACCAACCACCCTAATATTCTACTAAGAAATCGCTGAACGTAAGCATATTCCAACTTATAAGCACAAGACACTCTTTTAATTGAGCGACTCGAAGTGTGTCACTATCCAAACAGTCAGCAGCGTATCAATTTCTCTAAAACCCTAGCTGCCTATAAGAGCGGATTCAGATTAGCGTTTTATACGCGCGTATAAGCTCGTTCTTAGAAGCGCGTGTAGGCGCGTATAGGCGCGCCTTTTGGCACACGCGCAACTCGTACGAGCGTTGACGCGCCTCTAAGCTCGTATAACTACCAACCGTCAGAATCCATGCTGACACTGACAAGACGGCACTACCGATTCGAGCGAACACGCCCGTTTACGTGAGTCTGGTTTTTTGAAGCGCGTAATATGGCGCGCGTGTAAGCGCGTATGCAGAAACGACCGTATCCGCGCAGAAAAATACGCTAATCTGAAACCGCCCTAAAGCTACAGCTATGCGCAATATCTCTTTTAGGCACGAAGAATGGGCCGCCATTTTCCAGAAAGCGCGCCTCTTTTGTTTCTTCCACATTCATTAATCTATTCGGCCAGGCTCTTAGCCCACGGCCACTCTGCGACGTCACTCTTGATCCACTACTTTTCTAACGCTTTCAGTGCCTAACAGCTTATTAATGCCCTACATTATACTTTCAATGTTCTTAAACACGCTCTGAAATTGCTTTTTTAAATATAAAGAGCATAACACTGCTTAACTGAAGCTTTTATTCTTGCTACAAAATATCCACTGCTAAATATTTAAGCAGCACTAACCATCGAAATAAAGTATGTTCAAAATGCAGTCTGCATTATTATATTATTTCATTCATATACTATTTCAACAAACAATAATAAAAATATGTTTATTACAGAACAATGTCGAAATATAAAGGCACTTGGAGTAATATATTGTAATATATAATGCATTTATCTATGCCATACGTTCGCAAGGCAATAAATAGCAACAATGGTCCGTTTGGAATAAAATTATTTACTTTTCACTACGTACTATTCGCGTTCATCATCATCAGCCTTTAACAGTCCACTGCTGGACAGGCCTCTCCTTTGAAGGAGGAATTGGCCTACTATACTACGCTGGCCAAACGGGTTGGTATAGGGTTTGTATCAAGTTTTCCTTCTCTTACAGTGCTGTTCTCTGCATAATATACTCCCTCTGTCGGCTCTTACGACTCCCATGGGATGATATGGGGTGGTGATATTCCGTATTCTTAATCCGTCACCACACGGAACTTGACTATTCGCGTTGCTATTGCGAACAATAATTTTAAATGATTTCTTTGCGCTTTATTTTTTTTGTTTACTGTATCGAATAAACATATATATGTCACTTATAGATAAAATATTGGTTAGAAAACGAAATGAACTCATGAAAAAGTTATTTGCAGAGTCGTCCTCCCTATCCTCTGCGGCCGCTGGGTGTTTTCGCCAAGGAGGTAGTGGCCTTCAGGCTATCCGCCGGGGTGTAAGGGTAGAATGCTAACGTGACCCCCTGGCGCCCCCAAAATGGCGTTGAAGTATGTGCTGTGATTTTAGTGGGTATTACGGCCTTGCACTTCAGCCTTCGAGTCCCACACACGTGCGTGAATGCGTTTCCACAGCGAAGAAGAAAAAAAGATTCTAGATCGACTGGAAATACCCTTTAGTTTTGACTTGAGCATTTGATATGAATTTAAATTTTATACCCCTACGGGTTAATGAAGAAAAACATTTAAAATTATTAAAAATATTATAATTGTATTTTAATATTTTTTAAGCAATTTTTCCTTTATCTGTGCTATAATAAGAGTTTGATTCGTACCAAATTTCAAGGTTCTGAGTTCACGGGAAGTACCCTATAGGTTTTGATTCCCTTGCGAGTAGTTGCGAGTTTGAAAATATGTTTAAATTGCTGATTCTGTTGATTGCGTTGACATAGAAGTTTGATTTAATTACAGCTTAACGGTGTTATAGACCTGAGTTTTTGATATGAATTTCAATTTAATAACTTTACGCGTTCATGAGGAAAGAGGTAGTAACTTTAAAATTTTAAAATGTTTTTGGAATGGAAAATTTTCCTTGATCTGTGCTATAACAAGTTTAGTGGCCTTGTACCAAATTTCAATATTCTAAGTTCACGGGAAGTACCCTATAGGTTTTGATTCTCTTGTGAGTTTTGAAAATTTGCGAGATTTTGCGGCACATACCGCTGTATCTTTTGATTGCGTTGGCTTAGAAGTTTGATTCTGTTAAGATATTATAGATTTGAGTATTTGATATGAATTTCAATTTAATACCTCTATGCGTTCATAAGGAAAGGGCTAGTAACTTTATTTTTTTTATTATATGATGTAACTAAAAATTTACGGTTTTCGCAATTTTTCTTTTATCTGTGCTATAAGACGTTGGTTCGTACCAAATTTCAAGAATCTAAGTTTACGGGAAGTACCCTGTAGGTTTTGATTCCCTTGCCAGTAGTTGCGAGTTTGAAAATATAGTAAAATTGCTGTTTCTTTAGATTGCGTTGAGATAGAAGTTTGATTTTGTTACAGATTAAAGGTATAATAGATCCGAGTATTTGATATGAATTTCAATTTAATAACTTTACGCGTTCATGAGGAAAGGGGTAGTAACTTAAAAATTAATACAATTTTTTTATATGATGTAATTAAAAATTTTTTAACAAGTTTGAAAATATTTTACTAAGGCACTTCCGGCCTCCTCTGCGGAGGTTTTAATGAATATGTTATTATTTATTATATTTATTATAGACTCACGCCTGTATCCCCGAAGGGGTAGGAAGAGGTGTAATATTACACCCACATTTCGCCATATAATATGTTATTATCTTGATATATTTTATATTACAGTTTTATAGTTTTTTAATAACCAGTCCGTGTCTTACGGCTCTTTAAAATTTCGTCTTAAACTTGCTGATACTGGTAGTTCTGTTTGAGATTTATATTAGAGTAAAAGTCACAAGTTTTCATTCTCCAGAACAGTTTACCGATTGTGTATACATATTTTTCTAAAGGTTTTTATTATTAAGTTTACTATTTAAAGTGCAGGTACATTTGACATAGATGTGATGTCTATTATTGTTTCGTATATTCCAAATGTAGTGCCACGGAATTCAAGGCACTCCTTTACTGTAGCAAAGAAGGAAGAAATAAGACAAGAATTGACTATTTCTTGATAATAATAAGAATAAGTTTACTTATTATTAACCTCTCGCATGCCCCGCTCCAAAATGCATTTTCTCCGGTAGTGTCCAGCCATTTTGAGAATGTAATGTTTAAAAGATCCTAGGTTATAAAACTTTAATTTCCTCGCGTTTGGTGTACTTTAAATATTAAACCGTATACAGTTCAGAAGTTACTCTACATGAGAATTATATTAAAATAGCTTACCTTTAACCTTTTCATGTCGAAAAAAATTTATAAATGCAGGTGACTTTGTTTTTTCTTACACCATATGAAACATTTTTCTACAATACACATAAATTATTCATGAAATTCACTTTCTCACTGCACTAATATTGACAAGGGTAGACGACGGGCCGGTTATATACATTAATTTAGCACAGGTCATCGATATCACTTCACAATAACCATTTATACATAGAAGCGAAAAATTTGCGCATTTTGACGACCCGACGGAAAAAAAATCTCACTCACAAAACATATTTATGCCTATTTATAGCAAAAACAATACGAAATGTCTTATTAATATTGGATTCTAAGACAACTTTCTGAGAAACTTATCTATAATTAGTAAAGTTATTAATAAATACTTACATATAATCATGTAAAATATGGAGGATGGCTAGCAGTCAACGCCCGAAACTTGCATCACAAAAATTACTAACACTTTTTTTGTAGATGTTTATATACGTGGCTAAAATATATTTAAAACATATACTTCAATAAATTGTCAATAATTTGATATATAATACTAATACAATCACTTAGCGTTTGCGTTGAGAATAAATTTTTGCAAAATCACAAATTCAACTTAGTTGATCGCCACAGCGCAATATGGCGACACGGAGAAAACTGAACACCAGATCAGCAATTTTATTATTTTTCTCGGTTGCAAGCTTGGAAATATGGTAAAAATTTATGGTATTAGGTTGGTTAATCTATAACTAGTCGATGTACGTTTTTATTATTGTAACCAATCACACAACACCGGAATGAAGTTCACACAAATCCTTATGGGCACACCGTGCCCGTAGGACACTACCGGCCTATTTCTCTTACGGGCACACCGTGACCGCAGGACACTCAAGGGGTTAAACTAATAATAAGAATAAGTTTACTTATTATTATTATTAATTACTTATTATTATTTGTTGACAACAATATTCTTTAAAACTCAGTAAATACTCGTACATAAATTGTGAATTTGTTTCATTTTATGCTGACAAACTATGATATTTACGTCCGTTTCGTGAAACCTTCATTCGAAAAATATTTGCATTTTCTTCGCGAATAAATCACTTATTGATAATTTGATCAATTTATTCATATTTTCTTATTTTATAAAATAAGCATATATAAAAACTGCCTCCGTGGTCCAGTGGATAGCGTATGCGACTGCTGATCGGAAGTCCCGAGTTGGATTCCCAGGTCGGGCAAAAGTGTTACTGGGTTTTTCCGAATTCTCAGTGGCAGCAAGGAGTCTGGTGATGTACCCCGGAACGGCAATAGGCTCGCCCCCTATTACGTGGGCCCTAAAAATTTATGGCGAAATGTGCTTCTGCCTAACCCTTCGGGGATACAGGCGTGAGTCCATAATAAAAAAGAATAGAAATATACAAACCAATTTTTCTCGTTTAAATATTAAACACTAAGTAGATATTCTTCGCAGGAAAACAGATTCAACAAAATAAGCAAATTTAAATTAAAAAGTAATGGAAAAGAAAATGAAAGCTGAATAATTGATCAGCCTACGCTTACTACACCCATAACATTTATATTTTCTGTTGTTTTTATTTTGTCCTGAAATCAGAATTCCGACCCCCTTTACGCCATAAAAATTCGGCACATGCCGCGAAGTCGTAACCCAAAATACAAATGAACTGATGAATTAGATATTTCTCGCTGGGAAAACGCTGCGTGTTATGTACATATATAGGGTAAATAAGTTTAAACGAGATAATCCTCTTTAGATTTACGAGGGTAGAAAGAATAAACATTTATTAAATCATGGCGTATGTAAGACTTAGAATGAGTCTTTTATTATACAGCAGAAGGTTTGGAGCTGTGAAATTGGCGACTGGTTATTTGTGGAGTTTATTTAATTCCGGTTTCGTTATCAAACGACATTTTTTGAGTCAAACAACAGGCAAAACCGGCGTTCATACGTATAATGTATTCCATAGAGAGCGATTCAGTACAATTTTATCAATTTCATCAACACTTACATTATATTGATTCTATTTAATTGTGTTTATACACGCCCAAATACAACGATTTAGTAAAAGATAGTGAAATGCATTGTAATTGATGATTACTGTCAAATAGTGCCTAGGTATTATTTCGGATGTCTAGGTTTAAAGATATATTGAAATGTTCTTTTTATTTTGTTTAAAACACTCAATTAAAGTCCTCCGCAATACAAGATTGAGGAGGACTTCAAAAAAATCAAGAAACGAACTTAAAGAAAATTCAGACTCAATTCTACGAGTACATATTGCGGATTACACAGATCAAAGTGTTGTTCAGTGTGGGGATCGAACTCACACCACATTTATTAGGAGATTCACAAAACATTTCCTAAAGGATACGGCTTTTCCGAATTAAATAATCAAGGAAAAGGGAGCAATATTCTTGGTTCGGCGTTACACCGAAACCGTAGGGTTCTAGGCGACTTGGAGAAGGAAATGGACTGTATAGAGAGGATAGCGGTTCTTCGCCGCCTAGGAGATGGATACGCTAAGGGGTGATTGAGAAGGCATAGGATATTTCAAGGATGGAGGGCACCTACCTTATACAAACTTCTTCGTTTCCGTAGGGCAGTCTCCTGGTGGTTTCGTGATGCAGCTGCTTGTTTTCACTTCAATTCACCATTCGCGAGCGGGTTTTCCTTGGTGGAAGCGGTAATAAATCACATACAACGGTGCGGCGCGGTACGGTATCGCGGACACGTTCTCAGCGAGCGGAATGTACTCGACTGTCACTCGCGTCAACGATCGCGTCGACGAATCAGGCGAAGGCAGTGCCTCTTCCAGGGAGTGGGATAGAGCGGGACGGAAATATGGTATCGCTCGTACTAGACGTGGAACGATTGATCTTGATGCGATTCGTTATAGATAGGAAGGTAGATGGCGCTACCATATCCCCCCGGCCCTAAAGGGTTGCCTTTAAAAATAGAATTGAACTTAGCTATGTTGGGTGTACTACCGCATAACCCATCAATAGGCTAAGACAGCGATATGACAATAAAATTAATCTAAATTAACTTTAGCGAAAGCTACAAACGCAATAATAGCGAAAACTACTAACTAAATACTTAAACTAAGAGGTAAGTCCAACTTCAGGCTAGATCTCACTGAGTTGGAAGCGAACAGAGACGTACAACAGGGCGCACGTAACTCCCTTTGGCGGTTTTCACGGTAACAACGCGAGTTGTACCGTCCTTGGAAGTATGCAATTTCTCTACGATGGCTAACGGCCATGAAAGCGGCGGAGCATTATCATGCATTATGACGACCAACGTACCCTCCTGTATAGGGGATGCAGGACTATTCCACTTGGATCTAGCCTGAAGCTGGTGTAGATGTTCCGCATGCCAGCGCCACCAGAACGACTGCACGAGTTTATCCAGCAGAGTATGTCTCTGGAGCAAGCTTGAAGAGTCTGCTTCAGGAGCCGGAAATGACGATAATGGCACTGTGTTCAGAAAATGTGCAGGGCTTAACGCGGATGGTTCTGCAGGGTCACTACTCAATGCCGTGA
Organism: Euclidia mi; assembly: GCA_944739405.2. NCBI lineage: Eukaryota > Metazoa > Arthropoda > Insecta > Lepidoptera > Erebidae > Euclidia > Euclidia mi. The sequence continues at coordinate 58,086,556 of OX123182.2, forward strand.
GCGGACGCGAGTAGATCAGTGCCTCGACTTGTGCAAGGACAGTTAAAAGCTCTTTGTAAGAGAGGATCTGTTGACCTATAACCTTGAAGAGATGCGGTTTAATTACTTTGACCATGCTTTCCCTACATCCACCGAAATGCGGTGATGCTGGTGGAATAAACTTCCAGTCAATATGATTTATGGAAAGTTCTTCCTGAAGACGAGTACGATATTCTTCCCTGAGAAACTTATAAAGGTCGCGTAAATAAGAGCTTGCGCCCACAAAACAAGTGCCGTTATCCGTGTACAAACACTGTATAGGGCCGCGCCGTGAGAGAAATCGTTTAAGGGCTGCTAGGAATGACACCGTGCTTAAATCTGTCGCAACTTCAATATGCGTAGCGCGCGTCGTTAAGCATGTAAAAATACATAGCCAGGCTGTACGGCTTTTAACACCTCGACCACGCACTGGCGTATACTGCAGTGGTCCTGCGTAATCACAACCGGTGTGTGTAAACGCTTTAGCAACCTGGTTGACGCGCTGGCTAGGGAGATCGGCCATGGGAGGGAAAGTCGGACGCGGACGAAATTTGAAACAGACGTTACATTTATGTATTCTGTGACGAATTATTCGTCGAGCGGCTAAAATCCAATACTTATGCCTAAGTAAGGACATAAGCAACTCCGGACCGGCATGGAGGTGCTTCTTGTGATAAAAATCGACAAGAAGATCGACAACATGATCATGTCGCGGCAGAATACAAGGATGTTTGTAGTTATAAGGTTCATCCGAATTTGACAGACGACCCCCAACGCGTATGACGCCGTGTTCATCGAGAAACGGCTTGAGTCTAAGGATAGCGGGAGAACAAGGTACATTGTCCTTTAAATTTTGAATGTCGTTACTAAAATGAACAGCTTGTACAGCTCGTAGTAACTTACATTCTGCGAATTTGAGATCAGTACTTGATACAAAAGTCTCATTAGGTAGGTGCCTAAGAAACCTATAGACATAAACGATGGCGCAGAGTAACTTAGACCACGATGACATGCGTAGTGCGAGTGCATAGATGGGAGACTCCGCAACCTCAGCAATCACGGGATAAGAAACAGACCTCCGTTCGGGTACATCTTCGTCTTCTGCACTGTGGTCAAAGGGTTGCATGGGCCATTCTGACGGATCATGGGAGATCCAAGAAGGTCCACGACGCCACAATGGATGATGCAGAAGATTAAGTGGAGTGACACCACGAGACAAGCAATCTGCGGGGTTCTCAATACCCGCGACGTGATTGAAACAAGTAGCAGGAACCAGTTCAATCAATTTGCTAACGCGGTTGGCGACAAAAGTCTGCCAGCGATGAGGAGAAGAATGAATCCAAGCGAGCACTACTTTGGAGTCGGAAAATGCGTATAATTTATTAATGGGGTAGTGGGGCAAAACTGTGTCTTGAACCTTGCGGAGCAACTGAGACAGCAGAAGGGCCGCGCACAACTCCAGTCTCGCAACTGAAACGGTTTTAACAGGCGAGACCTTAGACTTGGCACAAACTAACTGCACCGAGTAGTTAGAACCAATGCGGACTTGCAGATATACGACTCCGCCGTAAGCACGCTCGCTGGCGTCAGCGAAACCTATCAAGTTGATGGTACATCCATCTACCAACCCAAGATGACGCGGAATAGTAACTTGATTGAGCGCGGTAAGCTCAATACAAAACTGGCCCCAAGCGGCGACAATATGGTCAAGGGGTGTTTCATCCCACTCACACTTTGATAGCCAAAGCTCTTTGATCAAGAGCTTGGCGTACAAAATTGTGGGAGCCACAAAACCCATTATGTCCCATAGTCGAGCCACTGTGGATAGCATAGTGCGTTTGGTGCACTTATCATCTGGTGGTGAGACGTCAAACCGAAAACTATCGCAGGATTTGTCCCAGCGTAAACCGAGAACCTTATGCGGTACAGACTTCTCAAACTCAATGTCTGGAGAAGCCTTATGAGAATCTGGTATGCGTGCGAGAACCTCCTTAGAGTTGCTTGTCCATTTGACAAGATCAAACTGGCCTCGCTTGAAAAGCTGAATAAGCTCTTCACAAAGCGAAATTGCTAGCGGAGTGGATATGACACTACAGGCAATGTCATCCATGTACAAAGCGGAAGTGGCAACAGCCGCTGCGGCGGGAAAGTGATCGCCTTCATCAGCGATCAACTGGAGAACAACTCGTAACGCGTGATATGGGCTAGACTTGAGTCCAAAGCAAACACGATTGAACTGATACACAGATAAAGGTTCTTTCTTGTCAAAACGATAAAAGACCCGTTGAAATCTACGGTCAGATTCGCGAACGCCGATATTGAGGAACATTTGGCGGCAATCAGCTGACAGAGCGATTTGGAAAAGACGAAACTTTATTATGATATTAAATAAATCACCCTGTAGATTGGGGCCGGCATGCAAAATGTCATTAATCGACTGACCCGATGTAGTCTTACAACTAGCGTCTAAAACCACACGAAGTTTAGTAGAGGTTTTATCTTCGCGAACTACGCCGTGATGCGGGATATAATATGAGGGCAGAGAGTTGCCCTCGTTGTTTACAACTACACTCAAAAAACCTTTATCTATGTAGTCACGAATGACGTCATCATAGGCGCTGCGTAACTTAGGTGATGCATCAAGTTTACGTTCCAAACAATGGAAACGTCTGAGCGCAGCAGCGTACGAGTCGCCTAACGAATAAGGGTCACCACAGAATGGCAACGCCACAACGTATCTGCCACTGTCGTCACGAACAGTGGTAGCGCGGAAATGATCTTCACACTCGAGATCTTTACGGCTCATCGAGGGCGGTGCGGTAACCTCTTCAAGCTCCCAAAATCGCTTGAGAAGAGAGTCAATATTGTTTTCTTGAAGAACAGAACAACAGCAAGACGTAACGTATTGAGAAGTATGTAATGTAGGTACGGTACCCATAATCACATACCCGAATACCGTCTCAATAGCGGGCGGTAAGTTATTTTGCTCACTGCGTACCACTTTAGTAAGTAGCAAGTGCGGGAATATTGCGGCTCCGATCAAAACATCAATGTCTGCCGGATTCGCAAACTCCGAATCCGCTAGTGGTAATGACTCGAGATGTGTGAGGAGCGACACGTCCACATTAGCGTTTGGCAACGTGTCCGTAATACGTTCCACGATAAGCGAAGAAATGTTAAAATTAATGTCCCTATTAAAACGAGAATGTATTTTAATATCTACGGAACCTTTGCAATGTTTTTCTGATCCGCCTATCCCTCGGATTATTGAGTTCGTATTTTTAAAGTTATTCCATAATCCGAGGCGTTTGAACAATTCTAACGTTATTAAATTGGTCTGAGATGCGCTATCTAGCAGACAACGTACCATGTGCGGCGACCCATTGACATCATATATGATAACTTGCGCTGTCACTAACAGAACAGTCTTAGACGCCATACATGGCGGCCTAGCACTGCTCTGATCACTACAAGCGCGTGAAGGCCGTCCGCGCGTGCGTGCCGCCCGCGCAATGGATGTCGTACACAACGATATCTCATTATTGCGAGGCGTGGAAGGCGCAGCTACCGTGTTCTGCACTTGCGGCGTAAGTGTGTCAAGGTTAGCGGCTTGACTTGACAACCGGTTATTTTTATCGAAATGTAACAGAGTATGATGTTTTTGTTTACACGAGCGAAATCTCGTTCTACTGAAACAATTACTCGTTTTATGTTTTATGCTTAAGCAATTAATGCAAGCTTTGTTATCTTTTACGCTTTTAAAACGAGCAATTGGATTTAAATAATTAAAGGTGGGACACTTATAGTAATGGTCGTGCACTATATTACTGCACAGACACTTCTGTGAATTATTACTATTAGATTCCGAACATGTTACGTAAGATTGTGGATTAGGGACCGAGTTATTATTACTATTTCGCGATTTATTCAACCTTTGTTTGTTGCCGTTAGTGTTAGATGGGCCAGGTGAACCAGACTGCGTATTATGAAATATTCGACACTGATCTTTTATGAACGAAATAAAACTATCTAGTGTAGGTATTTTATTATTGCGTTCCGTCATCTCGAATGCGCGAATTGTATCAGTGTCAAACTTTTTTAAAGCGAGTTGAAGCAACATAAAGTCGGAAAGATCTTCTAATTTTAAATTCCTAAGAGAATTAACCGCGGTTACGAAGTTATCAATAAACAGCTGGAAATTCGAGACAGACGCGTTGCCGGACAGTTTGAGATTTAAAGCTTGGTCAAAGTACGTAGACGCTAGGACGCGCGTGTCCTGATATCTGTCAAGTAGTGACTGAAATATGACCTGATAATTCTCAGCACTGGGTGTGACACCTGCAAATACGGACTGGGCCTTCGGTGACAGTTTACCTATTAAATAGTACAACCTGTCAGCATCTGTCAGAGAACCATTATCGTGCACTGTAGACTTAAAACTCGCATAGAATAACGGCCAATTTCGTATATCTCCGTCAAACGACATAATCTCGATTGGTGGTAATCTCGGTTTGCGGGCAACGGGCTCTGCCGAACATTTACCCTCCAATTGCGATTGTACACGCTTAATAATACAATAAAGATCTTCGAATGAGGTATACGCCTGATAGTTCGGTTTTTCATCAGGATTGATAGAAAGTAATCTTGCGTTATAATCGTCTAACAACTTATGAAAATCTGTTCGAATACTATCTACTGTTATACAATAACTGAGAAATGCTTCGCTATTACTGTCAGACATAGATGCGGTTTTTGAGCATTCATATATGTTTTGAATGCGCTCAAATAAAATATTGCGTTTTGCTTCTAAGATTGTCATCTCTTTGTCTTCCGACACGCGTGACTTCTTTTGTTGTGACATGCTTACGTAAGTATAAGCTAATGAGAACGAAACAAAATAAGAATATCTAATGTATCTATTATTTTACCTAAGTAGGCAACACTTTAGAGCTGAGGACCTAAAAGTTGCTTGAAATATGAGATTTATAAGACAACTATGATAGTTGCAGAAATAATAATTTAATAAGTAGGTAGCTACATAAAAGTTTACCTACTGATGCGGGCGGAAATAACCATGTGACGGTTATGTGAATATATTAGGAGTATAGCTAGGTGCTATAACTGCCTAGGTATAGCGATATAACGTATAAAAACGTAAATGAATCCGACTCGTATGGATAAAAAAATGGTTCGGCATTACACCGAAACCGTAGGGTTCTAGGCGACTTGGAGAAGGAAATGGACTGTATAGAGAGGATAGTCGTTCTTCGCCGCCTAGGAGATGGATACGCTAAGGGGTGATTGAGTGGGCATAGGATATTTCAAGGATGGAGGGCACCTACCTTATACAACCTTCTTCGTTTCCGTAGGGCAGTCTCCTGGTGGTTTCGTGATGCAGCTGCTTGTTTTCACTTCAATTCACCATTCGCGAGCGGGTTTTCCTTGGTGGAAGCGGTAATAAATCACATACAACGGTGCGGCGCGGTACGGTATCGCGGACACGTTCTCAGCGAGCGGAATGTACTCGACTGTCACTCGCGTCCACGATCGCGTCGACGAATCAGGCGAAGGCAGTGCCTCTTCCAGGGAGTGGGATAGAGCGGGACGGAAATATGGTATCGCTGGCACTAGACGTGGAACGATTGATCTTGATGCGATTCGTTATAGATAGGAAGGCAGATGGCGCTACCAATTCTAGTGGAGAGACTGTTAGACTGCTACGCAGAGGGTCTCGCATTCGAATCCACAGCGCGCACCAAGGACTTTTCCAAGTTAAGTGCGTAATAAATTGTAAAATTGTAAAGTATCGCTTGCTTTATAGTGAAGGAAAACTGAATGGCCGAGAATTCTTCACAACGTTCTCAAGATACATCTGAAGTCCGCCAACACGCACTTGGCCAGCGTGGTGGACTATGTTATGCTTTACTCTTTACATAGTTAGAAGAGGCCCGTGCCCAGCATTGGGACAGTACATATATAATGCTGTTGAATAAAATACAGTATAAGTATTTATTTTTAAAACAAAAAAATTACATAATAATTTATCAGTTTTGTTCCATAACTAGTTTTAAGAAATGAAAATCTGATCATAAAGACGAGTAAAGGTACGTCGTCATTTTAAGCCAAGTTTATTCTAGGATCAAAGCTGGCATAATCTCGCTATAAATTGTGCATGCAGAACTGCCAAGTTTTTATGTCATTTTGCTTATTCTTTGTGTGTATCGAGGTATTACTTAAGTCCGGGTCTATTGGTCAGAATTTGTGTACAACATTACAGTTTAATGTTGTACACAAATTCTGACTAATAGACCTAAATAAAATCTGTACTTTAATTAGAACTTTATGTTTATTTTATGAATGAATTCTTAGTGAAGATTTGTTTTTATACTTGCTGCAATGTCCGCCCCTTATACACATCTATCAACCATTTAAGAGAAAAGCTTCTAACAGACCAATCGTCAACAAAATGTATTTCAAAGTATATACTAGCTCTTACTTCATACATTACATGTGGTATGTATGTCAAGTAGCATTCCTAACTTACTTAAGGACCCAACAAAGCATTATGAGTGACGAATTTCGTAAACCGTCTAAACAATATTAACACGAAAGTACTCAGTTACGCCGTTTATGAGTCGAGCTTACTTTAAAACTCCTGGTCACTGCACCCATTGACGGCACGGCACGGTAAGATATATCTTAAGAGACAAAGAAAATATCACTTAAAACTGTGACATTCAAATTAAAATTATCGTTTGCAACATATCGTATATATTAGTCTAGTCAAATTAGGCAAAATTTGGTGCAAATCTCGGCAAATCGATATACCCAGTATATTACCACGTAAAAACTTATATTTTGGCATCCTTAAACTGTTCTCAAAAGTCACATATAATTGGATGTCCGCAAGTTTTAAATTCAGGGGTCAAACAACAATCGATGTTTTTAACATTTTTTGCAAACATATCGTTTTCTATGGGTTTTACTCTATTTGTATTTATTATCAATATTGTAGAGAATTAAATTTTCTACAACTTTTCTTTTAAACATTTTTTTATACCTTGAACTGTTTTCGAGATAGAGGGCGTAGAGCGCGCAGTCAGAGAATTATCTGAGGTCAACTGTTAGTTTTAGGATGCCAAAATACAAGTTTTTACGTGGTAATATATACTGGGTATGTCGATTTTCCGAGGTCAACCCCTAAATTGACTGGGCTATATCCGTGGATAGTAATTTAAATGATTTTCTTTTTAGCTGACTGAAAAACGTAAGTAAGTTTTATGTTTCGTTTTTATGTTTGTTATCTCAGAGTTTTGTCATTTTTAACCGCTTTGAAAAATTATGTCTTCTTTTTGGATAGCGTAGCAACGGCAGAAACAGACTAAAGAAAATGATATTCATAATGAAGACAAAAAGAAAACGAGGAACATTAAAAGAAAACAATGCTATACATAATTATCTTGATATCTTTAAGTATCACATATCAACACGTTATCTTTTAAAGCGCAGTAATACTAAAGTATGTATGTCGTTTAGTCGCAAGAAAGCCTTCGTTTTATTGTAGTTTTTTTCTTTTTTGCTTTGGCGTGACTTACGATAGGCTCTGTAATGATCTTGTTAACAAGTTGCTATAAAGTTATATTATAATAACAGCCTTGTTGGAAATTCGTTTTGTATTTCCCAATTAATTTCCCTCTTCGCTTCTATTCAGTTTCGTGTTATACTGTTTTAGGTGATAATATAAATATCATATAGATGATAAATCCCGTGAATACAAAGTGCGTGGAATTTAGTGTACGTGTGGAATTTAGAGGAACAGATGAATCAAATCTTCTAGATATCCTACAATGTTTAGCCTGCATTATTTCTTGATAAAACGGTGGTTTTCCACCATTCATCAATCCATTAAAAAAATTACAAACAACATTTCTTCAAACTTGGACCAGGCTTTCTGAAGTGTTAATTTACATGTATTATTATTTTTTATCCGTTTATATTTGGGTATTAAATGATAATAAAATTAATCTCCGTGTGGCGACGGATTAAAAATACAGAGTGTCACCATCCCTGTACATACTAGAGATGTCGTAAGAGGCCACAAATGAAGATACGAAGGCTACGTTCAGCACGTTTACGGCACGTATCTTTAGGAAGAGGTAGAGAACTCGACATCATCAACCCTATACCAATCAGTTTGGCCAGCGTTGTTTAGTAATCCAAGTCCTCCTATTGACTTACCGCCGGATTTAAAATCCGATCTATGTATGGATTTGGAGATTAGAGATGCATATTTGAAACCCATTGATAGATCATTATATTAGGACCGGTCGTTACAATGTTATTGTGACGCAAAATAATAGAGCCCTTTGTCCGACTTTGACAACGAATGGTTGTATGATGAAAAGTTAATGCAGGTTCATATGTTAAATAATATTTTAAAGTTACAATTAAACACAACTATTTAACTACATTCGCTTCGAATTCTCAGATACAAAAAAGCAAATTGTTCAAAATACTTTCTGAGGGAGGACTTCTCGTTTGGTCCTATCAAGTATGAAGTCAGTTTTTGTGTTATAAAAATATTTGTCTCGTTTTATTATGTATTTTGACAGTATGATCACAATATGTTTTGTTTTATATTATATTTTTCACAGCGGTAGCCTATTGAAGGTACCAACATACTACTATGTCCAGGGTATCAGGTTCGGGTCCACAGTATTGACTTTTTAAAGTTATGTGCATCTATACATATTATAAAACAAAGTCCCCCGCCGCGGTGTCTGTCTGTCTGTTCGCTTAAAACTCGAAAAGTACTGGACAAATTTTTATACGGTTTTCAACAACATCGAGACTGATCCCTGAGGAAGGTTTTAATGTATACTAAGTTTAGGTTTTGTGCAAACTGACGATATTACGACGATATTAGTTCGACGCGTCGGAAAAAATGAGCCGATCGGGAGCTTTCTCGAAAACGCTGCCAAAACCTTTTGAGTTATAACAAAACAATGTATGATGGGATTGTACCTTTTTAATAGATCTACAAAAAAGTTCGCGATGGTAGATATAATTATGTCTGTCTTTCAAGGATAACCCACATTAACCATATTTTGCTTTTACATCTATCTATACTAATATAATAAAGCGGAAGTGTTTGTTTGTTTGTTTGTTTGAACGCGCTAATCTCAGGAACTACCAGTCGGATCTGAAAAATTATTTTTGTATACGATAGCCCAGTTATTCCGGAAGGCTATAGGCTATAAAACATAACGCTTCGACCCATTGGGGCCGGGCAAAAGGCTAAAAAGGCTAAAAGATAATGTCAGCTAATCTCAGGAACTAGCAGTCGGATTTTAAAAATTGTTATTGTCTATGATAGCCCAATTATTCCGAAAGGCTATAGGCTATATAAAATTACGCCTCAACTTTTAGGGGCCAGACAAAAATAATAAAATGGTCAAACGAGAAGGGTTGGGTCAAAGGCAAAACGAATAGGATACAATCTATATGGGTATCGTTTTCGAGATTTTCGGGACGCTGATTAATAATATGAAATTTATTTAGTGATCCAAGATGGCGGACGGCAAATCAAAGATGGCGGATGAGAAAATTTTAAAAATCAATATAGGTATCGTCTTCGATATTTTAAGGGATGGGGAATCGAAATACAACATCTATTTCGTGATAAAAGATGGCGGATGCGAAATCAAAGATGGCGGATGGGAAAATTAAAAAAAAAACAATATTGGTATCGTCTGCGATGTTAAAAGGGATGGGGAATCCAAATATAACATCTGTTTCGTGATTCAAGATGGTGGATGGGAAATCAAAGATGGCGGATGGGAAAAATGTTAAAAATCAATATGGGTATCCTCTCTGAAGATTTAAGGTATGGAGAATCCAAATAATCGTCTCTGATGATTTAAGGGATGGAGAATCCAAATACAACGTTGATGGCGGATAGGAAATCAAATATGGCGGACGGGTTTTCTTTTAAAGTCGATATGGGTATCGTCTCCGATATTTTAAGGAATGGGGAATTCAAAAACACCATCTATTTCGTGATCAAAGATGGTGGATGGGATTGTTTTTAAAAATCAATATGGGTATCGTCCCCAATATTTAAAGGGATGGGGAATCCAAATCCAACATCTATTTCGTGATCAAAGATGGCGGATGGGAAATCAAAGATTGCGGATAGGAAAGTTTTAAAAAATCAATATGGCTATCGTCTCCGATGTTTTAAGGGATGGCGAATCCAAATACACCATCTATTTCGTGATCAAAGATGGCGGATGAAAAAATATTTAAAGTCAATATGGGTATCTTCTCCGATGTTTTAAGCTATGAGGAATGCAAATACAACATATATTTCGTGATCAAAGATGGCAAATGGGCAATCGAAGATGGCGGATAGAAATTCAAAGGTGGCGGATGGGAAAATTCTATTCAATCAATATGGGTATCGGCTCCACTGTTATAACGGATGTGGCATTCGTATATAACATCTGTTTCGTGATCAAATATGGCAGATGGAAAATCAATATATTATTTTATTGAAATTTCCCATCCGCCATCTTTGATTACCCATCCGCCGTCTTAAGAAAGGTACTTTAAAAAGGCGGTACGGAGTTCGCCGGGTCAGCTAGTATACATATAAATTGTTACGCTTAGTCGGTTTCAGCTGTCATAAAAACCTTAGATAGTTGCTATAAGGAAGTCAATACTTCTGAATACACTGACGCTAGTCTAAAGTCTAAGGCATAGAATATATCCCTTTATGCTTTTCATTGCTAATAATCAAACAAATCTGATTAGACTAGTATAAATGTAGTAGATTAATTTTCTTTATCACAAATCATGCCACACTGTATCGTATCGACAATGCTAACGGGGCCTTGAGGTATTACATTTCAGTATATTGTTCGATAATTAGCGGTGGAATTACCATGAGACCTTTCGCGTGTTTGTTTAGCACTTCATATAAAAAGTTTATGGTATATAAACAAACAAGTGTGTGTGAAGTGCGCGGCTGTGTGGTTCGACCACAATAGAAACAACTACGGTAAATCCGAGTGCAATGTGTGATTTTACTGTTTTGCTCAGAGTGTTGTTAGGCTATTGAGCGATAAGTACTGAACAAGATTAATAAATGAATATAAAAATTTCAAGTAAGTCTTATGACGATCCGGCAGCCATAGCCCGGTGAGGGGACCAACAGAGTGCTACGCAGAGGATCTTTGTTTCATCACTAGGGCGCGCATCACTGCATTTTTTCTACAATATTGGTAACTGTCGCTTCCTAGACGTGCAGGAAAATCTTGAGAAAACCTGCATAGGAGTTCTCCAACATAATGTTTTCAAAAGATATATAAAGTTTGCAAACCTGGTGGTAGAACTAATAGTAAAAATGGACCCAGTGGGTTAGTTTAAAAACAGGACTGACATTATGAGACTTTTAAAGAAGTTATATTATACTAGAGGACGCCAGCAGCTGCACCTGCATTTTTTTTTTATTTACCCGTTTTGGCCGATCCCGTGGGAATTTCGGGAAATCCCTTCTTAGTGCACCCCTACGGTCCCCAAGGAACATACATGCCAAATTTCAGCTTCCTGCGCCCAGTAGTTTCAGCTGTAGCGTGTCTGTCAGTCAGTCAGTAACGCAAGGATTTTATATATTAAGATTTCATGGATTACTTGACAGCTAAGGGACGCTCAAGACCTGTCCACTATTACAAGCGTAACAACGACGAGCTATTTTTGTGAGGAAAACTGTATACTTATTTTTGTGATTGTAGCTTGTTGCTTTTAATTATAGCGAATCAAGTGTGAAGCATATTCGCGTTGCAGGCATGCGTCCTTAGCTTTAACGTCCTGCAGGCTTTAGTAAATCATCGGCAAAAACCAGCTAAGTACCACGCATAATGTAGGGTTCCGTAGCTAGCTCTTATCTAAATGTTCCAAGGATAAAATAAAAACTTAATCACAAAATTCATTTTATCGTTTACAAATTGTAAACCACTCATTAATTAGAACAGCCTGATGAGCCGTTATAATTTTATTGTAAGTTCATCATAACTATGCAATTTGACATAGTTTATGTATATCTAATACCAAGACTTAAAAAATAGAAGGGCACTCTGTATTTGGTGGCTTTTGCTTAAGATATAACAAACGGAACGTTGAATAAAAAAACGATGAAAGCAAATCCTTACTGTATTTGAAATGCTTTTCTAAAAACACTCTACTCGACATAATAAAAAAAAACTTTTGCATTTACGTGTAAGGTAAAGTTGGGAACTTTACCTTACACGTAAATGCCAAAGCTTTTTTTTAAGGGATTAAATCAGGGGTTTCTTGTCGTTTACTACGGAAGCCACTGTAACGTAGTATCGCCGTTGGGTGTGTTTAAATGAAAAACGTGGTTGCTGTTACAATAAAAAATAATTTAATTCATAAAAGAATTTTACACATCCTTTAGCAAAACATTTTACTTACGAAAAATTACTAAAAAAATGCTATTCGAAAACATATAATCAGGGTCGCGTGATTCGGCGATGGTAAGGAGTTTGTTGAGGTACCGCTTCCGGTGAGTCCTTTTATTTTATTTAGCTTTCTGCATGACAGACTTAACGCGAACGCGCGCGCCTCCTGTTTCAAGACCGGTCGTGCGTCGCCAAATGTTAGTAGGATCGAGCCCCTAGTCACTAAAAAAAAAATATATGGAATCGATAACATTTATCCTGTTTTTCATGTACCAATACACGATAAATAAAAAAAAGATTAACAAGTTTATTAAACGGAATCTTCGATTGTAATCTAAAATTTAAAATCAAGATATTGTTAATTTAAAAACGAAACATTAAAGTTAACTCATGTTAAACCATGTGAAATATTTGAATTGCATACATGTTTGTATTAAAAAGAAAATTAACTTTTAATACGGTTATTGTGTGTACACGTGTTGCATATAACTATTACGCATATAAAATAAATTGAAACTGAATTTTATGTATTATATAGTAGGCAATCAATTGCTTCCTCGTAATACGTATAACAGACATGCAATAATTAATATTTTTACAGTATTGCCGAATGTACATAATGGAAGCAGCACACTAATCTGGGGGCACGGGAGTGCCCCCGCCAAGTCGAGCAAAAAAGCGGCACGGCCGTACCATCCTTTTCTCGAAGCAACTCAGGCCATTTTCGACCCCCCATAACTTCGTTGTAGATAAAACTAGAAGCCTGTTTTTTTTGTACCCAAGCAGGCATTATATAAATATGGTATATTTAAAATTTCATTTAATTTGAGCCAGTAGTTTAAGAATAATAACGAGTCAATTTTCATGATTTTGTCACTCACTGACCGATCATCAAAAGTCTAAGGCACTTCTAGCAGACATGGACGCTTCAAATTTAGAATATAATTAGTGTTTAGTGTATGAATCAAGGAAAAACTATAACATTTTTCAATTTCAGTCCAGTTTTCGACATACACCAACTGCATAAATAACTTTGTAATCCCATATAAACATATAAGATTACAAAATTACGTTTGCAGTTAGGGCTTTAATTAAGAAAATTCGTTGTTGGTGTACAAGAAGTAGCAGGTACCGGAAAGGGAAAAAGTAGGACTATCTACAAAAAGAAATGAGATCCCATATAAAACAATACTTGTCAAAAAATCAAGTCTCGCTACTGTAAAAAGTTGTGAGATCAATGTAATACCAAGTAAGTTCATTAAAAATCTTTGATGTTTTAAATGAAAAGATTGACTTGGCAATCGCACTAAACAAACTAATTTATTTATGTATGTATTACTTATGAGGTATATTGTGTTTTCATGCGATGGCCGAGTCAAACTATTAATTACAAACATTAAATATTTTTAATGAACTGACTTGGTATTACATGGATCTCACAACTTTTTACAGTAGCGAGACTTGGTTTTTTGACAAGTATTGTTTTATATGGCTTACTTTTTCTGTGAACTCTGTAATAAATTAATATAGTAAGGCAAACACATTTTCTGGATGAACAGTTTTATTCACACCAAAGTATACTCATATAGCTATGTACTATGTAATCAAATTTCAATAAATTATATTACAAGGCTTTTGAAACTTTCAGAACAACTATTTGTATCTCATTCAGAGCACATATAAAATAATTTGACCGCCCGTCGCGTCAAAAGCATAGTACTTAGTTACAAGTGTCATGATAACACTAACCGTGCGATAGCAAAGATATTTATTAGAAAAACTGTATTCAATATAGAATTTACTATCTTTTTCCTACAGTAGATTTGTTAAGCCATAACTAGTTACGGATGATAAGCACGCTGTTACTGTGGTCGTGCATATATAAACAATGCAAAACTTGCCTTATAACTTTATTTATTTATTTTTAATTTTTTGTTTATTTATAGTCTCACGCCTGTATCCCCGAAGGGGTAGGCAGAGGTGTAATATTACACCCACATTTCGCCATTAATTTTAATTTTATTATATTACCATAAAAAAACTTTATTTATAGCTTAATCATATTTTTATTTTGCTTTGCGATACTGTTATATATTTCTTAATGTAACCCAGCAAATTTCCTCGAATAGTGGGACTTGTAATATAATGTTTGGGCAGGATTATTACTTAGCAAATAATTTTCTTATTCCGAGTAAAGGTTTCCGCTTTTATTTTTCCGTAATATAAAAGTTGTACGTAAGCCCTGTACGGGCGAAAAACTCATTAAAAATCAATAGGTAGCGGCAATGTTTACAAGTAGTCATAGCAAAACGAGCCGTATTGGATTTCGTACAATGCCGATCGATGTTTGTCGAAACCCATGACAACGATGAATACGCACCTGTGATACAAATATTTGGTCAATAAACTCAACATTTCGATAAACGTAAACATGGTTTAACGATGCATCAAGAAGCGAAGAAAATTGCAAACAACCTCTACGGAAGAGTCAACGTGCCAGCTGTCGAAAGATGCCGAGTTAACTTTTGCACAGACTTAGAGAAGTCGGTTTTGATGACTAACTTTGAAAGGCGTGGGTGGAACCAAGTCGGCCCCGACGATGAATGAAACTTCTACTGGGCGACTACACAGACTTGCAGAAACTTATTTAGCGTCAAAAGCGGATACAGGATGAATGACAACCAAATGATAAACCACTTTCTGAACCATTACGAGTTGTCACGAAAGGACTTACTTGTGAAGAATATAAAGCGTTATCACAAGGAGCTCAAGAGGGAGGGCAATCCACTCGCTGAGAAGGCCGAGGTCGCCATGCATGGAGGACAAGTGGTGACGCGATACGTTCATTTGGATTTTGTGCCTGTTACATTTGTGCTCCCAGCCGACTACAATATGTTTGTCGAAGAATATTGCAAATCACCTCAGAGTACGTGGATCATGAAGCCATGCGGAAAATCACAAGGAACGGGTATTTTCCTTATAAATAAACTGTCTAAGCTGAAAAAATGGTCGCGTGAGGCAAAAACACCGTTCCATCCCCAATTGACAAAGGAAAGTTACGTTATTTCACGTTATATAGACAATCCCTTACTAATAGGGGCCAAATGTTTGATCTGAGACTTTACGTGTTAGTTACTTCTTTCCGACGTCTGAAGGCTTATCTGTATATGTGCACCTTACAAACGTTAGTGTACAGAAACACGGCGGCGACTATAATAATATTCATGGAGGGAAAATGACTGTGCAGAATTTAAGGTTATACCTGGAAGGTACAAAGGGTAGAGCCGTGACTGAAAAGCTATTTGCGGCGATGCACTGGCTGATTGTGCATTCCTTGAAGGCTGTTTCTTCTGTTATGGCTAACGATAGACATTGTTTTGAGTGCTACTAAGGGTATGATATAATCATCGACAACCAATTGAAGCCTTGGTGGGTGGAGGTGAATGCGTCACCCTCACTGACGTCTACTACGGTCAATGATAGGATCCTGAAATATAAATTGATAGATAATATATTATCAGTTGTTCTACCACCGGATGGTGTGCCAGATGTGCGATGGCATAAGCTGCTGAATGGCGAAGCTTTGGGTAATTTCGACTTACTTATCGACGAAGAATTATTAGAAAAAGACGAGCCGTCTGGGTCTCACCGTGGTATGAAAAGTAAATATAAGTGAAAGAAATGATAAGTGTTTTGTAAAATATTTTATATTCTGTCTTTTTAGCCATATTTAGTATGTTGAATTTTGATGTTCGTATTCAAGTTATTTATCTGATGAAATTTTTTAACTCATGTGCTTTAGAGATCTGGGTTTAAACCTTTAAAATTATTAACGCAATACATGTAGTATATTTATTTTCAATTCATTAAGCATCGTCCGTAAATTTTACATTGTGGTAAATAACCTTGAGCTTACAAGAGTAGCAATTTGTCACATCATAGCCATATAACACAAAACTGTCTAAATTATTTAATTTAGTTGAAAAAGCTCGCTTCTCCATGCCATTTTAAAACTTATTTTAAAAAGGACTTCGTCTCGCTGAAGAATATTTAATTTATGTGCCATCGCCGTATAAAGCTCTCATGTCAAGGACTGGAAGTTTTATATTAAAATCATTTTTACCTGGCGTCACATATTTCGAGGTAAGGTATCATACATAGTTTAAAATTAGGGTAACGCTTCAAAGATCTGCATCTGTCGCTATTAGCATATCCAAGTTTGTGGTGCTAAAATAACCGCCTGCCTTTCTATGTATATGCTAAATATCTTTCGGATAGTTAATGTTGGACAAGTTTTATACACCGTAGAATCTTATTTCCTTTTAGCACTGTAATTGAGTCATCATTGTCTTGCGCTGGCCCCAGTTTATATGGGGTCGGCGCAGTATGTCCTTCGCTTCCATACTTCTCTGTCGCTAGTCATCTGATCGTTTATCTCTTTCTCTTTCATATCCATCCTCACGCAGTCCATCCATCTTTTCCTTGGCCGCCCTCTCCCTTTTTGTCCTTCTACGTGCATATTCATCACTTTCTTACCTACGTACATCACATCTCGCCGCATAACATGTCCATACCAGGCCAATCGACATCCTTTTACCTTTTCATCAATGGGTGCCACTTTCATACTACCTCTAATGTAATCATTCCTAATTCTCTCCATTCTTGTTACTCCACACATCCATCGTAACATTCTCATCTCAGCAACATGCAATCGTTTCTCATCCATCTTCTTTGTAGCCCAACACTCAGCTCCATACAGTACGACAGGCCTTATAACCACCTTATATATGCAGCCTTTTAACTTCACAGGCATTTTGTGATCGCTTATTGTGCCTGAAACCTGTCGCCATTTCATTCACCCTGCGTTAATTCGTTGCCTAACATCCCGCTCAATTTTGCCGTCATCTTGCAGGAGTGAACCTAGGTAGTGAAAATCGGAGCTTACTGGTAGAGGTGTACCGCCGAGTGTAACCGGTATAGGACTGGAGAGACCGCCAAATTCACAGAACATATACTCTGTCTTGGTTCTGCTTATTCTTAGGCCTACACTCTCCAATCTCTGCCACAACTCCTCCAGCTTGCTCTGCACCTTTTGTCCACTCTCTGCTACCAGAACGATGTTATTGGCAAATAGTATGCACCAGGGTGCCTCTTCCTGTGTGTCCGATGATATAGCATCCATAATTAACAGGAAGAGGTAGGGGCTAAGGGCCGACCCCTGGTGCAAGCCTACGGCCACATCGAATCTGGCTGTGATAACGGCCGCGGATCGGACTTGCGTTCTGCATTCAGCGTACATGGCTTGAATTAACGTCAGGTATTTTCCAGGCACTCCTTTCTTCATAAGGGCCCACCACAAGACTTCACGAGGCACTCGGTCATTTGCCTTTTCAAGGTCGATGAATACCATGTGCAAGTTTTTATGTGCCTCCCTGTATAGTGCAAAAATGGCATCCACCGTACCTCGACCGCCTGGTCGAGGTACGGTGGATGCCATTTTTTACTTCTAAGAAGAAGAGATAATATTTATATGAAAAATTTATTTTAGAAGCAAACATAAGTACATCAAAGATAAGTAAACACGATGATCGAGTGGTTTGTAGAACGCTAAGTGCGTGACGTTGAAAACATTAAAATATCTATTGAGAGGTATAAAGTGACATCAAAATAATAACTTTGTACAGAAAATGGTATTTTTTACGAATAAGAGATTTTCTAGCTATTGCTAAGTACTTCTTTGAAACGGTGTCGTATAAGTATGAATATAAGAAATTCTACATTGTTAAATATTATTTCATTTTACCATCGAATGAATCACAAAGTTTCGACAAGTTCTATTTTAGTGACAGCTCACCCTTAGGCCGCTTACAATTTGATAGGGAGAAATAAAAAAATAATACACAGTATAGTGTATCTGCGTTAAATTCTATTTGACTTTGAATATACTCAACAAATTCAGAGGCAAATTCTTCGAAACGCTTATGTAGAGTATGAATATATATTTTTTATATCAGGTAATACTTGCATCTTCAGCGTAGGAGTTGCAGGAGATGGTAGCAATCATGCATGGTGCGTTAGAGAGGAAAGGAATGAAAGTGAATGTAAGTAAAACGAAAGTTATGGTTTTTGAAAAGGAGGAATGCGTTACGGCTTGTAATGTTTTGATCGATGGACAGCGAGTGGAACAAGTGAATGAGTTTGTTTACTTAGGTACGCTGTTTACAAGAGATGGTAAGAATGTAGAAGATATTGAAAGAAGAGTTAATGCAGGTAATAGAGTGAATGGAGCTCTGAAGGCGTTTATGAATAGCCAAAACGTGTCCAAAAAGGCACGTTTGGCTGTCCATAGAGGGGTGTTAGTGCCTACCCTTATGTATGGTAGTGAAAGTTGGGTATGGCAGAAGAGATTTGAAAGTAAAATAAATGCTGTAGAAATGAGAGCACTGAGAAGTATGTGTGGTGTGTCTTTGACCAACAGAGTTAAGAATTATGTGATACGAGAGTGGTGTGGGGTAAAAGAAGATGTAGTGACAAGCATTGAGAAAGGCATGTTAAGATGGTTTGTGCATGTGGAGAGGATGGATGACGATAGACTGACAAAGAAGATATATAAGGGAAGAGTGAATGGAACAGTACAAAGGGGAAGACCTAGGCGGACGTTCTCTGACCAGATTGGAGACATCCTGAAAAAAGGACAAGTCAGAAGTACCCTGAACAAAAGAGCATGCATGAGAAACTTGATGGGAGTGAGTGAAGCAAGTGAGGTATGTCAGGATCGTTGCAAATGGCGTTCCGTAGTCTCTGCCTACCCCTCCGGGAAACAAGCGTGAGTCTATGTATGTATGTATGTATATTTGTCCCTTGATTTCGGTCAGAACTAGTCTAACCCAAAGATGTTTCTACTTCCTGGGAAATTACGTGTACAATAGGCTAAACAAAATTCTAAATTATATATATCCTATGTCCGAGTGTAAAAAGGCATTAACTCAATGGCTATGTGACTTAGACTATGACGGCACTGAAAATATAATATCCACATTAAAATAGACGATTTTCATAAATACACATATACATACAACACACAATTCTCGCACACTACACTTATACACACACAACTCTCACACGCAACAGTCACACACATCCACAAACCTACACAGACAAACACACACACTACTACGTTTCATAAATGATTTCTCTTATTTTTGTTTTTGTGACACTGTTTTGATAGGTGTAGATACTTAGCTAACTTTTGTAGTGTTTAGAGGAGAGGACTGGAGATCTGTCACACAGGTTTCGAACCTAGCTTAGACTCCAGCTCTCAACAAGGTTTCTGTTTTTACTGTATCTATAAATATAAGAATACCATTGTACCTTTTTGAGAGAAATAAACAATATTTATTATTATTATTATATATCACTTGACGACTGGTTGGCGCAGTGGGAGGGTAAACGACTGCTACGCCGAATTTGTGTGCATGAACATGGATGTTTGCCTTGGTCTGGGTGTTTCTATGTATGATATGTATGTATTTACAAAAAATGTGTAAAAGTACCCATAGTTGTACTATGGGTACTTTTATACTTTATTTGTTGCTCTGCTTTGTTTGGGACTAGATGGTGGTTTGTGTATGTGGTAGAGTATTATTTTTATTTATATATCACTGTTCCGTTGCAGTAACGTAAGTCGTCGTCTCTACGCTCTGTACTACTGGATATTCTCTAACTCTATACTGCTGTATATAGGCCTGTCCGATGGCAAGCGACTGATCTCGATTTTAAGCTTTCGGCTCTGCATCTTCTGCCTCAGTCAGCACCTTTGCATATCTCGTAACTTCACCTAGCTGAACGGCGTACTACGCTACGTTTGTCACAGTGTTTTATCCAGTGGCTCCAAAATGATTTGACTGGTTTTTATGACTGTTTTTATAGGTATGTATTTTGTGGGTCTGGGAATCATCATTTGACGGATCAGCTAGTATTATATGGTCAATAAGTAAATTCACAGCCTCAAAGGATAAGTTTCTTTCCTTTTTTCGTCACAATGAAAATGAAGGCATACAACGTTGCGAAGTAATTATTAGATGATTTTTTTTACTGAATGCAAATTATTTTTTTTGGCAGTCAGGTCAAGGTGTGTCCAGCAAATTCATGAATAAAAGAGTGGACAAAGGGATCGTTGAAAATACGCTTGTGAATTGCAAAGCTGTGTACCTGCAGTGATACAATGTTTCACTTTGTTACTTAGGTTGTCTATATTTTTTTCGTGAATGCCGGGCAACCGTCTTTCTCTCTTTTTTCAAAATAACGCCACCACGCGAATGCTGCAATCTCATGCACTTTCCAAACAATACGTACAAATGACACGTACACCAATATAACAAGTAATGGATCTCACAAAGTTGTTGTACCGTGTGGAGATCGAATCCACAACACTCGTCGCAGTATTAAATGGGCACCTACGTACATACACTTAAACCGCTACATACGTGCAACCGAATTTATATCTTATTTATACTTACAAGAAGACAGGGATGGCATAAGTATATCAATCTGCTTCCACCTAACAAAAATAATATCATTTAAATATGGTCTTTAGGACTAGAGCACATAGCGATCTGTCTGCTAATTTATGTTGCCTATGTAAAGAATACCTAAAAAGCAATACTTAAAGCCCATATTTGAATGATATAATTTTTGTTGGGTGGGAGCAGAATCGTGTAAGTGAGCTAAGATCTTAATTCACAGATTATCAATACCAACTCTATTAAAAATATTCTGTTAGTGCTAGAATTAGTTCGCCAAATGCATTAATGATGACCAAAAATAGGGAGTACTGAGTCTCGCTGCTTCTATTTTCTCGTGTTCTTACATACATCACGGTGAAATAAAACCCAGGAGTGCATTCTCCGCAATTATTGCAATGTTGAGCGCCAGAAAACAAACAAAAATTCTCAGTTTCTACAAAACAGTTTTAAAATGTTAAGTGATTCGTATTTTCTCTTTCAAATATTGACACGCCGATATAAGAACCTATGAGTTTCAGAAACAGACAAAGTAAATTTTAGGGACTCGAAAACTTAACAGTTACTCATCTTTAATATCTTGGAAAAGAAAAATACACTTAAAAGGTTTTCAACGTGTTAAATGAGTTCAAAAATCTTTGTTTGAAGTTGGGAATGCCAGTGGCGGTAAGGAGTATTTTTTAATAATATTAATAATATTCTACCACATTCACACAACACCATTTTTCGATCGATACTAGCGCCTGTCGGCCTCCTGAATAATTTAATGCCATGTTTTGCCCGGAGCTTAGGAGTACCCGCTAACTTCGATTCAAAAATCCACGAAGTACCTCGTCACTTCCCAAGTTATTAATCACGTTGCGGAGTCGTTCAACAAAAATATAACCTTATGTACGGTTTAGCCACTAGTTTATTTTAAAAAAATATTGAGTCATCGTGATGAGTGCAGCTTTGTATTATATTTACCTTATTATTAGAAAACATGGGGTTTCGTATTTTCGACTTTATTCTGTTTGATAAATGGTTTTTACTGACATTCATTTGTGTCACGTTCATCTTTGGTTGTTTCGGTGTTTTGTAAGGTTCTGGACTCGAGTTACCGTAAATATT
This sequence comes from Euclidia mi, assembly GCA_944739405.2. Lineage (NCBI taxonomy): Eukaryota > Metazoa > Arthropoda > Insecta > Lepidoptera > Erebidae > Euclidia > Euclidia mi. Next base: position 58,108,688 of record OX123182.2, read on the forward strand.
TTTTTGAGTTCTTCATAGCAGCTGTAAAGTGCAAATATGTACATTGTTACAATTTTTTGTTCATAATCTTTTAAGCACAAAACAATTTTGCCGATTTGAAACAAGTGGCCAGGGAAATTGAACAGGAACACAATTTATAGGTTCGGTACTCTAATAAATTAAACCGCTTTATACTTCAATGCGCGCATTACGTCTTAGAGCATATTCACTTTAGTAGGTAGCTTCCAAACTAGACGTAAACTTTAAAATTATTGTGCATATCTTTGAAGACTTCTTATATTTTCTAGTTCTTTTTGCTGTGCACATTTTTCTGCTTTGAGTAAAACTCTTGAAAATATCTGAGTACCTACTATGTTGTCTATTTCGCTGTTTTGGCAGACTAAGCTACAGATTAAAATAATAGTTTTAAACGTGGGATTAAATCGAGATTTTCTTTATTATCCGAGTTATGACTATGTATATTTTTATGTGAATAAAATTTTCATCTCCGTTTCCATTACCTCTACTTATGCAAAGCCTTTCAATGTTTGCTATAAATTCTTGTCAAAATTGAATGTGACATGTTCATAAAAAACCGCGCAAAATATCCGTACTCTTGTCTTGAAAGGATATTATATATAACATCAGCGTCTATATCTTCATCTTGAAACTACAGGTACCTATTACATACAATATAAATATAACCTTATATACGTCCTCGCTTTTCAGCATTCAGTAAACACACTAGGGTAGTTTTACGACACTCCTAAATTCAAGCCGTCATTCCGTCAGTGAAGGGGCAACTACGGAAATTGCACCCAATTGGAGTCACCTCCTGGGGCTACAAATTACGTTCGCACGGCATATACGCGACCTATAACTACAGGTTATGTTGATTTCTATTGAATTTTCGACGTTTACGGAACTTGCGATTCAGATTTTGATTTGGCGATTTATTTGTTACAAGGTTTGAAACATTAATATTAGGTATAAAAGAAGAACACAGAACAAGAATTAGTTTGAGAGCATGAAAGGGTGAGATACATGAACAGAAATGGAAACACTGCGATGATTTATGATGATGTACGACATATACCAGAAGACAAACTAGCTTTAAAACATGCTTAATCCGCCTTTTGAAGATCAGAAATACGCTGAAGAAAATGCCACAATATACACACTCATAAATGAATCGACCAGTGCAAGCTGTGTTTAGCCAAGCAGAACTATTTAGACAGATAAGTACCTACGCTGAGTTTTGCTATGGACTACAAGCTTAAGCAACGCAGGTAGGTATGTATATAGGCAGAACTAAATAATAATCCTCTAGCAAATGCTTATTTCAAGCACATACTACACATTTAATTCAACACACTTGTCCCAAGTTAAACAACTTACCTTGTAATAGTACACTTGACTAATTCCTGATTACATATACCGCCATGTCGCGAACGTCTTACATTACACACGCAAATATCATGCAAAAACGCATACATCTAACTAATTTTTAAAAGCTTTACATACTTACAGCTGCGACCCTGTTTTGAATAAACCCCGCTGTAATTTTATGTTTCGTAGAACATCAAAGAAATGTGTTTGCGATTTCAAACTGGGCTATACAGATACGTACATCATTTTTGTCATGCATATTGTATAATGCAAACCAGGTGTACATATATTAGGAGAACATTTTCAGAGCCAGGCAGGTGTGAATTTTGGACCGATTAATTATTTATCTGTAAATTGTTTTATCTAACTGAAGTAAGAGCTTTCATACTACATCAAATACTATTTGGATGGTGATTTTTTCAATGTAAGTTTGCAGCAAACAGTGTGAATTCAATTTAATAGGCAATTATAAAAAAATATGTATAAATAATATATAATACATCTGAATAATTAAAAAATAAACGCTGACGTCGTGCCATATGGCTTTATTACAGTTTACTTTTCAAAAAGGTAGAGAAGAATAAGGTCGTTGCGTTACAGCTAAATTACATTTCACAGGAAAAGCGTGTTAAAGTTTCCTTTTCAAAAAGATATCAAGAGTGGTTGAAATTTAGTTCAACTTGGCAGTGTTTTCTTTCATAAAGACAACGCGTGTGCTAAGAATTAATCCTTTATGATGGGACTTCACAATCATTCAAACAACAGACACATATTATATCTAGACTCAAAACAATTATTTGTGGAATACACAAAGTGTAGTCGAAGACCGAACCTCGGCTCTGTGACATGCGGCAAGTTGACTAAGCCACTGCGCCTTCCATGCAGTCAAGCTCTCAAAGGGAATCTACTCTAGGAAAAATTAATTACGAAGAGCACACGTAGGACGTACCGACTCAATGAGTTAAGCATAAAACGGTTTAATTTATGAGAGTACTGGCCCTATAAATTGTGGTCCTGTGTACTATTAAACGATGTAGTTATCTGCAGGTTGGGTTTGGTCCAGTGGATGCAATTTCCCGGGCCCCTACACATCGACAAAATTGTTAGTGTTGAATTTTGATTGTGATTCTAGCAGCTATCAATGTACGGAGTTTTGTTGGTTAAATCGCTATGTAACACTCTTAGATCTGAATTCGACTAATCGTGAAGTTGCTTAACTTTCAGACTACCACAGTGTTGTGTTGACAACCGATGTTCATATCATGCTATGCATTGATGACATTTTAATTGAGGCTAAGGCTGGCACAAGGTCAAATGTTTTTCATAGACAGCTCAGGTGTCGATTACAGCTTAGGATCAGTGCTACTTTCGAAATATAATTGAATCATAATCTAAAGATTTATTCAAATTCTTCTATGAAAGTGAAAAATAAGTATTGGCCGTTAGGTTAGCTTTAAAAAAGCTTTTAAATATATTTGAAACACAATGAAACCCTGCAGATATATTTTTAGATTTGCACCGCATACAGCACTCAAACGAAAATACATTTTGAACAAAAAAAACTTATATCTTAAAGCATTCTGCTGAATCTGAGTATTTATTTCGCTCTCCTGCGACCGAATAATGTAAAGAAGTGACGTGTGTTATGAGCCAAAACGTTTTAGTTCAGTCCACACCGTCATGTGGAACCGATGCCTAATGGCTGCTAAAATAGTGCCGGCGGCCCGCGCAACAAAAGCCGGTGGCTCGTGCCGCCGGCTTTTGGCGGGCGTCGGTGCCGCCGTCATCGGCCGCAGAAAGCCGCCGGGCATCATTCCAGTTGTATAGGACGTAGGGTTGCCAACTATTTTTTGCGAAAAATAAAGTATAAAATTGTTCGAATAGGCCAAAAATTAACTAACAATTTTAATTTTTTACTATCTTTAAATGTTTCATAGCTTGTTTGACAATAAAAATTAAAAAATAAACAATAAGTTTTTAATTACGTTAATTATTGACGTTCTATTTCTTTTATTCTCGCCACTTTGGATTCATCACTGAACTTCTGACGTGACGGGGACTCCGTGGTCCGGTGGATAGAGTATGCAACTGCTGATCGGAGGTCCCGGGTTCAATTCCCGGGTTGGGCAAAAGTGTTACTGGGTTTACCGAATTTTTAATAGCAGCACGTAGTCTGGTGATGTGCCCGGTAACGGCAATAGGCTCGCCCCCTATTACGTGGGACCTAAAAATTCATGGCGAAATGTGGGTGTCATATTACACCTCTGCCTATCCCTTTATGTACATGGATACAGGCGTGAGTCTATACTACTGCCAATTGCCTTTTTCTGTACAAATTCTTTACCATCAGTGGTGAATTTCTTTAAGATCTCTTTAAGTCTAAATAATTTCCATCATCCATTTAACTTATGTGTAACGATATAGGTATAGATCATCATCATCATCATCATCATCAGCCTTTAACAGTCCACTGCTGGACTAGGCCTCTCCTTTGAAATGAGGAATTGGCCTACTATACCACGCTGGCCAAACGGGTTGGTATAGGGTTTGTATCAAGTTTTCCTTCTTTTACAGTGTTGTTCTCTGCATAATATGCTCCCTCTGTCGGCTCTTACGACACCCACGGGATGATATGGGGTGGTGACATTCCGTATTCTTAATCCGTCACCACACGGACATAGGTATAGATAAGTAATCATAATTAGTGTTTTGTTTTACACGTCACAGTAAGGGTTCGAAATAAAGTATTTCCATATACTTTATTTGTACACAAAAGTATAAAGTATAATTGCCAAAAATAAAGTAGGATACTTTATTATAAAGTATGGTTGGCAACCCTAATAGAACGACCACACACAAGTAGCAAGTTGCAACCCGCGGCCGGCCGGCGGCTCATTCGTGCTTCCAGGCCGCCGGCCATGCCGCCGGCACTGTGTGTAGCAGCCTTTAGAAATTAAAGTACACCGGTTTAAAATACTACCGAAAACACGTTTACGAGCCTACGAAGGATATACTTTACACTACATTGTCATGAAAAAATGAATGAAATACTTGAAACGAACGTTCATAGTGAATGGCGTCCTATATGAGGCACGGTAATTCCATTTAACTACGATGCTGCGTAGTTGCTACGCCGTAAGCATTTGTAGCATGCGTAGCAGATGCGGTAGTAATGTGTAGCCGCATACCGCGGAATCATTACGTAGAAATTTTTGCATCAACACATCCTCAACTCGTTGAAACATAGAAGGCAAATGTACTAACGTCGCCAACCACGGAACTATTATTTGCCAACTGTTTCTAGTTGAAGTAACTCGATAAAATTCGGGATAAAACGTCAGCCTCTTGAGTTATGAAGTTGGTGGAATTTAACTTTATGAATCAGCGAATAATAAAACTAATTTAATTACCAATTTGTCGTTTTAATGCTAGGATTTCAATTATTCGCAGAGAGAATTAGAACATGGTAAGTACTTGAGCACGTGTAGGGACTGTAAAACGATACGTAACTAAAATTTGGTTGAGCAGAATTCTGATTTAACTGGTAAAAAAGGAGATGTTTACTAGATAGATATACAGTTCTGTCTGGGACCAATTTTGTCGTTTCCATCGTCATAAACCGGTTTGCAGTCAGTCTGGCTGTAATTCTTGTCGCACAAGCCAGTCTAATGCAATTTGCTTTCGGATAAACAAACTCGTAGTACTATTAAGAGGGGAGCAAGGGGAGAACGGAGATATAACATAACATAACATCTATCCAGCCCTATTGTCAACCTCACTTGCCCGCGCTGGTGGTTCTTTTCAGAAAAGTCAGCGGCGTCAGCCCTTGGGATGACGCGGTGCTCCCAGCTAGATAACGGACGAGGCTCTGGCGATCGAGCAATGGCGGTATAACCATACATCCGACTAGGAAACTAGTCAGAATAGGTTTTAGCAGCCTTGAGATCTAAATAATCTCTAAAACGTCTAGTGCAGAAGGCAACGGGAAACCACTGCACCACATTCCCAAGAAAGTCGTCATGTTAGTACAACCAGAGGTTGATAAGTGGCCATGCGATCCGCTTAGCAACTGGCACCGTACTGCGACCGGAGCAGACGGTGGGAAATATGCTACCGACCATGTGAGTGTAGGAAACCAGGCAGCACATGGAAAACCTACTACTGGAACTACCCTTTAGATGCGCCATATCCAAACGATTGGAACGTGCGCGGATGACTGCAGCCAGGAAAGCTTAACATCCTTTAAAAAGAGATAGCTCGCTGTAAATTCGACTTGTGTGGCGTAAGCGAAACGCATTGGAAAGGAAATAGCCATTTTACCACAGATAGTCACGCTGTTTTTTTCTCTGGCATTAATACGAACAGCAGAAACGGTGTTGCCATGATTATACCGAAGAAGCAAAAAGACAGTGTAATAGGATATGAGCCCTGTCTGTGACCGAGTTTTGACCATTAATTAAACTCAAAGCATCACCTGTGAATCTAAATACTATCCAGGTATACGCTCCTACTAGTGCATCGAGCAACGAAGACATTGAGAATTTCTACACCAAATTGGAATCAACTACCTCTAAGATTCCCAAGCGAGAAATTCTGATAATATTGGGCGATTTTAACGCAAAAATAGGAATGAATGGTCATCAGATCAGCTCATGTGCCGGGAAATTTGGACTAGGTCAGTGCAATGAGAGAGGGGAGCATCTGATGCAGTTTTCGGCTGCAAACGACATGATTATAGCAAACAGCTTCTTCGAAAACCATCCAAGAAGACTATACACTTGTGTTTCACCAGATGGTAATTATCGCAATCAAATAGATTACATCTTAATCGGAGCTCGTTGGAAAACCTCTATAAGGAATACCCATACACTGCCTGGAGCTGACTGCGGAACTGTCAATCAACTTCTGATCTCCAAATTAAGGCTAAAACTAAGAGCAGCTCGAAAATCGGTTGGAAAATCTTTGAAGACTTCTTATATTTTCTAGTTCTTTTTGCTGTGCACATTTTTCTGCTTTGAGTAAAACTCTTGAAAATATCTAAGCACCTACTATGTTGTCTATTTCGCTGTTTTGGCAGACTAAGCTACAGATTAAAATAATAGTTTTAAACGTGGGATTAAATCGAGATTTTCTTTATTATCCGAGTTATGACTATGTATATTTTTATGTGAATAAAATTTTCATCTCTGTTTCCATTACCTCTACTTATGCAAAGCCTTTCAATGTTTGCTATAAATTCTTGTCAAAATTGAATGTGACATGTTCATAAAAAACCGCGCAAAATATCCGTACTCTTGTCTTGAAAGGATATTATATATAACATCAGCGTCTATACCTTCATCTTGAAACTATAGGTACCTATTACATACAATATAAATATAACCTTATATACGTCCTCGCTTTTCAGCATTCAGTAAACACACTAGGGTAGTTTTACGACACTCCTAAATTCAAGCCGTCATTCCGTCAGTGAAGGGGCAACTACGGATTTTGCACCCAATTGGCGTCACCTCCTGGGCCTACAAATTACGTTCGCACGGCATATACGCGACCTATAACTACAGGTTATGTTGATTTCTATTGAATTTTCGACGTTTACGGAACTTGCGATTCAGATTTTGATTTGGCGATTTATTTGTTACAATGTTTGAAACATTGTATATGTCCATGAGTATATATATCTCGGTCAAATTGTCTCCTTCCAGGCTAGACAAGACAAAGAAGTTGCAAGACGCACCGAAAACGCTTGGAGGAGCTTTTGGTCGATGAAAGCTCTAATGAAAGGATCTCTTCCTTTGACCTTAAAGAGAAAACTCATGGACATGTGCATTCTTCCCACCCTTACCTATGGATCACAGACTTGGTCACTGACTCAAAATCAAAAGTCCGCCCTCGGGGTCTGTCAAAAGGCAATGGAACGAAGTATTTTGGGAGTCAAGCTCACAGACCGCATAAGAAACTCAATACTACGTTCCAAAACACAGATTGCCGATGTAGGCCACTCAGCTGCCAAATTAAAGTGGAACTGGGCGGGCCACGTTTGTTGCATGCCTGAAGAATTGTGGGCGAAAATAACCACTCAGTGGATCCCAAATAAAAGGAAGCAACAACGGGGACGGCCCAGGAGAAGATGGCGCGATGAGTTAGACGCTTATACAAAAGATTGGCAAATAATGGCAGCGGATCGTGAGAAATGGAAGTCGGAAGGGGAGGCCTTTGCCCAGCAGTGGGACACCAATTCAGGCTTGTAATGTAATGTAATGTTTGAAACATTAATATTAGGTATAAAAGAAAAACACAGAACAAGAATTAGTTTGAGAGCATGAAAGGGTGAGATACATGAACAGAAATGGAAACACTGCGATGATTTATGATGATGTACGACATATACCAGAAGACAAACTAGCTTTAAAACATGCTTAATCCGCCTTTTGAAGATCAGAAATACGCTGAAGAAAATGCCACAATATACACACTCATTCATGAATCGACCAGTACAAGCTGTGTTTAGCCAAGCAGAACTATTTAGACATGTAAGTACCTACGCTGAGTTTCGCTATGGACTACAAGCTTAAGCAACGCAGGTAAGTATGTATATAGGCAGAACTAAATAATAATCCTCTAGCAAATGCTTATTTCAAGCACATACTACACATTTTATTCAACAAACTTGTCCCAAGTTAAACAACTTACCTTGTAATAGTACACTCGGCTAATTCCTGATTACATTATTCCGCCATGTCGCAAACGTCTTACATTACACACGAAAATATCATGCAAAAACGCATACATCTAACTAATGTTTAACAGCTTTACATACTTACAGCTGCGACCCTGTTTTGAATAAACCCCGCTGTAATTGTATGTTTCGTAAAACATCAAAGAAATGTGTTTGCGATTTCAAACTGGGCTATACAGATACGTACATAATTTTTGTCATGCATATTGTATAATGTAAACCACGTGTACATATATTAGGAGAACATTTTCAGAGCCAGGCAGGTGTGAATTTTGGACCGATTAATTATTTATCTTTTATTGTCAGTACTTCGTCCCACTAAGGACATTTTTACACAGGCGATTTAAGTTGCTGTGCCTCACCGCAATGACACGGATCGGCTGAGCCTGAGAAGTCTGGTCATACATTTGTATTTATACCTGTATACTTAACGCGAGAAATTAGGATCGGATCTTTAAGAAAGTATATTGTTAATTTTGTGTGAAACACGCACAGTTAATGTTAGATTAATATTAGTAGTAGGTATATGTGACAATTTTATGTCCGATGTATGTTCTATCTACACAATTCTTGTTTTGATTATGTGTCTTTATTATAATATTCAACTAAGTCACCGTTATATCAGATAATAAATTGATATGATTGAAAATAATATTAATGTCTTCAGTGGATACTATATTGAATATGAAGAAACTTGAATATACATGTCGTAAAAATTTTAAATTATCAAAGATTTCTTCATTTACATAATCAGTAAAAAGAATTGTTAAAGATATGATAAGTTGAATATTAAAAAGCAAAAAAACGCACAAAAGTATCAAACTGTTCCTTCCGAGTAGTATAGCGCAGTTCAACGGTTACGCACACAGCGATCATATCTGTGTGCGTCAGTGCATCGACGTCCTAGCGATCGCGCGGCTTTTGACTTAGAATATTTCGCGATATTGATGAATTTCTTTAAGATCTCTTTAAGTCTAAATAATTTCCATCATCCATTTAACTTATGTGTAACGATATAGGTATAGATAAGTAATCATAATTAGTGTTTTGTTTTACAGGTCACAGTAAGGGTTGGAAATAAAGTATTTTCATTTACTTTATTTGTATACAAAAGTATAAAGTATAATTGCCAAAAATAAAGTAGGATACTTTATTATAAATTATGGTTGGCAACCCTAATAGAACGACCACACACAAGTAGCAAGTTGCAACCCGCGGCCGGCCGGCGGCTTCATATGCCGGCGGCCATGCCGCCGGATATGCCGCCGGCACTGTGTGTAGCAGCTTTTAAAAATTAAAGTACACCGGTTTAAAATACTACCGAGAACACGTTTACGACCCTACGAAGGATAATATACGTTACACTACATTGCCATGAAAAAGTGAATGAAATACTTGAAACGAACGTTCATAATGAAAGGCGTAATATATGAGGCATGGTAATTCCATTTAACTAAGATGCCGCGTAGTTGCTATGCCGTAAGCATTTGTAGCACGTGTAGCAGATGGGGTAGTAATGTGTAGCCACGTACCGCGGAATTATCATCATCCTCTTAGCGTTATCCCAGTTTCAATCTGGGGTCTGCTTACTAGTCTAACCGGATTTGGCTGAATATTAGCTTTTCCACGGAGCGACTGCCTGTCTGACCTCCGCAACCCGAAGGGATAGCGATATTCCATGGTTTAGACTAGTGTAAGTTTATTTTAGAAAGTACTGACGCCCTGTAACGATTGTCAAAGATCTTTATGACAACCGAGACCGACGGCTTAACGTGCTCTCCGAGGCACGGGACAAGCGATAATTAACAATTTAATACGCACATAACTCTGAAAAGTCATTGGTGCGCGCCGTGGATTTGTACCCTATACCCTCTGCATGGCAGTCTGTTGGTATCTCCACTAGGCTATCGCTGCCTTTTTAATATATAATAAAACTTATCATTACATCAATAAATATTGAATAAATCCGATTTCGAATTTAAATGCGGATTATGAGCACTGAATGTTTATAACGAAACGATTTTATCTTATTTTTCATGGATAATACTTCATGTAACGCTTTTCAAGTTTGTAACACTAAATGTTTCTATACATTATTTATGAATTAAGGATGTAGGCAGCTAGACACAAGTTATAGTTAATAATAAGTGCACTGAAAATAACATAGGCTAAAGTTTTAAGAATCAAATGTGAACCTAGTTATTATTAGTCATATTGTCATGAAATATATCGAGCGCTGACACTAAAGTTCTTGTTCTCTTTTAACTCTGTAATGTGACTTGTGGTGTACAATAAAGAATTATCTATCTATCTATCTATCTAAAGTACATGTAAAATCTCATATTGCACAAACATTTTAAGTAACATAACATGAAAATTTGATTTTCGCATATACATTATGTAAATAGAATATCACGCCTTGCCATCCAGGTACATTTTGGTCGCTTGATAGAGCGAGTTCCATTTGAAATTACTTGCCTTTAAATCATTCAATAGCTTTCATTCATGCCTTGTTTACTTCATTTGAACTGAATATAACTTTTCGTTTGGTCGTAGAGTGTTACTGGTTGAATGAATCAGTCTTCAAATAAAATATAAAATTCGATATAAATATAAGTAGATCTATAATATATGATGATCATTAACATAGAGCTAGAGGATGTCTCCATTTATATGAATTATAATGATGCTGCGTAGCACTTTATCTATTACAGTTTCATGTAGGTATCGGTTTGTGAAACTGTAGATCAGCGCCAAGCTTTTGCAAGCGAAAGCATCTACTTTTTGTTACACTTTTTAATTTTCCAAAGATTATCCTAATTACACTATGTACATTCCTAGGCATCGTTGAATTGTCGAATTTGCAATTATGCCTAATTAATTAAGTTTACCTACTTGACGTTTCTCGCATGAAGTCGTTTTATGAAATCATTTCAGTTCTTTTAGTTATTCTATTCTCGACTTGACTGAAATCGCGCTAAGTGGACTATCAAATAGTATAACAGTGTTATTATTGTAATAATACTTTAGCAAAAGTACGCGTCGCTTCGACAGTTTGTGAACCTGCACTTAGTTTCATAAAATAATCATAATAGCCGATTTAAGGTTATTATTCGAATTCCTTGGAAATTTTAAAATTATTCAAGTATAATACAAACCTGTAGTCAATTTGGGTATTCATACATTGAATTTCAAAAGTTTAAAGATCATTTGATTATTTTTACTTTTAGGTTACAAGTTAGGTGCCTATTTATTTCATCTTCAGATCGATTATGATCCAAAATGTAAAAACAATATACGACTAAATCGGAATATTATAAGCGATCACTATAAACACATTTAGTGTCTGTCGCTAAAGTAGCATCACAATATTCGGTGAGCAGTTCAATTTAAGGAGCCGCTATTTTGATAAAGATAGGGCAGGGAAATATAGGATTATGTATAGTTTATTTTGGTAATGTTGTGGTGTCACGGTAATCTATAAAGCATTTTAACTTCATACAATTCGAGCTCGGTATCGAGTGTGTACTAAGCGCTCATAGGCTTATAATAAACTTCACACCATTTGTTTATGAGGGTCCACCCTAAAAATAAACCTAGATACATCAGTCAGTTTATATCGAGATTGAGACGTGTAGGTATGACTCGCATGCCGTCCGTTTGTATGGTGTTAAAATACCATATAGACAACATTACTGTGGTATTAACATGGTTATTCAGCGTTCTAGGTCGCGCTGACAGTGCCGAGCTGTATAATCACAGTGGTATAGAGCGTGTGGTCTCTGGTGGCGGTGGTGTGAGCCGCGGGGGGTACAGTGTGAACGAGTACTGTAGTGTGAGCGCCGCCGTCGCCTCTGTGCCGCGCTCAGCCTCTGGGTCTGTTGTTACTTCTAGTCGCAGCGCTAGCTTGTTCGACTTGCGCCACGTCACGATGTCGCTGGCGTCATGTTGCGCGTTATCATCGTACTCGGCGGCGTCGTCCCGCTGCGCCAACGTCAGCGACACGTCAGGCGTCGTCTAGCGAGACGTCACCGAGTAGCGGGCCGCGCTCGATCGCCTTGTACGATGACGTGTCTTTTTCCAAGTTGAGTGATCGTTCAAGCGACTTCTCGATGCTCTTGGGTTCCTCTTTGTCCTCGGGCGGCGGTAAGCCTTCGGGCTGCATGAGACGTAGCTGCATCTCATGTACAGTCGGGTTGGTTAGTTTCACTAGAAGTGCTGATTTCTCACCCGGTTTCACTGGCTCGTGGGAAATGATTTTCAGTTCTGGTACATGGTAGTAAGCGAGCAGTTCAATCTTGAATTTGATAGATCCGGGGTTGTACTCGGGCGGGTATTAAGTTGTGGTCGCAGACGCGGCAGCGCTGGCTGCGCTTGACGCTCAGCAGCTTGGCGAGCGGGTGCAGGCGCGCCACCCCCGCCGGCTGCCACTCGGGGGACGCCAGCCACTGAGCCATGCTCGTTATCTGGTTCAAGTTAACTTCTTTAGTGTAGAACTCTGGAGGTACGTCATCTACCTCGGCGTTGGCCTGGCTCGGCACAAAGCTCGCGATGGCGGACGACGAACTGTCGCTCGACGGCATACCCGCGATGTTGCGTGCCATCGCGCCCGTCAGACCTGTTTATCAGTGAGCGTAATATATTTCCCTCTGATGTTGAACTTCCTCCTTTCGCGCTCAATCTTCTCCTGCTTCTCCTGTAGCACAATCGCCTTGTAGTAGTCCAGCAAGTGGCTCACGCGCACCGCGAACGGGTTTGTGCGCTCTGGCCAGCTGCCTTACGCTACTGGTTGGTCTGGAATACCAACATCTCTGGAAGTCCACTGACAATTAAAACACGACAGATAATACATCTTCTTAGGCTGTTTGCTCTCAACCTTTGCGTCACCAGCGGCGGGGTCCTGCACTACTTGTCTCGGTTGTGCCATGGTTGCCCGTGTGGAGAGCGTGTGGAAGCTACTGGGGCAGTCAAAACAGCTACTACACCGGTTCTTCTTGAGACGTGCCTCCGATGAAGGCATGTTTTCCAAGCAATTTGCACAATAGTGAGAGTCAACCTCATGACAAATGCAGAAACCGCAACGTATTTTCAGGCAATGTCGACAAAAGTAAAGACTTGTTATCGGTTTTAATTGTCCACATGAACAAAAATATTTCACGTAATCCGGCTGTGTTAAATAAGCCATTTTATCGTTTATTTTAGTTTAGAAAAGAAAGAAATCCATGCAAATACAAATACGAATGCACTGACATTAGCATAGATGACAACTATTCGTAATGCGCGAATGCGTACCGCGGAATCATTACGTAGAAATGTTTGCACCAACACATCCTCAATTCGTTGAAACATAGAAGGCAAATGTACTAACGTCGCCAACCATGGAGCTATTATTTGCCAACTGTTTCTAGTTGAAGTAACTCGACAAAATTCGGGATAAAACGTCAGCCTCTTGAATTATGAAGTTGGTGGAATTTAACTTTATGAATCAGCGAATAATAAAACTAATTTAATTACCAATTTGTCGTTTCAATGCTAGGATTTCAATAAATCGCAAAGAGAATTAGAACATGGTAAGTACTTGAGCACGTGTAGGGAACGTAAAACGAAACGTAACTAAAATTTGGTTGAGCAGAATTCTGATTTAACTGGTAAAAAAGGAGATGTTTACTAGATAGATATACAGTTCTGCCTGGGACCAATTTTGTCGTTTCCATAGTCATAAACCGGTTTGCAGTCAGTCTGGCTGTAATTCTTGTCGCACATGCCAGTCGAATGCAATTTAAATTATACAATACAAGCTCGTAGTACTATTAAGAGAGGAGCAAGGGGAAAACTGAGCATAACATTCAGACATCAGCAAAGTATTTGTTTCACAAAAGAAATGTGTTAGAGCAATTTGCGGCGCTGCTCCCCTTGATTCCTGTATGCTCTTTTTCAAAAGACTCAAACTGCTTACTTTAACCTCTTTGTATATCTTAGAGATTGCCCAATTTGTAAGAAACCACCATGAGTTGTTTGAAAGAGCGAGTGAAAATAGTAAATATTTGTCAAGAGATCCTACTAAACTACATGTGTGTGCAAAATTAACTTCATTATATAAAAATTATAGCCATTGTATGTGTGTACAAGTGTATAACAAAATACCAAAATCTATACGAGAGCTGCCTGTAACAAAATTTATCAATGTGCTAAAAAGGTGGTTAATGGACATGTAAAGATAAATTATAATGAATTATGATATAATTAATCTAATTTTATTTCTTGACTTTTATTAATTTTTGACATTACTTACTTTTTTTTATCAAATAATTATATCTAATTTATTATGTAATTGATTAACATTATAAAGTTTAATTTAAAGCAATTTGAATTCAATTGGTATCTTTAACAAGTGTATTTTAACAGAAATTGTTTGACTGCTCGTATTATGTAATTGTAAGTGTAATTTTTGCATGCCGATTGAGAGATGAAACATGCTGTACTAAATGACTGAACTATGACTGTACCATCTGTATCTACCATGTTTCTAGAAAATAAATAAATATTATATTCTATTCTATTCTTTTCAGAAAAGCCAGCGGTGTCAGCCCTTGGGATGGCGCGGTGCTGCCTGCTAGACAACGGACGAGGCTCTGGCGACCGAGCAATGGCGGTATAACCATACACCCGACTAGGAAACTAGTCAGAATAGGTTTTAGCAGCCTTGAGATCTAAATAATCTCTATAACGTCTAGTGCAGAAGGCAACGGGAAACCACTGCACTACATTCCCAAGAAAGTCGTCATGTTAGTACAACCAGAGATTGATAAGTTGCCATGCGATCCGCTTAGCTACCGGCGCCGTACTGCGACCTTGGCAGACGGTGGGAAATATGCTACCGGCCATGTTAGTGTAGGAAACCAGGCAGCACATGGAAAACCTACTACTGGAACTATCCTTAAGATGCGCCATATCCAAACGATTGGAACGTGCGCGGATTACTGCAGCCAGGAAAGCTTAACATCCTTTAATAAGAGATATCTCGCTGTAAATTCGACTTGTGTGGCGTAAGCGAAACGCATTGGACAGGAAATGGCTATTTCACCACAGACAGTCACGCGGTTTTATTTCTCTGGCAACGATACGAACAGCAGAAACGGTATTGCCATGATTATATCGAAGAAGAAAAAAGACAGTGTAATAGGATATGAGCCCGTCTGTGACCGAGTTTTGACCATTAATTAAACTCAAAGCATCACCTGTAAAAATTCAAAATCATTAAAATTCTGATAATATTGGGAGATTTTAACGCAAAAATAGGAATTAATCTAATGGTCATCAGATCTGCTCATGTGCCGGGAAATTTGGACTAGGTCAGTGCAATGAGAGAGAGAAGCGTCTGATGCAGATCAAGTCGTTTTCGGCTGAAAACGACTTGATTATAGCAAACAGCTTCTTCGAAAACCATCCAAGAAGACTATACACTTGTGTTTCACCAGATGGTAATTATCGCAATCAAATAGATTACATCTTAATCGGAGCTCGCTGGAAAACCTCTATAAGGAATACCCATACACTGCCTGGAGCTGACTGCGGAACTGACAATCAACTTCTGACCTCCAAAATAAGGCTAAAACTAAGAGCAGCTCAAAAATTGGTTCTTCAAAAGCGACTAGTGGTACGAGATGTCTCAAAGTTTACAGATATCCTAGAGAAAAACTGGAACTAATGGTCTGAGCTGAAAGAAAATACAAATAACTCTATCTATTACTATAATCTCTAAGTCCTTAGAACGCCTAGTAGTTCAGGGTAAAGTAAAGGCACCAGACCATGCGACAGGTCACCAATGAGGTGGACAGACCAAATAAAGATCGCTGCCAACCGCTCACTACACGAATGCACAAGAAGAGTGGAAAAACGTGACGAGTGGCGTCGAATTGTAAAGCAGGCCACAGCTGTAGACGTGACTACCACGACCACTCTGCCAAGAGTGTCGCCTAAGAAGAAAAGTACTATTAAGCCGGAGAAATCCGGGAAAATGACGACATTGAACTATCTTTTGACCGTCCAGAATTGCTTATCGAAATGATAAAAGGAATTTAGTATTGTCATAGCAGATTTTATGCATTTTATAGAAATATGCATTTTGCATTATTAACAATATTTAGAAGCCCTAAGATAAGTCGTTTAAAATGAGTGTGCTTTCAAACACAATTTTAAAGCACTATATTTTCAATCATCTTCATACGCCAGAGGATAGCGTAAATCGTAATCGGTCCCGGGTTCGATTCCTGGGTTGGGCAAAAATTTTACTGAGTTTTAACGAATTCTCAGTAGCAACATGGAGTTCGGCAATATGCCCGGTGACGGCAATAAGCTCGCCCCCTGTTACGTAGGACCTAAAATTCATAAAGCGAAATTTGGGTGTAGTATTAATTATTATAGCTCTGCCTACCTCTTCGGGTACACAAGTGTGACCTTTTTTTTCCATTAGCATACATACGCAGCATAGATAAAATTAATAACACCTAGAAACAAAAGGAGACCGACCACAATATTTGGGACTTTGGCCTGGGCGTGAACAATTTAATATCGGAGTTAAAATATTAATTTTCAATAGCCTAAACTAAGTAGAAAACATTATTCTTTGAAGTTTAGTACCAAGTCAGATGAATAATAAAATAAAACACATTGTTAAAAATAAATATTTATTTTCATTATTCACTCAGTTGGCATAATTTTTTCACACACTCCATACTCCTTATTTCTTATCGGCTAATAGCTATGACTAATAGGAGTGGAGTAGCACAAAATCGCACACAAAAGCTAGTTAATCATATTACTATGATAACTTACTTCATGTGGGTTAATCAATTATATAATAACACTTCTGATATGTCACTCACGTTCTGTATCACTATTGAGGCTGTGAGACCTAATACTTATCAGCGAAGTTCTACAGCTGACACATACCTATTTGCCTGCGACGACCTGAATCAGAACTTGCAGCTTCTTGTGATGGGTTTGCGATTTGTGGCATACGGGATATGTTTAATGCCACAGTCCAACAAGAATGACACATGTACTGGCTATGAGCCTCGATCTGTTGACAAACTAAAATAAACAATTGTAATGCATGTATTTATAATACCAATTTAATATTTGGAATAATTAACATAATTATGTGAGTAAGTTGTTGAAATGCCAAATACATACCACTTGCGGTGCAATCCATTGAAGTATTACTTGTCGTACTTCCACGAGATTGAGAGAGGCGGCGATAGCCGAGTGGATATACCAACAGACTGCCATGCAGAGGGTATCGGGTTCGAATCCACGGCGCGCACCAATGACTTTTCGGAGTAATGTGCGTATTGAATTGTTAATTATCGCTTGTCCCGTGCCTCGGAGAGCACGTTAAGCCGTCGGTCCCGGTTGTCATGAAGATCTTTGTCAGTCGTTACAGGGCGTCAGTACCTTCTAAATAAACTGACACTAGTCTAAACCAAGGAATATCGCTATCCCTTCGGGTTGCGGAGGTCAAACAGGCAGTCGCTCCGTGGAAAAGCTAATATTCAGCCAAATCCGGTTAGACTAGAAAGCGGACCCCAGATTGAAACTGGGATAACGCTAAGAGAAAGAAGACTTCCACTAGATTAGAATATGTCTTCTCCGCTGTGTAATATTGGTACCACAATTGATGCAATGCATTGATTCATGATCATGAAGCGGGTACTGGGTCCGTAGGCAAGCCATGGTCGTCATGAGGAGAATATTCGGAGTCCATTTAAGAAAGCACAAGTAGAAAAAAAACAGCTAAAACAAAATCGAATCCACAATACGATCAAACGAAACGAACGCAAAGCGAATGACGGAAACAGAATTGACAAGTTAGTCGAGTGTTGCTAGAGTATGAAAATAAATACCCAACATACTTTACCATTTTGATATTATTAAAAATAATATCATTATTTTAAGTTAATTATAACTGTCGTCTGAAAAATATATAAAATAAAAAAATATGTAAAAAGAATATCTACGTACTTTCAGGTTTCCGCAATAGCTTTAAAATGTGATTTTGTTAAACACTTTCAACGATATTTTCCACCGATTATATACAAGGCTACACAAACAAATCATTCAAATAGTCCATTGAAGTACTTACACGTTTATAATCAAATGAAAATATTTTAAAATCCATTATTAATATGTGTTTATTTCATACTACTGGATAGCGATAAATATTTAAACATATTAAAACAAAAACTTAATTTACGTAATTTACTTTTTTAAGACGATTTTTTACGTTCAAGTCAACTTTGGCCGGTCTCCTTTATAATGTTAGTCCTAAAAAATAACACGATCTCCGGGTAATTAATCAAAGTAATTACTTAACAATTAAAAACCAACAAGCCTATCAAAATAGTTTTAGCCACTGTCCGATCGTTTTATGTCAACCAGTTGCCTTAATACAAAGCTACAAAACAGTCGTGTCCTTTTATTAAAAATTACCTGAATTAGTACCTCAAGCAAAAATCGACCCTAAGTCGTCACCATTTGGTCCTTCGAGCCGGATAACTGGCTAATTATCTAGTAACACGTGTGAAGCATCGAGTGGCCGATCGAGACCCGCGAACAATAGACGGCCGCATTCCAGAGATTAGCGGACAGTTTGTTTATGCAACATAATAACTTTTATAATATTGGTTGAATTCAATTAGTGCAGTTCGCAGTGCAGAAGTGTTATTTACGTAACAAAACTTTAAAATGGCTACGTTAACAACGGAACAACAAAGTTATTTGAATACATTAGACGATGTGGCGAAATTGATACAAAAAACACAAGTTAACCTAAAGAAATGCCCCAAAGCGAGACTTACAGACGGTTACCTAAAGGCGAGAATAAAGTGTATTGAAGAATACTGGTGTTCTTTTAAGCAAGCTCATGAGATGTTGGCAAAGTGTGCACCGAGAGAAAAACGTGGTGAAATTTCTTATTTTCTTAACGAAGATTATTTTATCATCGAAGATTTGTACCTTTGTTTACAAGCAGATTTGACCGACATGTTAAGAAAAATACAACCAACGCCGCTGTCAATGGATACCGCGAATTCTTCGGCTTTTAGTGGACAAGGGCATAGTTCGCTTGTGAAACTACCTCGTATTCAACTACCAACCTTTTCGGGCAGATACGAAGAATGGCCCACATACCAGGATATGTTTACATCGCTCGTGCATAATAATGTGTCATTAAGTGACGTTCAAAAATTACACTATCTTAAATCTAGTGTTACTTGCGAAGCGGAAATATTATTACGACACATTCAGATTACGGATTGCAATTATAACCAAGCGTGGCAACTTTTAAAAGAGCGATTCGGCAACAAGCGTGTTATTGTGTTCTCAGTTTTGAAAAGACTTTTTAATCAAAAGCAAATAGTATTACAAACATCTAATTGTCTAAAAACCTGTTAGATACTACTACAGAGTGCATTAATAACTTGAAGAATTTGCAAATTAACACCGATTCTTGGGACCCAGTAATTATATTTCTGGTAGTTCAGAAATTGGACCAGGAGTCACACAAAGAGTGGGAAACTCAGGCTTATAAAGAAAAGACCACAGAGATGCCATCTTGGGAAGACCTACGAAAATTCTTAGAGTCAAAATTTCGAACATTGGAGATGATACAACCCGTACCGAATAAAGAACGTGTCGTCAAGGAGCGATCCTACCACGCTGTTAGTGTTACAAAAAATAAAAATTGTGCACTTTGCGATGAAAAGCACACATTATGTCACTGCAAGGAATTTATTAGGATGAATCAAACGGAACGTAGTAATTATGTAAAAGAAAATCAACTTTGTTACAACTGCCTGCTCCCAGGACATACTGTATACAAATGCAAGGTACCAGTGAACTGCCGCGTATGTAATAGGCGTCACCACTCCTTGTTGCATAAAACAGTTATGTCGGGGGATCCCAAAGAACCAACACAACCATCAACATCTCAAGAGGGAGACAACAAGAAACAGACAGTATCAAGCCTTCATGTGGGAGTTGGAGCGAGTGGAACAGCATTGTTAGCGACTGCACTAGTGACAGGAAAAGGTGAAGAGGGACATACTACACTGCTTAGATTTCTCGTAGATCAGGGCTCGCAAGCAAGCTTCATTAGTGAAAGGGCAGCTCAACTATTGAAACTTCGAAGAACACCAATACAAGGCAATGTGATAGGTGTTGGTTCAATGAAAGCACAAATTAAACACGTGGTTCAGCTCAATATAGTATCTAGATGGAAGCCTGAATTCAACATGCACGTCGAAGCCTACGTCATGTCCAAGCAACTGACCACGAAAATACCACATCAAACTATGACAGTGCACAACTGGCAGCACCTAAAGGGTCTCACTCTAGCTGATCCTGAGTATAATGTTCCAGGCCCAATAGATCTACTGCTCGGTGTTAAGGAATATGCACATATTGTTGAACAGCAAATAATCAAAGGTCCCCCAGGGTCACCATATGCTCAGGAGACAACCCTAGGGTGAATGGTGAATTTTATTTGGTGAAATAAATACAAAACACAACGAACATTCATTTCTTGTCATGCATCACCAAATAGACGTTGATAACATACTAAAAGTTTTCTGGGAGATAAATACAAACACAAGGCGAAAAAATACAAAGGAAGAACAGTTATGCGAAGACATTTATGAAAAAACATACACAAGAAATGAACAAGGAAAATTTGTAGTGAAATTACCATTTAAATCAAATAAAATTAAATTAACTGAAGGAAATACTAAAGACATAGCTGCAAACAGATTGAGACAATTAGAAAAAAGATTTCAAAAGCACCCTAAGCTAAAAGAAGAATACACAAAGGTCATAGAAGATTACAAAAAATTAGGTCATATGGAAAGGGTTCCTATAGAAGAAATACATACAAAAAAATCTGTATACCTACCACATCATGCAGTCATACGCGAAGACAAAGAAACCACAAAGACTCGCATTGTATTCGACGCATCCTGTAAGGGAACAAATGGGATATCATTAAATGATGAACTCTTACCTGGTCCGGTGCTGCAAGAAGATCTACGTAGCATAATTATGCGCTGGAGAATGCACGCCGTATGTTTTGCTGCAGATATACAAAAAATGTATAGATGTATAAATTTATACAAAGAAGATACAGATAGAATACTATGGAGGGATGACAGTAAAGAAGAAATGACACATTATAGATTACTTACCGTGACCTTCGGGACAACTTCAGCTCCATACCTAGCTGTGAAAAGTCTGATTCAACTTGCTCATGAAGAACGAGACAACTATCCCGTGGCTGCTGACATTACATTATCTGATTTTTTCGTTGATGACGTCATGTCTGGCTGCGATACGGTGCCACAAGCTATAGAAGCAAGTAACCAGCTGAAAGCCATGTTAAGCAAGGGAGGCTTTGAATTAAAGAAATGGTCATCAAATGATGTCAACTTCATGGAGTCAATAGATCCCAGCAACATTTCTTCGTGCATCCAACTTGAAATAAATTTGGATGGTACCGTAAAGGCTTTAGGCATCAGTTGGAACATTGGAACAGATCAATTTCTATACAAAATTAGTTTACCTTCACCGCCATCTATCATTACCAAAAGAAATGTTTTATCTGATGTACAAAAACTGTATGATCCTTTGGGATGGATTTCACCAAGCATTGTGTTTGCTAAAATGTTTATACAAAAGCTATGGTTGGCTGGCACACAATGGGATCAACCACTATCAGAAGATTTAACCATAGAATGGCTAAAGATCAGAGATGACTTCGAGAATGTCAACCATATTTCCCTAGATCGATGGTTGCACACATACAGTTGCAACATAGAATTAATAGAACTGCATGGTTTCAGCGACGCTTCAACCCGAGCATATGCAGCTGTTGTATACAGCAGAGTTAAACAAAACGATGGAACAGTTCACACAAGCATAATTGCATCAAGAACTAAGATTGCCCCATTGAAAACAATATCAGTTCCACGTCTTGAGCTTTGTGGAGCACTGCTGTTGTCTAAGTTACTAAAGCAAGTCGTATTAGCTATGAAAATCCCTTTTACACAAACCTACTGCTGGACAGATTCTACGATTGTGCTGGCATGGCTTCACGGTGAATCTCAGAAATGGAAGACATTTGTAGCCAACCGGGTCGTAGAAATCAAAGACAACACAAACAATATTCAATGGCACCATGTTGATTCACAAGACAACCCAGCTGATATAGCCTCTAGAGGAATGCTTCTAACAGCCTTGAAAAAGGAAAGATTATGGTGGAAGGGACCAGACTGGCTCTCGGAACAGGAAATTCATTTACAAGATCAGAAAATACAGAAACTGATTTAGAGTTAAAAATAACATGTCACACCTTAGTCAACAAGAGACCAAAATGAAGAAAAGCTAATTTGGGAAAGATTTTCTAATTTGACTAAAATGAAAAGAGTACTTGCTTACTGCCGAAGACCAATCGTAAAACATGAAAAGATAGAGAAGAATTTAACTGTAGAAGAATTAGAAACAATAGTGAAAAGATGTATTAAATTCTATCAAACATTAATTTATGAAAATGATATAGAAGACATAAGGAATAATGGAAAAGTTAGAAAATCGAGTTCATTAATTAGTTTAACGCCATTTTTGGATAAAGATAATTTACTTAGAGTTGGAGGAAGATTAGAGAATGCTAACTTACCAGTTGCAATGAAGCATCCAATAATAATACCAAGTAATCAACATATCACGAAATTATTGATTGATGAAGCGCACAAAAACACATTACATGGTGGTATACAAGTCACAATGACATACATAAGAAGTAAATTTTGGATAATTAGTTTAAAATCAGCAGGAAGAAAACACATAAGAAGTTGCAAGGTCTGTATAATAAACAAAGGCAAGGTACAACACCAGCTAATGGGTCAATTACCATCTGTGAGAGTAACCCCCCATCGAGCCTTTTTAAATAGTGGAGTCGACTACGCAGGTCCAGTTTTTATCAGAACATCCAAAGGGCGAGGACATCACACAACAAAGGGGTACATCTGCCTGTTTGTTTGTATGGCTACGCGTGCCATACACTTAGAAGCTGTAACAGACCTAATTTCCCAAGCATTCTTGGCTGCGTTCCGGAGATTCGTCGCACGTCGAGGTCGATGTCTTCATCTATACAGTGACAATGGCACCAATTTCATAGGTGCTGCGAAAGAGCTTAAAGACTTGTTTCGGATTGATAAGAAAAACATTTCGGCGGACATAGCTGAACACCTCGCAACTGACGGAACAACATGGCATTTCATTCCACCACGAATGCCAAACTATGGTGGTCTCTGGGAAGCCGGGGTGCAATCTGCCAAGGAACATCTATCAAGGATCAACAAGGATACCAAACTTACCTTTGAGGAGATGACTACATTGCTCACACAAATAGAGGCATGCCTAAATTCCCGTCCCCTGTGCCAGCTGGATAATACTGTTGAGACGATGACACCACTCACACCTGGCCATTTTTTAATTGGCGAACCTCTTCTCAGTGTTCCAGATGCTAGATATGAAACTTCAAAGATCAACCTGTTATCTCGATGGCAGCTAGTACAAAGACTGACGCAACATTTTGGAGAAGATGGCATACAGAATATCTTAATACTTTACAGCAACGTACTAAGTGGCAAACATCTATCCAATCACCAACCGTAGGTGACATTGTGGTCATAAAGGAGGAAGGTCTGCCGCCAACGAGATGGCTCCTGGGAAAAATCAAGACTCTTCATCCTGGAAAAGACAATTTGGTTAGAGTGGTCACTATACAGTGTAAGGGACGAAGTGAGTTAAAACGACCGTTATCTAAACTAATATTTCTACCTAAAGAAATTAAATTGTATACAATAATATTCATACTTACCTATATACTTACCTGTTGAATAATTATTAAGTAAGTGAATCTAGATGTGATAGTAAGATACTATGTGCTAATTATACTGTGCAGCTATTATTTACATAAACTTTAGATTAGATACCGTTAACTTAAATTATTTACATAAACTTGTACACTTGACAAAGTTAAAATTGATTAAAGCTAAACTTAATAGTAATAACAAAATGTATGCACGTACTTACCCACCTTTCTTCTGTAGTGTATAATGTGCATAGATACATAAATAACTAATAAAGTGTGTCAAACAAACTTACCATACTTACCATGTCAATGTAAAATAGACTTAGGTAATTATTGTGATTCTTTTATACATGCCTGTGTTTATTTACAGTTGTTTTACATACAGTCCACTATATTCGGTTGTTTGTTTCTTACGTTGAAATCTTGTATATACCTTATATTGTATTAGTTATTTAGTTACACTATAGAAATATTATTGGAAAAGGCCATAAGGTCCTTTTGGTGGGCGGTATGTCCGATCGTTTTATGTCAACCAGTTGCCTTAATACAAAGCTACAAAACAGTCGTGTCCTTTTATTAAAAATTACCTGAATTAGTACCTCAAGCAAAAATCGACCCTAAGTCGTCACCAGCCACTCAAAAAATATTACAATGGCATTGGAAGTAAATATCAGATGAGACCTTCAGAGTTCATGCTAATAATTTACATCACATGTGGCAATAACAATGAATCATTGCGAATTATGCCGCCATTCTCACTGAAAAAACGTACAGTTGAAATGGGTCAGTGTAAAAATATGTGTAAAAATTGCTTTTATCGTTTAGCGAAGTTTCCTCGTTGATTGTTCGATTGGTGATAACTTTGCTCATAGTTACCAGACCTTTTCAGACCTACTTATGGTAAGAGAAACTGCACGCACGGCTAAGTAGTGCTTCACTGAGCCGAGTTTGGTTTTATTCCTATACGGGACAAAGCTTTGTATGATCCACGTCCGGGTGTTCGAGTCTTTATGTCCTGTGATCGAATATTTGCAAAGCTCACCGCGGAAAGGAATATTAATTCGGAAAGGACCTAAATTTGGCTTTAACCAGGATTAGTAGCTACAAAAGGTTACTAAGAACTAACTGCTACTTGACCGCGCCTACCCGTAAGTGTCAATGTAAACATCATAGATTATTAGTTACTGATAGTGGTTAACAATACTACTTATGTAAGGAACTTTATCTTCATTCACTATTGCCCGAATACCTGCGAGAATCTATAATATAAAAATGAATCGCTGAATGTGTTGCTAAGCACAAATCTCGAGATCAGCTGAACCGATTTTGCTAATATTTTTTAATAATATTCTTTTAAGTACTAATATGGTTCTTACGGACAGAAAAATTAAAAATTAACGATTATGAATCGGCTGTTAGGCGTTACGAAGTTCGCTGGGTCAGCTAGTTACCAAATAAAAACAACAACATTTTACCTTTCGTGTAATTCAAAACCTAAGCCTAGAATACTTGAAGCATAAGTGATAAAAAGCAATAAAATTGAAAAGTAAATACCCTTATGGCGCATTAGAAAGACTGACAGCACGAAACGCTTCGTAAGGGAATTGTTAATAGAACTACGTGTAATATTATAATGGAGCGCTGAGGTAAAAGGATTCTCGTTGTATTGCGATAAGAATGTAGGTATAAAATAATGGACATTAAATGATTTGATTGCCTCCTTCTAAAATTATTAATTTTAAAATATAATTCTAAAATATAATTCTAAGATAATTAATTCTGTACTTTTATAGTAATAGCTCAAAACTCTATACTTTATTTAATATTTATCCAGATATGACATGTACATTGTATAATGAGACACCAGCTTCATTCACTGAATAGACAATGTATTATGTAATTCACCGTTTACAAAGCAACCTAAAGCTATAACATAAAACCTTCGGGTGCGACATAAAGTTTTATTTTTACTCCACTTCCACGTATTTTCATAAACGTTGAGTATGCCGGAATACATAACGCAAGCGTTGATGAATTTTCTTAATCAAAATCTTTGATGATGTACCCAATTGTTATGTAAGTGCCTAGGGCGAGTGACGTAACGGGAAGCCCTTTAAGGGAACGCGCATATGCAACTAGTAGCAGCGGATATAAGTGATTTGGCTGCCACCTTTTTTTAGTTCAAGCTTCATGTTGAATAAAAATATAGAAAGCTAAATGTAGTCCTTTGCGAGTGTGCTGTTATAATAATGTTCATACAGTGAGAAATAGCTAAACTGTATGTGCGACCAGCAATTTTTTCACTTTTTGCCAATTGCGTGTGTCTCTAACGTTTGGCTCGAAATGGCAATTTCCTGATCTTACAACGTATTGTCTCGTGTGGGTATCAAACCCACGGCACTCGACGCAAATCTAATGGGGAAGGCGACTACTTAAATCACTTTGCTATACGCGCAGTTAATATTTTAATGCCGTGGTTTTACCAGTAGGACTAGATCCTATAGAAACTTATTAATATTTTTTGAGCATTGAACCGCTTTATGTATCTGATTAGTACAGTTACCGTCAAAATGGTTAAAAGCGACTAAGAAGGCAAAAAAGTCATTGCAAAATCGCCGGTTAAGAAAAATTCAAATTGCGTGTGTGCTGAGAGCTTAACGTGACGTGTAAAATATTATATAGCTGCCCCCGGGGGTTCATTACTGTGGTTTCTGTTTGCCATGTTTTCATTCAGTGTAACAATGTGGATGCCGTAAATTTTGTTGTAAAAACAAGTTTGAATTGATTGCTGCATAATTGTGTTTGGTTTGGGAAAATGGTACTTCAAAGTATAATACCGTATTAGTGGCTTAGGTTACGAAATAACCATAATAATTATACTAATATTTAGGGCTCAAAAGCGAATACCAGAATGAAATCATAAACAAAGCCACAATAAAAAACTAATAGTTATAAGTACTATGACATTGCATGTTCATTTAGAAACAGTGCTGCTACTCGCAAGATGATTAGTGT
Organism: Euclidia mi; assembly: GCA_944739405.2. NCBI lineage: Eukaryota > Metazoa > Arthropoda > Insecta > Lepidoptera > Erebidae > Euclidia > Euclidia mi. Next base: position 58,135,735 of record OX123182.2, read on the forward strand.
TCGCAATAAACGCATGCCAATCGATCTATCTAGTCTGCTATCCATGCTGAACATGATAAATGGCCCCATATGTAACTGATCTTCAACATCATTCACGTGTCTTTTATTTTTATCTGCTCGTTCGTATTGGGGAGATATTACCAACATCTACTATGAAAAATATGAGAATATTCTAGACTCACTATGAGTCTCGTATGCACATTGAAGTTAAACTGCTCCATCCGATTTTGGGTTGTCGTCAGAGTTATATTTACTACATACATACATACATAAACAACGTCACGCCTTTTATCCCCGAAGGGGTAGGCAGAGGTGTATTTCTACACCCACTTTTCGCCAGATATACTTTAGTCCCACGTAATAAGGGGCGAGCTTATTGCCGTACCGGGCACATTTCCAGACTCCGTGCTGCTACTGGGAATTTCGTGACAGAAAAGCCCAATAACACTGCCCGACCCAGGAATCGAACCCGGGACCTCCCGATCCCACGCGCACATTTATGCCGCGGGACCAACGAGGCAGTCGTATAGGGTTTGATGTCGAGTTTTCCGTCTCTACGCAAAGATGGTATTTGCATCGTGTTATCCCTTAGCCGCCTCTTACGACACCCACGGGAAGATAGGGGGTGGTAACACTTGTATTCTATGCCGTCAACCACACGGCATTATATTTACTGTCCTATTAATTTAGTTACTAATTTACCCAAACTACTTTCTGTGAGGCCTATATAAGTCATGCCAGAACAGGACCCTTTATTTTAATTTCTGCGATACGAAACAAGTCTTAGAAGGCAACTTTCTCACTAGTGAACGCAGCAGAGATATTAAGCCGACTATTTTGAGATAGAAAATAAAAAGTTATCTTATAAATCCTTCCTTAGCCTCCATTATGATCTCTGAGCTACAAAGCCCGTCAAACCGATGCTATTTATATTCATAGTACTAGCTTTTGACATTGCTCGATTGGTTGTCAGTTATCAGGACAAAATGTCTTCAAACAATAAGTTGCATAAAAATCCGTTCAGTAGTTCCGTTTTGCATACATTCATGCATCATCAAAAATAAATCGCATTTATTAGATCATTACTACCTTGGAAATAATAAAGACAGACGGCACGTTATATACAATTTCCTTGAAACCAAAGCAGTCCATCGGGACATGTGTCTTCTCTGTACGAATCGTCGTAGCCAAATAACTGTGTATTGCGTTGTAGGAATGAAGCGGGTTTCTAAGCTCCTTAGAGAGCCAGTATATTTTCAGAAAGTTATACCGCAAACAAAATCAACGAGGTGACCTGTCCTAAAATGCTTTCCATCAATAGTGGTGCAATGCATTTTAGAATGAAAATAACTGCCTAATGTATTGACATAATTATGGTAATTATTTTCGTTGGCTGTGTGTCACTGTTCATCATTATAAGCTTTGATAACACATGCCTTTTCTTATTATGAAAAAGGGTGGGCCATAGTCCACCGCTCTGGTCACGTGCGAGTTTACCTTTGCCGTGTTGAACAAGCTATATTTTACAGTTCTTCGCAGATAAGTGCGTATTATACGCACTTATCTGCGAAGAGTTAATGGTTCCCGCCTTGTTCTTGTCTTGCAGCTTATTACCAAAATGCATGGTTGCGTATTTGTACGACAGTGCAATATTTAACGCAGTTGCTGTTACTATGAACATTAGTATATTAATGGTAACACAATTCAAGGCTAACGAGTGTTTATCAGTTAATATAGTACAAGAAAATAATGTCTTAGGAAATAAAAGAAAATATGCTTTAAAGTACAGATAAATTATGATATTAAACAAGGTCAACAAATCCTAAAAGCAATTCACACAAAATGTTTTCTGCAAATGTCTTTTAGGCTTTAAGTTTATAAGACATCTATTAATTGATTGAAGACACTCTTATTCAATTCTCATTAAAATCCATAAAGATGATATTATGCTTTGTTGTTTAGTAAAATATATTTTAGTTTCAATTTATTTCAATTATTAAGATGATGCAAATGCGCCGAAATTGTCTAAGTATTTAATAACACGTTAACCAATTATGTACTTGACAAAAATATTTCGAAACACTCAATTTAAGGTTAATTATTGAACGGTATCTATCACCAAGGTGAATGCGTATAAAAGTATTTTCAGATGAAGGTTTGTTTTCAGCGCGGTAACGCAATAACATGACATTTTTTACCAGAAGGAGTACGTACACGCAAACTGCGATAATATTACGCGGTGGACACGGCGATTGTTTGCGATTCCGCCGCAATCTTATGTGCATGGCCTTCATGACGCGATCAAATCTTTTCAAGGCTCTAGATTGAAACAATTTTTGAAACGCGTTAGTATGCGCATATGACGAATGAAAGCACTAAAGTCCTTGCACACTTCTAATACAAGGCGGTATTACACGCTGATGCGCTGTACCGCTCTTTCATGTGAACTATTATGGCTATGAGGCGTGACTTGAGGCACCCTTTCAAAACGTGCGTTAGATTAGTGTCATCTGAAGATATCCTAAACGTTTGCGTTGTTTTAATCGATTTGTAAGTTAAGTTACTATTAACTCTGTAATTGCGATCGCATAGACATCGGTTGTGCTACAATAATGAACGTCGCTCGTGTGCTGCCATGTATTTGCATAAACTAATTTGGGTATTATCTTGTTAATACCTAATAAAAAACATAAACAAAAGTATGGCTAGCCGGATTTACTAATCACAATAGGTGAATACATAATGTGTTAGTGTTACCTATTTAATTTTTCTTAACAAATAGTTTCTTCATCATGTCAGCGTAAAGAAGTCCACTGTTGGATATAGGTGTATCCTAAAGCTGCGTATCCATTATGCGCTCCTGGCGCGCGCGCCATGAACGCCCGCGCCGAGAGCGCGTTCACGGAACGCGCTCCGAATATTTAAATGATATCAACTCCGCGCGCCATGGCGCGCGCGGCAGCTGTTCCAGTGTTCGGTCGTTCAACATGCAGGCCCGTCGTGCACGAGCAGCAGCTGCGTTTATAGTAATTCACAATATTACACAAAAGAAAAAACATTCACATTTTATTCATTCAACAGTTCTTTGGTACCATACATTTGAATTAGTTTACGGCAACTCTGATTATCCATCTCGGAACGTAATCAACACACAAAATAATATTACGTCCGTCTCAACTGGCGCGCGCGCCACATTTGAGTTGCCTTTGATGCGCGGTAAAAAACCGACTCTAGATGGAACGGAGCGCTCCATGTTCGAGCGTTCCAACAAACACATTGGCGCGCGCTCCAAAATGGTAACAATTTCGCGCGGCTGGTACGCGCGCCAATGTTCGTCCTTTTGGAGCGCGATACGTGGCTTTAGGTTCTCCATACAGACTGATCTTGAGCCACCTAGATCCAACGGCTACACCACTACCCGCGATCCTAACAAGGTAAAATCAAGGTGTGCACCAGTGCCGCCACTCTATAATCTGCCCTGCCTTTACTTTAGTTCGTAGCTGATTTGATCTCGCAGTAACACTCCTAAAATAGCGCTCCTCATCATCCTCTGAGTGACTTTAAGCCTTCTGATGGGACCACCCATAGTGAGCGACAACTTATTATTATCCGATCTGTGGGTATGTCAATTGCTAAATTACGCTGGTCCCAGATTTTTATCTTGAGACACTTACAATTTTACAAAAATAGTTTCTTATCGGAAATATAACGAAATGTATTAATAAAACATAAGTTCAACTTATCAATTGTAGAACGGAGCTGTAGCTTACGAAAAGAAATCAAAAACACGACTTTAATTTAGTTCGTGGTAAAAAATGTAAATCCTATAGTAGGCATCCTATGTAGGTATCCTATGTATAAATATAATACTCTAACTAAGTTTTACATTAGATTTCAGTTTTTTATTGATCTTGCTTTTAAATACATTGATGACTCTGTTCTATGCGACTCCTTCCGATCCCTTTGACAGTGTAATAGTTATAGGGATCTCTGCCTTTTTGCCGAAAATTGTTCAGCCAATTATCACTTGGCAACTAACGTTTCGCAGAATTTTATTTCGCAGAATAATCATTTGCCAACTTGTGATATAATTTTGTTTTTTTTTTCCAACCTCATAGTTGCCAACTTTACGTTTGGTCTTCCTTTTACTGTCGCAGTTCTAACCTAACCGATGTAGCATATTTAAATGCCCTGTGTAGTGAAATAAAAGCGATTTGGTTCTGGCACTTCGCCGGCCGCTGCCGTGGTACGCTCGCTTCGCTCGCTCAGCTCGTGCGTTGTGGTCGCAGTTCTAACCTAACCTAACCAGCCATTGTTTCAGTTGACGTGCATTGTTTATCAGCATACTAACCTAACCTAACCGATTCCTTTCGATTTCACCTGACCTTCCCGAAACATCACCTGAACAGACGAAACGTTATTCGTCTAAAAGTTGTCTGGCCTAATCATTTGACAAAAGATAAATGCCCCAAACGTTTTTTGTTATTACAATAATCAGCTTAACAATAATTCTACCAAATGAAACATTGTCATACAAAAATTTGACTATCGTTAGTCGTCAAAGTGAAAAATAGGCGAAACGTTGGTTGGCAAGTGATAATCGGCCAAACAATATTCGGCGAAAGGGCAGGATCCCTAGTTATAGTATATGGGATAAAGAGAAATAGACAAAATTTTGCTTCATTTTTTCTTAAAAGTAGATATATTTAATAAGTACTTGCGGCGAATAAACAATCACTCCATTTGCTGAGCCGCTATCACTAGGGCGCTCCACTGTTCCACAATCCATTAGACACTGTCCCAATTTGTGAGATTTTACTGCCTACCTTAAAAAAATGATGGAAATTTATTTATTATTTCGCTGACGTCAAGGATATCAGATTACAAGTACGCGTTTCCATAGCCCGTTATGAATGGGCTCACCTGCGGCCGTAAAGTACTGAATAGTCGCTTTTATTTCTATTAAGCTCTGGATTCATTAATGTGCATAAGATTAATAAAATTTATTTTAATTGCCTAGCAGCAGCAGTAGCAGTATTTTAATTGTACAGCAATGTTTTAGTAGTTGGGATTGGTCTTGTGGGTAGACGCACTGTTCGTAAATTATAATTTATGATCAGTGCAGTATAATATTATCACAGTTAGCAATATTTTGACGTCGATATCTTTTTAATTTAGGGCATACATCACCTCTTTGATATTATTTTTCTTGGTGCTTCTTATATTTCTGTAAGAGTCAATATGTTAGTTTGTATTAAACATCATATTTGCATACTACAGATTATTGAGACCATCTTAACTTTTTAACATAGAAAATCCCAGTAACACTCTTGCCCAACCCAGGAGTCAAGCTCGGGACCGCCAGACGCATACGCTATCCACAGGACCATTGAAGTAATACTTATTAAGAAAATAATGTCAACCTTAAGCCAATGAATAAAACTTTCATAATAAATGTTGCTGCCTGTAATATGAATGATATTATTATTAGGCCTTCAAAAATTATAAAATAACCTCATAAACTTAAGTGCCAAAAATGTAACTAGATTGTTTTAAATATACACACAATACAGTGTAGTATGAACAAATATCCAAAAAAAAAAACTTCCACACTCGAAACATAATTTTTAGATTACGCTAGTTTTCGAACCAGGGAACGCGGCTTACTGGGTATGGCAAGTCATACACTCAAAAGCTGAATATGTTTTGATTGAAAGATTGACTTCTGAGTCAATCTTTCAATCAAAACATATTCAAAACATTTTAATAAATCGATGATACATCATTATGTATGCCTAAAGGAAGTAAGCATAAAACGATTCTACAGCAAAATAAATATGCAATAACAAGAATCTTATTCAGCTTTGATTTAACTTTTTTATTCATCGCGGCTGGTTTTCGTTCTTGTGAAACATCCGCAGGCGTGTAAACGAGACAACTTCACATAAAGCGCCTTTTAATATCTTCACAGCTGTTAGTATTCGACGTAAAAAGGGACGTTTATTACTGTTTTGAACGATTTCTCTGTTCTTTGCTGTCACACGGGTGATTGGTTTTTAGGTGGTGAGTCAGGCTCAATCACTCGCCGATCAAAAAGGAAGAAAATCAGGGGTACGAAAGAAAACACTTTTAGAATAGTACACTTCACGATATAATTTCTATATTGATACAATGCAGCTACTTTAAAACTAAGAAAACGAATAATTGAGAACATGAGAAATTCAGGGCGTGGTCCGACAAGTATATTTGGTATTCACTGGTGTTCTGAAGGCCAGGGTCTTGACAGGGGAGAAGACTTAACTGGTGGCCGTGAGCTGGAGCAGTGAGACGAATAAACGGCTTCGCTCGCTTATATACGGCGTGCGGGTCGCGCGGGCAGAGGCGCTCCCTCCTACGTTCGACGTCACAGTCCTGACGGAGGTGCACGACGTCACGGTAATATAATCTAACAGTATTGTAACTCGGCCGCCTTCGTGAGTTATATACCTTCCAGACGCGCCGCATGCGAGCTGCGGTACGATCGCGGCTGTGGGTACTCTTGGCACAGTCCGCACAGTCTAATGGGTACTCTGCTCGAGGCGCGTAGGTATAACTCGAGTTTCATGCTTTTGTATGGAGTTACAATACTGTTAGATATTATTACCGTGATGACGTCACACTGCTTATAGTAGTCTTATCTGTTTAGACACAGGTTTTACTAGAGTGGATTGATTTTTTTGTTATATTTCATTCCTTAGCAGTGCAAGATACACAGATCATTAGAATATTTTATAGAGGGATCCCTTCTTTTTGCATAATGTTCTTGGTCCTTATATACTTCAGCATAACGATTTTGGCACAAGTTGTTTTGGCATAATAATACTTCGGCATACTTTTGTTAGGCATACATTTTATGTTGGCATAATCATCTCAAAGACTAATTTGTTTTGGTATCAATTTGATTCGCGTAACGTTAGTAGGCCTAATGACTATTAGCATAACGTTAGTAGGCCTAATGACTATTAGCATAATATTTATATAATTATATATTTAACTTGTAAAAAATGTGTATCCGCTTGACCGCGCGCAAGTGACTATTCTCCCTTTTTCGAAATTCCGTAGACCGCGCACAAGTGACTATTTTCCCTATTTGGTTACAGCGCTATACTCGGTCTGAATTTACTGTTTCTTTCTATTATGTAATGTTTTAAATTCTTTTTCTCTGTTCTATTCAAATCATTGAACATTTCTTTATGCTAAAAATACGAAGCGAGTCTTAAAATCGTTAACCCGGAACGAAAAAATAATGTCAAATGCCACTCTTTGTTTCGCGCGCTCCGTGATTACGTGCTTATCGTATGCGTGTAATTAAATATTTTTATACTATGATACCTGTTTTTATTTTATTTAATTCGGTGTAGATAGAATCCCTCTACAGTTAAAACTCATAAAATATGTATGGCATCGATTTACTTTTTAAAATAATCCTGTTTAAAATACACAAAGTGTTTATTTTCAACGATATTCAATGTTTGCTGCTTAGTATAATAAATTAGAAAGTAAATATCAACAAAGAATTCATACGTCTTGAAAGAGTCATTTATAAGGTTGAAGAAAAACATCACTTCAACTTACTCATGTTACCGACTTATCAACAATAAATGTTTATGTTAGCGCGCCCATCTGGCGAGCGGCGGCGCGACATTTTGTTTAGAAGGTGAGCGGTCGAGTGAATTCGGCGAATTGGCGCTAGCGGTCAAGCGGATATGCTGTGCAACAAAAGTTAGTGACAGAATCGAATTGCTGCAAAACCGACTCCACATAGTCTTGTTAGTCCTATCCCTAGAGTGTTATTTAAAATCGCGTAGGCGCGCGGGGCCACCGGAAGCCCGCAGCGCCGGAGCCGTGACAGAGGCCCTGCCTGCTGCATGTTGCATGCTTGCATGCTTGCTTGCATGCTGCATGCTTGCTTGTTTGCTGCATGCTTGCTTGCATGCTTGCTTGCATGCTGTATGCTTGCTTGCTTCATGCTTCCTACAGCGAAAAATATGCCAAAGATATATTGCCAAAGTTATTATATCCAATTTGTATTGTATTGCACATAACACGATGCAAATACCATCTTTGCATAGAGACGGAAAACTCGACATCAAACCCTATACGACTGCCTCATTGGTCTCGCGGCATAAATGTGCGCGTGGGATCGGGAGGTCCCAGGTTCGATTCCTGGGTCGGGCAGTGTTATTGGGTTTTTCTGTCACGAAATTCTCAGTAGCAGCACGAAGTCTGGAAATGTGCCCGGTACGGCAATAGGCTCGCCCCTTATTACGTGGGACTAAAGTATATCTGGCGAAAAGTGGGTGTAGAAATACACCTCTGCCTACCCCTTCAGGGATAAAAGGCGTGACGATATGTATGTATGTATGTATGTATTGTATTGTAATCATTATGCGTAAATTTTATGCTTTAGGATTTTATGCTTTAGGATTTTATGCTTTAGGATATTATGCTTAAAAAGTTATGCTTTAGAACTTTATGCTTAATAAATTGATGCTTTAGAATATTATGCTTAATCATTATTATGGTTAGAGAAATTATGCATAAAAAAATATGCGTAAGCTGTTATGCGCAATTATATTATGCGAAAATATAATTATGCCAAACAAAATTATACTATAACAAAATTATAATATAACTTATATTAGGTCTTAAAATTTTATGCAAATGGATAGGGAACCTTTTATAGAGACGGGGTCTTATAAGCACCTGGTGTTAATTGATTACGCTGTCACATAAGAATATCTGTGTTTTGTGAGTATAAAAGAAGTAATCTACCAAGCTGTTAATCATGAACAGGGCAGAAAGGAGAAAGATTGATATGATGACGATGGAAGGGAACATTCATTGGGATTTGGGACATTTGCTACGGACAAAACGATAAATGTAGAGAGTACGGATGTTAAATACTGTTACTATACGTTGATGTAGTGTAAGAGGCTAGTATTGCCCGAGGTAATCATTAATGCAGAAACCAGCCTGCTATTCATGCATTATTAAAAGCAACCGCTAAAAAAGCAACATGATCTTTGCGACTACCTATTCAGCACTACTGATACTTTGCGTAAGAACCTTGGCTCGATTTGCAATAGCTTGCAGCTACCAGTATTCTTTTCAGAATTTGAATCTCAAGCTTAATATATATTAACTTACACATACAGACATTGTGCTGCTCAAAAGACTCATAATCGATTTATTTCGAGAGCCGAATGTAGGTAAGCTTGCATAAGCCTGTCCAGCGAATTTCGTGTCCAAGCTATTCGGTATCGGCCACTCTTTTGCAATCGCCAGTCGTATCTATAACGCCGTTCTATGCATCGTTTGCAAGGCCGCGGAAACCCCCTGAGGACTTTTACGTTCCTTTACCCTTTTACCCTTGATAACTTTTTTATAGGTTATTTGTTTTACAGAAGCTAATATCGGTTCATATTGAACTTTCTAATCGTCTGAGCCACACCGATTACTTTAAATTCTTTATAAGTTTGAAAAAGAAAATTTTACTCGATAACAGTCTATACACCACTATTTTTTAATTAGTACAAAAACTTTAAGGACATATTAGCGAAGACATTATTATCATATATGTGACGTAAGAATTTCATAATATCTATAAATAGCAAAGTTATAATCATTTGTTTTTTGTAGAAAATCTCACCTAAATCATAGACATATTTTACAATCCATTCACTACTTCATTGATAGTACTTACTTTCCATCCTACTTATAATGTAGGTAGCCTTAGACAATTAAATGAAGCAAAATAATAAGTGTAGATTTTCTCAATTCTACCCTCTCCTTCATACTTCATCCGGGCTTAGGACCGGCAAAATTTAACGTTTTACAAGTAATTAAATATGGAGGTATGTAATTAGAAAGCAAACAAACATCAAAATAAAAGAAGGTATTCTGTAATAAAAGAAAATAGTAATTTTGGCGTATTTATGAAATTATCATCAAAATATCCCGATAAGCGGCAATAGGCTCGCCACCTATTACGTGGGATCAAAACACTGGCGAAAAGTGGGCGTTTAATATGCCTCTGCCTACCCCTTCGGGGAAACAGGCGTGAGTGTATGTATGTATGTTATGAAATTAGAATCGTCTGCTATTTACAAATATTATTTTATCATCATCATATCAGCCTAGAGACGTCCACTGCTGGACTTAGGCCTCCTTCAAGGTTCTCCACACAGACCGATTTTGAGCCGCCCGCATCAAATTATTATTTACTTAAGTAGGTATTATTTACTAAACTTACAAGTATTTCCATAGTCCTTTGAAATGTCCACCACCATTGTCAATACACAGACGGGCACGTTTTATTAAATTGTTTTTTAACGAGAGAAGTACGCTTCTGTCTTTTCACTTCGTTAAAAGCGTCCAATATGCGCTGTTTTAATTGCTCGACACTCGACACTCGACACTCAGGCTCACTTTTGTACACTCACAAAAAGATGTCCATGGGTACACAGCTGCACTCGCGATTCCTCCACTCAAAAAGTACGCACGAAGCATAGCTACATACTCCCGTGATGTGAACTGATAAGCCATCGCGTCGGGCACACGTAAACAAACAATTAACTGTTGCTCCATAAAAATGGATGCGCTCACTTCCGCTAGCAATTTAGCACTGTTTGTCGCATCGGGGCGCGGCGCGGGACAGGGGGGAATTTATCAATGGAGCAGTTTACTACTGTTACTACTTATAGTACGCGGGTCGGTCATAGTCTTAGTTATGCATTTACCAATTATTACGTATTTTTGTGGACAGTTTTGGGACTTATTGTTTTTATTTTTAACTACATAAATATGATCAGTTAAAGATACTTAGTGCCCCGTAAAATTTTTGTACTAATTAAATAATAGTGGTGTTTAATATTAATATTTTGAGAGTAAACTTTTTTATTGTTTTAACGTATCAGAGGTTTGTTTTACGTTTGTAATCTACAAAAAATTGGACGAGTTTTTTTTGCTTTTATTAGTTCTAGATTTATATTGGATGTATACCAACCGTTTCCAACAACTTAAGATAACTAGCTCACAGAATTGAGTATGAAAAAGAAATAGTGCCTATAATGCTAAGGTTCGTTTAGTGTGCTATGGAGATTCAATAAACCTCTCGGCTCCATTAACCAAGCCAAATAATTTTCGATTGCCCTCCTCTTCCTCTCGCTAGGCGGCGATTTGTATATGATTCTTTGGCATTGCTTCAGCAATGTTTATGAACCACGTTACTTTCAGCTTGCCAGGTGAATCCTCTGGCACCGTTAAAAGAAAAATAATGGACCTACAGATCCACTATTTATTACAAACCTATCATAGACTTTTCATAAGTTTGAGAATGCCTAAGTGAGTTGTGCAGAATAAACAATCTATATAATTTTGAACCAGATCACAGTACCTTTCATATACTTTTGATCACAGTACCTTTAAAAATACGCACCTCTCACTTTTTAAATTACGTATAAACACGCAACTGGCGGGTGGGCTTGAAGATCATGATTTATTATTTATTTATTACCTATTTATTTATTTAATTTTATTTATTTTTTGTTTTTGTTATATATATTATATACATATTATTATTTGAATATTACGTATTTATGTGTAGTTCCACTAGCTGCTAGTGGAACTACACATAAATACGTAATATTACGTATTAGTACGTGCTAGTGACTAGCATGAAAGTTTGTTAGCCCTACCTTGCCCCCTCGCACAGAAACTCTGCAGGCTCAGTTTTCTGACGTGCCAAAGAACTTCAATGTAGTCCACATAAATGCCCAAAGTATTCCAGCTGATTTCTCCAATATGCTGACAACTTTTGGCTGTAAGAACATACACGCTATTCTTATTTTCGAAGCCATGGCTCTAACCATGCTTTCCATCTATTTCCATCTAATTAGGAATGATCAGGCGGATCGTGCTGGTGAAGGTGTAGCTATATATCTTCGTGAACAAATACCTTTTCGTATAAAAAGCATCCGACACCGGCGATCGTCTCTTTTTAGAAGTGGAACTAAACCACTCTAAAGTCCTTTTAGGTGTCTATTACTCTCCTTCTTCACGCATTAATTTATTTTTATCTTTCGAACAACTTCTTGAATCCTTAATCCCTTCTTACAGTCACAGGATCATAATGTATTTTAAGACAGATTACACGCTCGTCTTCTCTTAAACGCGTTCTAGACTCTAGTAATTTAACTCTTCGTCGTCTTAGTGCTACGCATTACTTTCCAAATTCTGTTCCTTCTCTTCTCGACCTCATTTTTGTTTCTTCCCCTAGTCTAGTTTGCAGGCACGGCCAATGCTCTGCTGATGCTTTCTCCTATCATGGCTTGCTCTATCTTTCTTATAGAATACGCACCCCCAAAGTAAAAGCGAGAGTTATTAAGCAACGCAATTTTCTGAAGACGCCCGCAATATTTATTGGTCTCCTTTGCTTATCTCAGACTGTGTGGACGCTAAACTACAGATATGGCTGACTCAAGATATAAAAAACTTATTGTCCAAAACGGAGCTACGGCCAAAGCAAGGTATAAGCGACGACCTACTTCCATAAAATTTGAGAAATATGTTAATGTAAGAAATCTTCGCAACAAGGAGTGTAGGAAAGCACAACGCCAACATATCCAAAGCTCTGTCCAAAACGGATATCCAGCTAAAGTCTGGAATTTTCTTAAAAAACTGGGAATCCGCAAGTCACGTGATGAAGTACACATCAAGGACTACTCTTCCTATGCTGTTGGTAGTGATTGTATCAGTCGAAACATGATTCTCCTTATCCTCGATGAAATCCTTTCTATCCTGTGCCATATTCTAAATTATTCTATTACTACCGGTATCTTTCCCTCAGCGTGGAAAGATGCGCAAATAATTCCTCTCCCAAAGAAGCCGAAGCCATCTTCCTTCTCTAATTACCGCCCTATATCTATACTGCCATTTCTTTCCAAAGTTCTTGAGCGTCTGATACATAAACAACTTTGCACATTTCTCACTAAGAACGCTCTTCTAAATCCTTTCCAATCAGGTTTTCATCCTGGATATAGTACTGTTATCGCACTGGTACATATTTCCGATGAGATTAGACTGGGTATGGATAGTGGAAAGCTCACTTGATTTTAGCAAAGCTTTCAACACCGTGGATTCCACATTAGTGTTGGGTACTCAAAAAACTTGTAGTGACTCACTTCGGTGAGGTGAGTAAATACAATGGATTTTATTCTTTTTACCTCGGCGCCTGGGGAATACGCCGGTTACTGCCACGAAAATCGACTTCTATCGCATGTCCATCAAGCAATATTCATTTTTCTTTTTTTCCTACTGAAAGGGTCGTCTACATGCAGTCTACGCTCATTGATATTAACATTGTACCAATAAAAAACTTAATTAATTTCTTAAAGCCGAATAATTTGTTTTGTATTGCTCCATACTTTTTAATGCTCAAGCATACTACGAAAACCAATGAAAACCAAAATTACTAAACGTCGATTTAAAAACAAAATTGTCAGTGAAATCAAATACAGACTAAATTTGCAACAGTTGACTGTTGCAAAGGACATTGGGCAAATAGTATGGGAGAAAAACCCACGGCGGACAGACATGAAATTGTGAGTATATATCAGTAAATATCTCTCGTTTATCATGGTGAGGGTCGCTTTCTTGTGGGTTGTGGGAATTAAAAAAAAAAACTATTTTAACATTATTTATTCGGCGTAATCAATGTCTATTCTGATTTTAGTTAAAAATACCGCAGAGATTTTGATTTCTTGTTGGTGCCTGGCCAAGGATAAAAAATAAATGATACAACATGCGTGCTACTGCATATGGTACGGAGGCCATGTATACACGAGCAGTAATGATCGACAACAGTTTGTCTTCCTTGTCTCGCCTGGTTTATTAAAATATCTTTGCAGTATTGTCGCGCCCTGATATGTCGCGACTGAATTCGTCCCCTTATCAATATTTTATTAGTTGTTTAAGGCAGCGATAGCCTAGTGGAGATACCAACAGACTGCCATGCAGAAAGTTTCGAATCCACGGCGCACACCAATGACTTTTCGAAGTTAAGTGTGTATTATATTGTTAATTATCGCTTACCCTGTGCCTCGGAGGGCACGTTAAACAGTCGGTCCCGGCTGTCATGAAGATCTTTGACAGTCGTTACGGGGAATCAGTACTCTAAAAAAAACTGATACTGGTCCAAACCATGGAATATCGCTATCCCTTTGTTAAAAGTTGATATTCTGACATATCTGGTTAGACCAGTAAGCGGTCCTCGGGCTCCAAGGCGTGTAAGTCTTGGATGCAACCGGGATAACGCTAAGGCGATGATGATAATGATCAATATTTTATGGTTTATAAAATCTTGGTCTCATATGCTCATGGCAGTAGGACTTGTCCAATCTTAGAAGATAATAAAAATATCAGTTCTTCGTATGTCAACTATAGAAAATCTCTAAAATCTGGATTGTTTCCATCTAATAGCATGAATTATCACTCGGCAGGCACTGCATGCACTCGACAGACCCGATTTGTAGCAATTTTTAACAGAACGACAAATAATATTACCTCAATAGAGTATTAGATTTTTACTTTTTTATAAATATATTTTTAGCTCTAACTTTGTCCTCCCATGGATTCCAAAAAAAAATCTCGTATGTACTGGTAAGAGCATTCATGCTCTTTCATTTGATACCAAGTTCGTCAATGTCCGCGACCGGGTCGGAATACGCCCAATGTCCTTTAGTCTGTATTTGATAATCATTTCTTAGTAGTTTTATTTTAATTTTATTTATTTTTATTTTGTAATTAGATACCTATTTTGATACGTAATGAATTTGGAAACAAAGAAAGTATCACCAGCGATTTATGGCAAAGTCACTCCATCGGCCATAGAAAAATCTCAAGTGACTTATTTTACGGATTTGGAGAAGTCCGTGATAATGAGTAACTTCGAGCATCGAGGTTGGACCCAAGTGGGACCTGACGATGAGTGGAATTTCTACTAGGCCTTCACGCAAAACTGTCGAACTATTTTTAGTATCGAAAGCGGCTACCGAATGAATGATAACCAAATGATAAATCACTTTCTTAACCATTACGAGCTGTCTCACAAAGATTTATTGGTGCAAAATATCAAGAGATACAGAAAGGGGCTTGAAAAGGAAGGTAATCCTTTAGCAGAGAAAACAGAGATCCTTTTACCGATGTCAAGGGGCCGGCATATTTCTAATAAACAAATTGTCGAAACTTAAGAAGTGGTCTCATGAAGCGAAAAATCCGTTTCACCCTCAACTGAGCAGTAAAAAAAGTTACGTAATCTCGCGTTACATCGATAACCCTCTGCTAATTGGTGGCAAGAAATTCAACTTACGACTGTACGTGTTGGTGATGTCATTTCGCCCGTTGAAAGCTTATTTATTCCAACATGGTTTCTGTAGATTTTGAACCGTGAAATACGACACGAGTGTTACTGAACTAGATATCATGTATGTACACTTGACTAAAGTGAGTGTACAGAAACACGGCGGAGACTACAACAGCTTACATGGTGGGAAAATGAGTATCCAGAATTCGCGTTTATACTTAGAAGGTACTAGATGACGTTCTATTACCGATAGATTGTTTGTGGAAATGCAGTGGCTCATCGTGCACTCGTTGAAAGCTGTTGCTCCAGTAATGGCAAACGATCGACACTGCTTCGAGTGTTATGGATATGACATCATAATCGACAATACTCTTAACCATGGTTAGTGGAAGTGAATGCGTCGCCGTCACTGCAGTCAACGACGCATAACGATTGAATATTGAAACACAGACTAATTGACAATATCGTTTCTGTGGTGGTACCGCATGATGGAATACCTGACGCCAGATGGAATAAGATCCCCAATGCTGATGCATTAGGTGACTTTGATCTTTTGATTGATGAAGAATTAATTGAAAGAGAAGACGCATATTCACGCTATAATAAGTTTCATCGTACTAAATAGTAACACAATTACAATTTTATTTAAGTTGAATAAAACCACAGAAATAAGTCAATTATTTCATTTATTAGACACATAAGACTGTATTTCATACTATAATTCAAACAAATTTACGTTTTACGCATCTAAGTTCGCGGTTTTGTACCTCTAAATCCTATTTGTACATAGATTCTTCGTCGATGAGTATTTGAAAATCCCCTAAAGCCTCAGCGGTAGGCGTTTTGAGCCATCGTGCATCCGAAATACCGTGAGGAGGCAAAACTACCGATAAAAGATTATCCACAAGCTTGTACTTAAGTATTCCGTCGTTAACCGTCGTCGTTGTCATGGACGGCGAAGCGTTCACCTCTATAAACCAGGGCTTTAAGTTATCGTCAATGATTATATCGTTGCCATAGATATACTAGTAAAAAAAACCGTAGATGTGTTATGCGAACTTCAAAAGTGGCACATTAAAAACAGGCTAAATGTCTCATTTGGCTTTAGTCGCGTACTCGCTGCGGTTGGAAGTGCTCGCTCTTATACTCGCGTGTGTGTACGTTACATTTGAAAATGTCGTGTCTAGTGAGATTTTGCACAAACTATAGTAGGAAAATGACTAAAAGTGATGGAATCATTTCTCATTCGTGAGTATTATTACAATATTACAACGTTTTATTTACAATTTATAATAAATTCAGTATCACAAATAATAGAGTGAATAAAAAAATTGGCATTTAGCGAGTGTAAAAGAGAAGCAGTATTGTGCGTGTTCAAAAACAAAAACGCAAAGTATCCAGATGAGACATTCGTAATAATAAAATACTGATGTGTGTTTTTGTCAAGTAATAAAAGTGATTTGAGGCTGAAGCAACACAATATATTATTATAGAAATACAAAGTCATACGTAAGTTACAAACATTAACGGGTGATCAAAGTCCATTCACTTGTTCTTGTTTTTCTCCTTTTTCAAACAGTAACCATAGTTCAGATTTTCAACCTTATTGACATTAGTCAGAATTTATCATTTATTAACATAATAATGCCAGAAAGCGAGAAAAAACAAAAAAAAAAGTTTGTCGAAAATCGCATGCACCTGTTTTTTGCAATCACTGTCGATAGCTGATCACTTTCTGGTAGTCATTTGTTTTATAGACGTTCATTTGTTTTGTAGACGTTCATTTGTTTTGTAGACGTTCAATTGTTTTGTAGACGTTCATTCGTTGAACACATTTTTATACATACATATTTATTCGGATATGTGAGCGCAATATTGTGACACTACCCTTGTAAAACATACATAGAACTAGTGGGAAATTTCCTATAAATGTTTCCCATTAGTTCTATTCTTCTCATCAAGTTGTGCTAATAGAACTAGTGGGAAAAAAAAGTCTCACTAGTTCTATCATAGAACTTTTCAATAGAACTAGTGGGAATGATCCGACAGCGCTAGGATGATGATGATGACGGGTCTTCAACGGTACCACAGATTATACCTATAATATAGAAAGCATTATAACCATTAGCAGTAATACCTAAACGTTTTATTCTCTAATTTATCTCCTTGTTGCACTATATCATCGTACTAGCGCTTGTTTAAAAATAAAAAAATAACTCGTCGTATTATTATTTGTAATTAGTACCTAAGTAAGTCATTATCATACGAGAGATAACACTGTTTAGTTTAATGTCCACGTAGCACGTTGGTACAACACTACGAGCATTTCAGCCAGGAGTATGGTTAAGCTTTAAAAGACCCACCATACCCCCAGGGGTATTGCCAGGGGTACGGTAGGTCCGCAGCGCACAGTTTTTATATTAACGTACTGTTTGAGGTTTCCATTGAATGAAATGAGAAGAAAACATTTAATTTTTTTAATAAATGTTATAAATAAATCACATTGACTTTTTATTTCCCCACCTTAAATCAATTAATCAAATTTACTTTGAGGCAAATTGAATTTACTCAAGACAGACAAAGTGATCGTGTCGCATCTGAGTCAAATTATTCTTTGTGAAACGGTCAGCATGATGTCACAATGCGCGTTGGTACAGAGAGTATATGTTTATCTCTTTTTCGCGCATGCGATTAGATGTGCTATCTCACTTACACTTCATATCTAATTCTTAGTGTTTTGTTTTGACATATTTATATTAGTGTGCGTACGCTTTTCGCGATGCGTGCCACTCCTAAGCGCCGGTTGCCTTGTCAGTAACCTGTCTACGGTTTTTTACTACTATGTCTATGATCGTAGCCATAACACTCAAAACAATGGCGATTATTCGACATAACGTTCCATTTTATATTTTCAAACAGCTGGTCAGTCACTGTGCGACCTCGAGTCCCTTCCAAATAAAGCTTTAAATTATGTGGGCCGAGTCTACCTCCATGATTCCTATTGTAGGTGCCGCCATGTTTTTGGACGCTCACGTTTGTTAGGTGAATATACATGTTGTCGAGCCAGACACGCTCGAGTCGTATTTCATAGTGCAAAATCTACAAAATCTATTTCGAAACATGTAAGCTTTTAAAGGACGAAAAGAGGTTACCAGGACGTAAATTCTTAAATCGAAAAAGAAGCGGATTACCTATATAGCGAGATATGACATAAGTATCTTTGCTTGTAAGATGATGTTGCAAATATTTTTTAGACTCTCACGACCACTTTTTGAGTTTCGAGAGTTTGTTTATGAGGAAAATGCCGGCCCCTTGGGATTTGCCACAGGGCTTCAAAATCCAGGTTGTTTGTGGGAACTTCCGATACTTTTCGACAAACATGTTGTAGTCGGTGGGTAGGATGTATGTTGTCGGTATAAAATCTAAATATAAATAGCGAGTGATGACTTGCCCGCTTGGGAGTTTCACTTCAGTTTTCTCCGCAAGGGGATTACATTATTTTTCTAAATCTTTTCTGTACCGCTTTATATTTTTTACGAGTAAATCTTTGCGGACGAGCTCGTGATGCGTTGGGAAATGATTAATCATTTGATTGTCGCTAAGTCTTAAGCCGTGTTCCAGGCTGAATATGTTACGACAATTCAGAGTATTTGCCCAGTTTCCAGCCTCTTGCTTTAAAATTATTTATTACAATAGATTTCTCGAAGTCTGTACAAAAAGAGAGGCGTTTACTATCTCCTTGAGAGTGTGCGGGTCATCCGTATATGGCACTTAATTTTTTGCTGTACAATGAAGTCATATCAGATTTGTGGTTTACTTGTATAAAATTAATAAAAAACCGACTAGATTTTCCGCCAGTTTGGAATAAGTTATTTAAGATTATGTAATATTTTTTTGAGTTTTATACCTGACAGCATATGACAGACGAATGTCATTACAATTTATTCCCCTATTTAATTCCAGGCAAAGGAAAATGAGCTGAAACAGCCTTTTTAATTCCTCTTTTTACCCGACTACGGCGAAGCCAAAAGGAAGAGTTAGGCAGTCTATGTGTGTATGTTTGTATGTTCCACCGTAGCGGCATTACTGAACCGATTTTAATAAATGGGGTGTCAATAGATTCGCTATAATGGCGTGGGTGACATATATAAATTTTATCCAAATTTTCTATTACGGAATTAATAGCTCAGATTCAATCTTAAAAAAAATACTGCGATAATCATTACGTATTTAGTATCAAAATACAGGTATTGGTGAGCACATTACAAATATGTACATGTATATATTGTACTGCTTCAGTTAAAATATAACTTTAAAACGCGGTTGTACTTACAATTCACGCGGTTCAGACGCTTTGCGTTACCTATTTTTCTTTCTTTCTTCCTATAAATATGACCATGTTAATATTGCACGGTGAGTTTACATGCTCCATTGGGATACGGAAAAGGATAAAATAAAAAAAATAAGTTTAAAAACTATAACCCGACTACGTCAAAAAGGGGTCTAAGAAGAACGAAACAAAGAAATAGCTCACACAGATATAAATCCAGAAAAGTATAAGTACAGAAATGTTCAAGCTAGAGCCGAGGTCGCACCAATTGTATATGTCGGCGCCTGGGCACCCTCACTCGTCAAGACACCTCTGGATCCATAAATGAAACTAGTTAAATTCACTGATAACTGCAATATATTCTCGAAATGAATCTCACAATACAAAAGTCCGGGGAAAAGTGTCATGTCTGCCAGCTGTCGCATCAACTTAACTTACACGGTATCAAAACATTTAATTACAATATTCAAATTATCGTATGTATGAACTTTCAATTAATCTTTATAATTAAGAAACAATATAGAATTCCAGTTACTTTAACTAAAGCGTCAAAATACGTCTTGATAAATTTAATTAGTTATAAAATTACCAAAATGTGTTGGCGGGCGAGAAATCTAACCAAACTATTTAAGGACGATATTAACCAATACTGCGTTAAGAAATATATGTAAATACAGAAGTATAACACAATTAATATAATATTAATTACAAGCAAATGTGATTGATATTTTACAGGTTATTTAGTTAAAATTTCATTAAAATAAGATTAACTTCCAGGTTTAGATATCATTTAGTCATCTAGATGGCTCTGCTCTACGTTTATGCTTCTACAATATAACAATTCGCTATTGTCAACTTCAAATAGATGACTGTACAATCTCAGTGCGCCCATACGGGCATACCGACCACAAGCGCGCTCTCCGCGCTTGCAAAATTACAAATTATAAAGTTTTTATGACTCTACATTCAAGTGGGTAATTGATAAATTACTGGTGTGCGTCTTTAAGATATGTAATTATAATCTTATCCAGTCACATCATGCTAGAGCAAGCACCAAGTTACTATCACACTAACATCCTCATACAATGACAATACAAAAATGAATTACAGGTTGTACAAAAGTATAGAATAAACGAAAAAAGTAAACAGTTTAGACATCAACACACAGTTATTATCAGTGAACTGTTATTAGCAGACAGTTACAGTCAGTTAACAATGTAGTATCAGTAAATAATACAAAATCAGCAATAGTTCTCTAGATTTAAACTTCAAGTTAATATACTGATCACAACGAACAAGTATAACAGCTTTAACAAAGCACTTAATGTATAAACAAAATGTAAACAAGTTTAACATCAGCAGACAATACAATATTATCAGTTATCTCAGTTACAATTTCATGTTTACACACATAATAACGAAAGGTAAATTATCCTCCTGACACCTGACATTGTAAAAATCAGTGCCATCTTGAAGCCGAATGTCCTAATTATGGAACAAAATTATTTGTACAGTTGAGTCCTGAATTTTCATGTGCTTATAATAAGGTTTATAATACTTTTTGTAGATTTTCGCTAAAACAAAAGTTCTTTTGGGATTATGTAAGGAATATATAGAACTCAATATTGAATGCCAATATTTTGTTCGTTTTTTAGAACATTCGGTCATAATATAGGTATTTTTTTTGTGAAAATCAGAAATGAAAAGTGAGAGATTTTGAACTTATTTAATGAAAATCAAACATATTTTATCTACATTCTAAACTAACAAGTTGCACAGGATTATATTGTTTCTTTGGAAAATATTTTTATGTAGCTACATAAAATAACATACCCTTAACTGACACATGGAAATGTATTTTTGGCCTTTCATCATCCTTTTAGCGTTATTCCAGTTGCAATCTGGGGTCCGCTTTCTAATCTAACCGGATTTAGCTGAATATTATTATTATTTTTGGCCTTTATTAGGAAAAAAACAAAAATCAAAAAAACAAAATGTCCCACAAACTTTGGTAATCATAATTGTTACAAATGATGGACAAATTAAATCCAACAAAATTTATATTTCTGGACAATATATCTATATATGTACGAACGAAAACAGTTTCTTATTACTTTATTACTTATTTTCTTATTACTCATTATTGCCATTAAAGACTAGGTTCCCTTTTATGGAACAAATAATTTGGTGCACATATTTTGATAAAAATATCATAAGTCACGGCAAACTATTTAAATAAACACTATATTGATACCAAAAACAAACCTAAAAAAGTAAGATTTTACTAAATCAGTAATAGATAACATTGAATATTAACGATTTAACTTACCTCTGCCCACGCGACTGGTCATCTTGACGCATAAACTGCGAAATACTGAGCAAACTGTCAAATCTTATTGTGTAGGGAAGGGATACACATATTATGTTTCATTTTTATCAGAATATTTATGTTTTAAACATCAAGTATTTAAGTTATAGGCAAAGAAAAAATATTTCTTTTTTTGGACCATCCGTCCTTTATGGAAGGTCGGGATTTACAAAAGGCATGTTTTATTTTGTTCCAAAATATGGCCGCTAGGTCCCAGGAGGTTATAGCTTGCATAAAATTAACAAACACAGATAGCAACAACTGAACCACAATGACAATTCAATATTGGTAACAGATTCTCATATTAATAAACATACTATTCAAAGAAATAGTTTACAATATTAATTACAGGCAATCACTCGTCCCAAGTCTAGCCCTACAAACTACAGGCATCACCCATCCCGGGTCTAGCCTAACAAACTACAGGCAATACCTATCCCGGGTTCAGCCATCCAAATAACAGCCATCACCCCTCGTGGGCTATAGCCATCCAAACATCAGGCATCACCCATCCTGGGCTGTAGCCATGCAAACAACAAGCATCACCCATCCTGGGATGTAGCCCTCACACCAAGACCGGGATACAAGGATGTGCGTGGTGGCCAGCCAGCACTTGAGGAAGGATGTTTTGGATACGAATGAAATAAATAAACAAACACACAACACTAAAGCACAATTACAAAAACACAATTACAAAAAACCCAATTATAGAAAACACAAATTATAATATTACATAGGTCCAACGTTGTCAGTCGTTGAAGTACAAAGAACTAAAAATAAATTACAAATACGTCCTATAGATTCTTCCGCCCATACGGTCAGACAGACAATACGGTATAGTTCTGCTCATACAGTTATTGATGTTGATCAGCAACAAAGGTTAGCAAACAATGCTGGAGTCCAGCTTAGTACAGCACTCATGCGGCATGTGTGCGCGTAGCCCACAGACGAAACCACCGACGTCAAAAGGGTAGGCCACCGTCATCCATACATATTAATCAGTAAAGGACCGCTCGTCCATCCTCTCCTCACGTGAAGTCCAGGTCATCTGCCAGGATGTCATCATCAACCTGCAACACTCAAAAGGCAGGTGGTGGGCAACATTTCCCACCCAAATATTGGTTCCATGAACCTTGGTAACTGTAGATGAAATAAAATTCTACTCTTGCAAAGCGGTGCCGAGATGTACGGTGCCGAGACGTGGACACTCACAGTGGGACTAGTCCACAAACTAAAAGTCACGCAGCGAGCTATGGAACTAGCTATGCTTGGCGTCTCTTTGAAGGATAAAATCCGAAACGAAGTTATCCGACAAAGAACCAAAGTTACCGACATAGCCCATAGAATCAGTAGACTCAAGTGGCAGTGGGCTGGCCATATCTGTAGAAGGACTGATGGCCGATGGAGCAAGCGTATCCTAGAGTGGAGACCACGTCTCGGCAAGCGTAAGGTAGGGCGGCCCCCGGCTAGGTGGACCGACGACATGAAAAAGGTGGCTGGGACAGACTGGATGCGGAAGGCTGAGGACCGTGTACTGTGGCGCGTGTTAGGAGAGGCTTATGTCCAGCAGTGGACTGCGATAGGCTGATTGAAAGCGTTGCGGCCTATTAAGCTATATCTATATATCAGGCATGTTCAACCTGTGCGTTGGTCTGTAAGTTATCTTTGCTACAACAGTGTTGGAGCCCAATTTTACACATAAGGTAAAATACAAAAGACACTGAATTTTCTCAGGTTCTGTCTGACAGTGCCATTTTGGATAATCAAATATAAAGTTATCAGGATACCCATTTGTAGTTTTGATAAAACAGTTAAAACTCAATATATTCAAAATAAGTTTTATCCACATCAAACAGGAAAACAAAATGGCAAGAACAAGGAGAGGCCTATGTTCAGCCGTGAACAGTCGGACTGTGGATGATGATCATAAATATGAAATGATTTCAAACCATATTGCAGATTAAAGGATTTCGAAAATACTAGTGCTATTATTATTACTCATGTAAGAACAAGTTGAATCCAATATTGAATATTTTTAGGCATAGTGCAAGCTGTGAAATCGTTGAACTGTCTGCCAATTGAGCCATAAAAGATAAATTTACAAGCTACCGGTATTTCAAAGAAAGATTAGTGCTTTCTGATTTTTAAAAATGATTCCACTCAGTTAAGGAATTAAAAAACATGATATAAAAGTTATTAAAGACATTCAGATATTGGTATTTTATAATTAATTAAACATTTTATTTATTTATGTAAATAGACCTTTCTTTTCTGAAATAAATGTTTTTATTTATGGTTTGTCTACACATTAACTCTTTCATTAGGTAATTCAACTTAAATTTTATGTATTGTTTTATTATTAATGTGTATACTAATTATGGTTGTGAGTTTATATCAATAGTTTTTTTGACATTATATTTAAGGGAATTTTTCTAAATAATGTTAATATTTATTTTAAACTGTTAACATGTGATGTTAATGTAATTCTTATTAATTGTAAATACAATTAATAATTGTTTATCTAAATAAATAAACTCAAACCGACTCTAATCATAACTCTGACTAGGAAATAAAGCATGAGTAGTCCCTACAATTACTTTTATTTGCTAAGAATAAATACTGCTAAATGGGAAAAGAGATATGGATTTTCACATCATGTTCTTTAAGCCCACTTATCATTATCGTAATAATCATATTCTTAACTGTCTTGTATCCCAAAAGAGCTAAGCAATAAGGTTGGCACTAAATTTTATTGGTTTATCACTGATTCTTGAATATAGATACCACTAACTTTGCAAATGAACTCACTAATAAAATAAATTTTATTTACCAAGTATAACACTAAGGCTTGGTATTTATAAAATATCAGCAGTCACCTGCCTTAAGACTTTCAACCTAAAATGCTTAGAGGTGGACTATTATAGAACCTAAGTGAGTGCCTATGTCCATAAAGGAATCTACTGCCCTGATCTCATGTTTCTAGCTTCAGTAGTTTGGGTTAAGCAAGGACTTATCATCATTGTTGGGACAAATCATTCTATACAGGTATAAAATTAAACGACAAATATTAAGATAATTATATTGGGTTGCATTGTCTGTTATTGTATTTCCTTAACTTTAGCTCCAAGTTGACATTAACAATTTCAACATTGTGTTAAACATTTCGAAATACGTCGCCATTTTAAGGGGTTGTAAGTGGTTGGGGAGAGTAAGGGGGAGGGTTTGGGCCTCCCCTCACAATTTACACCCGCCGGAAATACTTGGTTCCCTTAGAAAAATAAAAACTATATGCTCTCCAAACATCAGTGTGTATGGTAGTGCAAACTTCCACATTCTTCACACTAGTTTAATAAACTGAGGTTGAAGAAAAAACATTCTCATTCATAAATTTCTAGCTAGGATTACAAAGTACACCTTTGTGACTTCATATCTATCTTAGTCACCGCAAAACCCTTTGCCTACGTCAACAAGCCGGCATAATCTTATAAACACTGATAAAATAATTTTCATGTGACTCATAATACAGCTTGTATACCTACACAGAGTCCACACAAAAGAACAAGGAACAAGTACAAACTTGTGAAATATTGTCAGAATGATAAATTAACCGTTTCGACATTATTAGAGTACGTAACTTGTATGCCATAATATGTAACATGTGAGACGGGTATAAACCTTTCTCAATGTGACGTGGACTTTTAAGGAGGTTGCTTGCAATAATATTGGTCAGTCGTGCCTCTTTAGTTAGAACTACCAGCGGCGTCAAAATATCTTATTTCAAAAGCTCTCTAGAGTCAAAATTTTCAAAATTTCTTGTTAGTGCCTACGTGATAAATGGAACCTAGTCTAATGTGTCTAGCTACAGTTCTTTGGGCTCTGCAATGATACGTTAGTCTGTTTATGGCTATGTATATATGTCCGTTAATAACTATGCACTTGCTATCACTATGTATCCTATAGCTTAGTCTGAAAACTATTCAGTACCATACATTTTTTAAACTGGTTGGCCTACCAGGTGATTATTTCAGTTAAAAGATAACCCGTAGAGCTATTTTCTATCGATGAATACAGGCATATTCTTAATTCCACTGAGACGCCTTATCTAGATAGTTCTGGTTCAGTCAGTGCGTGTTTTAATCAAAATATTCAAGTCTAAATAATGATGAATATAGTCTCATTACTATTTGGTATTCCATCGTCTCAATTACGACTGTTTACATAGACATTAAACTGATTTTTAGCAGATAGATCAACATTTATATAACCAATACACATGTAAATATCTTCCGTTGACCTCAAAGCGAATATTTTGTAATATTCTTTCTTCTTACCAGTGGCCACATTTCGGCAAAATGCGAAGATGACGGCCGATTCGATGTTCACAGCGCGCTCTATACGATCTCCGCCACTATCACCACAAAGTAGAATACGACATAGATAACGCATTCCTCGATAAGCTTGGAGATGTGGCCAAGTTTTAAAATCCCGGCCACAACTTGCCAGTTCAGAACTGATCTTGTTTTACTTGTTATGCAATCCATCTCAGTTGTACAGAATTGTTGAAGTTCAAAAGTGATGGATGTCTGCGCAACTTGTAAAGAAGTGACGTCTTGTCATTAATTTAGGATAATTGTGATTTATGCAAGGACCTTATTGTTTTCGTTGGAATGTCCCTGTCGCCGCCAATTGCCTGGTACCCAATTTGTAGCTGCATGTTCCCACCTATCCGGGTGTATGTGGCAGACATGTTCGGCCCAGTCCCACTTTAGTCGGGCTGATTTGGCTCCTACATCGTCCGTCCGCCCGTTTTCGAGCGCAGCGTAGTGTTACGGACGTGTTCGGTCCTCTTCAGCCCCAGAATGCTACGCTCCATGGCTCTTTGGCAAAGCTTCAACTTGGACTTCTGAACCTCGGTCAGGGCCCATGTTTGAGCACCGTAGGTTAGGATGGGCAGCATACACATGTCAACGAGTTTCCGCTTTAGTGATAGTGGAAGGTTTCCCTTCATCATCTGCTTCATGGTCCAGAAAGTCTTCCAGGCATTTTCGATTCTCTGTGTAATCTCCTCATCTTGCCTGTTATCGAGGGATACTATGTGGCCTAAGTAAGTATACTCGTCGACATAGTGTATTATCTGCCCATCTACCATACGTTTGGTCATGAGCTGAGAGTTTGATCGATTCATTTGAAGTTCAACTTGAAGACTTGCAGAGCTGAGGTCTTTTAGCATTAGCTCGAGCTCCAATGCAGAGGATGAGAAGAGGACGATATCGTCGGCGAACCGAAGATTTATTAACCTTCTGCCATCGCCATCAATGCCTTTTGATGTCCAAAAAGCCAACGGACTGGTAAAAACGTGTTGAAGGACACTCGTAAATAATTTAGGAGATAGCGGATCCCCCTGTTTGACACCTCTTTCTATTTGGAACGACTGACCTGAGAATTGCAATTTTACCTCTGCTGTGCTGTTGTCGTATATTACTTTGAGGAGGTTTATATAGGTTTTGTTGATGTTCTGATTCCGTAGAGCAGTTTCTATTGCTTGATGAGTTATACTATCGAAAGCTTTGGCGTAGTCAACAAATGCTATGTATAGGGGTAGGTTAAATTCATTACATTTTTCGATAATTTGGTTAAAGGTTTGGAGGCACTCAATAGTGGAAAAGCCGCTTGTTCAGTAGGTTGGTGTTGGTCCAATTGCCCGGCAATGCGGTTTTCAATAACCTTTACTAAAGCTTTATATAGGTGGAAAATCAAACTAATGAGTCTGTAATTACTGGTGTCCTGTTTTCCGCCTTTTTTGTGTTATAAATACGATATACGTGTATGATTCTCACTATAATAACATAAATATACTTAGTTTGAAGCAGAATATTAGTTTATATTCACGTAAAAAGTTAAATGTTTAATGTGAATGACGAGTATGTAAAATAATATTAATTTAATTAAATGCACTAACTGTCGTTAGGTACCTTTAGGTAACTTTCGGTCTTCACTTTTAATTTAGAATTAGACTCTTAACTGCCATTTTTATTCTATAGATGAATATAAAATTCGAAGGCCTTATTAGTCGAATAAAATTGTCTTGACAAGTTTCGAATAGACTTTCTACATGGAGATGAATAATGACATTGCAAAAGAGAAATTGTGTAAATGTACATTAATTATATTGCGTCATATCTGCTATGATTAATTACAATATCTTCTTCAGTGGGGAACGCTTAATTTTGTCCCCAATATGACAGATGAATGTAAAATATGGTTCAATTTCCGTACTTCAGTCCATTCCTTGAAACCCTGATAGTGTGAAATATGAAAGGGGTAGAATTAAAGCTACAATACAATTAATAAATGACTTCAAAGTGAAAGAGACGTACATAATTTATATTAAAGTAGAATGGGAATATAAAATTCAGAGTAGAGTCTATACCCCACAAAAACCTACATTAATTAATTTAAGCGGTGTGTTCTGGTGATGTCAATATCCAGATTATTAAAGAAGAAGAAGAATTGAAGAACATGCGATGTATGTACTCGTAATTATTAATATAACACTGATTAAATATTATTATTATGAATGTAACACTGATTAAAAGGGTTAAAAACTTTTCTATATTAAATAAAAAACTGTCCATTTTATACTTATTGTAAACAATGATTACATAATTGCACCGCGCGCGGGCTAGGGTCCGTGCTAGGGTGCCGGCTATATGAGACGCTCGACGCGCCGCGTCCGCACTTCGCTCGCCGGCACCCGCGCCGCTGCATAATTATGCATTGAAAGTTAAATACGTACACCGACATACGAAGTGTGTACGTACCTAGAAAATATTACTTTTGTTTTTCTAATCCTGTTTTTTGGGTATCTAATTGTTTTTTTGTTGCCCTGGCTAACATATGAGTATAGACTACTCATGTGCCAGATTATTTACCTATGATTATTATTTGTTTCATTCTGTGTTTTTGTATCTTTAATAATTTTATTGTACTAATTAACGTCCGTGCGGCGCTTAAGGTACACACAGAATACCAGCCTTGTATTATGGAGACTACAATGCAACAATACAACTGAGTGTGTACCTATTTGTCACAGACTAATGCTATGCCTTGCGTTTAACGACAAATAAATAGTTATATACGAGTATATCATCATATCAGCCGAACCAATGTTTTTTTTTTTGTGTCGGGTTGGAAAATCCTCGTGGAGTCCCTCCGCCCTGGGGGGAAGGACGAAGGGGACTGTCAGACTCTTACTGACTAAAAACCAACCCGTGCTCCTTATGTTCCCATGTGTCGGAGGATAGGGTTTCACCGAAGCATTCCTCGCTACCCCCCGAAGAGTATTGGCCCGCCAGATGGTAAGGCGGGCCCCGAACGAAACCCCCTTGGCGGCGGATGAAGGTGTTGGGCTCCGCCGCCAAAACACCCAGCGGCTGCAGAGGATAGGGAGGACGGCAACGCAACACCGCATCTCCTCTTCCTCTGCGGCCCCACCGCGACGCAACGATGGTGCGCCCCCATTTGGTCGCGGGAGATAGGGCGCGCGGCAACGCAACACCGACACGCCTCTCCTCCCGCGACCGCACCCGTCTACGAGGGACAGACAGAACTGTCCCCCGCACCCGCACCTTGGGACGCATCCTACGCAGGGCTCACGCAAGCCCACGTGGAGCGTCCCCTCCCGGGATCCCGCTTAGCTTCACCGTGGGTGTACCTCAAACCCACGGTTAATGAGCCCCCCCACCACGACAAGGTGGAGATCCCACGGGGGGGACCAATGCTTACCCCAAGGCTCTTCACATGGACAAAACTTGAGCTAACCTCATCCATCCGCTGCCCGCGATCCCAATAGTGTCAGTAATAGTCAGTCCACCTTGCGGGAGAAATTATTTATATTGAACATATTAATCGATATTTACCGATGGAGCGGTGAGTTTATTATTTTTAATAATTTATGAAAAACGTGAGAGAAATGTGAAAATGTATAACAATTGTAATATAGATTCATCACAGTTACCGCATACCTACCGTAAAAAGGCAGTTACATAGGGAATGCTCGGTATATTGAGAATAACATGGATACCCAAACAACTGCAACACTGGTATCAACTATCACAAAATAAATTGTATCTACTGTCACAAAGCCTTGATATTCGGCGTGAAAAAGTGGTGTGAAGGTAGACTTATTAAAGGCGGTAGACAATTTTCATTCACTTCAAAAAAAGGAGTTGTGATAATCATGTAATAATAAACTTAGACTTAGTTCTGCACAGCTGTAGTCAGTAACCTTAAATAGAATGCTAACCAAAATACTAGAAAAAGTATCTCAGGAAATTATTTAGGAGCCCAGAAAATTAAAACTGAAGGAAATTTAAAAGAAAAAGTATTCGTAGTTCCAGAATTGTTTTTATACCTTTTTGGTGTTGAGTTTAGTTGTTGCGTAACCAGAAGCATTGTGTTCATTAGCTTCGAGGACATGAAGTGCGTGAAGAACCTAAACCTTTTTGTCCAAAGTAACATTGTCTCTGACGTTTTGAATTACAGAAACTCAACTGGGTACGCCAATTTTAAGAGTAGTCGTTTTCACTTCGACAAGCGATGGCACTTTCTGTTGGACTTTATAATATAATTCTGTGTGTTTAGTACAAATATTATATCATTAAGCATCAAAATAGGCCGGTATGACAGTGTTGAGCGGAAAATACTAATGTTCTTTAAGGAAAACGTATTATTTGCTTCAAATATAATACATGCCACGCATCCTTTACCCGGGTTGGAATGAACGGTATGAGTAAGGATACCCAGAAACATCCTTATACTAACCAACTCCAAACCACACGGTGAACCAGGGCGGCCCATGTAGAGATGCCACGGCAATTAGCATAGCTGTTTGTGATACAATCGTGTCTCTGCTAGAAAGGGGCCTAAAAGATCTTAATAAAGTTTTTTTTATATTATACTTATGAAAAAACTGCCTACTGAACATTAAAGCACTATTTTCGAATCAGTCTAACACATACTTAGTGATAGACTGATGGACTAAATAATGAGAAACTAAGCCGTATTTTTAATGGATAGCGATCATCATAAAAAGTCGCATATTTTTTTTTTATTATTATTATAGACTCACGCCTGGATCCCCGAAGGGGTAGGCAGAGGTCTAATATTACACCCACATTTCGCCATGAATTTTAAGGTCCCACGTAATAGGGAGCGAGCCTATTACCATTACCGGGCACATCACCAAACTCCGTGGTGCTACTGAGAATTCAGAAAATCCAAAGCTGGTAACACTTTGCCCGACCCGGGAATCGAACCCGGTACCTCTGATCAGCAGACGCATACGCTATCCACTAGACCACGGAGGCAGTTCGTACATACCTACATAATACTTTAAAAATAGGTTTCGCATTTTATTCTGTTTGGTAAGAACTCGCGTGCTTATTTATTCTACTCGAAAGCTCTATAAGAAATTTAAATTGGTTGCAAATAAACAACCCAAATATAACATAAACAAAGAAACCAACAATTTAAAAGCCTCGGCTTAAAAATACAGAATAGGAATATTTGATGCATTTAAATTACAAAGTTCGCTGTTTGCTCATATCGAGTGTCAGGCAGGTCGTTTATCGAAAGAAAAATGGAGCGTCGACTTGGTTTACTTCTTATTTCAATTGAAGTTATTCACCAGCTACATTTCAAGCTGCACAATTCAGTTTGAATTTATAGTGGGAAGTTATTCCAGCCGCAGTAAATTCCTCGAGTTAGCTATTCACGCTGTACATAAAGGCTCTCGGAACAATATTAACTTCAATAGCTGCAAATAAGTGTTTTGTTTGTAATATACGAGTATGTATGTGAGTTCGTGAATGAATGCATATGTGGCGTAGCAGTTTAAATTGTTGCTTCGACAGTGATGTTTACAAGTTGTTGATTTGATGAGCAATGCCTATAATTCTGATAGGAGTAAAGCTCTTCTTAAATTGCAATCAATAAAGAAATATCATACCTACTTTTGCAAAATAAATTTATGATATCTCAGAAGCATGCATAAGAAGCTGCATTCGTATTACTTTATCCTTCCAGGAGCATAGCGGTAAAACGATTGAACCGTTATTTTGTACAATACCTATACGAGAAGCTATATAGTATTAACAAGCTTATTTCAATACTGATAGTATTCTTAATAAATATTTGTAATCTGTGGAACACGGTGATCCGTGATAACACCGAGACACCAAACACCGAAATATTAAACATCCATATTAAAATCATTGGTTTTCACTATGATACTAGAAACAAAATATCCCGATAAGCGGCAATAGGCTCGCCACCTATTACGTGGGATCAAAACATTGGCGAAAAGTGAGCGTTTAATTTGCCTCTGCCTACCCCTTCGGGGAAACAGGCGTGAGTCTATGTATGTATGTATGTATCTACTAGAAACATTTTATTCGAGAAATTATAATAAGCGAAATAAACTTGTATTTACGACCTCACGTCTAAACGACGTACCAGATTTTTTCACGGAAATTGATCGTCAGACAGGCTTTATCGTAATGGGATTATTTCTAATGTTGACAGGTTGGATATGACTTGTAGCTGGGCGTGTGCTCAACTAAATGTTCTTTTTATACGTCAAACTGATAAAAATACATACATAGTCTCACGCCCCGAAGAGGTAGGCAGAGGTGTATTTCTACACCCACTATTCGCCAGATATACTTTAGTCCAGATATAAGTGTCCAAAAAGGCACGTTTGGCTGTACATAGAGGTGTGTTAGTGCCTACCCTTATGTATGGTAGTGAAAGTTGGGTATGGCAGAAGAGATTTGAAAGTAGAATAAATGCTGTTGAAATGAGAGCACTGAGAAGTATGTGTGGTGTGTCTTTGACCGACAGAGTAAAGAATTGTGTGATACGAGATTGGTGTGGGGTAAAAGAAGATGTAGTGACAAGCATTGGGAAAGGCATGTTAAGATGGTTTGGGCACATGGAGAGGATGGATAACGATAGACTGACAAAGAAGATATATAAGGCAAGTGTGAATGGGACAGGACAAAGGGGAAGACCTAGGAGAACGTTCTCTG
The DNA here is from genome assembly GCA_944739405.2 of Euclidia mi. Lineage (NCBI taxonomy): Eukaryota > Metazoa > Arthropoda > Insecta > Lepidoptera > Erebidae > Euclidia > Euclidia mi. The sequence goes on from OX123182.2 coordinate 58,168,926, forward strand.
ACCAGATTGGAGACATCCTGAAAAAAGGACAAGTCAGAAGTACCCTTAACAGAAGAGCATGCATGAGAAACTAGATGGGAGTGAGTGAAGCAAGTGAGGTATGTCAGGATCGTTGCAAATGGCGTTCCGTAGTCTCTGCCTACCCCTCCGGGAAACAGGCGTGAGTCTATGTATGTATGTATGTATACTTTAGTCCCACGTAATAAGGGGCGAGCCTATTGCCGTACCGGGCACATTTACAGTACTGCTACTGAGAATTTCATGACAGAAAAACCCAATAACACTGCCCGACCCAGGAATCGATCCCGGGACCTCCCGATCCCACGCGCACATTTATGCCGCGAGACCAACGAGGCAGTCGTATAGGTTTTGATGTCGAGTTTTCCGTCTCTACGCAAAGATGGTATTTGCATCGTGTTATGCCTTAGTTGCCTCTTACGACGCCCACGGGTTGATAGGGGGTGGTGACACTTGTATTCTATGCCGTCAACCACACACATAAAAATAACAATGAAAAATCCTATTAGCATTGGGATTTCCAAGTGAATGGACTGAAAAACAGGGAATCGCGCGCATTTCGTTGGAACACCGCCGGTGCAATAAAAAAGCACCATAGAGCTCAGCTGTAATAATTCAAAATTGGCATGCAAACAGTTTCTGCTTCTGGGAATAAACTGTAAAATGTTGGTAGAAGTCTTGGCCATACACGGATAACTCAACTTGCAACGTCATAAATGTAAAAAGAATAAAAAACATGCAACGCCATTTTCACGATTCGATATAGTACTTAGCTGTATCGGATAGTGGAAACATGACATGGCATAGCATTTACTTATAGCTCCTTATTTACCTAAAGCAGTATTATTTATAAAGTATCAAACCAACAACACTGTTATAGTTAATATGTCTTCGTCGTCAGAGACTACGCCATATTTCGCAGTAGAACATACTGTTTTAATGCAACGTTGAGACATCATTTCGTATTCAACTATATAAAAATTCAATAAGGACAGCCTCTGTGGTCCAGTGGATAGCGTATGCGTCTGCTGATTGGAGTTCCAGGGTTCGATTCCCAAGTCGGGTAAAAGTGTTACTGGGTTTTTCCAAATTCTCAGTAGCAGCACAGAGTCTGGTGATGTACCCGGTAACGGCAATAGGCTGGTCCCCCATTTACGTGGGAACTAAAAATTCATGGCGAAATGTAGGTGTAATATTTCAGCACTGCCTACCCCATCGGAGATAAAGGCGTGAGTCTATAAATAAAATAAATAAATATTTTTTTTGTTGACTACGGTGGAAACTCTCCTTATGAGCCATCTCAACTCGATGCCAACCCGGCCAGCGTGTGATCGACCAGGCGTGGAACCGGCAGAGGTGGTGTGTCGAGGCTCTCCCCAGGCGTTCGTGGCATACCCTAAAACCACCGGGGTCCCTACGGGTCCCGAGTAGTGGCGAGGTCACGCGATTCGCAGATAGCATACTTTTCCGTGACCCGCCCGGGACTGGCCCGCCTTAGGTGTTGGCAAGCCCCGCCTCGTAATACTACTTGGGAGGCGGCGCCAGCGCGGACACTACGCTGCCTCCTTGCCTTTTGGCGGACGGGGAGCAGACCCAGCGCTCACCGTCGCAGGCACTAAAACGGTCGCAGGGGATAGGGAGAACGGCAACCTGACAACACCGCATCTCCTCTTCCTTTGCAAGATCTGTGCTCTGCGGCCCCACCGCAACGCATCAAATGGTGCGCTCCCATTTGGTCGCGGGAGGTAAGGCGCGCGGCAACGCAACACCGACACGCCTCTCCTCCTGCGACCGCGCCTGACTGAGAGGGACAGACAGAACTGTCCTTCTCCACAGATTTCAATGTTATTTTTAGTGTTAAATTGATTTGGAAGTGTGCCTGCTGTAAGTCGATAAGCTCGCTGTCCAATTTATGTTTATCTTGTGCTTCGGAGCTTCAAACAATATAATAATGTATTGTTATATTTAATTGTCCGATACAGTGATTTTCAATTGACGCTTCTGATTGCAGAACCGTGACTTACTCGTAGATGTCAAGTTCTTAGTAATGTAGTTACACCAATTTATTATTGATCTTTGCATTTTCACTTTGCTGAAGACAAGTACAAAATACATCACCAGTCGCTAAAACGAATGATATCTCGATTATTACACACTCTGATAATGTGTGCCAAAATGTGTGTGATAGGTACTTACATTTAAGCATCTACAAATTAACAAAATCTTTAGGGGCAGACAGTTTCATCTGCCAGTTTTTGTTCTGAGTACAATGAATTTTGTTCCTGTTGCCTGAATTAGTTGTATGCTTGCTAATGGATTTCATTTTAGTTTTTAGTGTTCTTTAATTGTTCATTGATTAATTTAATTTAAGAATCCTTCGCTATATTTTGTATGGTATGTAATGTAAAGATTCGAATATGTAAAAAGGCAACATGTAAATGGCTCAATCCCGCAGTTGCAATGAACACAAACTAAATATAATCACATCAAAAACAATAGTTTGTGGCCATAATACGAAGTGTTGGCCACAAACTATTAGACAACCCACAACATTCAAGGCAGTGTGAAGCGTCAAGAAGGCCGCTCAAACCATTACGCTGCCCGTGTGGTCAAATTAATAAATTATAGCGTTTTGCGTTTTCATTTAGTGAATATGAAAACTGCATACCAGATCTAACTAGTTTTCAAATCCATGATTTGTTTTACCAATGTATGAAACGGATTTTAAGAATCTAATTAATATCTACAATAGGTTGGTACTACCGCTTATCAATTTTATAAAATTGCTTTGGCTTTAGACTTCATCTGATGTCAGATTATAAAATAAATACTTACCTCAAAAATATCTCATAAATAGCTTCATTACTCTTACAAAGAATATTTTCAACGTTATGTATTAGGGATCATATATTTTATGTTCGCCACAAATACAAAATGAAGTCAATTTCACTCAAAGCTCTTTGAAGCTTTTGCGTATTGAACGAAAATCTATGATTCGAATAAGCCCTTTCATATAAAATTAAAATTCCTTTAAAACTCTAATTCGACTATCTTTGCAGAACAGTTACTTATACGGGCAGATAATAATTTATTCATGTATAATATGTATGTAGTCTCAAGTTATCTTCGGTGTCGTCAGCAGTCTGTCCGCCTTGATGAGTCATCATTGAACTGGTGCGACAACAACTCTGGCGTTCCTCAAGGCGGTATCATTTCTCCTTTGCTTTTTTCTATGTTTATTAATATCTTAACTCAAAATCTTCAATGCGATTATCACTTGCATGCCGATGACCTCTTGATTGCCAAGCGGCAATGCTTTCCGCAGCATAATATTCTAGAAATGAGAAAATAGAAGAATTAAGAAGATGCTGGTTTAATTTCGTTAACATGGTATTTAACTCTTTTGCGACGTACTTGCAAAGTGACATTTCGATTACCATGAACTTGAACGATTTTATATGGGCCTTTCCATATAGGAGACAGAGCTTTTCTTAAACGATGGTGATATTTTAAATAAACTAATTCACCAACTTTATAGGATATTTGACGCGAACTGCTGTCATAATATTATTTTGACCTTTCTTTGTTATTTATTATATTTTGAATCGCTTTTTCGCGACTGAAACGCATACGATATTGTAAAGCCCGAATATATTCATGATATGTTGTATTAGTATGAGTTGCATAAAGTGAAGAAGGAATTACTGGTTTATAACCCTATAACAACTCATAAGACGTGAAATTTGTACTAGAATGAGGCGTAGTATTGTAAGCTAAAATTGCAGTAAATAGGTAACAGTGCCAGTCGTTTTGATTTTCGTTAACAAAATATTTGAGATACTCTTTTAAAGTGGCATGAGAGCGTTCCAGAGCTCCATTTGTCTGTGGATGATACGGAGTAGTAAAAAGATTTTTAATTTTTAGTATCTCTGTAAGCTTTTTAAATAAATCCGAAGTGAAACAAGTACCAAGATCAGTTAAAATAGTTTTAGGAAAACTAAAAAGAGACATAAAGTGTACAATATTCCGTGCAATTTCTTCACTGGTTGCTGTAACCATGGGATAAGCGCTAGAGAATTTGGTAAGGTCATCTTTTAGGGTTAATATGTATTTAAAATTTTGAAAACCTGCTTCGGGAAGGGGACCAACAACGTCCAGTGCAAGTCGTTCAAATGGCCTTGTACTAATGGAAGTGATTTCCATTGGAGCTTTATTTGACATTCTTAAAGGTTTATTAATTTGACATAGTTGACATTTCTTAACATAGTCAGTAATATCTGAGCGCATACCTTTCCAATAATAAGATGATTTTATTCTCTTGTACATTCGGTTAGTACCTGGGTGACCAGCGATTGGAGAATCATGGTTTTCTTTTAATATTTACATTATTGACTGATACGTATGAATTTTGTAAGAGGAAGCGATTGCGAAGTGGAATGAGCCATGTTTGGACTTATTATCCTAGATGTAAAGAGAGAATTATTACTGCTCGTGATTTTGTGTCTGGTACTTTAGATGATCAAATGCATGCTATGAAATCACCTGATGCGACTGCTCAGCGTATATGTGTTGGGTTTGATGTACCTTTGTCATCGCTTCCTTTAAAGACCGATCAGCATCGTTATTGGCATTATGTTTGCTACTTATGCTACTTATACGTTTACTACTCGTTATATTAATGCTCATTTTAAAGAATAAATAGTTTTGTGTGTGAAATTTGTGTTTCATTTCAAATTTCCCTTCCTCACAGGTAAAGTCGTCACGTCGGCCATCTCGCCAGCAGCCTTGGATAGATTTTATAGCTGATGTGGGTCATATGAATGTGCCTTCATTAATGAAAATACAAATATTTTGTGGCAGAATAAACTATAAAGACAGACTATTATTTGCAGTGTTTACTGTGTTGAGTGGGTTTGATCCAAATTATATGTTAGAAGTGTTTTCTTGTGTTAATGATAGATGGACATTAAGTAAGAAAAGGAAATTTTTGGATGTGTGTAAATGGTTAACTGAAGGGCTTGCCCACGATAATCCATTAATCGTAAATAGATATTTTGGTTTTAATATACGTACTGGCCGAGTTGAGTATCTCAGCGGGAGGTCGTATACGTCACCGTCATGGCGGCGGGGTCGCCCAAGGAGCCATGCGGTCGCCACATGTCGCGACGCGCCGGTCTAGAACAACCTACCGGCGCGTCCGCGCTAAGCATAAATACGCCAGATGCTGAAAGTTCTAAGTCAGTGAAGACTAAGTCGCGTAAGACTCCGGGTGTTCATTTCTTTATAACTGTAGAATTGAAAGAGTATTATGAAAGCTGTCGTCAAGATTTGTTGGATTGGTTTAGTGGAGTTTCTTCATTTTCTTCATTGCACTTGAGGAATCTCGGTCTTCTTCAAGAGTAAGTTTTCATTTACATGCTTATATAGAATTAGATACCCCTACTTATATTGGTGATTTGCAAGAGTATTTAAGGACTTGCTTTGATGATTTGCATTTTGATATACAACCGTGTAAGTCTCCTAAATCTTGTTTGAAATATATTACTAAGGAAGATAGATTTCCGTATTTTAATGTTAAGGAGTCGTCTCTTCATTTTGCCTATAGAGCTCGTATGTAGGCAATGCGTGCTAAGAGTTTTAAATTTGATGATCCATTTGTTATTGAACATCGTTTTTGTTGGCACTTCGGCTGGAGTTGGATATATTAACTGATTTTTGTAAATGTGGATTTTAATATTGGTGTTACTAAAGATATAGGAAATCATATTATAGATTTTAGTATAAGGTAGCTTAGAAAAAGGGTCAGAGAAGTCTGATATTGCTAAATCAGTAACATTTGAATTTTCTGTAATGATTTTATCTCTAAGCTTTAGAAGTAGGTTATAGATATATTTAAATTTAGTCTCTTCGTAGTGATGAACTTTAGTATATAAGAAATAGAAAGTTTTGTTCTTTTCGACAAACATTTGAATTGTGAAAGGTTCACATTCAGAATTTAGCAAAGTTTCAGAATTTTCTAGCTGTGTTAAAATTTCTTCACAGTGGGGTATAGAATTGTCGAAATCTAAAGAAACAGGGGGAACAATAGTATTTAATTTAGTTAAATGTAAACTTTGGGAATAATAATAATAATAGTATTAGAAATTGGAAGGCGATTAGTGAACTGGAGTTTAAAATATTTTTCATAAGTTAGGTTATTTAAGCTATTAATATCTATCACATTAACGGGACATCGGGATAAGGCATCGGCGTTAGAGTTGAGACGACCTTGTTTATACAAGATTTCATAGTCGTACTCCTCGAGTTTGAGGCGCCAACGTAATAATCTACTGCCTGGGTCTTTAACGTTAAATAGCCATACGAGAGGTCTATGATCCGTAACGATTTGAAATTGATTACCGTATAGGTAAGAGCGAAACGTTTTAACGGCAAATAAAATAGCTAACAACTCCTTTTCGGTTGTCGAATAGTTTCCTTCAGCACGATTCAGAGTACGAGAAGCAAACGCTATCGGTTTGTCTTTCCCTATAGGTCCTTGCGAGAGGACAGCTCCGACAGCATAATTACTGGCATCGGTAGTAACAATAAAAGGTTGCGAAAAATCTGGATATTGGAGAATTGGGGCAGTAGTTAGTTTTTTTTTTAAGAATTTCAAAGGCTGTTTGTTGTTCAGGGGACCAGTGGAAAGTGACATCTTTCTTTAATAAGGATGTAAGATATTTCTTAAGTTTTGAAAAATTGTTAATGAAACGGCGATAATAACCAATAAGACCTAGAAATGATTTGACCTCCTTAGGGTTTTTAGGAATTGGGAATTGAGACACGGCCTTGACCTTTTCGGGATTCGGAGAAACACCTTTATCGGTGATGATGTGACCAAGGTAACTCACTTCGCGACGCATTTATCAGGTTGGAGTTTTAAGTTGTATTTACGTAGTCTGTCAAAAACTAGTTCTAATTTTTCTATATGATTTTGTAATGATGAACTATAGATAATACAATCGTCCATGTAAACATAGCAATGTAGACCTTGTAACCCTGATAATACGGTGTTCATAAGTCGTTGGAAGGTAATAGGGCCATTTTTCAATCCGAAGGGCATCCTAGTGAATTCGTAGTGGCCGGACATAGTAGAATTAGAACTAACAGTGAAACCTGTTTTTGGTGCGTCACTTTCGGACATTCTCAATTAATGGAAAGAACTTGCAAGGTCAAGCGTAGTAAAATATTTAGAATGACCTAATTGGTCGAGGATATCGGTGATGAGAGGCAGCGGATAACTTTCTGAGACAGTGACATCATTAAGGCGGCGATAATCTATTACAATTCGCCACTTCTTTTTGCCGGATGCATCTAACTTTTTGGGAACTACCCATACTGGGGCACTCCAAGGTAAATTGAAGGACGTCTAATATTTTGATTTAGCATCTTTTGAATTTGAGTATCGACTTCTTCCTTGTGACACTCAGGGAAGCGATACGATTTCACGTGGATAGGGGCTGCGTTACCCGTATCGATTGAATGTTCTACGGCAGAAGTAAAGGATAATGGTTCGCCCTCGAGATAGAATATATCTGTATATTCTGAACAACAATTAAGAAAAGCTTTCTTCTCTTCTTCATTTAAATGGGAACAGCGAATAGAATTTAATACTTGATTTGCCCGATCAGATTTAGAATAAGAAATAGAATTAATATTATAAGAAGAATTATACTCTAAGTTTTCACCATAATCAATCGGTGACAACTCTACGACATAATCTTTGACCTCAAGGTCTAGGTCAGTAGTATTTAATATAGTAACATTGACCTTTCTATTCGGTTTAATAAATACAATGCAATTTGCGACATAAACACCTTCCTTTAAGGTATGATCTAGTACTAAGGCTTCATTATTTAGATAAAGCTTGGGAGAGTAATTGGATACGGTGCATTCGATAACGGCCTTGGAGCGTGCCGGTATCATATAAGTAGGTTGATGTAGAAAAATTGGTAATTCATGGCCTTTAAAGGTTAACGATTTGGAATTATAATCTATATTAGCTTCATACAGATGGAGGAAGTCATTACCTAATATACGCAAAAGTTTCGCAATAGGAATTAGTATCATTTATACCTCTTATTTTAATAGTGTCAGAGGTAAGCTCAGGCATATTTCCCAAACTAGACTGTTTAACAATGCTGATACTTGCATCGGTATCGATAAGAAAATTAAGATAATTTCTAGAGGCTTTCGTAAATAATTTCGTATAAGGTAACGATATTTTATTTGATAACGAGCTCATCTCGAAGATGGGTTCACTCATAGATTTAGAATTAGAATAAGTTTTAGTTATGGAACTAGAATGACTCAGTCCCTCTTTGGGCGGCTGAGATGTAAAAGAACTAGAATGACTCAGTCCTTCTTTTTGCGGCTGAGGTGTAAAAGAGTTAGCATGACTCAGTCCCTCCTTGGGCGGCTGAGATGTAAAAGAACTAGAAAGACTCAGTCCCTCCTTGGGCGGCTGAGATGTAAAAGAACTAGAAAGACTCAGTCCTTCTTTGGGCGGCTGAGATGTAGAAATAGTAGTTGATTTAGTAGAATAATTCGCATAAGGTTTAGTATAAGATTTAGCATAAGGATTAGGATACGAATTATTATAACTTAGGAATAGAATTGGCATAAGATTTTTTATAAGAATTAGTACATAATTTAGTATAAGAATTGGCATTCGACTTAGGATAAGAAATAGTATAAGAATTTGTGCCGTTATGATTTATCGATTTGGTTAGTTTAAAGGTAATTGGCTATTAACTACGTCATCACCTTGTAATAAGGTGTGCACGGGCATATTATTTGAAATTGGTTTAGAATTAGGCTGATTTTTACGTTGCGCGTTATACTGTCGTTTACGACATTGATCTATAGAGTGACCTATATTTTTACAATAATTGCAAGTAATAACATTTGTTTTAGGATTAGAATAGTGTTTAAAATTCTTATTTTGTTGAGAGTTAAAGTTAGACCTCTTTTGGAAATTTTTTGAATTAGAGTTAGACGAAAATTTATGGTTACCAGATTTATTAGAATTGTTTTGGAAATCGTATTTGGATTTATGTTTTAAAGAATGAGACTGCAGATTAAATAATTTCTCTTCCTCAGTAGCGTGTTGCACAGCTTCATTGAGGGATGACGGGTTCCGACATCTGACAATATTTGAAATTGAAGGATTCAAACTTAACATAAATGTATTGAGTGCGAGATCTTCCATAGCGACTAACCTGCCTGGTAGCTCTTTGGCGTCCTTGCAGTTGTACTGGACGTCTGCTAAAATTCTAGTGAGAATATGTTCTACACGGAGGGAGTACTTAGTGACATCTTCAGATGTACTTAGTTTGCAGTTCTGTAGATCGACTAGCAAATGTGTGGAATGTTTCTTTTCCCCAAAAGTTTTCCTTAAAAATTATTTTAAATCGGACCACTCGTTAAATGTTTTCAAACTACATGCATTTTGGGCTTTTCCCTCAAGTTGAGAAATTATAAATTTACACAAAATAGACTCTTGATCCTCACTAGCTAGAGAACTAGCGTTATTACAATTAGTGAGAAAAGCTGGTAGTGACTCTTTGTCACCATTGTACGGCTTAATAAATTTTGTAAGAAAGTTAATGTTATTTTGTCAGACATATCGACTTTTTCCGATTTTACAGACATATAGTTACAAATGTAATGAAATAGTAGACAAATAGAATTCGAAAATCACATATAACGCTAAAAATAGGCACACGAAATTGGCACACAAAATTGAATAAAATAAGTAGTAATAATTACAGTTTATAACAAAGACTCACAAGGTAAGCGACGCGATGTAAAACGACGCTGTCATTCCTGGAACTCGGCGACTCGGTGTAATGTGAGTTGATGCGCAGTAGCGGCGGCGCGCTGGATCAAGGACAGCTTTGATGCTCGGGATCTTTCCCGTGGAACCACGTTGTCGTGTTGAAAACAAAGTGGAAATATGGAAATAGCAAAACAGAAATGGTATTAGAAATGAGATAGTAAAGATGTAGATGGGTGAGTGGTACCTGGTGCGGGAGCTACTGAAGCTGTATTTTAACCCAGCTTAATGTGATGACGCGACGGTGGAGGCTTCTTGGTCTGGTGGTGGTGTGCTGGAGCGGGCTCGCACTTCGAGGTCGAGGCTTATTGTCGTCCAAGGTTCACGAACTTTTCTTTTGGCGCAGGCTTAGCCTCGAGGCTAAGGCTTATTGTCGACCGGTGACTAGACGGGGCTCCCAAAATACAAAATTTTACGTGAGAATGCCGTATGAAGGCTTTCTTTTTTGGCACATAAAATAGATGTGTCAATGCCGTATGAAGGCTTTCTGTTTGACACATCCCACTTCTGACACCAAATTGTTAGGAGGCCGACCCCGTTCGTCTTTAAAAAAAAAAAAACTCACAAATGAATTTCGAGTCTTTTATTACCTTAAAACACACACACTACACCATACTGAATGCCTATATAGGTTTCTCAACTGTTCACCATCGCGTCCCAGGCCCAACTGGCTCATAATAATATAATTGAAGTAAAGAAATGAATAAATGCTGATTTAGAGCTTCTAGAATATAACGGAAAATACGCGATGCAGTAAAATTGCTGACTAGGCTTTCTATACGCAGTAATATGGGATATAACAGTGCGTTAGAGAGGAAAGGAATGAAAGTGAATGTAAGTAAAACGAAAGTTATGGTTTTTGAAAAGGAGGAATGCGTTACGGCTTGTAATGTTTTGATCGATGGACAACGAGTGGAGCAAGTGAATGAGTTTGTGTACTTAGGTACGTTGTTTACAGGAGATGGTAAGAATGAAGAAGATATTGAAAGAAGAGTTAATGCAGGTAATAGAGTGAATGGAGCTCTGAAGGCGTTTATGAATAGCCAAAACGTGTCCAGAAAGGCACGTTTAGCTGTGCATAGAGGGGTATTAGTGCCTACCCTCATGTACGGTAGTGAAAGTTGGGTATGGCAGAAGAGATTTGAAAGTAGAATAAATGCTGTAGAAATGAGAGCACTGAGAAGTATGTGTGGTGTATCTTTGACCGACAGAGTAAAGAATAGTGTGATAAGAGAGTGTTGTGGGGTAAAAGAAGATGTAGTGACAAGCATTGAGATAGGCATGTTAAGATGGTTTGGGCACATGACAAAGAAGATATATAAGGCAAGTGTGAATGAGACAGGACAAAGGGGAAGACCTAGGCGGACGTTCTCTCTGACCAGATTGGAGAAATCCTGAAAAAGGGACAAGTCAGAAGTACCCTTAACAGAAGAGCATGCATGAGAAACTTGATGGCAGTGAGTGAAGCAAGAGAGGTATGTCAGGATCGTTGCAAATGGCGTTCCGTAGTCTCTGCCTACACCTCCGGGAAACAGGCGTGAGTCTATATATGTATGTATGTATAATTAGTTATGTATCCTTAGTTGTCCGTGTGGTGACGGATTAAGAATACGGAATGTCACCATCCCATTTCATCCCATGGGTGTCGTTAGAGCCGACAGAGGGAGCATATTATGCAGAGAACAACACTGTAAGAGAAGGAAAACTTGATACAAACCCTATACCAACCCGTTTGGCCAGCGTGGTATAGTAGGCCAATTCCTCCTTTCAAGGGAGAGGCCTAGTCCAGCAGTGGACTGTAAAATGCTGATGATGATGATGATCCTTAGTTTATTTATAGTTACTATATATTTTATATTTTGTATAGGTACTTATTTATTAATATGTTTTTGTACTATCAAATGTATGTATTTTTAAACAATGTATTTAATATGTATTACGTTTATGCTACAAACGTTCTTCTTCACTCACTTCTACAATACACCTACTTTAATCTCTGCACCAATATAAGGTAGACTGGGAGAGAATGTCCAAGGCATTAAGTCCGCCTTTATACGCTTCAGTGTATATAAAGTTATTAAATAAATAAATAAAATGTAGAAACATATCCTGCAATTTAATCTTTTAGATCTATAGAGTAAAAATATAAGTCTTGAAAATGTGCTCTTATGTCTGATGTTGTTTTGCCGCCGCATGTTCTTTAAAGATTGGCCTTCTATCAGATGGAACTAGCTAAAAATTTACTAGTAGATTATATTTAATACCTATATAATATACCATGCGCACACCTACAACGTTTACGAATGTCGATGAGTAGGTATATAAGCATAGCTTTGCCAGCTTAAGGGCAATCTCATATCGCGCGTTTCTAAAGCGGGCGGGCGCCCGTCGTGCGCTCAGCGTTCACTTTTAAGCCTCTTCACGCAATCGCTTCTCTGAGTTGCTTAACAACTGAATATGTATTAAACGTGTTAAACTTAGATGTTACGCAGTGACGGCATTTTAAGTTTTATCTCATAAGATTTTAAGTGGTTTATTTTCTAAATTGGATAATAATATCGAAAAAAATTACATTATTTTATGTATAGTTTAAATTCAATCTAAAATTTATTGATAAACATCAGCAAGCGAACTCACAACATGCATGCAAATTCCTAACACACGTCTTCAACACTGTCTCGTAGGGCACATAAAGTGCGCACATGATATACAAAGCACAAGTTTGTTACACCGGCTGCGGGATATTAGCCTGGAATGGCTGCAGTTCACCCGCCATAATTGATTCCAGCTCACAAATTTTTACAATACCTCGTAATAAGGATCTCTTCACAGTTGTAGTGAATGTGCTGTGAATAAAATTCAACAAACTTTTATACTTTTCTGGATGTTCTTTACGGTAAAAATGGGGCAGTACTGTTGCTGATTTTCTGTTTGTGTGTGATAGTTTACATGGAAGGACGATTGTTAGAATATAAAATCATGTAAAATGTGACTAATAAGTGTAAGAGCTCTTTTAAAATATTTTGGTAAAGTTTTACTGGTTAAAGGCCAGCTATTGAGGAATGGGTGGGCGTAATTGGACAACAATAAATTAATGCTGGTGCTTAATATTTAGCTAACGGTGCTATTATAGACTCGTTACATAAATATTACAATGTTGCACACATTGTAATATTTATATAACGAGTCGCGAAAGTCTAAAAGTTTGAATTAAAAATGTATACAATATTTTTAGCAAAAAACAATTGCTACATCATAAACATGTATGTAATTTGGCTATGTCGGAGAAAAAGAGAGGTAAGTAATTAGGTATAACATAGTAAACGCGATTTACATCTGTAAAATAAAATTTTGTGATATTTATACAATTACCGAAAGTTGAAAATATATTAAAATTACAAAACGCAATATCATACTGAAAATTACCCAAGATGCGCAATACTTGTGCCTCGGGCTTCGAAAACAGAATCTTTCAATCAGATGTAATTTACACACACAAATCCATACTAAATGTAAAAAAAAACTCAGAAAGGCAATTTCATATCTCGTCTCAAAATGTTACATCAGCTGGTTCTTTTGTGCTAAAATTAATTACTCTTAAGAGGTTTAGTGGCATTGTAAAATAAAAAGTAAATGCTCAAACATTTCAGCATAATTTTACTCAATATGTAAGTGTTTGTCTAGAGAAAACTTTCGTATTTGATTATTGTGAATCTGGGTTACAAATTACGTGACTCATGATGTCATAACATATCTAGCTAAGTTAATATATACGTCATTACTTACATATCATTCATATTAATGTAGGGCTCATAGCAAGACTTGGCTTGTCGTTTGTAACAGATCGGCAAAGTTAAGCAATCCTAGCACAGGTCACCACTTGGATGGGTGACCATGTGAGGCATTTACATCTGAGCGCTACCGTGCGTCGGAGGGCACGTAAATCTGTCCCGTTTCTTGTCTAATGATAAGGTCAGATAATTTCAACACCCGAGTTGGCCACACACTCACACGAAAAACAAAACAACATATTAAAGTACCGGATTTTGCTCAGATTTTGCTTTCGCAAGTCTTAAGCAATTATTGGTCTACTATTAGTCTAATTCTGAACTATAAGAGTATATTGTTATAAATTCGAAGCACTACATAAATAATAATTGTAGAGCATGCTTATCGACTTATAGCGGGCACAATTCCAAATCAATTGAACACAAAAAATTACTTCGAAACCTGAAGAGAAAGGCCGAACCTAACGAAATACATACGATATAGAGTTATTTCAGACAACGCCAAGGAAATATATTGTAGGCAGTAATATTTTAGTTACAATAGCGAAACACGAGCATAATTCTACGTCGACACATTAAGTTTACCCTTGAGGTACATTCCCCGAAATACGAATGTGGGATCGTAGAAAAACGCGCCTACATTACTGGAGAGAAGGTGGTGACGGTTATTCGAGGCGATAGTACACGTCTCTCGCGAGTAATAAACATATTGTAGGAAGTTGTTACGAGAGATAAACGTTACGCGCTCCTCGGATAAAAAATCTGTCTCGTACATATTCATAGGCGCCGCGTGTTCGCTATAATCATGACTGCGAGACGGTAACACGCGTCTCCACGGACGAATTTGTCGTACATTGAATTTTGATAGAGTTGAATATGAAATGATGTCTCGACGTTGGATTAAAACAGTATGTCCTACTGTGTAATGCGGAGGAATATGCTATCTAACATCGAAAGCGCTAGATTGAATTAATATGTTTGACGAAGTAATCTGAGTAAGTTGTAAAATATTGATATTGTAAGATTTAAGGCGCCTTGTAGAACATTACATATTTATTAGAATGTGAATTGGAATAAAATGTTTTTAGTACCTAGGTCTTTTTTAAGCATCACTTTGTGGAACCTAGATCTATATCTCTTGATCCTAAACAAGTATTTGTCAAATATTACGAAATTAAAAACATTGAAATAGTTTTAGTCTCTCTTGATTATTCTATAAATAATCAAGAAAGACCACAAATATAAATAAGCTATTAAGAATTTGTGTACATACATTATGTAGATTCAATAGTTAATATTTGATGTTATACAATGATAATCATCACCCTCCTAACGTTATCCCAGTTTTAACTCCGGGTCCGCTTACTAGTCTAATCGGATTTGGCTAAATATTAGGATGTTCACAGAGCGACTGCCTGTCTGACCTCCGCAACCCGAGAGTATTTATATAGAATTTTGGAGTATTTACCAACTATATTATAATTCTTCTCACTCTAAATAATTCTTCTCATTCTCTTCACTTTAAGTAGAGTAAGCTATAATAATATATAGGTATATATATATAGGCCATCACACGCTGACCAACAGTGGGTTGGCAGAGCTTACATACCATTCCAGAACATTATGAAGAGCACTCAGACATGCAAGTTTCCTAAAAGTGTTTTAAAGTAAATTGTCAGTTATCACTTTCAAGACGGTAAACCGTCTTGAAAGTGATAACGTAATTCGTTTATGATAACTAGTTATGGCACTGGTGTGCGCCGGGGTTTTGAATGCGAGACCATCTGAGTAGCCGTCTCTTTCCCTTAGTTGTCTACGATAAATCTACTCATAATAATATATGTATGTTTAATCATAAAATAAAAGCAATAAACGGTGAGTCAAATACGATTAAGGCTTCGTAATATAAAAGTTTTATTTTAATTTCAAATAATCAAATAACTTAATTCGTAGCTTCATATACCCACAATTATCTCCTAAATTATTAAATTACCTAACGAATACAACGTTTACAAGAAAATTCTCTTCTCAAAATTGAGATTATTCGTCATTTATGACTTCACAAATATTCTGTAACTTTAGTGAAACTTGAATACTTTGTAATTATAAATGAATCGTGTTATGTTCGCATAGTGTTCAAATTTAATTTAAGTTAAAAATCAATTAGCTGGATTGTCAGAATTTTGGCTACTTATTGTACTAAATTTTATGTAGGTGATATAATAATCTAAGTTCATCAGATGATTTTTTATTATATTGATTATGTTCGTGGGTGGACAGCTAAATCGAAGTTCCTATATTTTAGCTTATTACTGATCATATGCGGTGTAAGACTTGTAAGTACACTATGGAATAGTTCACTGTGGTGACTGTCACGTTGTCTACGATACTAGGCAGCACTGAACACCATATAGGAGTGCCCTGCATAGCAGTGCCGTGATTTGGTCGCAGTAGTCGGTTGGGTTGTGCTCTTCTTTCAGATATTGGTAAAACATGTATTTTTTAAATAGTAAAAGCGAAAAGAATACAACAGAACTGCCAAGCGGAAGGCGAGCTTTTCCTCTGAGGCAGTAAGGCTACTTCGACTTTTGCTTATGAAATAAAATATCAAAAATATAAATAACAGACTGTAAGTTAAAATGAAATCTCTAGATCCTTTGGAAAATCGATACGAGTATTTAGAAATTTGTTTCAGTTTCATACCTTTTTAACTGTAACACAAAACACTAGATTTATTATAATAAAATCGTTCAGTCAGGTTCCGTAGTTTATCCTTAGCACTCAAGCACAGCAAACATTTTTATCGTGCACTTAAATAATTTACAATTAATTGATCAACACTAGTTCTATTCTTTATTCTTTATAAAACATAACTCTCGCACTAGAAAAGTTCTCTACAAACTTTCAATAAACCGACACAACGAACAGTTTGTGGTGGGACCAATTGGTGTCTCGTGGGAATCGAACCCATGGCAATCGGCACAGGGCTAAACGAAGAATCGACTGCTTAACCACTCCAACATGCGTGAAGTCAAAATTTACTGTAAAACAGTAGGATATAATAGTTATCCGTATAAGCTCATCATGTCTTCTATGTGAATATGTAAAATACTTTTCACCAAAAGATAATCGTTGGGAGCTATTGGTCGAGGTTAAGAAATATGCTATGCTTGATGATAAATGTAACATACTTAGCAAATGATCTCCTGAATAAAAATAAACATCTTACAGATAGTATAATGTCACGTATTTTTTTTAGAATAAATAACTTTTTATTGCGATAACCAATGGCTTATAGACACACAAGCCTCGAACAGGCGAACAAACAGCGAATCAACAAGGGTTCTCTGTAGCTAAGTGCGGATCCCTAAAATCATATTTTATCTTTTCCTTTGCATCCCCGCTGTCGGATATAGTGATATCTTTGAGCTGTACTGTGTGTGCACTGAAACAGAGTATTTGTTTCCGGCATATTTATTTGACCTGTGAATATTGCTTCATATTTGTGTGAATGTCGTATTATTTCATGAACACATATATTGTTTGTATTTTTTTTAAGTATTTGAGACACTATATTAATGTAGTGCTCATAGCTTGATTTTAGTTGCCATTCGTAACATGTCAACAAAGTTGAGCAATCCCTATGCAGGTGGCCACTTAGATGGTTGACCACCGTTGCATTTATGCCAGCATGTTACAGGGATTGTGAGAACACGTAAAGCCGTCGGTTCTGCTTCCTGTCTCAGGGCGAGAATGGTCAGATCATGTCAGAGACCTTTGGGCGGTCTATAAACGCCGACACGAAAGTAGGTAAGACGAAAGAACAGCAGAATATTTTGTTCAAATATTTTCATAAGATCATTGAGCTAAGTTGGATCGGTTCGCATCTCTTAAGAACGGTATGGGTATGAAAGGATTAAACCTTTATAGGACGGCCCATACAAAGTGGCCAGTAAACTGGACAGTCACTTTATGGTCGATAATTCAAAGATTTTTATAGCAATGTTGAATCTTCTGATCGTATACGATTCCCAATGAAGCACACCGGCTTTTTAACAAACCAGTGTTTTGAAACGTCGCGTGGGATAAAAATTTCGTGCCAATTTTTACGGTGGCCTGTTAACTGGCCACTGTGCATACCCGCGCTTGTATTTGCTGCTATTAAAAGCAAACGTCACACATTTATAAGTGCAATGTAAAGAAGAAACACGTCTTCGTACCAAAAAGTGAGCAAAACGATTGTATTATAGTATATACTTTATTATTGTGTGCAAATATAACCGAATATAGTAAAATAAAGCACTTATTTTAGCTATCAAAAACAGAACGGTGTGTTGTAAAAACCTTACCCAGAAATGACACATATGAGTTGGAGGTTGTCTCATAAGTATATATTTTGATTAATACATTTAATTTATATCATTTTACACGAAGTATATAGTCTATTTCCTGGATGTCTTATCATAATTATTAGTACAAATATACGGGTTCGGTAGTTATAACCGAATATCGTAATTGTTTAGGTATTTTTCATGGTGAATTATGTCGATTTGTAGGTTCCTGTAATAATTTTGAGTAACTTTCGTTTTATAAATAACTTTCGATACCAAGATCTAGAAATGATGTCTGAAGACGAATGGGCAGAAATTATAGCAATTACTGATGACCAGGCCTTCCATTGTGATATTGGTGGTGATTCCGACGCTGATGACTGTCTTGACGACGTTGTCTCAAATACCAACAGCCTGAGCACCCGTAGTTGCAGTCAATCAGGATCATTTGCTTCAGCTCCACCCACACGGATCTTTGTCACCCCAAATTCCTCCACCGTCACCTCGATTTCAGCTTTCAGCGTCACTCACAATAGCTCCGCCGCATTCACTACTTTGCTACCACCTGTGCTTTCGCTGCCTATAGCTATAGATTATATATTTAGCTATGCTAAATATATAATCTTTTTCTATAATAAAATTATGAATACCACAATTGCTTCATTTTTTATTTTTCAGTTATATTTCAGAGAAGGTGACATTTTTATTTTTGTGTTTTTTTTTAGGCTAAGTAAGAGAAATACTTTAAATTTGTTAAAATATTATGGCAATTATGTTATGTTGTTGAGGCTGATTTAAGACTGATGTATTCCCTACACAATTATTTTATTTAACTGCGTTATTTTCACCAAAAATAATAGATTTTTATGAGTGTCCAGTTTACAGGCCACTGATTAGATGATTTAGATGGGGATAGTTAATGATGCAGAACGGTCAGTGGTCAGTATACTGGCCACTAGTTTTTTTGGATTTTCTAGGAGAATAACAAGTTTCGGAAAAAAATATTGACACATGTTGTTATAAATAACATTTTAGAATATATATTCACTTATAAATATACTGAATTAAAAAAATCATAAAGATGTGCGTTAAAGGGTTAAGTAAATGTGGCCTCGCTAATTCCTTGTTTCCTCGTTAAAGCTTAATAGCTTAAATACTTAAAATTATCAGTTTAATTTAATTATACACAGATAAAGTAAAAGCTCTTTCTAGAATAAACATTGTAAATGAACGATGGCTTCTTTTTCTTTTTTTTATTTATTTATAGTCTCACGCCTGTATCCCCGAAGGGGTAGGCAGAGGTGTAATAATACACCCACATTTCGCCATGAATTTTTAGGTCCCACGTAATAGGGGGCGAGCCTATTGCCGTTACCGGGCACATCACCAGACTCCGGGCTGCTACTGAGTATTCGGGAAAAAACCCAATAACACTTTTGCCCGACCCGGGAATCGAACCCGAGACCTCCCAATCCCACGCGCATATTTATGCCGCGAGACCAACGAGGCAGTCATTCAAGTCAAATATTATTTTATGGTACCTTTTTTGTATTCATTTCTTTACTCCGTATTTAAGAACCAATTCACACATACCACAGCCGCGCTACAACAATAAAACGTGCGAGTGCGCTAATTTGTATGAAAATGAGTATTGAAATGGGGCAGCCTACTGGCGTAATCAGCCGTTCAATTAATAGCCTAGCCTCTTTACTAAACGGTGCCGTTCAACTTGTGGCTTGAATGATATTAAATCGTTCGATCAAACAAGTCATTACGATTTATGTATAGTGTACTGTGTTTTGTATTTGAGGCCGTGTGGTGACGGATTAAGAATACGGCATGTCACCAGCCGATATCATCCCATGGGTGTCATAAGAGCCGACAGAGGGAGCATATTATGCAGAGAACAGCACTGTAAGAGAAGGAAAACTTGATACAAACCCTATACCAACCCGTTTGGCCAGCGTGGTATAGTAGGCCAATTCCTCCTTTTAAAGAAGAGGCCTAGTCCAGCAGTGGACTGTTAAAGGCTGATGATGATGATGATAGCGTATTGTTTGCCTACTCCAAACGGATGTTACGGACGGACGGACCTACTATTTTGGTTTACAAGCGGTTAATTCTGAGACTCAGTTTCGAAGACATCGGTACCATCTTTCGGGTCTTGTCCCTTTCGCGAAGATTAGAGCATTAAAGCTTTCCTGTGAAAGTACTGGATGAGAAAAGAATAGGAAGACAGTCTCTGATGTCATTATATCAGTGTATTACACACCAAAGCGTAAAACGCTGATCTCGAAAAGAAAAGCGATTAATAGTATCACGGAAATACCTACTCTTTTAACATCAATTCACCAAACAAACTGCTCCTGCATTCACTATCATCAAATTTTCTACTCGGACAGCAAAGCAATTTTACTTAAAATAAAATCCATTCACTAAAACTAAAATATTTTATAAATTCTAAGTTAAAACAAAAACTAAGTATAAAGCCATCTAGCCGTCGAGCATTAAAATTTACGAGTGTAAACTATTTAATTTAAAATGAAGGAAGTATTGAATTTCTCGCGGCCCGGCGGCGGCTGGCGAAGCTGTTTGATGATATTAATATTTTAAACTAGGACTACCCATCCATAGTTCAATGGATCTAGAATAACTTTGACTTACAAATTTCAAGAAGAAATCTTACGTAAACTTCTTAGGAATTTGAGAACACTAGTAAAATAGCGATAGTCTAGTGGATACTGGAGACTACTAGACTGCTAAGAAGAGGATTTTGATCTAAAACTTACCACGCGTGCCCCTTAAGGCGAGGATTTCCGAGCGCTCAAAGCTTTTGAGGCTCCCCTCTTCCCCAGTTCGCGAGTATAATTACGATCAATCGCGACGCGAGACGCGACGCACCTGCCGCCATATTATGTAGGTATAACACTTTCGCGCCACAGTATAGAAAATTGAAGCAGTATATCAATTGAAATATAAACTTACTTATCGAGTATAAATAATTTGCAAAGTTTTTGTTTTGAATAAACCTTTATGAAATTCGAAAGTAGTTTTACAAAATTGCTTTTGTTTATAGTGACAATAGTAATCAGTAGATAATTTATGAACATTATGTTTGTTGTTAATTATAAAAAAAACGTATGATCGCTCGCAATGCGAAAGTGTCGCTTGTTCGATATCAATCTTAGGGAAAAGGATTAGATTAATATAAATTAATTAATTCGTTGCTACTGTCAGCAAAACAACGGCATAGAACCAATAATACACATTAAGGGTAAGATACTCATAGCTACTTTTAATCACCAATAATTACATTTTGTTATATTTATTTTAACTATGCAATCTCTAAGATACTACTCTGTCAAAAAAGTACCGGAAAAAGATCAATAATACACAAGATTTTTATTACAGGGTAATAGTTATAGCAATATATACTCATGCAAACACACGTGCATGCATAATAAAGGAGATCACCCAGCCCCATACAAATTTAGGCTATTCTAAAAGTGCCGGCCATCGATATAATATATGTACTAAATATATGTCAATGGTGCCGGCCAACTAAAATAAACTTATAGAATATTACGAAATAAACATTTTTTTATTACTACACTAAGGTTCTAAGTGCAGTCTGTGAGATCATATTCCAGCTCAAAGAATCTATTCTGTTCCTAAAATAAATCTTAAGTAATTACTGTTATTTTTTTGCCTAAAATAACGTGCATGTTGCAATTTAAATGGCATCAGGTAATGACAGGTAGTAAGCCAAGAGCGAAATATCTGATTGATAAGCATTACTGCCTCACAGAAAGAGACGGTGACGTTCCAAGCCATCACGCACCAGACTATGGGCAGGGCAGGTAGCGAGGATACGACTGTTAGACTACAGGGGGCCAATTCTGCTATTTTTATATGACATTGATATCATATTTTGAATGGATTTAAAAGCGGTATTCTGATAACCATATGTCATCGTATAATTTAAAATAAACAGTTCGTCGTTGACACATACGATCTCGTTACAAATTCATTCAAATATCATATAATTTAGAAGAATACACTTTTTATGACGTAAGTATGACACTGACATGATATTGCGACTATATTTATTTAGCGGAATTGGGCCCCAGGCCCATGTCCAAAATGGATGGGTCATATGAACCACCAGGTGACGTATATAGGACGATATAAGAGCATAAAATAATAAGATTCAGCACTATGCCGTCACTTGTAAGCTGTCCAACTGAGTACTGATGAGAATTCAAAAGTGCAGGTAGAGTGTGTACGCATTTTGGTCATATATTTTTGTACAGCATTATGACCTTCGATAGATCCATGATAAATAATAAGAAAGCGCGCAGTGCCGTAAAAAAGGCGGTAATTTTTTGGAAATTGCCAGAAAATCAAATTCTCACCAGCACTCAGTTGGACAGCTTACAAGTGACGGCATAGTGCTGAATCTTATTATTTGATGCTCTTATATCGTCCTATATACGTCACCTGGTGGTTCATATGACCCATCCATTTTGGACATGGGCCTGTAGTCTATGTAACAATTGCCGCGATCAGTTTACGGCCAATTCGAAACATGACCAGTGAAAACTCCAGCGGAATAACCATTGCAGTAGGATGTACCCGATTAGAATTCTTCAATAAATAGTATATTATACCTAGGGCAAGAAATAAAGATGGGCAAAGCAAACCAAGTGAACAGAATTGATACACGTATCCATTTGGGTTGGGCTGCTTTCGATAAACTGGCATTTGCTTTTACGAAGCAACAAAAAGCAAGAATATTCAACCAGTGCGTCCTGCCAGTGCTCACCTACGGAGCCGAAACTTGGGTTACTACAGAGGCAGCGCCACAGAAACTTGATGTTGTTCAAAGAACAATGGAGAGAAAACTGGCAGGAGTGACACTCAGAGACAGAAAGAAGAATAAATAGCTCCGAAAAGAAAGTCTAGTACCAGATGTTGCCAAAAGAGTGGCGGCCGGACATGTAGCCAGAAATCCCGAAACATGGTGCAAGCAAATATTAAAATGGCAACCATGGGATTGTAAATGACTAGCTAGAACGGCAAATGAGATGGAAAGAAGACATCATAAAGATAGCAGGCAGTAATTGGTTGAAGACTGCCCAAAACAGAACGGAAAGGAATTTGTTGTAGAGGTCTACACCAAAATGGTCGGAAAAGGCTTAAGATGGTGATGTTCACGGCGCTGGGATGCATAAGCGGGGCATTCCGCCAACATTTGTAGCGCCGTTTCTTGGACAGGGTTGCGGCTGCTGTCACTATAGTGATATCCAGGTGTTTCCAACTGGCCTTTTCTCTACAAGAACCGGCCGAAACATTCGAAAGTGAGAACGTCGCGACGCAACATCTCTTCAATCACATGGTGCCATGCCTGTACATCATGCAAGACATCTGTACCTGACCGGTCATAGACATTCCTACTAAAGGTTTAGACGATATTTTTATATTTGGTCAGGAGTATTTAAAAATGAGTCCACTGCATTTTAAGGCTCACGTATTTCACGTTAGAGCGGTTTCAGATTAGCGTTTTATACGCGCGTATAAGCTCGTTTTTGGAAGTGCCTGTAGGCGCGTATAGGCTCGCCTTTTGACACACGCACAACTCGTACGAGCGTTGACGCGCGTCTAAGCTCGTATAAGCGCGAGCCGTCAAAATCCATGTTGACACTGACAAGATGTCACTACAGTTTCGAGCGAACACGCCGATATATGCCCATTTACGAGAGACCGGTATTTTGACGCGCGTAATGTAGCGCGCGTGTAAGCGCGTATGCAGAAACGACCGTATACGCGCAGAAAAATACGCTAATTTGAAACCGCCCTTAGGCTGAAAACGTATAGTTGACTACCGTTACACCTCTTTGATTTAACACTTTTGTCAAAACAAAAATGCTCTACGGTACTTTGAGACATACATTCAAACCTAAATATTGTCTCAGAGAATACGCTTGTATCCTAAAATGTAATTAGCGATTGATTCGTTCCTTTATTAGATGTTAAACTGAAATACCTGATTTTTCTTCAAAAATCAATCAGCAATATTACTAATTACGGCTTTTTAAAAAACTTTTTGAATTTGACACGAAACGGCTGTAAACCATCATAGCGGTTGAGTGATATCACAAAGTACAAAACAAAACAATCCGTGAATAAAGTCTGGTCTGATGCACCCACTTTTATTTTGTTATATTCGATTTGACAGTTTGAAACTTTTACTTTTTAGTAGTATTTACTACTAAAACGTCAACAACATGAATGGTGGACGTACTGTTTGACGTAATGCTCTCTGATTGGTGTTCACTGTCACAAGAATAAGTAAAAACATTATTTTTTAGTTTTAGAATCCTAAAAATTACATTAATCTTTATCCTTTTTATAATAAATAATAAACTTTATTGACATCTTAAATCATAATGGATCTATAGATACTACAATCAAACCGATTTATTCTTAGTGGACACAAGCCTATTGACTTAGAAGTTTGGTGTAATAGTTAAAATGTTTACAACAGTGTGTTCTATTAAAATAACACAATTTATTGATTGGCCGGCAAAATAAAAATTAGCCCTATTTGGGTGATCTCCTTTAGGCGCTGCCATCGGCAAGTAGTAGTAAAAAAAGTTAAAATCTTACATACATACATACGTACGAAATGATACTACTACACCCACAACGCTTATTTTCCGCCAACCAATAATAAACTCTAGTTTTCGTTATTATTTGTCGCTCAAATTGATATACTTACCTACCGAACACCTTACCTACCTTTCTAAGCTGTGACACCAGTGCATACTTCCTCGGCGTGATAAATAATTACTATAATATTATTAGGTGTCCATTGTTCCGTGTTTGGTAATAGTGTGGAAATCAATGATATTATTGGTGGAAATAGTCAATAGAATTATTGAATAAACGGTAATTCTTTTTTTTTTGTTTTTGATCGCGCTAGTCTTAGGAACTAGCAGGCCAATTTCTAAGATTTATTTGCTTGTCTAGCCCATTTGTTGAGGAAGGTTATACCAAATAACATCACGCTACTACCCACGAGGGTGGGGCAGTAACCATAAATACCACTAAGTAGGTAACTGCGGATATTTGTATTTATTTAGGTAGGTAGTAGGTAGGTACCTATAAAATTCGCTTGTATAGCTTTTAGGTACATCTCACATTTTATTTCCGTATATAGGTACACAGAATAAAAGTGTGAATTATTGTATTAGGTAGGTACCCAATACAACAATAATACTATAAATCATCCACAATATACAACAAATCAATATTTTCTAAATTACTGTTACCTAACTATGCTGTTGTTATCAAGTCGTTATCTTGTCCAATAATCAAAACAATATTTTTAAAACTATACTTCTTACTTATATACACTATTATAACTTACAAAAAATTTACAATACCTATTTACAAACTAAACCTAGATGTAATATATTTATCAATAAGTGATGATGACATTCGTAACTGACGATAAAATAATTCGTAATCCTGCGGTGCGCTCTGCAAACTAGCGATACGTCCTGTCTCCATTACATCCCGCTCGGGACTGAACGACGCCGGAGAGAGCGCGTCGGCAGTAGGAAATTACGTATTTTCGGTATTATATTTTTGTATATATTAAAATTCATAATGTGATTACCGAAAACCATCCGCTTTTACATGACCTTTCTTTTGGTATACTTTTGAAAATTCTAATACCAATACAACTCAAATGAAACGGGAAAAGTTGTTTAAACAGACCTATACTCGCGATTATTTTCTATCGTATCAAATGACAGTAATCGTGTTTCGAATGGCCGAAATATAAAGATCTAATGCTGTAGAATTACATATATTTTTTTCCGAATTTAAATCTCTGTTATTTACAAATAAAACGCGTTTGGCCACGCTAGATAACACTGTATTTTGGGAAATCCTCGCCTTAATTAAATTGTTAGTCATCGCTAACTGAACGACGAAGGACACCATCGTGAGGCAACCAGCATATTCGAGAGCTGTCCGTTATGGTCGAAGGATATGTGAAGTCGAACATCAAATACTACTTGGAGAACGTGTTCTAATGTTGCAAAAGTCTTCTAATAATGAGGACAGCCCTGTACCCAGCAGCGAGAGAGATAACAAGGCTGATGTCGATGAGTAAAATATTTATTATTTCTGTGCCAATTAATATAAAAGATAGTTGTTCGCAGCCTACCCGCTAAATACATGTGCCTGACGAGGTCCAGTAGTGGCCTTGAGAATTCCCTTTCCTTTTATCCAGGCGAACTATGCCAAAGACACGTTTACTAAGTTTTATTTTTAACTAGAGGGTGCCGCTACGCCCGCCCATTTTTTTTATTTAGCCGCCTCTTCTTGATCCCGTGGAAATTTCGGGAAATCCCTTCTTAATGCACCCGTACACTCCTCAAGGAATATACATGACTAATTTCAGCTTCTTGCGCCCAATGATTTCGGCTGTACGTTGTCTGCCAGTCAGTCAGTTACGCAAGAATTTTATATATACAGGTTAGTATAGATTATATAGGTACTATTTTTTGGGCGTGAAAACGGCACGTGGCGGCTTAGGTTTTGTCTGAAAATATATTCAGAATAAAACTTATTATGTTTAACAGCAATATATGTAGGTAGGTTTAAAAAAATGTTTCTTTTAATTAGAAATATATCTAATTATGCTAAATAAAAAGCAACGACTTTGAATTCGGATAGGCATTCGGGAGCCGGCGACGGATCGGATCCGCCAGGTTGTTGTCTTCATGAATCCGCTCCGCCGCCTCCTTCCGCGAGATGACGTCCTCGCAGAAGGATGCGATCGCAGCCCACTTACGCTCACTTTCTACCATGGGTCGGACCACGGCTGTCAGCGAAAGATCATCTCCGACAACAGTGACGAGATCACGTCGCTGCACCGCCCAGGCGGGACACAGCTCGAGCGTGTGCTGAGCTGTGTCCTCGCTGCAATCGCAGTGGTGACAGGCGGGACTCAATTCCCTCCTAGCGACCGTGTGCAGGTACTTGCCGAAGCAACCATGCCCCGACAATACTTGCACTAGCCGGAAAGAAAGGGTCCCATGCTGTCGCCCAGCCCACTGTGCCAGTAAAAGTGTGATGGAAATATGATAGCCTTAATACGATTAAGTTTTAGATTTTAATTATATCTATACCTATCGCAGTAAAATAAAAATGTATGTAACTAATCGGCCAACTTTTAACTTTTCAATTTTAGAAAATGCCAACTTGTATATATGTTCACACTTTATAGAAACATTAAAATATTGCCCTTAATAGGTTAAAATACAAAAAAAATATATATATATATATTTTTAACTCACTGGACAATATTATAGAGGATCACATTTTTATATCTGAACTGTATTTTACATTTTCACTCACCTATGTCCAATGGTAGCCAACTAAATGTACACGCAATTCACTCGTTACAATAAAATGCTGCATAAAACAGTATGGCGATCCTCATAGTAGGTACAAATAGGGACCACATGCGATATTCCTAAACGGTTTTTATCTCTTATAAGCCACGGTTATGTTAGCTTTAAGATCCCAAATATTTCTGTGATCGCCGTAAAGGCATCTCCGCCAATCAGAAAACAATTTCCTTTCGCGATTCTCGTGTACGGGTGTAAAAAGCGTCAGATTGTATGTGAATCGACGCGAACAAATGGATTTCGCTATATACGACATTCATCGTAATGGCTTTCGTATAAGTTGTTCGTATCGATCTTGGTTATGGTTTTGAGTAATACAAGGCATGTATGGTGGTGTAGTTTAAGCGATCGGCTCGCCCGGTGTTCATAGGCTGAGTGTTGTGGGTTCGATATAGACACGGGACAATACTTTGTGTGATCCACAAGTTGTTGGAATTCTTTGTGTCCGTTATTTGAATGACTGTAAAGTCACAGGCATGTCTAGCAAGAGAGCCGTCCAAAAAAATATAGGTTTTATGCTAAAATGGTAGTAAGCTAGTAGGTTTGTGGCGTATCTGATAATAAATTGCGAATACCTAATGTGCTTGCAATATAACGCTATTATTCCAATTCCATCTTAAATGATATCCTGTGTCACTGACGGCTTCGATACCATAGGAAGGTAAAGATAGGTAAAGATTCCGTATCTTCCAGTCCTGCTTCTTAATCATGCTTAGATGCTCTACCACTTTATTTAATCAAACTACAAATGAGATTGTTAAAGAATACAAAAATAATTGGTTTTTGCTCGTTGAGTTGAAAAGAATTATGCATATTCATCGAGTAGTAAATTTTATTAAAAAGCACTATGCCAAATGAAATCACAATAGAAGTATTGTTTTGTTTTGAGTTTAGTATCCATTTGTAAATGGCTAGTATTTTATTAAATCCCTTTGAATTAAGCTTCTGTTTTTGTTCCAAATGGTAACAAAAATTACGCAGTAATTCTAGATCTACACATGGAACTTAGTTCTAGTAACAAATTACCGAAAAAAATAGTAACCCATAAATTAAGAGAATGAATCAATTAAAATTGAAAATGCCGCGAGATGATAAATGAATCAATTAAAATTGAAAAGTAGAACTTTTTTCCAAAAATAACCGAGACAAGTTAAGAAGACAATCGAAGAAAAACTTAAGAATAACATTAATTTTTTTTCTTGGAATGATGGCTAATACTTTTCAAATTAGGAACACGAACACCAGCATAAAAGAGACCAAACACCAAAGAGTTCGTAATATCAATATAATGATACTTATCAGTCACTTTCAGTTTACTAAAGTGCACTTAAAGGTAAATAAACTAGTGGCCCTTATTTTGTTTTGAGTAGTATATATCAACTTGAGTGAACTATTCGAAATTTGTACACGATTAAAATCGTTTGTGTGCTATCTTTGGTGAAAAATAATTAGTCACCGACAACTAACTCAGTCACTCCACGATCATCATAATAGGTTAGACGAGTAAAAAATATATAAAGACAACCAGTGGATATCGGGAGAGGCATCAAGGGAAGCAACCAGAAAATAATAAGGGACGTATAGGCCGTATTGGATTTTTCTGTCACGAAATTCTCAGTAGCAGCACGGAGTCTGGAAATGTGCCCGGTACGGCAATAGGCTCGCCCCTTATTACGTGGGACTAAAGTATATCAGGCGAAAAGTGGGTGTAGAAATACACCTCTGCCTACCCCTTCGGGGATAAAAGGCGTGACGATATGTATGTATGTATAGGCCGCGCCACACAAGTTGGTGGATGTGAAGTTAGCTACAAGCTGCGCAATATCCAATCCTTTTTTTTTTACGTGAGGAAATGCGTTACGCATACCCTGTCATTCACGGGGAGAATGTGGGATTATGTCGGGCTCCCCCGGCTGTTTTTGGCATACCGACTAAAACCTCACGGAGTGCCTCCTCATCGCTTTATGGGTGGATCCCCGGAAAACTTTCACACTCTTCGGCAACCCACCCAGCGATACTCGCTCGAAGTAAGAGCACATTCATTAATACGAAGCCCTAATTGTAGGGCGACGCCTTCCTCATGGGCTCCATTGGTGGGTGAGAGAGTCCCCGTTCTCTCACCCGCAGCCTTAGCTACGGTGGTATCAGGCGCGCAAATGCGCGCCTCCGCCTGCCAGTCCGCCGGCGACGGATCGGATCCGCCAGGCTGTTGTCTTCATGAATCCGCTCCGCCGCTTCCTTCCGCGAGATGACGTCCTCGCAGAAGGATGCGATCGCAGCCCACTTACGCTCACTTTCTACCATGGGTCGGACCACGGCTGTCAGCGAAAGATCATCTCCGACAACAGTGACGAGATCACGTCGCTGCACCGCCCAGGCGGGACACAGCTCGAGCGTGTGCTGAGCTGTGTCCTCGCTGCAATCGCAGTGGTGACAGGCGGGACTCAATTCCCTCCTAGCGACCGTGTGCAGGTACTTGCCGAAGCAACCATGCCCCGACAATACCTGCACTAGCCGGAAAGAAAGGGTCCCATGCTGTCGTCCAGCCCACTGTGCCAGTAAAAGCCTAAGCGCACTGACGATTCGAAGGCCGGCTGTCGGTGCCTCCAATCGTGACGTCCATTTTTGAACCGCCTGTTTATTGGCTCGGTTTCGCCAAGCCGTAATATCTTCCGAGGGGGGATAGTTTCCCGTGGCCTCTCGGAATTCCATGACCTTGAAATAGCCATCGACAAGCACCTCAGCCTCCAGGTCCCAGGGCTCGTTCCGGCCAGCGCGCAGGCTGCGTCAGCTGACACCGTACAGTAACCGCGTATTGCTCTGATCGCTATAACTCTTTGCGGACGTCGCAAGAGAGTCCTGCACTGGGCGTTCAAAGAGTCCGCTCATATGGGTGCGCCATACAATGCCATCGACCGGATGATCCCAGTATACAGTCGCCGGCATTTGACGCTGGTTCCACCCAAGTTTGGAAATAGCCGCCCAAGTGCGGATGCAGTGCCAAGGAGCTTTGGAGCAAGTTGGCTGAAATGCTCGTCAAAGCGCCACCGCCTGTCTAGCCTAAATATTTCATCTGGCTTTGTACCGGTACGCGTGCCGAACCCACCATTATAGAGGCGCCGCTGTGTGGACAACGGCGGGGCCCACAAAATACTAGAGCCTCCGTCTTATTAAGTGCCACTTGTAGTCCTAAAGCCTCAATACGCGCGACTACTTGAGTGGCTCCTATCGAGACTAGGCGAGCGGCCTCCTCGAAAGTATCACCGCGGGCTGTGACTAGAGTATCGTCGGCGTAGCTGATGACGCTCAGTCCGGATTGCAACTCCCCGCGGAGGACCCAATCGTATCCGATGTCCCACAAGAGTGGCCCGAGAACCGAGCCTTGGGGGACACCGCACGACATGGGTCTTTGAGCCAGTCCTTCCGGGATCTCATACAGAACACTTCTGCCTCGTAAGTAATCTGCTATCAACCGCTTCAAGTAGACAGGCACTCCATGATAGCGAAGAGCTTCTTCAATGCAGCTGAATGGCAGTGTATTGAATGCATTGGCGATGTCTAGGAACACCGCCAATGGCACCCCTCCCTCGGCATCACAACACAGCATCAATCGTTGAACGTACTCCCCGAAAGCCAAATTGGGCGTCCGACAATTCAGGGCCGATCGTACGCAGGTGCCGGACGATACGGGAAGCGAGAACTCTCTCAAGCAGTTTCCCTGTCTCGTCCAACAATACAATGGGCCTGTAAGCTGCAACTGACTCAGGAGGTCGTCCCGGTTTCGGTATAAGTGCCAACTTCCCGTCCTTCCGGCACTGAGAGAACCGTCCGGACACTAAGCAGGTGTCAAACAGACCCCTGAGGTGATCGCTCATATGATTCAGGGCTAGTGCCAGGGCTCGTGCTGGCACCCCATCAGGGCCAGGGGCTGTGTTCTTATTGCGAGTTAGCAGAACAACTGCACCCATCTCTGCCTCCGTAACCGGCGGAATGGTAGAGTCTTCTATCCAGTTTTGGTCTTCTAATGGGGCCATTGTCGGTGGGTTGTGTGCCGGCCGGTCGGGAAACAGTCCCTCAACAACTTGCGCAAGGAAGTTGGGCTGGAGAGTCTCAGTGAGAGGGGGGCCCCGGTCGCGGAGTTTATTTCGGGCAGCACGATATGGGCGGCCCCACGGGTCGCGCTCGAGACTCTCCAGCTCTTCATTTCTCGCCAACTCTTTGGCACGAATGATGGCCAGCTTAAAAGCCGTTCTCGCTTCACGGTAGGTCTCATAAAGTTGACTTTCCCACTCCTCGTCACGGCGGCGACGAGAACAATAGTGAGTGTAAGACCTCCGAGCACGAACGCAGGTTTCACGGAGATTCGCCAGCTTCTGGGACTACCAGTAAACTCCCGTCCTTGACGGTCGTCCTCGCAAACGTGGCATAGCCGCATCGCACACCAAGGTAATGGCATTGCGAAAATGAACAGCCCCGGCGTTAACATCGTCTGAAGGGGTCGGAGAGCATAACCATGCCTGAACGATAGCTGCCTCTGCAAGTAGGTCACTGTTAAGCCGTTTTGTGGCCCACCGCGGAAAGCGAGGATTTCTGTTCTGTGGGTTGTGACCACTAACTTCGGAGGAAGTGATTTCCATACGGATGTACAAATGGTCCGATAGAGTTTCAACTTCCTCTAGGACACGCCAATTCCTTACGCGCATGGCGAGAGCAGGGGTAGCGAACGAAAGGTCCACTCTTGACCCTCCCTGCAGTCGCACGCACGTATTGGTTAAGCCTCTGTTAAGCAGGCAGATTCCCAAAGCATCAGCCCACTCCCCGACCGCCTCACCACGGGCATCCGTCCTGGGAGATCCCCATGTCACTGTATATATATACTCACGCCAGTTTCCCAAGGGATAGGTAGAGGCATATTAAACGCTCACTTTTTGCCAGTGTTTTGATCCCACGTAATAGGTGGCGAGCCTATTGCCGCTTATCGGGATATTTTGTTTCCCAGAGCCTCGTCCGTTGATCGGCAGGTGCACCACTTGCAGGTGAGGTTGGCTTGGGACCCTCTTGGTAGGAACCCTATGCACCCTTGTAAGTTAATGACATTAATCTGAGCATATAACGAAACAGTTACTTTTTGAAACTGTTTTACTAATTTTGCAACATTAGTGGTTTTTATAGCCCTCACATCGGCATTAGATACTTACACATAATTTCCGTCATCCGTCGAAAACAAAGTTTAACAAATTATGTATTGAAGGCCAATAAAATAATTTACCGCCAAGATTCGCTAAATAATCCTTAGCTGGCGCAGACATTATAGTCCATTGAGAGCTCAATAAAGCTGATAATTATTATAAAAACGAAACGAGAAGCAACATAATTTAGCCATGTAATATTAGTTGTCAATTGAAGATCGAACTTATATAATCACTAGCTGACCCGGCGAACTTCGTACCGTCATATATATTTTTTTAATATTCGCAATTTTTTGTGAATCTAAACCATTCTCAAGTCCCCTTGAACACACACAAAAAAATATCAAAATTGGTCCAGTGATTTAGGAGGAGTTCAGTGACATACACATGCACGCAAAAAACATATATATAAAGATTAAACCGTAGTGCTGGAGCGATACTCACTAATAACAGACATATTCAATGTAAATGCTGTGATGGAATGTACCAAATCATTGAACACGATATACTCACATTTCACTAGGTGCAAACTCTGCTAATGCATGCGTATGTTGTTTCTGCTTACATTAACTAGAATAGTATTCAACTGCACCAAAGGACAAGTTTCAAACCAAACAGTATTTTGATTGCAAGACCGATGCATAACCATTACCCTAACAAAATTTCCAATACCCGGCTCTGGCCTGTACTCGGTCAATATTGTAATATCTTGTTTAACATATTATATACGTACTTTGCGTTCGTAACCCTGCACAAACTCGAGACACTTTGTCAATAGTTAGTTATAAATTTGTTGAGCTTAATTAATAAAATTACTCAAACTTAACAGCTATACTGTAATCAAATTACATGCCATGAATCTGCCATGATAGTTACGACAAATTGTAGTACGATATTAAAGTAAACATTGTAAAACAATAATTATGACTATTTGAGGATAGACGACTATATTGTTGACATATTTCTTATTTTAGCGTAGCATAAGAGTAGCAATATAGAATTTTGTTGGGTAGTCAAAGAAAGTGTCAAAATATAGCCTTTAGGAAGGCTTGCTTATTCGACTGACAGTTTAAGAACGCAATATGTCTGAAAAATGTTGAACAACGAAGCGACACGAACGCGAAGTTTTTTTTTAATTATGCTAGAAACATGAGAGTCGTAAAAAATCGAAAATTATTCACGCAATCTTACTCGGGAAAAGTGAGTAAGCTAAGATGCCTCTACAAAAACAACCTAGCCCAAAGATTCCAGGCGATTGTGTAGATCTATCCATCACATGTGGCAATAATCTCAGAATCTCAAATCAATCGAATAATATTTTATCCGTCTGTCAGACCCACATCATTCAACGAAAGGGTACCATGATAGGTACCCTCGCAAGGTACTCGTATGTTGTTTTAATGCTGAATATATCCGATTCACGCAACCAACGGTCCTACTAAGCTTAAACCTAAAGTCAAAGGCAAATTTACCTCACATTCGAGATGAAAATCCTCACATCAATGTAAATAATTTAACTCTGATCTGTATTGTAACTGTGAGCCACTCCACTTGATTAAGAAGAAAAACATACTTTTTTGAGAGATTTAGGCAAGCACAAATTTGTGAAACGTTTGAAACTTTTCATACCACAGAATGTAAGTATTATAATGTCGGCTGGATTGTAATGTCGGCTTATGATAATGTGTGTATCAGAAAAATGTTTATTACCTTTGAAGAATTTACAATGTCAAATGTAAGGCTCAAATACGACGTTTTGGATGAGATTGCATACCCTTTACGCGTCGGATACTGGTTACTAGAGACAGGTAACGTGCGATGGGTACAATGCTATTTGTAGGATTCCTTGTTTCAATTCTTGAAGATGGTGCGCTGAAAGGTTCAATTTTGAATACGTGTCTTTTTGGTATTAGAGGTAATCCCTGTATTTTATATTAAGGCCTTATATTGTGGAAATTAAAGATTGCTATTAAATTAGTTTATTATGTATCTGCTAGGTATTGAGTTGCTCCATGCCATCGATAGTGTTGCAATAATTAGAGTGATTAAATACCAACGTTGTACAATGTTTTTTTTTTTATTCAATGTAGTTGACTACTGTGGCTGCCGGCTGTGCTGCCGGCTTGTAATGTTATGATCGATGGACAACGTGTGGAGCAAGTGAATGATTTTGTATATTTAAGTCAGCGTTCCTAACTAGGAATGGTAATAATGAAAAAGATATTGAAAGAAGAGTTAAAACAGGTAATAGGGTGAATGGAGCTTTGAATACTTCTATGAATAGTCAAAACGTGTCCAAAAAGACACGTTTGGCTATGCATAGAGGGGTGTTAATACCTTCACTTATGTATGGTAGTGAAAGTTGGGTATGGCAGAATAGACATGAAAGTACAATAAATGCCCTAGAAAGGAGAGCACTGAGAAATGATGGAATTTATGAATTATAGATTTGATTATGGAATTTATAAAATATATGAATTATAATCTGTATTTATAGACTTCTTACGTTGCTAACGGAATGACAGACAATACACAGCTAAAACTATTAGGTGTATGAAGCTAAAATAGCTAAAAGCTTGGGAACCGTAGGGGTGCATCAAGAAGAGATTTAGATAGACTAGAAAGCGGACTTCAGCCTGCAAGGAGAAAAGCTAGAATGTAACTGGGGTAATGTTAGGCCGATGAAAATGATGGAACGTCTTTCTCTTTTCTTAGATTATTATAACAATCCCATCCTTACAATATTTGAGATCCTAAAGTAGATTGAAGGTATTATGTAGATATTTCCTTGGCAGATTACATTAATTTGATTAATTTAAAAGGGTTAAACGTTAAAATAATTTATACGAAGACTTATGCTATGACTCTTGACGAAACAGTAATATTGGTGAGACTATATCCACAGCACGCATCGATGACTTAAACAGTTATTGGAAAGTCACTATTTTACTTTGATTATGGATTGGAAAACATATCTTATTTATTATTAAAGCTTTCAAACGAAAATTCTCAAAAATGTGAAGTATAGCAACGCGATTGTCATACGACCATATGCGACCATTTTATTTACTTTTTATGTTACAGTACGACCAATGCTTTTTGCTTAGAAACTATACATTTGCTGTTCAGTAGGATTTACTAACCAGCACTTCCCGTTGGCAATAATTTATTATTTCAATACTATATATTTAATTATGAAATAAAAAGTTAACTTATAACAAAGTTCTCTTTTTCATCCAATGCGTGAATTTGTAGGTGAAAATTATTGAGCTAAGAGAAAAATAGTCGTCGAGTTATGTTACAAACCTGTGTTACGACGCCATTGCAGTCACCTCGACATGTGTTCAAAATTTATTTTAAGCCTCCTGCCATTCCTAATATATCTAAATGCAAAAACATTATTTCGAAACACGAAATTCTATTTGTTTTTAACTCCTATTCATTTTTTACCAGTGTTTTAGGCCAAATTCAAAACGATGTAATTAATTTAAATAAACTTAGCCATTCGCCAAAAGCGAGCACAAAAAAATTAATAAAAACAAAACGCTATGCGCCCTCGCAAATATTACAAACGAGGCATCCGGTAATTCCAACCAATTTTATTAGACAGAAAAAGCTGCGTTATCGCTACATTCCGTAATTTTAAAGCCCCTTGTTTCAACCCAATATAGCGGAATAATAAAATATATTTTTTACTCTTCCTAATAATTTTGCCGAAATCGTGCACAGAGTGACATGCGAATCTTTTCCAACGGAATATAGAGCCTACACATTTTAGAAGTAATAAAAAAATGAGAATGTTTCGCTTTGGCATTGATATTTTTATTGTGATCTTTTAGTTATTTTCAAATAAACATACGTATTTGTGTATTGTATCAATAAATACTATTTGTTTTGTACGATTAAGTTTTCAGTAATATTAAAGCTGAATCATTTAAAGTTTATTTTAAATCAGTCTCTAAGAGAATAACATTGCGATTAATGTTGCCTTATACGATGATTTACCTGTTATCTGCAAATTCAAATTCAAATCATCCTTATTGCGCTTACAAATAATACACGGTCGTGGTTTTAGCCTAGTTTATTACTAATCAGAAACTTTTTTCTTATAAATTGAAACAGGGATGTACCAATATATTGACATGCCAATACCGTACACTATCCTATTCATTCCCAATTCCCACCTTCAAATAAAAAGATATGCCAACGATAAAAACCCACAGCGTAATACCGTCATAAGTCACTTCAATTTCCTCATCTGTAATACGACGGCTTTTAAAATACATAGCTTCTTTAGTAGGTATGTAGATAGAGAGATAAAAATCCATGGAGCATATTTTTGTTTCGTCAGAGTAACTCGGTCACAACACAACTTGCGTCTTATCTCCTCGCCTTTTGAATACGGCCTGAAAATTTTAAAAACACGCTTTGTCTTCCACAAGTCAGCTTTTGCATGAGAGTAAGATGTTTCTTAGGTTGAGTGTTGAGTTCTAATTTTGGCACGGTTTCTGTGTAAAGGTAGATTTCCGTGCATCGCGATCGATCGCAGCCGCGCGCGGGCTACGACTGTCGTCGATCGCTCGCGACAATAGTCAAAGTATGAAAATGTATGGCACCGCTGCCGAGGCCTGCGTCTGACGCGCGCGGCCGACGAATGTCGTGAGCCGCGCGCGGCAGTGTCTTGAAATTAGTAGATTTTGTTCGTCAGTTCCCTCTAGACGTGTGTCTAGCGAAGTCAAAATCATGGTCGAAATGCTAATTGACATCCTTGAAGAAGAAGAGGAGAATGACGAGCTGCTGTTGCTATATTATGAAACTAGAGTAGGTACCAATCGACCCTATCTTTAAAAGCAGAAATGAAAAAGGATACTAGCAAATATTGATTCAAAAGCAATTATTAAATATTGTACCTAATGAAAAAAAATGTTGGAAGTTTGGAACGATAATACAATTGTTTTTATACAGAGTGTCACAAGACCCATCACCAAGCCGAAGTCTACTCGTTGTGGACATTATGCCAAGTCATACTAACCAAACATAATACCTGGAAAAACTTTATATTTTTTTAAAGTTTTCTCTTTTTTTAAACCGCAATTAAAAGCGCGCGCGTGCAATGCTCGAAACACCTACTTATCCATGGGCTTACAGAGCATCAAAAGAACATATTGGCGGGGTAAATGCATCGATTTTGTATCGAATTAGAAAAATTCCATACTAACTTTGAGCTTCAATATCTTCTGAACCAGTAATTTCCCTGGTATGGTGCCGAAGTAGAAAATGTTCGTAGTGATTGGTACAACATGGGATTTCAGTTTTCGTAAAGGGTCTTTTTACACCCTGTATAGTCGGCAAAACTTCCGAATTTCTTTTTCATTACTAGATACTAAAGGTAGAATTCCGTGCATCGCGATCGATCGCAGCCGCGCGCGGCCTACGACTGTCGTCGATCACTCGCGACAATAGTCAAAGTATGAAAATGTATGGCACCGCTGCCGAGGCCCGCGACTGACGCGCGCGGCCGACGAATTGCGTGAGCCGCGCGCGGCAGTGTCTTGAAATTAGTAGATGTTGTTCGTCAGTTCCCTCTAGCCGTGTGTCTAGCGAAGTCAAATTCATGGTCGAAATGCTAATTGACATCCTTGAAGAAGAAGAGGAGAATGACGAGCTGCTGTTGCTATATTATGAAACTAGAGTACCAATCGACCCTATCTTTAAAAGCAGAAATGAAAAAGGATACTAGCAAATATTGATTCAAAAGCAATTATATTGTACCTAATGAAAAAAAATGTTGGAAGTTTGGAACGATAATACAAAATTGAATTGTTTTTATACAGAGTGTCACAAGACCCATCACCAAGCCGAAGTCTACTCGTTGTGGACATCATGCCAAGTCATACTAACCAAAAATAATACCTGGGAAACGTTTTATTTTTTTTAAGTTTTCGCATTTGCTTCTTTGCCGCGCGCGGCTCACGACATTCGTCGGCCGCGCGCGTCAGTCGCGGGCCTCGGCAGCGGTGCCATACATTTTCATACTTTGACTATTGTCGCGAGCCATCGACGACAGTCGTAGGCCGCGCGCGGCTGCGATCGATCGCGATGCACAGAATTCTACCTTTAGAGGCTTATTTTTCTTTAGTTCTTCAGGAGCTTAATTCTTATTTTCGAATGAGAACGTGAATCACAACATATTAACGTGATTATTATTGATACACCAATTTGATACGCTATTGAAGCGATAGAATTTATTAAACTTCAAAATTTTAAGATATGTTTTTGAACCTTCGGAATAGAAAGTGATTCCTATACCGTATTTTAAGACTCCATAGGATAGAAAAGATTTCCAGAGAAGAATAAAAAATCATACCTCGAAAGGTCTTCGAAATAAAATTAAAATTGCATGAAAATTGTAAGATAATAAAAGAACCAAAAAATTTTAATGCCTGTTTCAAATATTATTAAGAAAAGAAAAGAAAAGACAAAAATATTTTGAAACAGCACTTAGGACACATAATAGAAAACAAGTAGGTAGGTACATATACAACAAATAGTAGTATTAGAACATTTATATAAAAGAAAAAAATAACAATTACAATAGAATATGGTGAGGTATGTGTCCCATCGCTAGCCAAAAAAGGTGGCTGGACTATGTCCAGTGATGCTAGTGCATACCGGACGCTGGTATTCTTCCAGCCCCTTCTGGACATCCCGAATGTGCTACCATCGCCGTGCCGATCACAACATGCAATCCGTGTGAGGTGTATCAGTGAATGTGTATTGTGTAGTGATTTATAGATATAGATTATCTTATTAGTGAAAATATACACATATACTTAGTTGCACAAAGTTAATAAAATAAATAAATATATTAATACTAGCTGACCCGTCAAACGTTGTTTTGCAAATTTTTTTTTTTTTGAAATATAGATGTTGGCCTATTCTCATAGATACCGGATAAGCACAAAAAATTTCATCAAAATCGGTCAAGCCGTTTCGGAGGAGTATGGGAACGAAAACTGTGACACGAGAATTTTATTTATTAGATTTGACGACCGATTGGCGTAGCGGGAGTGTAAGCGACTGCTACGTCGAAGGTCGCGGGTTCGATTCCCGCTCAAGTCAAACATTTGTGTGCATGACCATGGATGTTTGTCTTGGTCTGGGTGTTTCTATGTATAATATGTATGTATTTACAAAAAAAAGTATATATGTATGTTTATCCATTATCTAGTACCCATAGTCTAGACTTCACAATTTTATTATTGTTACAATTTAAAATATTAGGGGTAATTAAAGTTAATTTAAATGAATTATTTATAAAATACTTTTTTATTTCAAACATTACAGAATGAATAAATTAATTATTTATTATCAAAATTGCAGGGGCTTACGTACCAAGTTAAATACACATGAATATTCTTTCCCACTGTTATGACATAATAATATTGACAGAAACCTGGCTGACTCCACAAATCCACGACAACGAGTTCATAGATGCCCGATATGTAGTCTATAGATGTGATCGCAATCGTGTAGCTACTGCAAAGAAGGAAGGGGGCGGAGTACTCGTGGCTGCATTAAAGTCTCTTTGATCAACTTTAGTTCCATTAGAAACACCAAGCACTCCTTACATCGAACACATCCTCATTCAGCTTCCAGTGCGTAATAATGGGAAATGCGTTATAAGTGCTTCGTACATACCTCCAAAGTCAAATGAAGCAATCTAACTCAACCATTTTGAGCTAATTCAAAATACTTTAGACAGACTTGATATTAACACGTTTTATTTGTTTGGAGACTTTAATTTGCCTGATGTTAGGTGGCAGCCGAACACAGATGATAACACTAAGGCACTTTCTTGCATTGGCAGTTGCATACTTAGTGAGCATTTGACTAACTTTATGTCGATAACAAACGCGTCCCAATACAATAATATTAAAAACTATAAAGATCGCATATAAGATTTACTATTGAGCAATACAGATTGTGACACATTTACACCATCAGATACATTATTACCTATCGATAGTCATCATCCACCGTTTTGTGCTAGTATTGAACATACAACCGAAACTAAGGCTGTCCCACAAGCTAAAACATCAAAATACAACTTTTACAAGGCAAATTATGAACACATAAATCAAGATTTATGTAATATTGATTGGATTGATGCTTTTGAAGGTTTTCCAGTTGAACATTGTGTTAATAAATTCTACGATATTATTTTGGGGTCCATTAAAAATAATACTCCCATTTCGTATGCTAAATCTTAAAATTTCCCTGTATGGTTTTCAAAATCACTTATTCATATTTTCAAGAATAAACACAAAGCCTGGGTTAAATGGAAAAATTATAAAAACCACTCAGACTATGAACAATTTTCATTTCTTAGACGCAGATTTAAACTTGAATGCCATAAGAACTTCACAAAATACATATATGGCGTTGAGTATAATATAAAAAATATATAAAAAGTCCGTCCGTGTGGTGACGGATTAAGAATACGGATTGTCACCACCCCATATCTTCCCATGGGTGTCGTAAGAGCCGACAGAGGGAGCATATTATGCAGAAAACAGCACTGTAAGAGAAGGAAAACTTGATACAAACCCTATACCAACCCGTTTGGCCAGCGTGGTATAGTAGGCCAATTCCTCCTTTCAAAGGAGAGGCCTAGTCCAGCAGTGGACTGATAAAGGCTGATGATGATGATGATGATAAAAAGTCTTTGGAGTTATGTCTCTAACCGGAAAGCCAATGCTGGTATACCATCCACCGTTTCTTATAATAATCAAAGCTCTAGTGACCTAACCTAACCTAACATTATATGTAATATGTTTTCAAACTTCTTCCATTCCGTCTAACATCCTCCACATTTGACACAAATAGCTTTAACCCTCCTGTAGCGTTTGCTGATAATTGTATTATTATGGACCATGTCTCTTTTAGTTTGGAACAAGTAGTCATGGCACTAAAATCGTTAGACTCAACTAAAGGACCAGGCCCTGATGGGCTACCTCCTCTTTATTTTAAGCGAACTGTTAATAGTGTCAGCATTCCATTACATATCATAAATAACAAATGTACTAAAGAAGGAGTCTTCCCCGCAACGTGGAAAAGAGCTTATATAACCCCTGTTCACAAATCAAGCAACAAATTTAAGCACTCTAGGTTAGTAGGAAGTACCAGTTCTATTTTGATGATCAGTGAGTCAGTGTCAAAAATGAGAAACTTTGCTTTCGTTTAGCTTCGGAACTAAATGATTTACCGACTTAAAATTTTGGATTTCAAGTGTGAGATTATTGTATATGTAGGTGAGGTATAGTATATGTAGGTAGGGACCACATAGTGGTCCTGTATTCACATGAATTCTTCTAATCGATTTTAAACTTTCGCGATTTTTATACATCATACAAAAAT
Organism: Euclidia mi; assembly: GCA_944739405.2. NCBI lineage: Eukaryota > Metazoa > Arthropoda > Insecta > Lepidoptera > Erebidae > Euclidia > Euclidia mi. Next base: position 58,211,037 of record OX123182.2, read on the forward strand.
AATATCAGTAGCAGCACAGAGTCTGGTGATGTGCCTGGTAACGGCTATAGGCTCGCCCCTATTACGTAAACCTAAAACGTGGACCAAAAATTCATGGCGAAATGTGGGTGTAATATTACACCTCTGCCTACCCCTTCCGAGATACAGGTGTGAGTCTAAAATTATTTAACGGATCTTAATCACGTAAAATTAACTTATTCAAGGTCTAAATACCTATTTGTTCCCGATGTTTTATGCTGAGCAGAAGCAAAATACAGAGAGTAAGGAACGGCGTACCGAAAACCCATACCAGTGACTCAGTACATGATACTGAGACCCTTGGCGGTCAAATGATACGGAGAAAAACATAAATTTTTCGATTTTGGTTTGCATTGTTATTTCATATAATGCAGTGAAATAGTGATTATCGTCGACACGCACTTAATTTTATAAAATTCTAAGATTTAAACATGTACCTGGCGCGTTTACTCTGACATTACATCAGCCACGGTGCGCGGCCGCCGCGGAGTAAGCGCGCTATGTACATCGAAATGGCTGCCGCTGCCGCCCACCACTGTAGGGCCGTAACAGCTGATAGAGCGAGTTTTTGTGCTCGTATCTAAATTGATGTTTTTTTTTAAATATTTTATTTCTCATATTTTTTTAGAAAAATTCGACCGCCAAGAGTTTCTGTATTATGTATTAAACAACTGGCATCAGTTTTCGGTATGTCGTTCCTTACACCCAGTATAAAAAAGGGGATCCTGCCGTTATTCCGAAAAGATTTTGACAAAATTTCATTACCCAAACAAATTTTAGTTGCTAAAATTTGTTTGGGTAATGAACTTTTTTATACCATTGCAACATTTCGAATGATTTTAGTACGCATATTTTTATTTGGTCAAATTTTTACTTGGCAAAATATTATCAAGTATAATGTCATTATGGCATTTGCTCTTTAATCAAATGTTTTATTACAGCAAACAATATTCAGGCAATAAACGTTTGGTGATATTAGTTTATTTATGGAAGTAGTTAGAGTAGGTTAATTTTTAAAAAAATGCAAAGGTTAGGTTAGGTTAGAACTGTGACCTCCTACGCACGAGCCGAGTGAGCGAAGCGAGCGGTGCCGCGGTAGCGGCCGGCGAGTGCCAGAAACGACTTTCATTAATAGAAAAAAGAGTTTTTTTTTAGTAGGTTAGCCGGAACTGAACTATTTAGATTAGGATAATTATTGATTTTGCGTAAAAACTGTTACTTATTCCAAATGAAATATTTGACTAAATAAAAAATGTTAAAAGTACTAGTTGGTAAAAAAGTTATAGTTCAAACGTTCATTTGCCAAAAATTAGGTTTGCATTACAATTTTGTGTATAGATTGTTTGCTAAGTAATAATTTGGCAAATGAAATTATGCGAAAAATTTTTTGTCAAATTCCTTTCGGTCAAACAAGGGCGACCCATAAAAAAGGCTTATGATATCACTATAATAAGGCAAGGTGACTGATAAATCTGGACATTGATATATTGCTACAATTGTGTCAAATGCGTAAGTATGAATATTAAAAGTGTATTGAACATTTTCTGAATTTCGTATTAATTTGATCAGAGCTCGTAGAACTTAAAGGCCGAGTGAAGTAAATTATAGGGTGTGTTTATATAAGTGATAACTATTGCCGGGAGCAGGGCCCAAGTTTTCGCAAGCGGGCTCTTAGAAGTTCCGACTTCGACAGAAGCATAAGTTGTAGAGACGCAGCTATTCTCGCTAAATCTATGCTTTCTTATTATAGTTTCCGTATTGGAAGAGCTAGCGTCATATTACTTATGTCTTGTACTGAGGATAGCTGATATTTTTTGTTTGGGCATTTAAAACATGGAATAACAAATATGTGCACGACTTATGACTGCACAAATGAATAAAATGAGGTTCCACCTGCAATATTCAAAAAACAGCTTTTCTATAATTGGCTCGATGTTTTGTTACACGTGATTGATCTAGTCTATCGGCACCTTTATGATCATGCAGATAGTCACAGCTATTTAAACAATGTTGGGATATATTTATTTATTTATAGTCTCACGCCTGTATCCTCGAAGGGATAGGCAGAGGTGTAAATATTCACCTACATTTCGCCATGATTTTTAGGTCCCACGTAATAGGACGTACATGTATTAACATGTTGTCTGCATAGTTCGTTTATTTAATTCAACATTCATAGTGGGTAGGTGAAATACGAATGTTTCGGCCGGGATAGACTGTTTTAATGCATGACGTGCACTGCAGTATATTGAGGCCACGACTACTGGGATTTGACGTCATACTCAATCTCCACAATAATAGTTATGGAATATAGTGAAGCTTCAAACACATAAATATAAGCAGAATGCGCGAATACGACACTGTTTTTTTATCACACGGAATCATAACCTTCATCATAAAGTCTTTCTCAGTCCACTGCTGGACTTAAACCTCTCTTAAATGAGTTAATAGGAGAATTAGACTACATCACGCCACCTGGATGGATTGTAACAGGGTTTGATGTCGAGATTTCTGTCCGTTCGCAAAGATTTACTTGCTTGGTGTATTCTCCTTAGTTTTCTCTTACGACAGCCATGGTATGAAATGGGGTAGTGGTATTCTTAACCTGTCAACAAGTTTGTAGATAGTTACTCTACAAACTTGTTACAATAAATTAAGCAAGCAAATATCTCGTGCATCAACAAAAAATACCAAATACAAATAGAAATGTCAAAAGCATAGCATTTATTTCCATAAACTTATTTTATTTTATAAATCATTTTATAAAATACATTTACATATTTTCATATGTCCTTCTGTTTGTAAAGACATCATTAGTTTGTTTTTCAATAAATTTTCCTCATCATAACATAATTTGCTCGCACTATGACAGACGGTTACCCACAACTTTCCCGTCCCTGGCGGGCTCTTCCAAACTACCCTTATTTATCCAACAATGGTGGCAAACTAGTCCTTATTAAACCCATTCCTAAACTCATTCGTTCTTGTCACATTACACATCCATCTTAGCACTCGTTCCCACTGTATGCAATCGTTTCTCATCCGTCATCTTAACGCAGCCCTAAGGGTGGCAGTAGGTATTTGTTATTTTATATTGTAATTTTTTCTCAACTACGGGAAAACCAAAATTAAGCTGACTGCACACATGGCGTAGTTTAAGCGTGTTTCAAATGGTTGCCTCGCTTTTAAGACTGTGCTGAGTATTGTGGGCTGTATACCCACGAGACAACACTTTATGTGATTCACAAATTGTTGTTTTAAGTTTTGTATATTGCGTTCGATGCTTTAATATTTAAACGCTCCCTGCGAGACACGATTCGTTCCTAATGCGGACGTTGCTTTTTTATAAAGTAAATATAAATGGTTGCTGTTATTAGTCTGTTAAAGACTGGAGAGAAAAAATACATGGGAGGAGAGAGAGCAGGCTTTTGCTTTGCAGTGTGAATTCGAACCTTAATAGTTATGCTTATATTTCATTAAAGTAATATTACATTGGAGACGAAATACTGATAGTTCAATTTTGATAAATGAGAAATGTAAATCGATGTATAGCTGCCATAATATACAGTATGTTTCAGAAGCACCGTGATTTCTTTAGTATAATATATGTATCTATAGAATTCACGATGCTTCTGACTATCATTATCTAAATATATGTAACTTGCTACTTGCCCGAATCTGTCGCAATACAAGGTAATACCTTTTTGGTGCATAGTCTTATGGTAGTAGAGCCTTGTTGATTTCAACATGAATGGGCCGGCTCGACCGGGAAGTACTACCCTCTCACAGAAAATCGACGTAAAGTAACAGTATCTAAACTGTTGCGTTTCGTTCGGTGAGTGAGAGTGCCGGAGGCCCTATCCCCTATTCATTCTCCCTCATCCCACTCCTCATCCTATCCCTTTTCCCGACCCCAAGGGGCGGCAACGCACTTGTGACTCCTGTGGTGTTGCTTGTGTTCATGGGCGGCGGTAATTGCTTACCATCAGGCGATCCGTCTGCTCGTTTGCCGCCTAATACAAAAAAAAAAATTGTCGTTTTAATCCAGGACTGGTTTTGCTGAGTCCTGGTTCTATTTCTTACCAGGTTGCGATAAAAACCAGAAGGAAAGAGAATAATGGGCTCGGGTCCCACCACCTCTAAAGTGGCACCTCTTCTGGCAAGTACGTCGGCTGCGTCATTTCCTCTTGAGCCACTGTGGCCCTTGATCCATTGCAGTGTTAATTTGTTTAGTTTACCTACCTCTGTTAGTTTCTGGTGGCATTCTAATGTGAGTTCCGAGGTGATTGTATGGCTTTTGAGGGCTGAAAGGACAGCCATACTATCTGAGAGGATCCTAATGGATCGTCCTCTTACCTCACGTGCCATGATTACTGTGGCAGCTAGGATTACGCCTAAACATTCGGCCTGGTAGACCGTGTTATAGGCTCCCAGCAGTGCTGCGATGTTGATGTTTAGGTCCTCGGAGAATACTCCTGAAAACCTTCCTTAATGCCAACGCCAAATAGTGACTACAAAGTTTTGCAAATTTATTTTATGGGCGATTCAGCAGCTAAGTCGATCAGCGTTGTGCACACAACAATTCGATGAAAAGACCAATTGTGGAACAACTCCAAACGTTTTTTCATCAACATAACCAATTGGTTCCATTATTTACGACCGTTTTGGACCGCATGCCGTCTGATAATCACAAAATTGTCATCAAAGCTGATAAGACGCCTGCAGGACAACACGCAAGACGTTTTAATGCGCCAACAATTGACGAAATCGCTATTGTCGTCGTGGGTGAAAATTTAGAAAACCGAGATATTGTTTTACATCGGCGTAGCAATTAACTGCGGCGTGTGTCCGAAACACATCGATCATATGATGCGCTACAAAATCCCATCTTATTTTGGTAAGGTGAAGATGAATATCATTTTTCAATGAAGATGATAAATTCAGTTATAGGTACCGAAACTAACAAAAATGTTAGTTCAATGAATTATTATTCATACAGACTGATGGTTCAGGGAAATGAAGACAATCATATCTTAAAATATCGGCGTCTCTTCCACCAATATGCTGTGGATATGTACGTGAAAGTTGAAACTGAGCAATTGACATTTATCAGGTTGACCCAGGCAAAACTGCGTTCTGAAGAATACATTCATCTACGGGATGCCATCAATGCTGATTGAAATGCACAGAATGTAGGTAGAACAACTATTCTCCCAGCAACATACGTTGGAAGTCCGCGACATTTGCATGAATACGCTCAGGATGCCATCTCGTATGCATGTCATTATGGCACACCAGATTTGTTCAAAACGTTCACATGCAATCCACAGTGGACAGAAATTCGACAAGAATTATTTCTTGGCCAATCACCCATTGATCGCCACGATGTTACCGCAAGGATGTTTGCAAGTTAAAAACACTCATGGACTTCATTGTTAAGCATCGCGTATTCGGCGAGACGCGTTGTTGAATGTATTCAGTCGAGTGGCAACAAAGCGGATTGCCACATGCAAAGATCCTCATTTGGTGGGTAGAGATGATACAACCGAATGAAATCGACAATGTGATATCTTCGGAAATTCCCGATAATGATAAAGATCCATTGTTACATGAAATTGTTACAAAAATATGATTCAAGGTCCTACTGATGGATATCCACTTTATCGCCAACGTCCCACTAATGACAACGGAAGGTCAACAATAGTCAAAGTGAATCAGCTGGAAATTAAAGTTGATAATCGTTGGGTGGTTCCATTTTCTCCATTACTCTCCAAAACATTCAAAGCACACATAAATGTTGAATATTATCATTCCGTAAAATCGATCACATATATCTGCAAGTAAGTGAACAAAGGTAGTGACATGGCTGTGTTCGGAGTTGCAGCTGAAAATTCAAACGATGAGATCATTCATTTTCAAATGGGACGCTATGTTAGTAGTAACGAGGTGATGTGGCGTATTTTTTAGTTTCCAATACATGAAAGACACCCCACTGTTGTTCACTTGGCCGTACATCTGGAAAATGGTCAAAGGGTGTAATTTACAACGGAAAACGTATTACAACGACTTGAGAGGCCGCCCTCCACGACATTGGCCAGCTTCTTTGAAATGTGCCAGAGTGATGACTTTGCTAGAACACTGCTTTATTCCGAAATGCCACGATATTATACCTGGAATCAATCGTTAAAGAAATTACCCCCAAGTATTTTCCACCGATGCACTAGGACGTCTTTACACAGTCCATCCCAGCCAAGACGAGTGTTTTTATTTGCGTTTACTGTTAGTCAATGTTCGTGGCCCAACATCACTCCAACATCTGCAAACTGTTGATGGTGTATTGTGCGGCACATACAGAGAAGCCTGTCAACGTTTGGGATTGCTAGAGAATGACAGTCATTGGGACAACACTCTTGAAGATGCTGTAATTTCGTCAAATGCTAAACAAATACGAACATTGTTTCGCATAATTTTGTCTACATGTTTTTCATCAACACCGACTGATTTGTGGAACAAATATAAAGATCACATGGCCGAAGATATATTATTACATCAGAATCGTCTTAGAACATCAAATGCAAATTTGCAAATTAACGAAGAAAATATGTACAATGAAGCATTAATTTTACATTGTACATTGTTATGGAATAAATAAAGTCGTAGTATCCAAAAAAAAAATTGAAGACATGTGCTTGATGCTTATCAACAAAGGATTAAAACAATTAGGATGCACGACGCATTTAATCAAGAGTTGATACGCGAAACCCAATACGATTCCGAGGCCTTAAAAGAAACTGTTCTAGGACACGTACCCCTTTTAAATGAGCAACAAAAATATGCCTACGAAATGCTAATGAAAGTAGTGAACGATGGAACTGGCGGATGTTTTTTCTTAGATGCTCCCGGTGGGACTAGGAAAACGGTTTTAATATCATTGATTTTGGCAACGATTCAATATTCATCGTTAAGACAGGACAACATTTGTCGGGTCAGCTAGTACTAATGTACAAAGCTAAAGAGTTTGTTTGCTTGAGCGCGCTAATTTCAGGAAATACTGGTCCGATTTGAAAAATTCTTTCAGTGTTAGATAGCCCATTTATTGAGGAAGGCTATGTAACATCACGCTATGATTCACGGGAGCAGAGCAGTAGCCTTAAATGACGTGTGTGTTAACGCGGCCTTATATAGTACTAATATTAATTACTTATTAGTAATTAGTATTAATACTAGATAAGGCTGCGGTAACACTGGTAACACTTAATAAAGCTGAATAGTGTGTTTGTTTGCTTGAACGCACTAATCTCAGGAAATACTGGTCCGATTTGGAAAATTATTTCAGTGTTAGGTAGCCCATTTATTGAGGAAGGCTATACAACATCACGCTATAGGTCACAGGACCAGAGCAGTAGCCTTAAATAACGCTGGAGTAACAACGGCCTCTTCTAGTTTTAAATATTGACGCAATTTTAAAATGAAACATGCATAGATATGAATGGCACACGTAGAACTTCGTAGCCTCCACTACATGCGCCTACGGGTCGTCGTAGCAGCTACACCATCAAACATGAACTTTGAATAGCATGGAAAACAAATTGCAGTTCTTTCATTAAATTATTTGAGTAAAGCCAATAGATTAACAAATTTCCTTGTTAAGTAAAAATAATTAAGTGGTTTACCCCTAGCGAGTTTGAGAAAGGGTAGATGAACACTGCTGATTAAGAGTTACCCTTTCGGCCGTCATTCAGCAATAAAGTCTCGAAACTGAGAACAAGTGTTACTACATACAACTATGGATGGATATGGATGTGTTAGATTAACTTTATAATGTAAAAAAGCTTTAAGAAAATTAGCTTGCATTTACCCGAACCTATTCATCTTATTTTATAAAAACCCTTTTGAAATACATGATTGGTTTTAACATTTGAAATCATTCCTAAAATAATATTAAGAGTAAAATAAAAATACACATAATCGATTTTAAACTTCCGCGATTTGTATACATTATACAATATTATTTAGCGGGTCTTAGTCGCGATAATTTACTTATTTAAAGGCATAAATACCTCGGTTATTCTCCTACGTTTCTACCGGCTTGCAACGGTTGTGGTTGCGGAGGGACTGATCTCAGCTCAGCGCCGTCCTTGTGGAGCGCGGGTTTCGGCAGCTACCCTCACTTGTTTTATAGTTTTGATTTTATCCGCACTGTCGTTACTTCGACAAACTACACTTATGACGTCTACACACTGATGATTTGTGTTACTGCCGCGTTGTTTGCATTTATTAATGACTGGGTTCCAAGTGGTCGATAGTCTGTATAATAAATAATATTGTATGAAAAATACACATTTTCACAACAATATAAATATATAGTTCTCTTGCGTGATGTTGTTTTATTCAGGCCATAAGCAAGTGTCTATGACCTGAATAATAGCCTGTAGCTCAAAGGAATGTATTACGACAAAATAGAAGTGTAATAATAATAAAACAGAATGAAATTGTAATCTGTATAATAACATTCTTGCGTTACTGACTGACTGACAGACAAGTTACAGTCAAAACTATTGGGCACAAGAAGCTGAAAGGACCATGCGTCAAATTGGGCTCAGTATCCAACAGAGATATGGCATATGTCATTGTAAAGAATTTTGTTCGTACTAAAATTGTTACTACCGGCACCACCTTCAATTCCATTGCAGAAAAAAGATATGCACTTAAATAGATTTTGTAAAAAATACAATTGTTAGTCATAAAACTGTTATAGTAACAATATATTCATACTTAAATAATGGTAAACGATAGATGCGCTTGCGCCCGTGTGATTTACAACACTCTCCATCCCTCTGTCACATCTCGGACGCCTGCTCGGGCACCCGTCTGCTCTCACTGCTCTCAGTCAGTCGACTCGTGATTCTCACGGTGTTAGCTGTGTGTTTTTCGTTAGTGATGTTCAGGATATCCGTATCCGCGGACATCCGAGGAAGAAGAAAGATCCGTATCCGTATCCGGTACTTTTCTCGCGGATCTTTTATGGATCTTTCGCCCTATTCATTTTGAATTGACAGGATGAAATGCGTGGCGCGAAAATATAGGCGGTTAGGCAGAATAAATAAACTATAAAAATCCATTCAGAGTATTTTTTATATAATTTCAAAACAAGTCGAAACATGAGCTGTCTATTGTTCCGGTGGGCGTGCGTGACATCAACTATCGTTTCAAAATCGCGCGCACCAACATCGTTTCAGTAAGAAAATAAAGATCCGTATCCGTATCCGTGGATCCTGACACCAAATATCCGTATTCCGATCCGTATCCGCGGATATATATTTTTAACGATCCGGCACATCACTAGTTTTTGTGTATCCTCTCGGCACATACAATTTAATCCATCGGCAGGTCATTTAAACAATTTATTATTGATATTGATTGAAATGTTAATAAAAATATTTTTAACTATTAGCAGCTGTTTTATTTTTTCTGTATTCTTTGCACCTGGAATTAAAACTAGTTAAATATGTCAAACAACAAAAACTACAATGCCATAACAGCATTACTTTGCAGGATTATAGTTTATTTATGGTAGGAGAAAAATATTTATAGCAGAATAACCCCATGGATTCTTCGCAAAAATAAGTTTATATCTTTATATTTAGTGCTTTACAAGTATATTCAAAGTGATCTCATCTCTGTTGGTGGGTGAGCCCAGGCTTCATACATTTTTGCCCATAGTCCTTTGGCATGTTTGTTCCTTGAAGACTGTAGCGGTGCACTAAGAAGGGATTTCCCAATAAAAATTTATTACAAAATGTGGGTGTTATATTACAATCTTTCGGGGATACAGGCGTCAATCTATAAAAAAATATAGGTATAAAAAAAGAAACGTGCAAAGTTTCATGCGTATTCAATAAACCAGTTCAGTAAACATGACTTTATTTAATGTATTACATAGTAACATGATATTCGTTTTTTCCTATACAATAGAACAAATTGACATTTTATTGAATATCGTATCTCGCTTATCTTTAATTCTGATAAATCATATTTGAATATAAAGTGGGCCAAATTAAATGATGAAAATGTTTGTTATATTCTGTGAGAATTGAAAAAAAAAAAATAATAACGCGTCGTATTTCTTTTTCAAGTTAATTTATTATGGAAACCAAATATCTTTTTCTTTCATTCTACCCGAGGCTGCGGCTGGCTAGTCAAATTAAGTTTGTAAACAGAAAAGTTTTGTTTTCAGATCGGAATAATATAATTTCCGTGAGGAAGCAGCGCCCTAAAAAAGAAGTGTCATGATTTCCTTATTGCTCTGGTGATATTATATCTGCCTACATAGGTTAAAAATATTTTTTGACACTATTTCACAGGAAACAAATTTAACAGGAAAAAATCTTGAAAGTGATTTAATAAATTAAGCAAATATAAGAATACTAAATTTCAGAGAATGTTCTGAAAAAATACATAATAGAAAGTCAAAGTCAAAATCCTTTATTCATTTAGATCACAAAGTGACACTTATGACCGTCAAATTTAAAACATTATTACTATATGCTTCTACATTTACATTTACTGCCACGTTCGCAAAGCAAGGGCGAAGAACCATAAGAAAGAACGGGCATTTAAACTCACGGTCACTCTTTTTCATCGCCAGGTTTTTAATAATACATAACAATTAAACTTTTGTAAGGTGCTGCAACTGCTATACCTTCTATGTTACTTGTATATATTTACTGTACATAATACTCAAGCATAATCAAGTTAAATTTTGATGTTCATTTAGTTAGCCTCCTAAACATAGACATGGTGAAACAGGAGCATCTACTTACATTATGCACCTAAGAATGCAGGCAATCGGCGCAAATGTTCAGAACCATGATGAAAGTGATGAAGTTAAATATCAAAAAAAATTATACCAGCCCATAAGACCGCCATCGACCAGTCATCGCAAGTAGCACCTGTTCACGAGTATGACGCTTGTGCCAGCCATCATCCCTCTCGCCAAATCAGAGGGACAGGGATGACCAGACACACGACGCCACCACAAGAAATGACATTTTAGTGAGCATGACGACAACGGTATACGAACCGGCAGTAATAAAATTAACAATCTGTTGGTATACTGACCATGAACGCGAATTACCTCCATTTTCCAAATCATTAATATTAGCATAAATTTGTGAAACGCGTGAAGAAATGCAAATGTAGTACCCATATTTAATTGACATGATATCTTTTGAAATACATCCACCGATCCAACTGATTGAGTACAATATAATAAAATTAAACATAATAAATAAATAGTAATGTTGCCGTGTGGTTGACGGCATAGAATACAAGCGTCACCACCCCCTATCTTCCCGTGGGTGTCGTAAGAGGCGACTAAGGGATAACACGATGCAAATACCATCTTTGCGTAGAGACGGAAAACTCGACATCAAACCCTATAAGACTGCCTCGTTGGTCTCGCGGCATAAATGTGCGCGTGGGATCGGGAGGTCCCGGGTTCGATTCCTGGGTCGGGCAGTGTTATTGGGATTTTCTGTCACGAAATTCTCAGTAGCAGCACGGAGTCTGGAAATGTGCCCGGTACGGCAATAGGCTCGCCCCTTATTACGTGGGACTAAAGTATATCTGGCGAAGAGTGGGTGTAGAAATACACCTCTGCCTACCCCGTCGGGGATAAAAGGCGTGACGATATGTATGTATGTATGTAAATAAATAGTAACTAACGACATGAAAGACATTTAATGATGTGGTGGATTATTTGACACATTATCTGATAATAAGGAAGTAAATTGAAACTCTGGATAAAGTAATATTCGAAGGTTACTGATGACCTGAAGAGTCCTATGATGCAAAACTTTGTTAACATATTAATAACATCACATCTTTCAAAGTTATGTTAGGAATACCGTTTTATGGATGAACGTACCATAAACACCCGGAAATTATGGATGGACCTCTATTACCACGTTTACTTGTTTCATGACAATATTCATACTTATTGGACAGTCTAAAAATAATAAAGTTTTAGAAAGTATTCCTAAAATGACAACGATTTGACTTGTCTAATTGTTTATTAATGTCGCCAGTGTAATCTAAAGTAAATCTTCTCGAGTATTTACTTCACACCTATATGTATTTACTTTAGAATTACAATTTGCATCATATTTGACACATTTTAATTAGTGCGGATATAAATTTTAGATTCACTTTTATCTAAAAACTGGACTTCGACATTGTATAAAGCATTAAAGTATTGACTCTCACTTAGCATTAGTTTTTTTTACACATATCAAGAAATACATTCGATGTCAACAGTTCTATTTAAGATGAGAGAGCGAGCATAACTCAGTAAATATAATTTTGAGACTCTAAGGCAGGGTCTGTAGCTGCTGGTGAAGGTTCAGAATGATAAGTCCGATCTTGTAGGTGTATAAAGAGAAACAAAATAAACTTAGCCTTAATATATGTACAAAATTAGTTTTAGAAAGAATGGTAGCTTAAACTACGATACTATTCGCGTGAGCCAATCAGGGCAAAATACAAAATATTGTAGTTTCTCGTGCGAGCGCTTACACGTGGAGAATGAGTGGCCCGCACTTTATTGTTAGTGGCGTACAACTAGCGGCCGGCGATGTTTTGCCGCTGACGTGTTTCACTCGCCATTTCGCTATTTGGCTCAGTAGCGCGTGGACGTATATGACATTTATGTATTGCAGCTACAGTACTCCCCCTCAAGTGAAGCGTACGGGAGTCTTAACAGCTCTGCTGGATCTTGTCTTCGGTTGCTGGTCGTGGGATGCTATCGTGGCTGTGGGCGAAGTGTTTGCTGTAGCAGAAATGCGGTCGTTACACTCAGTGTTTGTTAGATCAGTGCTTATTGTGTATGCCGGTTTCAAGCGGTCGATTGATACGTTGATAGTGCGTGTTGGCAATCTTAACTTGAAGTATTTCTCGCTTCTCTCGATCACGGCATACGGGCCTTCGTAGGGACGTTGTAGTGGTTTACGAACGGCGTCCACACGTAAAGACACAGCTTCATACAGACGGAGATCAAAGATGTTTTTTTTGTTGCGATGCGGTAGGTATGTAGGCGTCAGCTGAGTGATAACACGATGTAGTTCGTCAACGTACGTGTAGTCTATCTTAGTGTTTGTAGGAGATGGCGTTATAAAATCTCCCGGTAGGCGTAGTGCTTGTCCGTAGGTTAGTTGAGCTGCGCTTGTGTTAGTGTCGGTGCGAGTGGCGGCACGAAGTCCTAGTAGAACGGTAGGGAGTTCGTCGATCCATTTGCTACTTGTTATTAATCTCGCCATGAGTGCAGCTTTCATTGAGCGGTGCTAGCGTTCTATAATCCCGTTACCCTGCGGGTGGTAGGCAGTAGTACAGGTTTTCTCAGCGCCAACAAATCGTGTTAGTTCGAGAAACAGCTGACTCTCAAACTGTCGTCCTTGGTCTTGTTATAGTACTAGGCAAACCGAATCGTGTGATCCATGACTCGTAAACAGTCTTCGCTACTATCTCAGCCGATATTTCGTGTATAGCTATAGCTTCCGGCCAGCGGGTTGCGCGATCTATCATCGTTAATAGGTAGCGATGTCCGTGCGCCCACGTAGGTAGCGGTCCGACTATGTCGATGTGTAGGCATTGAAATCGGGCGCTTGGCGGGAACGTTGCAAGGTCACTGTAGGTATGTCGTTGTACTTTTGATTGTTGACACGCCGTACATTCCTTCGCCCATCGTCCAATGTCTGTGTTCATGGATGGCCAAAAGTATCGTTCTTGTATGAGTTTTTTTGTCGCTCGGATGCCAGGATGAGATAGATTGTGTACTGTGTTGAATGCGATGCGACGAAAATAAGCTGATAGATAAGGACGGATGTTATTTGTTGATATTTCGCAGTAAATGTTCTTGCCAGATGTAGGTATAGCGATCTTCTTAAGGGTTATATTTGTTTGTTTGAGTAGTTCGGGAATGTTTGTGTCCTTTTCTTGAGCGGCGGCTAACTGTGTGTAGTCAATTGATGTAGGTATTTCTATGGTTTCGATTCGTGATAACGCGTTGGCGATGACGTTGTCTGTGCCGCTCACGTATCGTAAATCAGTTGTGAATTCAGATATGAATTGAAGTTGGCGGGCTCGGCGTTGAGTTTCGGTGTTTGATGGCCGCTTGTGGATTGCGTAAATGAGTGGCTTGTGATCGGTGTAGATAATAAGTTCTCTTCCTTCGAACATTTTTCTAAAATGTTTCACAGCCATGTATATTGAAGATAGTTCACGGTCGAATGTACTGTATCGCTGTTGTGCGTCGGAGAATTTCTTTGAGAAGTAGACGATAGGTAGCCATTTGTTGTTTACGCGTTGTTGTAATACGGCACCTGCGCATTTGTCTGATGCATCACACATGAGAGACATTGGATGGTCGGCGGATGGTGACGGATGTGCGGTAAAGTTGCGTTCTGTATGCTAGCTTTACAGGCTTCGAATGCGTGCAGGGCTTCGGTTGTCCAGTCGATCTTTGATTTGTCGCGTTTTTTCGCGTTATGTAGAAAAGCGTTGAGTGGAGCTTGAGTGCGAGCGGCATGGGGTGTGTTGTTACGGTATAAGTTTACCATGCCGAGGAATCGCCGTAATTGTTCAATAGTCTCTGGCTTCGGATATTCCGCGATGACCTTGATTTTATCGTACGGCGGCTTGATTCCTTCGCTCGATACTTCGTAACCGAGGAATTTCACATTGTCTTATGCGAATACGCATTTCGATGGATTTATTGTTATCCCGTAGTCGTCGAGTCTTTGTCGGACGGTGCGTAAGTCTTCGTAGTGGCTTGTTATTGAGTCTGAGGCCAATATGACGTCATCGACGAATGGAGATACGTAATCGAGTCCGCTGAGTACTTGATGTATGAATCGCTGGAATGTCTGTCCTGCGTTTTTGAGGCCGGGACACATTCTAGGGAATTCAAATAGTCCGAACGGTTTGTTAATTGCTGTCTTCTCGATATCAGGGCCGTAAACGGGTAATTGTTGGTAAGCCCTATTTAAGTCGAGTACTGTGAAGACTTTCTTGCCGTGAAGTAGGTATGTGAAATCCTTGAGTCGAGGTAAGGGATAGCGATCGGGTTTAGTTACGCTATTGAGTCGTCTGTAGTCGCCACATACTCTTATATCGCCGTTTTTCTTCGGTACTACGTGGAGTGGGCTTGACCAAGGGCTTTTGCTTGGACGGCATAGACCCTGTTGCATCATTATTTCAAACTCCTTTTTGGCGGCAAAGTAGCGGTGTGACGGTAACGGTCGTGTTCTGCAGTGTAGCGGCGGACCGGTGGTTTCAATGTGATGTTCGACGCGATGTTTAGGTATTTGCTTCATGGAGGATAATCGTATGATGTCTGGGTACTCGGCGAGGATTTGGTGAAAGTGTTGTTGATCGTCGATGCTTCTTACTGTTGGTTCGGTTGAATACGATACGGATGTCTTGACGGAGGGGTTCGTAACTTTATCGATGAGACAACGGCCACGTATATCGACGAGTAGGTTATGATGTTTCAGAAAATCAGCGCCGATGATTGATTTGCTGACTGCAGCGATGACAAACTTCCATGTGTACGGTCGTCGCAGCTTGAGGTCTAATATCATCGTTTTTTCGCCGTAAGGTAGGTATGATGGTGTTATTAGCGGCGTAAAGTTGAAATGACGTCGACGCCATCTTCATCCTTTGTTTCTTCGGTATGACAGATATGTTTGCGCCGGTTTCGATGAGAAATGATAGGCGAGAGTTTCTATCAAGTATGAACAGGCGGTGAGATGCATGGTTCGCGTCGGTTGCCGCCACAGCCAACGCGGCGGCTAGTTTTCCGACGTGGACTCAGAATCTTCAAACTTGCATGGGCGTGTACAACGTTAAGCTTGCTTACTGAACTTGCGATGATAAAAGCAGATGGATGTGTCATAGCGCTGCGGTGTACTACTGCGTGGAGAACGTTGGTTGCTCGGAGATCGTGATTTGCGCGTATTATTATCGTAATACTGGCGTCTCGGTTGATAAGCATGACGCGATCTCAGTTCTTCTACTTCTCGCGTAAGTTGTTGGGCTTTCAGCTCTGCTATCTCCCTCGTGAGAAAGTCGATTTTCTCATGCAGCGAGCTTAGGTCGGTCGGGGACCGTTTGGTAGGTATCGACGACGTGGTGGTGATGTTGCAGCGTGGGTTTGAGGCAGTGACGTCGACGATGTGCGGGTTCGGTGTAATAGCGGCGATAGCGGAGACTTCGGGACGAGAATGTTCTAGTATTTTGTCGGCCATAGATGCGAGGACGTTGATGTCGGATTTCTGGGCGATGTTCTCGCTCACGGCAAGTACAGCACGTATTGATTGTGGTAGATGGTTAGTCCACATAATACGTAACGTGGATTCGGAGATGTTCTCGCCGGCCAGGTTCTTCATGCGGCGGAGCAGTTGTGAGGGTTTCATTACGCCTAGTTCCATCTCGGATAGTAAACGCTGTACTTGCCGCTGTTCAGATTCCTCGTAGACGTGTAGGAGCCGGGTCTTGATGGCATCGTACTTGTTGTTCTCCGGAGGCCGTAGGATGATGTCGGCTTTCTCGTCGATGTCTTGTCGTTTTAACTGACCGACGACGAGCTCGTACATAGCCTTGTCGCCCTTCTTGTGTGGTGAAAGTATTGCTTCAAATTAGGCGAACCACAACCGCAGCCTGTCGCGCCATATGGGTGATATACGGAGATTGGTAGCGACACCGGAGAGTTCTTGGTCAGAGACTGGGTTGTTTGCTGTTGCCATGATGATTTTCTCAGTATGAAGATAGTTTCTGTGAGGATATTCTTGTTGTTCAGGCGGGTACACCACTGTAAGGTAGGGTCTGTAGCTGCTGGTGAAGGTGCAGAATGATAAGTCCGATCGTGTAGGTGTATAAAGAGAATATATTTACAAAATAAACTAAGCCTAAATATATGTACAAAATTAGTTTTACAAAGAATGGTAGCTTAAACTACGATACTATTCGCGTGAGCCAATCAGGGCGAAGTACAAAATATTGTAGTTACTCGTGCGAGCGCTTACACGTGGAGAATGAGCGCTCAGTAGCGCGTGGACGCAATTGACGTTTATGTATTGCAGCTACAAGACTTTTACTTGTTTTTCCAGATGTTCTTTGCACAATATTAGCCAACCTCTTATGTACATACATATATTAAAATACATTAAAATACCTTCAAATGTAACCTAAAAGTATTATTTTCAAAGATTTTTTTTAGCATTCTTATATTAGGTACTTACTATACACTAAATAGTACATGCATTTACGACATAACTTTCAAGGAAACATTAACAAAAGAACGGGATTAAAAGGCTCAGTACTCGATACATTACCAACAATACCCAGTTGTACCGTCTTGTTCGCTGCTTACATTAAAGTGGCTTTAGAGTTTCGCTAAAATAACATATAAACTACTTTGAGGTATTTTGTTACGTATAAATTTAACACGTAACTTTTCAAAACAGAACGTCTGTACCTTTGTATTGTTAGTGTTGTTTCGCGGGTGTTTTACGTTTGGGTATTAATAAAGTTTTTATAACAGAAAGGTCATGAGTAGTTTTTAGATATTATTGGTTTGATTTTGATAATGTTTTTCTTTTTAGATAAGGTGCTCTGTGTTTCATTTTTGGTATTGTTCTTGTTGAGTATCTTCTGTTAAATATTTTAAACCTGTAAATAAAATTAAGTAAATAAAAGTGGTCTTAATGTCATTTATTTATGCTATATAAATGTTTTAGTTCACATTTTAATCCTTTCTTTTGTCCGTGCCGATAAAATTCTAATATCACAATTTTTGTCTTAATAAACTTGTTCTATATACCTTCACAAGTGTTCATTCGTGAATAAGTGCGTCAATTTCAAATGCAGAAACCCTTTCAAATACTCCATCAATTAGGTCAATGTGGGTCCTTCAAGGCATCCTCGTACTCACTCCGCTCCAGTCCATAAATCCTTTGCGTCAATAACGTAGCACTTCACGCGTGACTGAGTCACCAAAGTATACCTTTACGCAATGGTCGCTACGTCGCCCAACGTCCAAATATTTCTTACGAAACTATTAACTCGATCTGTCAATCAAAGGTAGCGTAGTTATACGTAGAAGAATTTTACACATTTTCATGGACAAACATATTTACTTTTACCTTAATTTAATTCCCATCAGTAAATAAAATTAATTTCTTATTTACATAAAAAATACAGAACCTAAAAACTTGGTACCTTGATAGTTTACTATTAAGTAATCTGTGAATAACAGTGTGAGTGCACATTTGCTTCAATGTAATGCTATGCAAATTTGTATTATATGTTGTGTAACTATTAGTTATTCCAAATAAATAAGTAAAAAAGGAAAATTTTCTTTAAAAACAGTTTAGCTCTTAAAACCTTTGAAAAGCAGACTGTCTGCAAAAAGGCGATCTCAATATATTGTAAAAATCAATACCGATTAAACGCTCCTGGATTCTTTTCAGGAATATATTTATAAAGAACTGCGCAAGCTAGTTTCAATGGCGGATTTTCTATTTGTCTGTTTATAAGTGAAGCTATTCAGTGAAATGTCAATTGAACGGTGCCTGGTGAAATTTTAAATAGAATATTTTATCTTTAGGCGGCACATAAGATAGTTTTATCCCAGGCTTAAAAGGGTTGCTACGGGTAACACAAAAGGGTGATATTTATCGACGACTGAATAATTTGTGTGCTCAAATGATCTAAAACCTATGATTATAAACTTTCAGTTTGGGTACAGGTCAAAAGTCAAATATCATTTTGTTATGCAGGAATAGTATGTATTGACGCGTAAGGTGTTACCTTGTTTTCTTTAAGAGCAAAGCAGAATTAAACAGTAAACCGTGCTGTTTTGAAATAATGTTAATCAACAAAATTTTATTACACGCGTAATAAATATTAAGTCATTGATCTCTGTTTTGGTTTGAAGCGATTAGAAATGCAAATCGTGAACGCTTATAATCTATCAATAATTGTAGTGAATATCCACCAGATTTTTATAGCTAGCTATTTTACTGCGCTAGTTGTTCGAAAAGTTCATCTCTAGGTCTGAAAGTATTCTTGTGCGTAAGTTGTTTCTTTACAACCAAGTAAATCTCTACTTACCGATTACCGCTAGGTACCAATGACGAAATGTTGTTGCGCTACGCGTGCTTAGATAGAACGATCCATTTTGACATGGCTTTTGTATCTTTACAAGGCACAAAAGTATTGCCTACTATGCCTAGTACATTTCTAGATTCTACCTTGTTAACAAACTGGTACTAGCTCACCATCTACCGATCAAGTACAAAGTTTGACGCGACCTTATCTTAGTTAATAAACTTTAAATTATAATACGTTACATACCAAAGCGTTCAATTTTTGTCAAACAGCTTAAACTTCACACGAATAAGGTATCAGAAGGTTCAACGGCTGGTAAACTTACATTCAATCTCTATGAAATATACGTTAAATATGTGTGACGTTGTTAAATGAAAATCGTTATTTCGGTTACAAACAAAAATTGTTTAATTCGGTAAAATAAGTTAAACATCCTTTAGCAAGATATTTAATGGAAATTTATTAACAAAATAATTTGACTAGTCACAAGGATAGAACCAGGGTCGCGTGATTCGGCGTATCTTCGGGAATCCTGGGAATACGTTTTCGGTGTCGCTCAGGGAAGCCAGAGAAGTACTTAGCTTGCTCGCCGCACAGCCGAAGAAAAAAGGGGCGAGCGCTCCAACGTCACGATATTTACAGGAGCCCGAAGTGGAGTGCCTAAGGTGAGGGGGCGTAGGAGCCAGCCAAGTGGAGTAGGCGGACGGTGTCAGCGCGACGTCACATATTTCCTTAGCAAGAACAAAGTTGCGGAACTGAAATTAAACAAGCAAGCAATAAATCCTTCATTTAGTGAAAATACCACAACAATGCAGTAATTATTGCAGTCTCAGAACTTAACAGAGGATTTGAGACTTTCTGTAGACGAGTAATCCACATAGCTCAGGTGCTAATTTACAAAATCTTGACTTGAGCAACTTTTGTTGGATTTCAACTTAGATCGTTTGAAAAGTAAATTATTACTTTGACTGTTGATATTTATGATTACAGATAAAGTTAAATGAAATACATTTGACAAACAGCTTATGTTTCTCAAATGTATTGAGGACATAGATAAAGTTAGCTATAAAATTATTTTTCCTGCAATAATACCAGATATAAAACTGGAAGCGATAGGCTAGTAGAGATACCATCAGACTGACATACAGAGGGTTTCGAGTTCGAATCTACAGCGTGCAACACTGACTTTTCGGACTTATGTGCATGTTGAATTGTTAAGTATCGCTTGCCCCGTACCACCGAGAGCACGTCTGTCCTATAAAGATCTTTAACAGTCGTTATGGGGAGTTAGTATTCTCAAAATCTGATATTGGTTTAAGCCTCGCCCTATCACTATCCCTATTGGTTAAGAAAGTCAGGCAGTCACTTTGTAGAAAAGCTGACTTACTGTCAAATCTGGTTGGACTAATAAGCGGACTCGGGCTCCAAAGCGTGAGTCTTGTGTGCAACTGATAAAGCTTGGACGATGATGATGATATTATTATGAACGGTCGCCGCCTGTTTTCAATAAGACTAGCAGTCTTTTTTCAGTCCATCTAACTGTAAATAGCGTCATATGCATTTTACTGATACTGGCATATCGGTCTCTTTCGATGGATCCATCTAAATGAGAAGTGTCATAGAAATTGTGCTACACTGGCATAATCGTCTTTTAGATGGGCCGTTAGTTTTATTCCGTCTAAAAGTGGAATAAAACTAACGCTTAGCTGACAAAGCAAGACAGATGCGTGCGAGCGAAAGCGGAGAGTCCGGTCCGGTAGGTATCATGTGCACAATAACTTATTAGAGTTGAAATAAGCTTACAGCAATATAACTATAATCACTTATTTATTGCAGCACTCACTATGTCACACTGTTTAGAAATATTTATTTATATTTTACGTAAATATTAACTCATAATATGAATAAGTATTATAATTTTATTGTATACAAGTTTCATGTTCACTACGTCACTTACGGTGCGCAAGGAAGAACAGCGATCGTGTCGCCACGACCGATCACAAGCTGATTGTGAACCGTACTGGCACATCGATTGCGACGTAGGTACGGCAACAATGCAATAGCACAGACTAATGTTTATGTATTATAAATATGTAATAGCTGTGCTTGTAGGATAATGTGTAATAGTTGTACCTATTGTGAATTATATACCTAGCTGTTTTTGTGTTGTATTTTTTTTTGTATTGTGCGTTGTATTTGGTATGCTAATAAATGATTTACTTACTTACTTACTGAGTGTCATAAAAAATTTACTGCCACCGGCGTACTGTTTGGATTGATAAAAAAGGCGATCCGTCTTGGTGGAATTGGGGTTTATTTATGATCAGAGAACAAAAATCTATGCATTGATTGTTATTTATTTTGTGGCTATCTATTTAATGTTATGTTAATAAATGTTTTGTAAAACTAAATAAAATAACAGTGGAACCAAGCTAAATATTTTTAATTTTTGGTCGTTAACAAAGTAGAAGGACTTCAGAAAACTTATATCGTTGCTTGTTTCTTGTAGTCGAATAGTTGAATAAACAAGAGTTTGTCTAGACATGTATGCAATACTCGTCTAAAGAACAACAATCAATAAGCTACCTCAGATATCGCAAATATCTTCACATTGAACAAATTACTCTCAGTTCACGCAGTGCTGGACATAAAACCATTTAGAGACAACCTTGTAGAGCTTTGTTCGATCCTTTCAAGGTATTTACTGTTGGGAAGATTATTCGCAACCTTACCTTTTCTGTATACTCACGTAATTTTCGTCTGGGAGAAGCTACGGAGCGTAAAGTCTAAATAATGTATCCTGTTCTAAATATTTATATCTCGCTGATACTAGATCATAAAATATAATCTATATAATTTAAGTGTCGCAAAATAAGAAAAGATTGAAAATCGAATACAAGAATGCTCTATGGCTTAGGGCTTAGTGGATATATTGAAGGTAAAAGGCAATATTTACTGAAAATTGTCTGTTCAAATCGAATGACGGATTGTGGGATTGACGGGTCCTCTAATAATTTAAAGTACCTATAAGTATAACAAAATAGTATATAAAGAAGATTTACGTTTATGTCCACGTGTATATACTTCTATATCCACATATAATATTATATCCACGTGTATTACATATTTTGTGTGTTTATTTTAAAACATTATTTACTGAATGCTGCGTAAGATCTACTTAAAAAAATTCATGTCTATGATGATAAATAATAGGCAAATACCATTGACCTACGATAGTATTTAAATTGTAGGAATTATAGTCGTAAGATCGGTACATATATGTGGAGAGCCACAGTAAGAATATGAATTATTGTAGCAAAATAAATTATCTAACGTCATTGTTGCACCTACTGTTTCGCTTATTTCAAAGTACAAATTAAAAAGTGAAACACTTTGATATGCAATTTAACTACTTATTTTTAATATTTGATTGCTTATTACCTATACTGTAAATGTTTACATACTTCCTCACACAGAGCAAAATACCCTGTTATTGTCATATGAAGGTCGTTGCACTGTCGAACTTACTAGCACCAATCGTTATTATGACCGATAACAGTAATTAATTATATACTTATTATATTATACTTAATTATTATATGATAAAATATTATGATGGCGGCAGTTACGTATACAGCGATACATAACATTTCACTCAATTTAATTTCGCAGATGATGGTGTTGTTTTTAGTATTATGAGTTTAGCCAGTAAACTCGTAAGTTTATGTTCCGGATAAAAGCTTTCTACCGTATTTGCGGCACTGCATACATAAAAAGAATGAACAATTTTTGAAAATTGTGTCTTGTGGTGCCTCGTGTAAAATTTTGTATTAGATAGGTAAATAGAATTGCTACGTGAGTAGGAAATGTGTGACTAGGAAAATACTTTTAGAAATCTTCTGTGTTTTTGTAGACGGTCCATAGTTCTTTAAGCTTTCTTGTTGTAAACAAAGGGCGGCCATAAGGCCGCTCTTTGTACTGCTTATGGTTGGCCAAGTGTGCATTTTTGATATATGTAAAAATAAGAGCCCAGTAGCTATAAGTGAAATGCATGTAGCTCATAGAGATCCCGTCACGTCGCTAGTGTAAATACAATTGCGGTTAACCTCTTGTATGCCGGAATGCCAGACACAATTAAAAAGCTATTGTGTCTCGCGTAGATCTGCGTTCCGGCATACAAGGGGTTAAACACGCAATCTTTTGGTGGCTCCACAGATGGAATGTATTTATGGTATGACGTTCGTAAGATATTTGAACCTTTTGAATCCCTGATTATGGAGATATCACCGATAGGCAAAGAGCTTAATAGAGGTAATGCAGAACCGATGATTGGTTTTGCAATTTGAACGACTAATTCCGACGAGATTATTTTGTGGTACTGACACTGGTTTGGTTATTAATGTCAACCGTAAGGGTAAGTCTCATACCGAGAAGATGAGTGGCGTTTTTAATGCACATGGTGTTCCAGTTAGAGCACTGCACCGAAGTCCAATTATTCCTAAAATGTTTATGACTTGTGGTGATTGGACGGTGCATATCTAGAGCGAAGGCGTCAAGTCATCGCCAATTATGACAGGTACGTCACAGCGTTATCAAATATTAGATGTTACGTGGGCGCCGAATAAAGTTTCTAGCTATATGTCCGGGGAAGATGGAAAATTCTATTATAGGTAGGTATATTTTACAAAGAGTACTTACACCTTTGGTTGTTTTGCCTTTAACCAAGAATAAGTTGCTCAAAATTAAGAGTTACCCTAAAGGTAAACTTGTTGCAATAGGTGACGATTGTAGTGTATGACGCGCCTTCCCTATATATATGTTTATGTAACCATGTATCTTCAGGCATTACACCGTTGTATTTAGATCAAACAACATCTTTTATTTTGTCTCCCAACACACAACATTGCATGGCGACCCTGCCAGTGCTGCCTGTGAGCAGTACTGAGCTTGTGGTTTAAGTAAAGTTAAAAGTTTTTTGGAAAAATTGCGTTATCGAAACACAAAGCGTTATTGCGTTTTAATATAAAATATTTGTGCTTGTCAATACGGCATAAATGCGATATTATTGTGGATACCGACGCACGGAGAAGGGAGCCATGGCGCTACAGCGCTTTTCAGGCGTTTGCCCGTGGCGAAGGACATGCTTGTCCTTGAGCCAAGAATCAGCAGGACAAGGTTAAGGTTGTGGACCATGGACAGAAATGTTGCCCGAAGATTTCAGGAAAGTGACGATATGTGAGGTGACGATTTTATTTTTATTCATGCCGCGGACAATTTTTACAATACAAATTTTACTTAGTATGTTTTAGTTATAACTTTCTAATTTATGAATTATAATCTTTTAAAATGTAACAGTGTCTAAAAAATAAGTAGGTATAATAATATGCCTGTTGACAATTTGTAAAAGTAGTAAAGTAATATTATAGGCATTTTTTGTGTTGGATTGAAATAAGTAAAACGTATTAGTAAGTAAAAAAAAATCGTATAAAGTGAAATGAGTGTAATAATTATGACCTTGTAAGAGAATCTTACTACAACAGTAATATAGAATAGTTCTACATAGCCTGATCTGTAGTGGAAACTTTCAATTTCCGTTCTTTTTATTCGGGCTAGTGCCTAATATTCGTAAACATAAAATATTATTTTATAATATTATTTCATTGTTTTATTGTTCTAAATTTATATATGACAATTTAATTTAATAAATCATGTTTGAGTTATTTTTATACAAGCATATCGTTGGTATATCGCCGTATGTCACCTAAGGTATCAAATTGTAGACGTGTTATCTGAACCTTTACCAACACTATATGTTGCGCGTGGCTTTACCTTATAATTTTTATTAATTTTTATGTGTCTCAAGCAAAAAGAATAGTTATCTTTAGACTCAGTTGTTTTCAGATAGATTAATGTAATTGTGTATAGCGAATCTTTCAGCTAAATAAATTGATTTACACTATCATCTTTTTGAATAAAATACGAATATTTTTAATCAGAAATTTTATGTTTCAGTTTACGTAATAATTTGTCATATACATAATATGTATTCCAAATTATATTCATTCTATTTATAATAATCATTACCTATTTGGCACGTATATAACTCACGGCAACAAAAGTGTTATCGAGTTTTTAAACTTGACACCAACTCAAGAGTGTATTCACGGTAAAGTGATGTCATCTGCATTCATCTACATGAGCAATAAGTTCAGTAACTTGTGTGAACTTTATGTAATTTGTAATGCAGATTAAATGATACGACTGAATATTATTATTATGTATCTAAATGAATGCTTTATATTGTGCCTTCAATTTGATCATGGTGCAAACGAGATTCCTCTGTGAAAATTGTTGGTGACCAAAGAAGTCTTAAAAGAAAGGCCCTTATTATGATAATAATGGAAGTCGACTTAGAAGTTAAATGTATCTTATGATTATAATGATAAATATAATGATGAAAGAATGTCCGGCCGGACCGATGCGAAAAAATATGTGTATCTCGAACGAATGTGATGAAATATGTGTACCTATACTATATGTTGTAAAATGTAATATGTGTCTAATGGATAAAGAACGTTATTATATTTGAAAGGAAAATCAGTGTGTTGGATTGTTTGATTATTTGTATTCGATTTAAACACATGATTTTGTGTAAAACCAATATGAGTTAGTAATTACAGAAATTGAAAATTGTAATATATATACTTATTTAAAAATCTAATTAAAATATTTCTAATAGAACATACATGATAATAATTAATACTCAGTTCTGTTATGAAATTATTTACTTATGTATATGTTTTTGGTGACTGCTATTTGATAATGATATTTGATCTGTCACATTTAGAATGATTTGTGAATTAAACAATATAATTACTTGATATATTTTTCTTTGTTTGTGTTTTTAAATAGAGATTATTGAAAGTAATGTGAGAATATATACTGCAATTTTATTATTTGTTAAATGTCATACTTGTTTTGTTTAGTGATTTGTCTGATTTTTTTTTATCAGTGTTATGAATGTACCATTTGAAAACCATTGTATGTCATTAAATTGTTAAACTGTCAACAGCGCATAGTAGTGTGTAATTTCGTTTATTTTTGTTTACTATTATTTTTTAAGGTATGGTTTGATATATGAAAGACCGCATTATAATTGTGTTTATTAAAATATTTTATAGTATAGATAAAAATAATATGTACTCATATTTTTTTTTATAAAAGGGGAGGTGTAGTGTATGACGTGCTTTCCCTATATATATGTTTATGAAACCATGTATGTTCAGGCATTACACCGTTGTATTTAGATCAAACAACCTATCATAAATACATCCATAACTCTGTTGAGAATGAGGATCCAGCTAAGGTCTGGAAATTTCTAAGAACTCTGGGAGTTGGGCAGTCTACACATGAACTCACTACTGATAAAATTAATATTGATTTATTAAATCGACATTTCACTGCTTCGTCCCAATTTGATAGGACTACTAAAGCTAATACTTTACACGATATTTCATCGCTTCCAACCCCAGTTTACCCATCCTTCGTTTTTAATCAATTAGCTGAGTGTGATGTTAAAATAGAGCGTACTATCTATTTCTTCCAATGCCGTCGGAAATGATTGTGTCAGTCGAAAGATGATCCTTCCCATCTTAGATGAAATCCTTCCTATCCTGTGTCATATTCTAAATTATTCTTTATCCCGGGGCGTATTTCCATCTGCATGGAAAGACGTCAAATTATTCCTTTACCTAAAAAATCCAAACCCTCGTCCTTTTGCGAGTTTCGTCCTATCTCCGTGCTACCTTTCCTCTCCAAAGTGCTTGAGCGTCTTGTCCATATCCAACTTAGCACATTCCTTAACAAGAACCTACTCCTCAATCCTCTACAATCCGGATTCCGACCTGGTCAAAGCACCGTTACGGCACTGATCAACATTACCGATGACATTAGGCTTGGTATGGAGAATGGAAATCTGACTGTACTTATCTTACTTGATTTTAGTAACGCCTTCAACACCGTTGATTTCCATATTCTGCTTGGCATACTACGCTCTATTAACATATCTCCACAAGTGATTGATTGGTTTCACAGTTACCTGTTTGGCCGCCGACAACGTATACGGATCGAAGACTCTTTCTCTTCGTGGTGCAATACTACAGTCGGCGTCCCACAGGGTGGCGTTCTATCTCCCTTACTTTTCTCAATTTTTATAAATTCTATCTCTTATCAGCTTCAGTCATCCTACCACCTTTATTCAGATGATCTTCAAATTTACACTCAAGCTCCTGTACACGAGTTGTTTGAAGCATTCCGCATCATTAATACAGATTTAGACCGGATAGCTGCATGGAGTCTCAGATTTGGTCTACAAATCAACCCTGCAAAAACGCAGGTTATTGTTGTTGGCAGTCCCAAGATGATCTCACGTGTGGACTGGACTCGTCTACCTCAAATTAACTTTAGTGGTATCCCCATACCCATTAGTGACTGCGTAAAGAACCTGGGTGTTTATTTAGATAAAACATTATCCTGGGGCCCACAAATTGGTCAAGTCAGTCGCAAATTATTCGCTGCGTCTGGGACGTTGCAAAGATTGCGGAACTTTCTGCCGACTGCCACGAAGATTGCGCTCGTAAATTCTCTTCTCTTGCCTATCCTTGACTAAGCTGATGTCAGCTATCTAGATCTCACTGAGGAGCAACTTGATAAGCTTGAGCGCCTTCAAAACTTTTGTATTAGATTTATATTTGGATTACGCAAATACGATCACGTTTCTGATTTCCGCAAATTGCTCAAGTGGCTCCCAATTCGTCGTCGACAGAATACTCACATTCTTTCTTTACTTTATAACATTCTTTTTAATCCTTCATTTCCGCCTTATTTAAAGGAACGTTTCAATTTTCTATGTGACACACATTCAAGATCGCTGAGATCATCTGTGAATTTAATATTGGCAAGTCCAATGCATTCTAATTCTTTTTATGACAAGTCATTCACGGTACAAGCCGTTCGCTTGTGGAATGCTTTGCCTATATCCATAAAGCAGGCTCAAACGTAAAATACCTTTAAAAAGTTATTAAATGACTACTATTTATCTATTTAATCTTTTCTATCTATTGTCAAACTCACACTCTGTTGTTCTATCTTCCATTTTCTACACCTTTATGTATGTATTATATATTTTATAATAATTATTTATGTATGTTATGTAGTATATTTTTTAGTATTATGTGTGTATTTTTAACACTATGTATGTAAATATTAGTTTAATTTTTTATTGTGTTTACTGTAAATAAAATTGTATAAATCATTAGTATCGCCAAACTGCCCTTATTCCAGGCTCCTTGCTTTTCTAATCCATCCAAAGGTTGCCTGGAAGATATTGCTTATAAGTGATAAGGCCGCCATTTGTACCTTAACTTTTATTTTACAAATGTATAGTAAATTGTATTACTTTGGTGTACAATAAAGATGATTTGTATTGCATATTTTATTTTGTCTCCCAACACACAACATTGCACGATAAAGGGTCAATATATTTGTAAGCACTCTTACAGAGTTTAATTTTATCCGGCGATAAAGACAAGCAGATTATGATAGATAAGTATGAACGTGAGACGCGCCGTGAAAATATACTTGAAACACGTATCAAGGAAATAAAAAGTCAAAGCTAAATTTGGAAAGGATCAAGCCACAGAAACTCCTGGGGAAGTAGTATACGATGTTGAAGCTGCGGTTAAAGCAGCTGAAGATGAATGTAAAACACTTGTTTTAGAGGAAATACGACATGCCGGCAATTCACCGCTAGAGATTAAAAAGCGCCAGAATTATAATTTATTGATATTATACCATAATATACTTACGTACTGTAAGAAACAATATTTTAGGTTTGATTAAATAAGTAGTAATGAGGTTTACGTGAATAAAATTTACAGAATATTACACACATGCAGACATATGCTCACGCCTTTTTCTCGTCAGGGTAGGCAGAGAGAACGGAACGCCACTTGCTTCTATCCTTCCAAACCTCACGCGCTTCTTCTACATTCATTAATCTTTGCATACATGCTCGCCGGTTACGGATGCTTCGGATTATTCGGTTTTTCAAGACGTTCCCAATTTCTTCGATGAACGTCCTACGAGGTCTGCCGCAACCGGCTTGCCCACACACCTCTGCCATATATATTTGATTCGTCAATATTTCTTCACTCATTCGCTCCACGTGTCCAAACCATTTCAGCATTCCTTTCTCAATCCTTGTCACGACATTTTCTTTCAGGCCACATCGCTCTAGTATTACACAGAATATAACGTGCCTTTTATTTGTAGTTTTTTTATCAGTTGTTGAAAAAGCTACGGTGGAGTATTTTATTTCAGCAGTATACTGAGTGTATAAATCAAATGACATATGTTTTAAATCATTATGTGTGCATATTAATATAATAAAAATCTGAATATCACATACATCTATGTCAAAAATATTTTTTGAAAAAGAGAAATTATTGGAATCGTTATCATCCTAGCACTGTCCCGGTTGCGTTCCAAAACCTACGCCTTGGAGCCCGGGGTCCGCTTTCCGGCTGTATTTCCTCCACTTTGCACGGTCTTCAGCATCCCTAGTGGTTAGTCGATTGGTACGCATATTTGAAAATGGAATATAAATATAACATATAGGCCAATCATAAGCCACAACCATTTTAGCAGAGTCTTCATAAGTCCAATCGATGCATGCCACAGGCCACGTGTATTTTTCTTTAAATGCATCTTGATAAACATTAGTAAGGCTAACGATAGGGGATAAGGCGGGGAATATTCTTAAAATAATGTTCATATAAATTAAGCGTATTATTTTGTTTGATCAAATGTTCAAATTTTGGCCTTGAAGTCAGTACAGCGTTGATGTAGTCTTCATCACGTTCAAAACGTCGTTGATGGCGAGCGGTAGTTTCTTCATCATAGAAATTAATATCTTTTGGCCAAACCCTTTCAGCA
Source organism: Euclidia mi (assembly GCA_944739405.2). Taxonomy (NCBI): domain Eukaryota; kingdom Metazoa; phylum Arthropoda; class Insecta; order Lepidoptera; family Erebidae; genus Euclidia; species Euclidia mi. The sequence goes on from OX123182.2 coordinate 58,241,217, forward strand.
TGATTTACTTTAGGCTCAAACTCGACTCTTGTTGTATTAATATAGTTCCTTGGCATCGATATAGAGAAAACATGGTTTGTCGACCTAAATCACGTCGTAGTTTTGTATATTTATTTATTTTATTCTTTATTGTACACTTATATAAAACATTAAAAGGAATTACATGTTATATACAGTACAAAGGGCGGCCATAATATGTAATTCCTAAAAAGCGATAACGCTAACAGTGATTTCTACCAGGCAACCTTTGGATGGAGATATTATTGGTAGGAAATAAATGGTAGTTGTAGTAAGTGTACCAGTAAGTAATAATATGTATACATAGACTTAAAATATATAAATTTATATAACATAATGATAAACAATAATAATATACTTACATAAATAGGTATGTATATATATACATAAATACTTTTACAAACATACACATATTTTATACACAAATATATTAAAACAGGAAATGTTATAATGCTAGATAGTGTTCCTTGAATAAAGTTTTGAATCTGGATACCGTCTGAACCTGTCTAATATTTAACGGTAACGTATTCCATAGGCGAACAGCAGAGACAGATAAAGATTTATCAAGAAATGACGTGAAATGTACCGGTATTTTTAGTTTCAAATTTTCTGATGACCTCACATAACGACTATGCGTATCATGAAGGAATTCAAATCGTTCTTTAAGATAGGAACGAGTTGAAGGGTTAAACAGTATATTGTACAGCAAAGAGAGAATATGAGCATCCCGGTGACGTCCTATGGGTAACCACTTGAGCTATGCTCGAAATTTTACATCATCTTTACAAAAATCTTTGCAGGTGAGAGATATGTAATGATAGTTATCACGGATTTAGGCTGTGGGCTAAAATTACTGATATTTAAGTATTTATACATAATATGTAAGAGGATAGTGGCAGTTAAATGACACTGACATGACGTTTGACAGATAAACTGTCAAACGTGTAAATATTGTTTAAGCAAGCTTTAATATAAGTCTACAAGCTCTGCTAGTTCGTCCTATTCTCCTTCGACGACGGCTCAGGTACGATATGGTTCTGACTATTTAACGGTCACTGTGTTTCAATATTCTGTGTTGCTTGTTCTTTTGTTTCATCATCTAGGAAACAATGTAAGATAGTGTTATCATTATCTTATTGATATTGTGGGTAGTTGGATCGTTTGTGAGATATTAAAGATTGTAATATAGGATAGAATAATATACTGTGGATGAAGTTGTATCAATGAGATTAATTTTATATCTATGGTAAATATTTAGTAAATTTTGTTGATGCTAAATAATGCTTATTATTTTATGCTGTAAGACAGACCTTTCTTGTAATATAAAACTACCCACAACATTGATATAAATTGGCTATACCACTATTTGTGAATTATTACTTATTGAAAAGAATGGCCAAGAGTTTTATTGGCCGTTTTTTCTCTTGGTTCTATGCCTTTGCTTTGCGAACTGGGCTCTAAATGTAAATATAGAATCACGACGTAATCTAAAGATATATCCTTCTGCCAAACTGAATAAAGCAAAGTATGATTTGATAGTTGTCTCTTTTATTTATCAAAACTGTATCTACACTTTAGGGAGCTTTCCTGAATCTGATACACGCAACTTAGCTATTCTGTAATATATTTTTAAATATTTATTTCAAATACTTTAACAAATATAATTAGTTACATAGTTGTTTATGTACCAATCATAAGTTCTTTATCTACAATTTACTTGTCACTGTCTGTGTGTATTTGCCATATTAAAATTTTCCTTTTTTCAAATGGTCATTGTTTCATGCATAGTTGATGTTTACTCGGTTAATAATCATCTCGGCCAAATAGCTGAGGTTCACACTCACATATTCTCCTTATTTCTGATTTAATAGACCTAAGTAGATATTAAGCCGAAAACATAACTTGGCTTTACTTTAGACGGCGAGCTGAAGTGTCAATGGGATACCTGAACCTACGCCTGAACTGAAATCTCACTCGCCTTATCTGTATCCGTTTTATTCGAACTATGGTTGCAATTATAAAGATAAATGTGATAATTATTAATGTTCGTATTGGTCAGCCGTTTGTATGTAAATGTTTTACACGAAAGGTGGGCGGATCGGGGATATGAATTTGCTGCTAAATAAAATAAATACAAAAAAGAAAGATTTTTAAAATAGCAACTTCGTGCAGCAGTTTTTTTAGCGATGCGTGCACAAACGTACACGCCGTCAGTTTGTTTGTACAAAATATTAACAAAGATTAAAAAAAAAAAAAACTTCATCAGGCACGAAAAAATAAAATCAAGTCTTAAAAATAGTCGCTTGACAGTATTTTTTACCGAAAACCTGAACATTTCTGCGTATTCGACAAACTATCATCCGTTTATCACCTTCAGTTCCACTAATGAGGCAGTACCATGCGAACAATTTTAGTGCGCCAAATAATTTTGTTTGTACTAAAACGTGCCGATAATAAGATAAAAGTTCAATAATAAATAAATATTAAACTTTTTATTTAATTATTTATATAAATTAAAGAAACATCATTTTATAATCTATATGAAGCTTAATCTAATCTTAATGTCTAAGTAGTATATGTAAAAAAAAACCGTAAAAAGAAATTAAAAATTGAAAATATTTACAAAGTTTAGGCGTCGAAAAATGCCTCCGCATCAATGTCATCGGGTAATGTGCCCAGAAAGCTGGCAGCATTGCCAAGCTGGATGGCAATGCTGATTCTCTGAGCAAAGAATAAACCAGCTTTCTCACGTGAGATGTCGATAAACCGTTTAGAAATTCCCCGAAATTGTGAACGAGCGCTCGGACCCCATGAGCCTAGCGTTTCCACCCCAAACGGATTAAACAATATTAAGGAGACTTAATAAAACTAAAATCTTTTAAGAATCTTAAACTGAAACTTCCCTTGGGAAATTTGACTCGAGAACAAAAATTTTTGGTACCCACAAGTTATAAGAGCTTTAGCGACAAGGGAGAAAGGCGAGCTCACAAAATTATCTAGGCACCTGAAGGGTACTATATAATGCCGTGTAACTGCTTTACGATGCTCACATCGTAAACCAAAGATTTAATCCATAAAAGCATCAAGTTTGCTTGACAACAGTAATTCAATTTGTCTACAAGGTTTACGTACTTCACTCGCACATTGTATGTAGATGGAGTCTCGTGTGATACACATTTGAAGACGAAACGTCGCAACTTTGCAAACTATTCTGTGATGGAATTTAATGGGCAGACAATACGACGCTGGAACTTTATTTCATGGTAACTAAATTTTTCTCGAGTTTTTTAAACAAGGATTTTATTATCTTTACAATTTTTGGCTGGCAACAATAGTGAACGGATTCTAGCATTTTGTTCTTTGAATTTTCTTTCGGATAAACATAATTGAGTGGATGCGTGAAATGTTCGACACGAAACAATGTAGATTTCTTGAACAATGGTGCTATGGCAACGTATTACTGGAGAATATTATATTTCTTGTATCTTCAACAGAAAACTATCCTTTTGATGTATCAAGTTGGTATCACTATAAGCATACAATCGTATCTTGAATCTTATCCATTTTAATTTATTACTATCACATATACACATCTACATTAGATAACAATATTATTAACATCAATATTTGTTCTCAATGCTTTCTATAAGTATTAGGCTCCATATTTATAAAAAAAATATTTTTCTCATTGTCTGCAAATATGATGTAGGTATTTCTTAATATTTTTGTGTATAAAAATCAGAATTCTTGAGCGAAAACCTTTTCTTGCGTGCACACCATTTTTAAGATAGTTATTGATGTATTTTTGTGCCGGACTGTTAACATATTTTAATAAAATTGTTTCCAAGTCACCTGTACCAGTGTACCTAGGTGATGATCACTATAGTGAAGGCCAAGGGAAGTATGTTAATCAGTCATTTGATTAACTTAATACAGACTGTCTAGTTTGGTATCAGACAACCACGTGCCATATACTAAGATATTATTGTTAGTTTTAATAATATCTATTCACATTTCATTCATAAAACGAACAATAATTCTAAGCACTGTAAAATGACGATCTAATTTAAAACATCATTCAGAATAATATTATGAGACAATCTAATTACTTTAGACAGATTTCCGTGACGACAACTCTCTTGAAATTATTTATAAATTATTTTATTGTTGAGGCTTTTTTTTGTAAAGCTTGAAGACTATACTTACAACTTACAGGAACAGGAGACAAGGGCTTTTAAGGTCGACGATTGCCTGTAGGGCACAGATTCTCAACTAGTCGGAGAATCGCCTCTATCCTTACACGTCAAGATTCACCTCGAAATTGATAAAAAAGACAAAATATACTTTATTTAAAATTGTCTTTCGGGAAGGATATTCCGTATATCCATCATCATAGCCATAGGTAATATACTACGACCAGATAATCAGAGCGCTTGCAACAGCACCAAAATATCAGACTTTCAAAATATCCCATAAGTAAAATTAAATCTAATTAATGACCACGAGATTTGTTACGCATTAAATAAAGATGAAATGCCGTACTGCTTTTCAATACATATTGCGATACATTACGTATATTTGCACGTACAGGTATGAGTTTAAAGTTTGTACTTCAAAAGAACAATCCCCTTCCAAGGATTTCCCAGGCTACAGATGTTGTGCTGCTTACATCAGACGCCTCGAGGCTACTTTGGCTAGATAATATGCAGTGCATACATCCGTCAAAAAATTTAAATTCATCTACGTTATTTAAAAAATGTCATGGGTACGCAAAGAAACAAGTTATTGTCTTAAACTAAGATCAGGTAAAAAAGTAAGCAAGCTTTTATTGCGAATAAGTTTAATAATAAAACATTATTAAAAATTGTTTTAAAGCAAGATTCTTATGCGCATCACAATATTGCATTTTTACACAACCCCTTGTGGAAAACGTGGGTTAAATTTATTTTGCAAAATTATATACAGACGCCTAAAAATAAACAAAAACGTGTAAAAAGCAAGAACTCAGTGTTTTTCATACGCGCTTATTTATACCTCGACATAATTAAAAATGGATGAATAAGGAATGGATTTCAATGTAGAAAGTGAACCCCAGTTCATAATATTTATTAGCCAATATTTGAAGCGTTGGCGAGCTGAGTAAGTTTGTTTATTGTAGGTATTCTTTTTTAGGGCCACTCGTAACAAAGGCTGGGATTTACCCACCTGTTTTTCTTGTCTTAGATTTGTCGTTTAGAATGTAATCATTCTTCTATAGTCTATGTAATTATTTTAAAATTTGAATCTTCACTATGTTAGAAAGCAAAAGACACATTTTATTTCAAAAATAGTTACACTATCTCAAATAAAATGTTTCTTCGGTGCTTTACGTCCGTCCAAGTTTTACTTTTGCTATAAATTTAACCGTACCTAACGTAGGGCGTATAATGGCAGTCGAAAGTTGCCATTTGTCTTTATTTGCTAACTCTGCGTATTCTCAATCGCCCTCGGATGGGTCGTAAGTATTGACGTGACGGATAAAAGGTTGCAAGATATTTTTTTTATATGCTGATGTCATGCGCCAAAGGAAAGTTTTTGAAACCTACCTTATACACCGCTATTTTTTAATTAATACAAAAAAATTAACACAGCACTAAGTATCTTTAACTGATCATATTTATGTAGTTAAAAAATAAAAACACTGAGTCCCAAAACTGTCCACAAAAATACGTGATAATTGGTAAATGCAATACTAATACTATGACCGACCCGAGTACTACGAGTATCATAGTAAAATGAACCATTGATAAATTCCCCTCCCTCCCCCGCCCCTCTGCGCCTTTCACGCCCCGATGATGCGACAAACAGTACAAAATTGCAAGCAAAAGTCAGCGTATCTAATTTCGTTGCAAAAGTTAATTGTTTGTCTACGTTTGCCCGACGCGATGGCCTATCATATCAGTTCATAATTATCACGGGAGTATGTAGCTATGCTTCGTGCGTACTTTTTGAGTGGAAAAATCGCGAGTGCAGCTGTGTACCCATGGACATCTTATTGTCAGTGTACAAAAGTGATCCGGTCAGTGTCAAACAATTAAAACAGTGCATTTTGGATGCTTTTGACAACGGTGATGGACATTTCGAAGGACAATGGAAATACTTGTAAGTTTAGTAAATCATACGTACTTAAGTAAATAATAATTTGATGCGGGCGGCTCAAAATCGGTCTGTGTTCTCCACACACCTTGAGGAAGGCCTATGTCCAGCAGTGGACGTCTCTAGGCTGACATGATGATGATAAAATAATATTTGTAAATAGCAGATGATTCTAACTTCATAAATACGCCAAAATTACTCTTTTCTTTTAGTCCAGAACACCTTCTTTTATTTTGATATTTGTTTGCTTTCTAATTACATACCTCCGTATTTAATTACTTGTTAAACGATAAATTTTACCGGTCATAAGCCCGAATGAAGTATGAAGGAGAGGGTAGAATTAACAAAATTAAAAAATAACTACCTACATTTATTATTTTTCTGCATTTTATTTTCTATGGCTACCTACATCATAAGTGCGACAGAGAGAATGCGAATGAGCAGGATGGAATATTATCAATGAATTAGTGAATAGATTGTAAAATATGACTTTGATTTAAGTGAGATTTTCTACAATAAACAAATGGTAATAACTTTGCTCTTTATTGATATTATGAAATTCTTACGTCACATATATGATAATAATATCTTCGCTAATCTGTCCTTAAAGTTTTTGTACTAATTAAAAAATAGCGGTGTATAGATATACCATATAATAAGTACGTGGGCGCTGTAAGAGGCACCTACGGAATATACAAGAAGCAATAGCATCTTTCGGAAGAGATGGAAATACTTCATCAAGCCCTATACCAACCAGCATAACGCTATTGTGACGCTCAAATTAGGAGATGCCTTTGTCCAGCAGTGGGCTGGAAATGCTGTAAGATGACGATACCCAGTGCCTATATTCAAAAATGTAATAAGTGACTAGTCAATTAATATTCATACTTTAGATGTGAGTGTTCATATGGAAATGTTTTTATAATAATTAGTATTTTTAAGTTACCACTGTACCCATGTACGAAAACAGTACGCAAAATATGAGTCCCTACCGCAAATGTCCTTTTCTCTTTAGTCATATCAGACGTAGACATCACTTCATATTAAACGAAATTTTCACCTATTCAACACAAATTTCATAAAAATATTTTCGGAGCTGCTGATAAATCAAACGTACAAATTTAACAAAATGCTTCAACACCGCACATGGAACTTTTGTCGCTGACACTCTTAACTTTTGTCAAACAGTTTACATTTCACAAATACCTTTCCGCTAGCCATAAAAATATTTGATTGGAATGCAGCGAGCGAAAGAATTGAACCGATGCCGACCTGTGGGTCAGGAGAATGTGACAATATTTACATATATATAATATATATTGTCCTACTTCTGAATATATCACATATCACTTTCATTTTATTATGTAAGTCGTTTGATACTGCAGCGCGTACTAGACGACATGCCAACGGTAACGGCCAGCGCTGATCGCTGAAACAAAATCGACATCGTGCTCCAAAGGATTGACCACACAACTGCGGTTTGCATGTATGGGGAATGAAGCGTTCAGTTACATCAAGCTTCCGAAATTTTATCGATAGCACTTATACAAAAATAGCGTATCTACTTGGGAATGCACCATTGGTGAACAATATTTGAATAATTGAGAGAATTATTTTTCTTTGTTCGAAGGATAAATCCCGCTCTAAGAATAAATTATGCAAACTCGTAGTACACCAAGACAACTAGTAGTACAAAAACACATTTTGAATCATACAAAGTGATGTCTCGTGTAGGCATCGAACTCAAAACACTCGCGCAATGCTAAACGGCGAGGCGACCGTTCAAACCACTACGCAATACGTTAAGTCAAATCTATAACCCGAGATCTACTAAAAAGGCAGTAAACAAAAGCCACTATGATGAAAGCTATATGATTATATTATTATCAGTAAAATTGGTTCAAATAATTATTCTTCGCTTAGAAAGCACTTCAATTATGATATAATAGTAATATTGAGTCTACTACTACCGGCCAACTCGGTAACTCCTTCGGCAACTGAATATTAACACCGTTGAGTACCTTTCTTATCACATTTACGACATTACGTCATAATGAACCCTCACCGGTTAATATTGACCGAAGAAGTTCCCTACGGACATTTTATATTGAGGGAATATTTTATGAAAATGTTGTTTATGCTACTATATTAATTTAAATATATTTACTACCGCCTTCGTGTCCTTATTTGTTTTATTTTGTAGTTATTATTTCTATGAAGCACTCTTAACTTTTATCTTGGTCTATATCAGTCACTTCAGCCTAATCTCCTTTACTAATGTACTAGTCGGCGCGTGCAAGAATTTTAGGCCGTTCTTCTGATCTGAGAGTACTGAAATTCAGTTAATTTTATTATAATGTTATCATGATATAGACTTGTCATGTAAATATAGATAAAAAATACTTTATTTTTATTATATCTTATGCGTTAAAAGAAAACACAAAGTTTCAGACCCTATCTACGGCAGTTTTATTAGTATTATCATCTAAATAATTAAGAAAATACATACCATTTATTATTTAAGTTTTGATGTTTTCTACCACTTCATTTATTCGTAACATTTTAGAGGGCAGTGAGACTTGCCTCCTTAGTAATATAGTTTTGCTAATAAAAAGGAGCTTATATTATTCTACAGTCATCTATTTCTTTTCATCGTTTGGTCACCGATTCTACTAGTTTATTTTCCTATTTTGTAAAAAAGACAACTCCCGCACTAGAAATAAATCCTGTGTCGCGGAGAACTTTACAGACATACAACCAATGGACACCCAGTGAACACCCAGACTCGAAACAACAATTTATGGATCATACGAATCGAACCCACGACACTCGGCGCAGCAGTGTCAAGCGGCGAGGCGGCCGCTTAAACCGTAGTGGTTTTACGTTACGTGGTGACTGCACGGTTGGTGCCAACCGTGCAGTCATATATAGAATAGAATAGAAACTATTCTGAATCAGCCACTCCTGCTGCAATGTCCTACAGAATTTATTATATGGCAAATCCACCATCTCCTTTGGCAATGAATTAAAAATTAACGGAGCCATATACACACAGCTCTTTCTAAAAAGTTCCAGCCTAGGAACTGGCATTTTTATTGAAATATGAGAGACCTTCCGCTTGTTTGAGTTGTCACAGCTTTCAAAAAGATCTTTCTGGCATTTAACAAATTTTGCGACTTAGAGAATATTTAGCTTTACTTAGATATTGATGAATATTTATAGAGATACTAGCTTTTGCCCGCGGCTTCGCTCGCGTAAATTAGGGGTTCTCTAGTTATAGTATATCATCTATGTTCGGGGTAACACAAATCTCCTTTATTGGGCGGATACTTATAATTGTCGTCTTAACTGTTTAAGAAATATAACTGCAAAAAGTATTTATACATACAAACTACTTAGTACTAAGACTTAGGTAGTAGTACCGCTCTGAGCTCTTTGGTAGTAGGTACTCAAAATGTTATCGAGTATCAGTGACGTTTCGCTAGAGTAGAATATGTCGACTGCGATTTGTCTGTCAGAACCATTAGAATTCAACAAAATACTCGACAATCCGAATTGTATATATATATATATATATATCGAAACCTTACCTGAATATCAAAATATTTTGTAATGTTTTGATATTCAGGTAAGGTTTCGATCGACTCTAACTTACCCCTTGACGAAATTATTAATATAGATTTGACACTGCGATGGATTTGACAGTCGGTCGGTTCCAATGTGAAACATTCCAAAATCAACACCCACTTACAAATAAAAAAATTTTTAATGAAACATTTTCCAGTGGACTAAATTGTGAATCTAAACCATTCTCAAGTCCCCTTGAACACACACAAAAAATTTCATCACAATCGGTCCAGTCGTCTAGGAGGAGTTCAGTGACATACACACGCACACAAGAAATATATATATATAAAGAAGATAGATCGTGTGTCATCAACATCCTCGTTATTTAGGTTGTATCTTAAACTCCTGGAGCTAGTTTATACAGGTTTTCCATAATTTTAGTTTTTCAACGGAGCAAGTGCCATACCATACAAAAAATAAACCGGTCAAGTGCGAATCGGACTCGCGCACCGAGGGTTCCGTACAAACCTGTACGTATTTTACATAATTATTTGAAAAATATGTGATGAAACTAAAATTGAAGTATTTCAAGAGTTCACGCGAAGTACCCTGTAGGTTTTAATTCCCTTGCGATTTTCGAAAAGTTGCGAAAATTTGCAGCATAAACAGCTGTATCTTTTGATTATGTTGGCTTAGAAGTTTGATTTTTTCACAGCTTCAAGGGACAGTAGATTTTACTATTTGATATAAATTTAAGTTTCATACCTCCACGCGTTTCTGAGAAAAAGGGTCTTGACAGGCGGACGGACAACAAAGTGATCTTATAAGGGTTCCGTTTTATCTTTTTGAGGTACGGAACCCTATATTTTAGGGTTCCGTACCGTTTAATAAATGGTAGAGTCGTGTTGTATAGTTTTGATATAAGACCACTGGCTACCCGTAGCGACTTTCCTTTATGACAGCCAAGATTATTTAATCATAAAACCACAGATACTTAATTTTCTGTCGCAGATACCAAATTGCTGCTTTCGATTACAACCCTTTAAATCTGTTATTTAAACCATAACCGTTCATTATTTTCTGATTTTTAATATTTAACCAAGTTACGTAAAACTAGGACGCTGCTCCATTTTCTTAGTGGGTACATTATTCAATCAGTAAATTATATACCTTATTCATTAGTGTGTATATATAAGGTGTGAATATATCCCGGTTTCCACTTCAGGTAAAAGCTTTTCCTAATATCGCTCGCAAATATATCATTTCACGTAGATGTTTCACCATCGTTCATGCGGCCCGGTGTTTGTAAACGATGCTTCTAATGTGTAGGGAAATATATATTTAACTCCTAAAGAGATCTCTACATTGGCCTATTTGTCTGTGTTACAAAGAGTCGTCAAATTTATGCCAACTCCTCTTAGGTATTTGGTTATTCAAATTCAAATTGATTTATTTTATTAATTAATATGTAGTGTTTTTTAAAGCGGCGGTAGCCCAGTGGTGTACGTAACGGACTGCCGAGACGATGGTCACAGGTTCGATCCCCAGGTACCTCGGGCACACACATCTGACTTTTCGAAGTTATGTGTGTATTAAAAATGTTAATTATCGCTCGCTTAATAATGTGCCCGGTAGATGGCAATAGGCTCGCCCCCTATTACATTGGGACCGAAACATATCTGGCGAAGTGTGGGTGTGTAATACACCACCACATAATGAAATATTTAACTACAATTGAATTAAAACTAAACCCAAAAATAGGAGCCCTGCTGGGCAGGGCTCCTATTTTTGGGTTAAGTGTCACAAGAGAACCTAACATAACCTGTAACTCAAGTAACTAGGTTATAGTTACTTGAGTTACAGTCGCACCTAACGTTACGGGCTTTTACAGTAACATGTATACGATAATTCTAATATTTGACACATTGTGTATAAAAAAATACAAATAAATTGTTAGGTTATGTTAGGTGCTCTTCTGACCCCTAATCCAAAAATAGGAGCCCTGTGAAGAAGGGGAGCCCTTCTTCACAGGGCTTTCAAAATATTTTTTTAATTAAATAATTCGGACATTTACCGACTCATTCTGATAAATCTTAGGATTTACTGGGAAATCTTAAGATTTACCGGACTTCGGGCTTTTACAGTAACATTGGTAGCGCCATCTATCTTTTCCATTGCTAGTTAATTATGTCAACACCTAGCTAATAAATTCCTTTGCATACCGCAGTGTCGGGACGAGCGATCTTTTGTCCCTTTCTATCCCATTCCCTCCCAAAGGCACGCCTCACTCTTATTGGTCGCAGAATTCAACGACGCTACGACGGAGTCAAGGATCAATCGTCACTCTGATCGGTTGCGTCCCTACGCCGAAATTAAATATTTCAAGCACCTTTTAATTCCAACGCCTTAAAGTGTTGCCTACTTACGAATAACTACCGCATAATCACCTACTTAGGTAAAATAACTTTAGGTATTCTTATTTTGATTCGGTCTCATTAGCTTATACCTACGTAAACATGCCGCAACAAAAGAAGTCATGCATGTTGGCAGAAAAAGAGCTGACAATCTTGGAAGCTAAACGTAATATTTTGTTTGAGCGTATTCAAAACATTTACGAGCGCTCTAAAACTGCCGCTACTTCCGATATTAATAGGGAATCATTTCTTAGTTATTGTATGACAGTAGATAGTATTCGAACAGATTTTCATAAGTTGTTAGACGATTATAACGCAAGATTGCTTTCTATTAATCCTAATGAACAGCCGAATTATCAGGCGTACACCTCATTCGAAGATCTTTATTGTATCATCAAGCGCATACAATCACAATTGGAGGGTAGGTGTTCTGCGCAGCCCGTTTCTGCCTCAACGGTGGTTCGAGCGCCGAGATTACCGCCAATTGAGCTTATGTCATTTGATGGAGATATACGAAATTGGCCGTTATTCTATGCGAGTTTTAAGTCTACAGTGCACGATAATGGTTCTCTGACAGATGCTGACAGGTTGTACTATTTAATAGGTAAGCTGTCACCGAAGGCCCAGTCCGTATTTGCAGGTGTCACACCCAGTGCTGAGAACTATCAGGTCATATTCCAGTCACTACTTGATAGGTATCAAGATACTCGTGTTCTAGCGTCTACTTACTTTGATCAAGCTTTAAATCTTAAATTGTCCGGTGCCGCGTCTGTTTCGAATTTCCAGCTGTTCATAGACAACTTTGTTACCGCAGTTAATTCCCTTGAAAACTTAAAATTAAAAGATCTTTCCGGCTTTATGTTACTTCAATTCGCTTTAAAAAAGTTTGACACTGAATTAATTCGTGCGTTTGAGATGACTGAACGTAATCATAAAATACCTACACTAGATAGTTTTATTTCGTTCATCAAAGATCAATTTCGAATATTTCATAATACGCAGCCTAGTTCATCTAGCTCGTCTAATATTAACTCTAACTAATAATAAGAATTCACAGAAGTGTCTGTGCAGTAATATAGTACACGACCATTTCTATAAATGTCCCGTCTTTAATAATTTAAATCCGACTGCTCGTTACAAATGTGTAAAAGAAAACAAAGCTTGCGTTAATTGTTTAAGTATAAAACATAACACGAGTGATTGTTGTAGTGAGACGAAGTGTCGTTCATGTAATCAACGACATTACTCATTATTACACTTTGATAAAAGTTATCCGCTGTCCGGCCAATCCGGTAACCTTGACCCGATTTCTAGCGCGCCGACGTCGCAGGTGCAGGCCGCCACGGTGGCTTCCCCCTCCACGTCTCAGAACGAAGTATCGTTGTGTACGACGTCGATTGCGCGGGCAGCGCACACACGCGGACAACCCTCGCGCGCTTGTCGTGCTCAGCGCGATGCTAAACCGCAGTGTACGGCGTCTAAGACGATTCTATTAGCGACAGCGCAAGTTATCGTTTATGATATTAATAACGCGCCGCACATAGTTCGTTGTTTACTTGATAGTGCGTCACAGAGTAATTTTATTACTTCTGATTATTTCAAACGCCTCGGACTGTGGGATAACTTTAGAAATACTAACTTAGTAGTCAAGGGTATAGGGGGGTCAGAAAAACATTGCGAGGGTTCCGTAGATATTAAAATACATTCGCGTTTTGATAGGGATATTAATTTTAACATTTCTTCGCTTATCGTGGAGCGTATTACGGACACATTGCCGAACGCTAATGTGGACGTATCACAATTCACACATCTCGAGACATTACCGCTAGCAGACGCGGAATTTGCTAAACCGGCAGACATTGATGTTTTGATCGGAGCTTCAATATTTCCGCACTTGTTACTACCTAAAGTTGTACGTAGTGAGCAATATAATTTACCGCCCGCTATTGAGACGGTATTTGGATATGTGATTATGGGTACCGTACCTACGTTACATACTTCTCATTATATTACGTCTTGTTGTTCTGTTCTTCAAGAAAATAATATTGATTCTCTTCTCAAGCGATTTTGGGAGCTCGAAGAGATTACCGCACCGCCCTCGATGAGCCGTAAGGATCTCGAGTGTGAACAACATTTCCGCGCTACCACTGTTCGTGACGACAGTGACAGATACGTAGTGGCGCTGCCATTCTATGGTGACTCTTATTCGTTAGGCGACTCGTACGCTGCTGTGCTTAGACGTTTCCATTGTTTAGAAAGTAAACTTGATGCATCACTTAAGTTACGCGGCGCCTATAGTGACGTCATTCGTGACTACCTAAATAAAGGTTTTTTGAGTGTAGTTGTAAACAACGAGGGCAACTCTCTTCCCTCATATTATATCCCGCATCACGGCGTAGTTCGCGAAGATAAAACCTCTACTAAACATCGTGTGGTTTTAAATGCTAGTTGTAAGACTACATCGGGTCAGTCGATTAATGACATTTTGCATGCCGGCCCTAATATACAGGGTGATTTATTTAACATCATAATAAAGTTTCGTCTTTTCCGAATCGCTCTGTCAGCTGATTGCCGCGAAATGTTTCTCAGAATCGGCGTTAGCGAATCTAACCGTAGATTTCAACGGACTTTTTATCGTTTTGACACTAAGGAATCTTTATCCGTGTATCAGTTCAATCGTGTTTGTTTTGGACTCAAGTCTAGCCCATATCACGCGTGACGAGTTGTTCGCCAGTTGATCGCTGATGAAGGCGATCACTTTCCCGCCGCAGCAGCTGTTGCTGCTTCCGCTTTGTATATGGATGACATTGCCTGTAGTGTCATATCCGTTCCGCTAGCAATTTTGCTTTGTGAAGAGCTTATTCAGCTTTTCAAACGAGGCCAGTTTGATCTTGTCAAATGGACAAGCAATTCTAAGGAGGTTCTCGCACGCATACCTGATTCTCATAAAGCTTCTCCGGACATTGAGTTTGAGAAGGCTGTACCGCATAAAGTTCTCGGTTTACGCTGGAACAAATCCTGTGATAGTTTTCGGTTTGACGTCTCACCGCCAGATGATAAGTGCACCAAACGCACTACGCTGTCCACAGTGGCTCGACTATGGGACATAATAGGTTTTGTGGCTCCCACAATTTTGTACGCCAAGCTCTTGATCAAAGAACTTTGGCTATCAAAGTGTGAGTGGGATGAAACACCCCCTGACTACATTGTCACCGCTTGGAGCCAGTTTTGTATTGAGCTTACCGCGCTCAATCAAATTACTATTCCGCGTCATCTTGGGTTGGTAGATGGATGTACCATCAACTTAATAGGTTTCGCTGACGCCAGCGAGCGTGCTTATGGCGGAGTCGTATATCTGCAAGTCCGCATTGGTTCTAAGTACTCGGTGCAGTTAGTTTGTGCCAAGTCCAAGGTCTCGCCTATTAAAACGATTTCGGTTGCTCGACTGGAGTTGTGCGCGGCCCTTCTGCTGTCTCAGTTGCTCCGCAAGGTTCAAGACACAGTTTTGCCCCACTACCCTATCAATAAAATATACGCGTTTTCTGACTCCAAAGTAGTGCTCGCTTGGATTTGTTCTTCTCCTCACCGCTGGCAGAGTTTTGTCGCCAACCGCGTTAGTAAATTGATTGAACTTGTTCCTGCTACTTGCTTCAATCACGTCACGGGTATTGAGAACCCCGCTGATTGCTTGTCTCGTGGTGTTACTCCACTTAATCTTCTGCATCAGCCATTGTGGCATCATGGACCTTCTTGGATTTCCCATGATCCGTCAGAGTGGCCCATGCAACCCTTTGACCACAGTGCAGAGGACGAGGATGTACCCGAACGGAAGTCTGTTTCTCATCCCGTGATTGTTGAGGTTGCTGAATCTTCGATCTATGCACTCGCACTACGCATGTCATCGTGGTCTAAGTTACTCCGCGCCATCGTTTATGTCTGTAGGTTTCTTAGGCACCTACCTAATGGGACTTTAATTTCAAGTACTGATCTTGAATTTGCAGAATATAAGTTACTACGAGCTGTACAGGATGTTCATTTTAGTAACGACATTCAAAATTTGAAAAATAATGTACCTTGTTCTCCCACTATTCATAGACTCAAGCCGTTTCTCGATGAGCACGGCGTCATACGCGTTGGTGGTCGTCTGTCAAATTCGGATGAACCTTATAACTACAAGCATCCTTGCATTCTACCGCGTCACGATCATGTTGTCGACCTTCTTGTTGATTTTTATCACAAGAAGCATCTCCATGCTGGACCAGAGTTGCTTATGTCATTACTTAGGCATAAATATTGGGTTTTAGCTGCTCGGCGAATAATTCATCACAGAATACATAAATGTAGCGTCTGTTTCAAATTTCGTCCGCGTCCGGTTTTCCCTCCCATGGCAGATCTTCCTAGCCAACGCGTCAATCAAGTTGATAAAGCGTTTACACATACCGGTTGTGATTACGCAGGACCACTGCAGTATACGCCAATGCGTGGTCGAGGTGTTAAAAGCCGCAAAGCTTGGCTATGTATTTTTATTGAAGTTGCGACAGATTTAAGCACGGTGTCATTCCTGGCAGCCCTTAAACGATTTATTTCACGGCGCGGCCCTATACAGTGTTTGTATACGGATAACGGCACGTGTTTCGTGGGCGCAAGCTCTTATTTACGCGACCTTTATAAGTTTCTCAGGGAAGAATATCGTCCTCGTCTTCTGGAAGAACTTTCCATAAATCATATCGAGGGTTCACGGGCAAAATGTATTAAGCGACATTTTTTAAACTTTACAGGAGAGCGTTTTAAAGTTTCAATTTTACGAAAAAAAATCGTTATAAAAAAAGTATAAGGTTATTAACGAAAATGCGACCGAAGTAGATTTCCATGACAAAAGCTGCATAATTGAGTATAGTTTTCATTTCTTTTAAGCTACTATTAATAGAAATAAAAGTCGCTTGATACAATATTACTCCAGTTTACTTTTATTTAGAAACAGGCTAAATGATATAAGTGCCATAAACTTCACGTTACAGGTATAGGAAAAACGATTTAAGCGACACTGTGGTATTATTTTGTGTAAGGCTAAATATATGAACAACCATTGGAATACTAAAATAAAATCAGGGAAATCGGTTTAAGCAATTGAAATATCATAAAGTAGTTGCAGATCAAAATGATTTATGTAGCACTTTTCTCTAAAAGTAAATTGTTTGAAATAACAATTAATTTGTATGTGTAATTAGGATTGGCGGTTAGATCAACATTAATTTGGACTATTGTTTATTTCCTACAAATGAAAAATCTAAAGAAAATTTAAAATAAAACAAATACGTGTTTAAAAACTGACAAGTGATCGTTTTTATTATAATAGTGGCACAAGGATTCACTTTTTTCGCTATTTGAAAAATATTCAGATAACAAGCTGATAACAACAAAAAAGGCTTTTCTAAAAATAATAATATAAATTAGGTAGCAAAAACATCAATTCTAATTGAGAAAAACTAAATAACATCATTATAACACACATACAACTTTTCATTTTCCTCTCTTCATAAAAAATAATCAGGTACTAATATTAAAACCGAAAACTACTTCTATTTTCATTCTTCTGTCTCATCTTCTATGTCAGTATCTATCAATACGACTTTAAAGAACATAACACACACATACAACTTTTGATTTTCCTCTCTTCATTAAAAATAATCAGGTACTAATACGGAAAATTTCGGGAATCAAGGAAGTGACACAACATTACTATTTAAAAATGTATTTATTGCTTTTCGAAGTATTCTCCGCGAAATTTGACACATTTTTCCATACATACAACTTTTGATTTTCCTCTCTTCATCTTAATATATAAAATCCTTGCGTTACTGACTGACTGACAGACACGCTAGCGCCGAAACTATTGGGCGCAGGAAGCTGAAATTTGGCATGTATGTTCCTTGGGGACCGTAGGGGCGCACTAACAAGGGATTTTCCGAAATTCCCACGGGATCGGCCAAAATGGGTAAATTTAAAAAAATGCAGGCGTAGCTGCTGGCGTCCTCTAGTTAAAAATAATCAGGTACTAATACGGAAAATTTCGGGAATCAAGGAAGTGACACAACATTACTATTTAAAAATGTATTTATTACTTTTCGAAGTATTCTCCGCGAAATTTGACACATTTTTCCATACGATGGAAACAATCATTCCACAGCTTCTTCAGGTGATGATAATCTCAGTCCACGCAATTTATTCATTATTTTAGGGAAAGTCTAGAAATCATTAGGGCTTATGTCGGGGCTGTACGGCAGATGGTCTAATAATTCTATGTTTTCTTGCTCTAAAAACTGTTTTGTTTTGTGCGCGGTGTGAGAACTCGCATTGTCGTGATGGAGGATGATGCGGCGGTTACAGTTCTCTTTACGGAGTTCACGACCTGTGGCAAACAAATGCTAGCATACCATTCTGCATTGACCGTTCTTTGTCCCTCAAGAGGAATAGTCGTAACATGGCCGGTTTTGGAGACAAACGTGGCCACCATTTTTTTTGCAACACTCCGTGAACGAAAAGCCGCCGCTTTTTGCTCTTCACAGAGCGAATGCGGTATCCATCGGGAAAACAACTTTTATACACCTAATTGTTCATGCAAGATTATTTGTATTTGACTCATGCCAATGTCTAAAGTTGCCTGAATTTCGCGATATGTCACATGTCGATCTTCCTCAATAAGCTTACCCACAGCATCAACGTTTTCTTGGGTGATTGCAGTTTTAGGATGATCTTGACAGGGATCATCACTGAGCTTGACACGTCAACGTTGAAATTCAGCAAACCATCGATAAATTGTGGTTTTGGATGGGGCTTAATCACCAAATGCAGAAATCATCCGGTCAACACACTGTTTTTGTGTTAAACCACTTCGAAAGTCATAATAAATCATCGCTCTTGAATTTTCCCGAGTCAATTCCATTTTCACAACGACTTAACAAGTTTGTGACAAGACCGAGAAGCCTTTTTTTTTTTAATAAATGGTATTCGCTTTTTAAAACCAAGGAGATTTCAATTAAAAAGATTTTAATATGATAGGAACAGTGGAAATATTCCATTCCCGATACTTTTAGCAAAGAGTAACACTTTTAGTGCAGCCTATGTATTAAAAAAGGTTTTTTTCCCGTCATGACCTTATTTTCCTTACTTACCGCATAAAACCTCCTAAATCCCCTCCTAAAGTCCGGTACATTCGTTATTTCGGTCGCATGGATGTTAACAAACTCGTTCAGGATGCTTCATGATAAATTGGGACAACATGTTTTCTGACTCCACTGTTGACGAAAAAGTATTTCTTTTTAATAGGTCGATTTGTCGTTTATACGATGTTCATGCCCCGGTGAGGCAGGTCAAACTGAGGCATCCTCCAGCACCCTGGCTTACGGTGGGTGTCCGTATGGCAATGCGCCGTATATGCCGGGCGCTATTCAAATCAGCAAAGAATCGGTGTAATCAAATGGTGTGAAATGCCGAACGCCGACACATTCTCAGCAATATCACTTCTTAATCGCCTGCCAATATCTGGAAGTTCCTTGGAACTCTTGGTATTGGCAAGCATCATCGGTGTGACTTCCGTCTGACACTTGGTTTGGATGGTATTAACCAATATTTCACCACTCCCACTCCATTGAATCACCAGACCAAGTGTCTGGCAGTCAACTATTTAATTAACTTACCCGACCTAGACATCTTGCAATCAACTTACAAAAAACAATCTTTCCAATTTTCTCCAAAGTCTTCGGATGATATCAAAAAGATAACCCTATCCATTAAATCTAATGCCGTGGGACATGATAACATCAGCCGCCGTATGGTTATGACCATCTAGGACCAAGTACTTTCGGTGATCTCTCACGTCATTAACTTTTCCCTTGAGTCTGGTTCCATTCCGTCCTTGTGGGGCAAGGCCCACGTTATCCCTCTAGCCAAGACCACCAAACCTTCTCTTCCCAACCAGTTTCAACCCATATCCATACTCGTTCATGTCCATACTCGTTCACGGTTCACGGTGACTGAAGCACCGCGGGGGCACGCGCGTTATTCACAGTGACGTAAATCAAAGACTCTGGCGCCGAAACGATATGTCTTACCCGACAACGGATAAACGATTTATACAACATTTTGACTATCTTAACGAATATAGATTTCCTAATTCCAGTAGAGTAAAAATGTTTTAACTTCCACTACTTAGAATACAATATGTTTGATGAGACGAGTCTTTATTAATTTAGTTCAAGAAGAAGGATTTAACTGCCGAGTATAAAGAATTTTTATTACATATGAAAATGATTTAAGCGCCTGTGTTTATTAATATCAGATGCATGGTAAATGATTTAAGCAACACAAGGTATGGATTTCAGCAGCAGGCTAAATGTTTTAAGCGACATCAAGTATGAATTTCAGGTGCAAGCAAAATGCTTTAAGCGACGGTATGCATATATTTTAGGCGCAGGCAAGACGATTCAAACACCTTATCTTACCAAACTTATGCCGGGGAAAATAGCTCAAGTCAAAAACACTAAATATTTCGCCTGTATGAAGTCCATTTTTTCTTAAATTGTAAAAAAAATTTGTCGCTTCAATCAAAGCTACTCCGAACTGAGCCTAAATTTACTATTGTTTTAAGCGCCAAAAAAGTGCTCAGATCAGCACGAAACCGAGTGCAAACGACGCAGAAAAATCCGGCGATTCCGAATATGTATATAACTCAATATCGGTCAGGATGTCGCTTAATACATTTTGCCCGTGAACCCTCGATATTAACTGGAAGTTTATTCCGCCAGCATCACCACATTTCGGTGGATGTTGGGAAAGCATGGTCAAAGTAATTAAAACGCATCACTTCAAAGTTATAGGTCAACAGATCCTCTCTTACGAAGAGCTTTTAACTGTCCTTGCACAAGTCGAGGCGCTGATCAACTCGCGTCCGCTCACGGCATTGAGTAGTGACCCTGCAGAACCATCCGCGTTAAGCCCTGCACATTTTCTGAACACAGTGCCATTATCGTCATTTCCGGCTGCTGAAGCAGACTCTTCAAGCTTGCTCCAGAGACATACTCTGCTGGATAAACTCGTGCAGTCGTTCTGGCGGCGCTGGCGTGCGGAATATCTCCACCAGCTTCAGGCTAGATCCAAATGAAATAGTCCTGCATCCCCTATACAGGAGGGTACGTTGGTCGTCAAAATACATGATAATGCTCCGCCGCTTACATGGCCGTTAGCCATCGTAGAGAAACTGCATACTTCCAAAGACGGTACAACCCGCGTTGTTACCGTGAAAACCGCGAAGGTGAGCTACGTGCGCCCTGTTGTACGTCTCTGTCCGCTTCCAACTCAGTGAGATCTAGCCTGAAGTTAGATCCACCTCTTAGTTTAAGTATTTAGTTTGTAGTTTTCGTTATAATTGTTTCGCTAAAGTTAATTTATTTTAATATCATATCGCTGTCTTAGCCTATTGATGGGTTATGCGGTAGTACATCCAACATAGCTAAGTTCAATTTTTTTTTAAAGGCAACCCTTTAGGGCCGGGGGGATATGGTAGCGCCATCTATCTTTTCCATTGTCATAATTATGTCAACACCTAGCTAATAAATTCCTTTGCATACTGCAGTGTCGGGACGAGCGATCTTTTGTCCCTTTCTATGCCATTCCCTCCCAAAGGCACGCCTCGCTCTAATTGGTCGCAGAATTCAACGACGCTATGACGGAGTCAAGGATCAATCGTCACTCTGATCGATTGCGTCCCTACGCCGCCCCGCGCCGCGCCGAATACGTGCAGCACCGCAATATTTTACCGCTATTTTATACTATAAACGAGAACTAAACCACCCGCGGGTGTAATGGAGTGATCAGTGCAGCTTCAGGATTCTCGAAAACACCAGGAGGCCGCCATTTTGTAAAGAAGAAGACTGACTTACAAGGTAAGGTGTGCTCCCATACCTCCGCCTCCTATTCCTCCCATGAACCCACTCCTTTTTCCTATTCTAGGCGATCATCAGCCATTCTTATACAGTCCACAATATTCATATTTTTCCAAATCGCCTAAGACATACGGTTCCGTGCATCGCCGATCCAAACATTATTCTATACTATTCCTAAGTTTCTTTGTTAGTATCACTTCTGCTTGATTTTGATGCGAGAAAATATTTGTCATATAAATAAATAAATGTTGGACTTCTTGATTCATATTTTGATATTTGAATTTCGATAGTTTAATTTTAAAAAGATCCAATTTCGTTTTCTTGTCTGTTTATTTTCAAAGAAACGGGACGCTCGTATCACTTCTCCTATTTTTAGTTTTATTACAAGTAGATAAGCACGCTGAAAGTTACCACATGCTTATCTTTAGGTCGTATAAGCGCGAATGTTGTTGATAACGAATATATTACGGAGCATCCAGCTTGTCACTAGAAAAATCTGTTTATGATAGGATCCTTATAATTCGGCAAAAGGTAAATGAAACACAAAGTCAATAAGCGACACCGATGCGACATAATCATGACTGTTTAGTAATACACGCAATAAAATAAAAATACCTTTACTGATTAAAGTCTTGATGAGTTATGGTGGTATTACTTGAATGCCTGTTTAACGAACCACTAGCGTCATATTTAAGTTTGCCCAGGGCTTTTTATTGATATTAAATATTTTCAATAGGCTACAGATCTTATTTTTTTAAATTTTCCGCTTTGAAATTCATTACAATTGCGCAAAACAGCTGAATGGCGTGTGACAAAAAGCTTCCACCAATAAAACCAATTTATTTTGCCAACCTCACCCAGTTTTGCGTTCGATTGGCACATTATAGAGGATGAACTAAATATCTATTTAGATAAGCTAGAGTAACAAATTTTATGTCGTGACCTGATATTATGCTTGCCACTATAATGTGGGTTATCAAACCTTCTGTACATTCTGTTTTATAGATTTTTATAAAATTTATATATTTACGGTAATAGTTTATAACACCTTCATTTTTTGCACACGCGCTCACTTGTAAACGCAAACTCTATCATGTCTCAATTTGGATCGACCCGTGATCCAATAACAGAGTAAATAACTTTCACTGTACACCTGTGGTGAATTTTGATTCACAACAGGTGTAGTCTGAAAGAAAGTAGATGTATCGAGCTCCAATTATTTGGAATATTGGAGTGCACATGTGGTGCAATGGACCAAGTTTGGTCCTAAAGTATTAAATATATTATTTCGTGTGACACAGAAGACTTTGCTTGTCTGTCACTTGTCTTAAATAATACTGTTTTCCTTTTTTGTTACTTAATTTTAAGAAGTTTAAAGTGTAAATATCAAGATATCAGTTGAGACTCGTGTAGCTTGTCGATTATGAAGCGTCAACATTCAAACCACGGTAATGTTAAAAAAATTTGTTAGTGTCTAAGCACACTATGCCGAACTTGCATACATAAATACATACATAGACTCACGCCTGTTTCGCGGAGGGGTAAACAGAGACTACGGAACGCTATTTGCAACGATTCTGACATATCTCTCTTGCTTCATTCACTCCCATCAGATTCCTCATGCATGCTCTTCTGTTCAGAATACTTCTAACCTGTCCTGTTTTAAGGATGTCTCCAATCCGGTCAGAGAACGTCAGGTCTTCCCCTTCGTCCTATCCCGTTCACACTTGCCTTGTATATCTGCTTGGTCAATCTTTCGTCATCCATCCTTCCACGTGCCCAAACCACCTTAGCATACCTTTCGCGATGCTTGTCACTACATCGTCTTTTACCCCACAACACTCTCTTATCACACAATTCTTTACTCTGTCAGTCAAAGACACACCACACATACTTCTCAGTGCTCTCATTTCCACAGCATTTATTCTACTTTCATAACTCTTCTGCCATACCCAACTTTCTATACCATACATAAGCATAACTTACGCGACCGAAGTCTGGCATGATTAGGCCTGCAATGCTATTTGAATTACTGAAATTACGTTGCGTTATAGCGTACAGCGTAACTTCGGTCGGGCGTAACCACGTAAGTTCGGCGATAACTTTTCTAGTAATAGAGCACTCATTATACGCGACCGAAATTCGGTTCGTTTCGGTCGCGTATAATGAGTGCTCTATTACTAAAATCGGCAAACGGTTCGATTGCCAACGAAGATACTAGTAGTAGAGCACATACTATACGCGACCGAAGTTCGGTTTGATTGCCGACGAAGATACTACACAAACTTGCGCAATGAAATTTTGGCCGCGTAAGTTCGGCACTTATGGTGTGTCATATCAGCCGAATACGTCGGAACGTAAAGTCGGCCGCAGAACTTTGGCCGCGAAACTTCGGTTGCGTAAGTTCGGCAAAAGTAAAGAACTTCTTTACCTTTAACCTTTAGCTCTTTGGGTATCACAAATTTCTTATAATTGATTGTGCTTATTTTCTTTATTAGACTTCACTCACACCAGCAATAAATTCTGTATCGTGGGGGTTTCTACACATTTTCCATCAACAAACACAAAAAGAGCCTTGGTACAACAATTTAAGGATAATTCAAAGCGGTGAGGCAACCGCTTATAAACAAGTATTTACGCAATCCGTGCAGTCAGTATTCTTCATTCTAATTACCTATTATATTTATTAAATTTCACTTATGTACAAATATGTACACGAAACAAATACGCTGGCAAATTTTGCCCTCACAGAAATATATTTGTTCTTTTTCTCCAACCACACACTCTCTGCATCCAATCTGTGAATATTCACAGATTGGATGCATGAATATTCCAGATAGGAATCGTGTAATTATAAATTAAAACGAGCGTGCAATATATGTCATACAATAAAGGTGAAATGGCGCAATATTGTATGACATGTAAATAATAATATTCAATAGGATAGGAAACTACTGTTACCATTATCGAAACAGTTTAAGTTGGATTTTCATCTAAATGGTTAAAACAATTGTCAAAGATATTTTGTAAGTAGAAATGTAGCTTGCAAACTAGTTCCACCGTTTCGATACTTACCAAATCTTATGTTCAAACAATCATCGAGCGACTGGTACAGTTTGGGGTCCGCCATCTATTTCATACGTAGTTGCTCAGGAATCCACTTCAGCGGCATATTACGATATTTAAAGAAAATATAACTCTAGGACTTACATAATGCTACCAAGTAATCTAGTACCAATCAGGTCTTCAGCTTTTCGAAATTCTTTGATATCATAATCAGTGAAATAATTTACTTTATATCTCCCTACATGGAATAGATTAATCATTCTTAGTTATTATTAGCACACGGTTACACAATAGTTAGCAACATTAGGCGAATTTGCAAAGTATAAACACAAATATGGACTTCTATTCCAAGTAAATAATAATTATGTAAATGATAAAGTTAATTTTATATACACATTTTATGACTATGACACACTCAAAACGACGGTCATGACATGACATAAAGTTTAGGTCAAATACTTATACAATTCCAATAACAGATTTTAATGCATCAAACCAATGCATCAAACGGTTCTTAAGCGTATGTTTTAGACTACGAAAACATACACTTTCCAACTAGCTGGAACTTATTAGAGATGATTTACGACCATGCATTTGCGTTTCCAAGCTAAGGACAACAACATATCACTTAAAGTTCTCTCCGTAACACAGTAGCCCTCTTATATAAATGCCACAACAAGCGTTCACTCATCCAAGTGTTACTCTACTTAAGCTAACGATACATCACGGTTGGTAAGCTAAGCGCTGCGGCGCCATCCTATGCACTTAAGAACATTAAAGACTTTTGATATAATTTAGGTACTTGGTCCTATTGAAGTATATTGGTTTGTCCAATAGACAGGCGAAACTGAAGAAAACTAGATAAAGGTTACCTATAAAGTTTGGCTGTCAGATAATAAAATTCATACATAGTGGAGTTTTATTTTTTAAAAGATACACTAAGTGAGTTCTTAATCCTTTTTGGTGTTATTTCAGATATCTTTATCTAAGTGCTATATTCCTCTGGCATCAATAGTTGGTAATCTAACTACATGTAGTGGTTTAGCAATTTGCATCCATGATATTATAATGTAACTCATGCAATACGTTTAATGTTGAGCCCCATTGACTTGCCTTTCATCTACTTGAGACTACTTCATGAGTTCATCAGCTAATGGAACAAACATTGATCTAGACAGATAGTCATATTAACTGATCAAACCGATCTGATTCGGTATAACTGTATGCCTACGGCAAGTATTTCTTACGTTGACGTAATTTTGGTTAGTTGTGGTAGTGCAAATCCTTTTGACGCAGAATGATTTGTATGACGTAATGATTGGCCTGCTGCACGCTCTAGAATCTCGCCCTACGCTTATTGCAACGCTAACCATTTTGGGTGAGATGATCGTGTTCACGTAAAATCAACTTTCAGAATAACTTATCATCATTAGTCATTAAAATCGTACTAAAAGCTTTGTTTTATTTTCCATTTTGAGCTTTATATTTGCTTTGCTTGCTCTAACCGAAATTTGTCTTATTTTTTGAAAATTATTTCTGTTTCATGGGTTCATCTACCATATTGTTGAAACAGTATCCATAATAATAATCATCAGATTTAAACAACAAGCAATAATACCGCTGTTCTTCTTTAAATCAACATCGAGCAATAGAAAAATATTTCAGCAAAACTTCGCCACCCAGCAAACAATCTCAAATATCATCGTACGACATAAATTGTGTGGAAAATTGAACAAACTTGAATTGCACAATCACGTAGTCATGTTAAATTGTCGAAAAGCAAGTAGTATCGGTACAAAATCAAAATCACAAAAGTACAGGTACTGAATACAACAGGTAATGAAACTCACATTTTCCGTGTATATCATTCCAGTCACGTATTCGATCGAGATCACGTTCATCTTTGTTTTTTTCGTGAAGACCTAATCTGTGATTTTTGTCCTGTACAACTCAGCAACACATGGGTTTGATAAATTGCTAGTTCAGAAGCAGTCGTAAAAAATAAATGTCCATGAAAAATTGATCTAGATGTGACTCGGTTTATGTTCTCTAGTTTATTTTCATTTTTCTTTTATTGATGTATTGATCTATCTGAAATGTCTTAAGCTTATGTTTTTCCTGAGAAAGTATGAAGCTGGCGCGTGACGTGTTAACTGACAACGTCAATATGTTGTTTATGAAGACGACACACATTTTTTGCTCTGTTTGTAGGGTCCGTACCTGAAAAGGAAATAAAAAACGCTTACCATCCGTCTGTCAAGACCCTTTTTATCAGGAACCCATGGAGGTATCAAACTAAAATTTATATCAAATCTACTGTCCCTTGGAGCTGTGTAAAATTCAAACTTCTAAGCCAACACAATCAAAAGATACAGATGTTTATGCCTCAAATTTCCGCAAATTTTCGAAACACGCAACGGAACCAAAACCCCTGAACTCAGAATCTTGAAATTTGGTACGAAGCAACGTCTTATAACACAAATAAAGGCAAAATTGCGTAATCGTTTTTAGTTTTCAATTACATCATATGATAAAAATATTTTTACGCACGGAACCCTCGGCTCGCGAGTCTTACTCGTACTTGGCCAGTTTTATTATGATATTGCTCCTATCTCGAATTAAACGATTTCAATACATAGAAACTATCACTTTCAAAATTATTATTAGTTTATAACAAATAAAGGCAAAATTGCGTAATCGTTTTTAGTTTTCAATTACATCATATGATAAAAATATTTTTACGCACGGAACCCTCGGCTCGCGAGTCTTACTCGTACTTGGCCAGTTTTATTATGATATTGCTCCTATCTCGAATTAAACGAATTCAATACATAGAAACTATCACTTTCAAAATTATTATTAGTTTATAACATCTGTAATACTCAGATCTATACAATTTGCATACCCATATTGATTCTGCGCTGCAGCAGCGAGTTTTAATAATTTAACTATCTATATTGGAGGCTACCGTTCCAAGCTATTTTAACTTGTGAGAAACTATTATGATGAACACAGGTGTTTTTAGACCGCCGAGACGAAACAAAGATAGACTACACGAGTTATACAAGGTGTAAAAAGACCCATAACACATGTACATGCATGGGCTACATATGTAGCCCACGAAGTAATATTGTCATATATTGGCGGAACTAGGTATGCCACAACGCAATCACCTTGTGTATTCCTCGATTGGTTCTTCCCACTCCTACTAGTAGAATGCCTATTAGATCGGCATAAGGACGTGCGCAAAATTCGTCCTAGAAGTTGGTGGGCTACACCTGCGCCCCGCGCGTGCGTTTAAGGAAAATAATTGACCACCGTTTTTTTTTTGTATTATCATGGTGTATTAACGGTCGATCAGTAACATGGCATGTATAAACGATCTCATAATAATACAAAAAATGAATAATCTACAAATAAAATTGATCTGACGTAAATATGTCTAAAAAGTGTAATTCTATCTAGCAAGATCGTGTCCCAGTTGAGTGTCTTATTTCCCAGCAAAATATAGGTACCATGAGTTATTAAACTGAAAGGCAGGCTACTAAAGGATTAAAAGAACATCCTTAGCGACAAAATATGCCTATTTGGGGAGGAGTTGGTTGGTATTTATTCTGGAGCGCACGCAAACAATGCAGCAAATGTATGAGGCGCATTTTTAGTGAACATCAGGAAGGTGTATGTCCTGATCGCTCGCCAATAGAAGAGTATATTGCGAATTATTTAATTATGTGGTTTATAGCCATTGCTAGTGATAAACTTTAAGGTAGATATTACGTTCCTAAAGGCCGGCCAAATATTCATGATTTTTAAGTAGTTTTAGTATATGTTTGATATTATAATTAACTTATTTAATTAACAAGTCATGACTAATTTTATGTTCCATTCTGATTATAATAAAGATATCTATAAATTAAACAATGAGTTTTATTAATTTGTTCACTACTTTATAGAATTAATTGATCTGCAAATGCGCGTGCACTCAAGGGGTATAAATGGGTGCGTGCACTCTAGTGTTAACGAAAACTGAAATCCCATGTTGTAGTAATCACTACGAACATTTTTTACTTCGGCACCATACCAGGGAAACTACTGATTCAGGAGATATTGAGGCTCAAAGTTAGTATGGACTTTTTCTAATTAGGTACAAAATTGATACATTTACCCCGCCAACATGTTCTTTAGATGCCCTGTAACCCCATGGATAAGTACCTATTTTGAGCATTCCACGCGCGCACTTTTAATTGCGGTTTAAAAAATGTGAAACTTAAAAAAAAAAGTTTCCCAGGTATTATTTTTGGTTAGTATGGCTTGGCATGATGTGCAGAACTAGTAGACTACGGCTTGGTGATGGGTCTTGTGACACCCTGTATATATTTCTAATTTTAAGTCGCATTTTAATCCACTCTCACATTTTTGGTATTAAAGTTTGATTCGGATCGTGAGAGAATCCAAATATTTATTTGTAGAATATTCAACTTTATTTTTAAAACAGTAGGGCTCTTATTACTTTGCAAACCGAATACACAAATGTCTCACTGGCCATGGGATAACAATGCACATATTTCGCTCTTTTCTCGTCAACGTGATTTTAATCCATGACCGAATCCATGCCTCAGCTCGCCAGGGTAAATGCACTTTCTAATGTACAAATGACTTTTTTGGTTCTATTTAGGAAAAGCTTTTTTTTATATTTTTTTGGAAATAATGATCTTATGTACAAAAATATGATCTGTCAGTCCCCTCGTACATTTTGGGAAAGCTATGTAATTAAATAAAATGAGCAATTTTCAGTCTTCAAAACTGGCAAGAAAGAAGACATCTGCATAGACAGAGATTTCATTTATTTATTCCTATGTCGCAGCGACCTTACAAACATACAAAAAATGGACTCAATGAAGACCTAGACTCGAAATTATAATTATTGAATCACAAAAAATATTGTCTCGTGATAAAAACCATGACCAAGTGTCAAGCGCCAAAGTGCCCACCCCCTTACCCCTTCGCGAACCACGCAGTTCAAGCAATGTTGGCCGTTTTGACATTCGAAGAGCTCCAATAATCCAAAAAGACCAGCAATCATTCAAAACCAGTGATTTACATCGTTGCGTGTTGGTCCAGCAAACTCTCTCCGATTGTATCGAATTGTCGTTTGATGGTACCACGAGTGCGAGAGAAAAGTTAGTGCACCTGTGTTAACGTTTACACTAAACTTGTGCACAGTATTATACAGATTAGAGGACATTATTTCAATTTTATTTTATTTTCACTTTTTATTTGCAGATTAATGTACATATATATATTTAGACATTAGGATTATGTAAGTATAGAAATGTATGTAGTTTAAATTAATATTCAGTAATGTTCTTGTGAGAATTAAAATTCATTTTCCGAAAAAAATAAAATTACATTACTCTGGATGTAAGATTGTTTTCGTCAAAGTGATTTTACAACTCTAAGAGTTTCCAGTTTCAGTACAGGTACAATGATTTGTCAGATAACAATACATCATATTCATCAAATTCCTTTCTTATTTTAAATATGACTAGTGGATGTCAATCTTTATGGTGAAACTCGGTCAAAACAATGAAATTGTTAGCATACCTATTATATACAAATCTTAAAATTTTGTTTCAAAAATATTTCGTATAAATTCTATGACATATATTTATACAGTAATGCAGCATATTTCATTAATCACTTTTACTTTCTCGTTTACCTCTAAAATAGTAAAATATTTGGCACTGAATCTCAAATCTCCAATCAAATTGACGTATTGAAGCAATCTTTAATTGCCGATGAGCAGGCCTCTATAGACAGATTACAGGATTAGATAAGGTGCTTAGAGATTTTGAAATATTGTCACACTTAGTAGCTTTAGGTAGACACCTTTACACATTTCTATATTATATTTACACGTATTTGCCCTTAGGTCATTGATTCCTTGAAATAAATTTGCATTTACCATTGATCTTCAAAGTCCAGTTTGGATAGTGAAAAAATATTATATATTGTATGTATTTATATTTGTATTACAAGATGAAAAAAATGTTTTGATTATATGCTGTAACTAAAAATTTATAGTTTTCGCAATTTTTCCTTTATCTGTGCTATAAGACGTTGGTTCATACTAATTGTCAAGAATCTGAGTAAACGGGAAGTACCCTTTAGGTTTTGATAACCGTGCCAGTAGTTACGAGTTTGTTACCTCTACGCGTTCATGAGAAAATGGTAATAACTTGAAAATTATTAAATTATTTTTATTTATGATGTAACTAAAAATTTACGGATTTCGCATTTTTTTCCCTTATCTGTGCTATAAGACATTGCTTCGTACCAAATTTCAAGATTCTGAGTTCACAGGAAGTACCCTGTAGGTTGTGCTTCCCTTGCGAGTTTCGAAAATTTGCGGAAAATTGCAGCATAAATGGCTAGTATCTTTTGATTGCGTTGGCTTAGAAGTTTATTTTTTTCACAGCTTCAAGGGGCAGTAGACTTAACCATTTGATATAAATTTCATTATGATACCTTCAAGCGTTTCTGAAAAAAACGGTCTTGACAGACGGACGTACAGGCAACAAAGTGATCCTATAAGGGTTCCGTAACTAGGGTAAGCACATCAGCACTAAAACAACAAAAGCATGCACAATCTTCTGGCAATGTCGGAAAATCATAGGCAAAACATGGGGTCTCAAACCATCAATCACCCTGTGGATCTACACTGCCATTATACGCCCCATGCTTGCATATGGTGCAGTAGTGTGGTGGCCACGCACACAACTAAGCACAATCACAAAAAAGCTACAGAGCCTTCAACGCCTAGCCTGCTTGGCCACAACAGGCTGCATGAAGACCACCCCAACAGCCGCCTTGGAGATACTACTGGACCTAAGACCGCTGCACCTAATGATCCAGCAGGAAGCTGGTGCTGCAGCAATCCGTCTAGACAAGCTCGGGCTGTGGAGAAAGGATGATCGAATAACCCACGCACGCCTAAAAGGGACCTTAACCAAAGAGATCCCGATGCTAGAGGCCGCTTGCGATCTCATCCCTAAAACCTTTATCTTTGACAAAAAATATCGCATCCAATTACAGGAGGAACACAAAGACAGCTCTGGTAAACACGAAGTCAGATTATACACAGACGGCTCAAAAAGGAAGCATGGGACAGGTGCGGGCGTATTCTCCCATGACTTGAATATCAACATCTCAACATCCCTTGGCACTCTTAACACCATATTCCAAGCCGAGTGTGTTAGGATAACAAAAGCCGCAACAGCAATCGCGTCTAGGAACGTAAGTGACCTGTCTATACGTATTATCACGGACAGTGTCTCTGTACTACAAGCTCTCGGCAGCAACTGCTTTAACAGCGGCCTCATCATGGAATGCCACCTAGAGCTGCAAAAGATTGCAGAGAAGAATCGGGTTACGCTGCAATGGATTAAAGGCCACAGCAACTCCGCAGGCAATGATGCCGCAGACCAACTGGCACGGCAAGGATCGGACACAATGATAATGGGACCCGAGCCGATTGTACCGATACCGGCAAGCCAACTCAAAACGTGGCTACGCGAGAGAACCACACATGAACATGAAAAACAGTGGACTGACATAAAAGAATGCAGACAAACAAAATATGCTATCCGCCGCTTGAACAAGCGACTCTCGCACAAGCTGCTGCATTCTAACAGAAAAACTCTTAAGCATCTGACAGGCATAATAACCGGCCACTTTACACTCAACAAGCACCTATTCAACATAGGCGTTACGGACAGCCCACTGTACAGGGGCTGCATGGAAACCTAAGAAACACCCGCTCACGTCATTCTGCACTGCACAAGTGTGAGCGATCAACGGGCAAAGCTGCTGAACAACCCCAGAACCATGTGTGAGGCTTTGAACGACATCAGCCAACAAATGGCTTTCTGGAAGGAGCTAAGGTGGTATGAGTAGTCGGCGTCAATCAAGTCGCCACTTACGCACAATGGCCCAAATAAGTGGCTAAGTGCGGAAAACCCACGTACAACTCACTAACTAAGGGTTAAGTTTTTTCATTTCGAGTTACGGAACCATTTTTTTTTATGTACCCATGTGTCGGAGGGTAGGGTTTCACCAAAGCATTCCTCGCTACCCCCCGACGGGTATTGGTCCGCCAGATGGTCAGGCGGGCCCCGAACGAAACCCCCTTGGCGGCGGATGAAGGTGTTGGACTCCGCCGCCAAAATACCCAGCGGCCGCAAAGGATAGGGAGGACGGCAACGCAACACCGCATCTCCTCTTCCTCTGCGGCCCCACCGCGACGCAACGATGGTTTGCCCCCATTTGGTCGCTGGAGATAGGGCGCGCGGCAACGCAACATCGACACGCCTCTCCTCCCGCGACCGCACCCGACTGCGAGGGACAGACAGAACTGTCCCCCGCACCCGCACCTTGGGACGCATCCTACGAAGGCCTCACCCAAGCCTACGTGGAGCGTCCACTCCCGGGATCCCGCTTACACACGCTTCACCTTGGGTGTACCTCAAACCCACGGTTACTGAGCCCCCCTACCACGACAAGGTGGAGATCCCACGGGGGGAGGTACGGAACCCTAATAAACAGAAAGTTATCTATATCAATTATAAGCTTTAAAATCAGACCTGAAGAAAATATACCTGAGACGTTAAACCTAGCTCAATAAGCTAGGTTTAACGTCTCAGGTATATTTTCAATGATATGTGACTAGCCACCAATGAGTAAATTTCATAATCTTTTGTATCCGCAAGTTTTTAATTTGAACTTGGTTAAAATTTTTGAATGATTGATCATTTCTAGTTCAGAATCATGCAAATGTTTAATACTATCCAAAAATTTTTTTCACTTTTCAGAAAATATGTATTCTCGCGTTCAAACATTAAACATAATCAAATCCTGGTAACACGCTTTACTGAAAACCCTTATACAAAAATAAACCATTCATTTTACCATCCAATTAGTATCTTGAGCCTCAAACGTACACAGTAATTTTGAATGCCGAGTTAAAAGTGCCGAGAAAAAAGTTTTCACGGAATCAGTACCTAATTATTTTTACTCAATCCTTGTTTAAGGCAATTCAGATATTATTATAAGCGAAAGCTCACCCACTGAATTATCATTAATTCTTGGTTTCTGAAGCTGTAATTTGGCAAGCAAGTATGATTAATTCAGAAACCTCACGTGTCGGTGTATGACCACCTCCGTTTTGGCCAGATGACCCCGAGATGTGGTTCTCGCAGATGGAATGCCAATTTGCTATGGCGAATATAACGGTCGATTCGACGAAATTTCAGCACGTCGTGTGTTAGAGCCACGCTACGCAATGGAGGTCAAGGACATCGTTACGAAACCGCCGGCTACGGATAAATACGGGCGGATTAAGGCGGAGCTTATTAAGCGTTTGTTGGCATCACAAGAGCGTAAGGTGCAGCAACTTTTGAAGCATGAAGAATTGGGCGACCGCAAGTCGTCATAATTTTTTCTGCAGAAACTGGCGGGGCCAGCGCTGCCTGATGATTTTTTGAAAACTTTGTGGGCCATCCGTTTACCGACCAACCTT
Source organism: Euclidia mi (assembly GCA_944739405.2). Lineage (NCBI taxonomy): Eukaryota > Metazoa > Arthropoda > Insecta > Lepidoptera > Erebidae > Euclidia > Euclidia mi. The sequence goes on from OX123182.2 coordinate 58,275,935, forward strand.
CAAACTGTGTTGGCGTCGCAACCGGAGCTTTTGCTAGACCAACTGGCTGACTTATCGGATACGGTCCACGACATTCATAATCTGATCGGTAGAGGACATCACCAGCTTTGCTACTCCACTCGCTAGACACATAGCAACCCTCACCGGTCAGATTACCAGCAGCTCCCGACGAGATGTGAAGCAACCCTCACCGGTCAGTTTACCAGCAGCTCCCGACGTGATCTGAAGAAGCTCTCACCGGTCAGATCCGCAATAGCAGCATCGTCGTCATCTCCACCTCGCCTCACTCCGCACTTCACCTGATGGTCAGCAATCAAGTCGCCGCCAGCCAGCATCTTCGGCCAGGGTAAATCCATAGGCCATGCAGACTTGTATGCCTGGTCCTCCCTGCAGCCTATCCAGCGCCCCGACACACCTTACTGCACACACGGTCCTCGTAAGCAGCACACATCGCTCCCGTCCACGCAGCAGTGCCACTACGCAACCACTTTGCAGCACTACGCAGCCACTACGCAGCCACGACGCAGCCACTACGCAGCTACTCCCCGACTCACTGTGGGATACTCACTGCTCAACGCTCACTGCTCATCGCCTACTGCTCATCACCGACTGCACATCACCTTCGCAACCTCTCCCCGACTCACTGTGGGACTTGCGAAGCACACTGCGACCAGTGACTACTCTTCACTGGCAAGATCTTCAGAAGCCTTGACAACTGACCCATCACCTTCAAGAACGACCTCCGGTCTTGGGGGGTAGTTATGTAGCAACCATCTACATAACACCCGCACAACGCCATCTACCCAATGACGACGAAACTACTACAGCACTACTCCACCTAACGACGCGGGAAATACTCAAACGATCCTGAACCGCGATAGCAACTTTCGCAAGCCAAGCAGCATATATACCGACAGTTCCTACGTACATAAGGTTAAGTAAAAAATCGAGGTTTACAGGAGAGCGTAATTTGTGTTCAACACGACCTAGAAATAGTTCTATGACCAATAATAAATATTTTCTTTCTACAATATTTTAACAGTTTTAAGAGATTTATAATGCTATTTACACAAATTTAATTTTTTTACGTTTTCTTGAAAAAACTGATAGATGACCGCTTCTACGCCGATAATAATGTCAGTCATGTCTATTAGACCTTTTTATACGCTGTCCGTGTGGTGACGGATTAAGAATACGGAATGTCACCACCCCATATCAACCCATGGGTGTCGTAAGAACCGACAGAGGGAGCACATTATGCAGAGAACAGCACTGTAAGAGAAGGAAACTTGATACAAACACTATACCAACCCCCTATACAAGACCGCATTCGCACCGAGTGGCACGCATTTCAAAACACCGTACAAAAAGATATGTAACAGATGTCCGTGTCTACGACACTTATTCGTTTTATTTATAATACTTGTTCTCTTATACGACTTGTAAAACAAGGTAAATAAATAAAGTTTAAAAAAAAATCGTATGTCAGTATGTGCGCATAGATAATCTAAAGGCAATGATGAAATAAAAAAAAATATGCCATTTTCGACATGTCTTTATATACGTAGGGACCGTCGATACAACTTCGAAAGTATGTCCGTCGGCCTGCAGGTCACCAAGCACGACCACCCAGCTTGGTTAGAGGCTCCTCCCTCTAGTTGGAGGAACACCACACCTTTATCCTCCACAAATGTTAGACTTTCAAAATTAAATACGATTTGCACTATTAGCCATTCGAAATGGTTATTATTCTCCCGAGTGTTTTTATTTTTACTCGTTTTAGCGAAAACGTTGCACTAAGTAACTGTGTCCTTATTGACATACATTTCTAACCGCAATGACATTATTTTTGTCACACGACATTATGGTTGAAACTATTTTCCATTATTTACCGAGTTACCTTTTGTTCAGCTTGTTTTTTTGCCAAAGTTATTTTGAACCAACCAACAGCAAAAGAAATTCTTTCAACGCATATTCATTTGAAAGACAATTGTATGGAAACATTGCGTAACGTCCTAAGAGATAAGCGAACATTTTAAGACCACCTTGAAAATGAAGATGAAAATTACAGAAGATGAAAGAATAAGAAATATGTTTATTTTGAATGAAAACAATGAAACGACATGTCTTTTTTATTGAATTAATTTAAAAAAGAACGATCAAAAGATAATGAAAATTTATTAACATTTAAAATTGCACTGTAAATGTTGTAAAAGTGTTAATTCATTTTAATCCGTTTGTCGAGTTTCACGTTTTCTGAATTTTCATGTGTCCTGCAAAATAACTGTTTATTTTTCTTTCAATGTTATAATCTGGATTCACAGTCAAAACTCAAACAAAACGATGTCAACCTTAGCTTAACGACTCAATCGATCATGATGTCAGTTAGGCATAATGATAATTTATCATCTTTAAGAACAGTTTGCAAAATGGCACGGCAGTGGAGCCATAATGTTCCTTCCCTACCACCTTAATATAAAATTTGTATTGAAGATTTATTATGTATAACGACGGGTTGCTTGATTTTTTGGCCAGTATGTTGATACTGGCCAAAAAATCAAGCAACCAGTTTGCTATACCTTCACACCAAATCAAATTAACAAAACTGACTTTAATTAATTTGGACTACTGAACACGAAACGAGTGACAGTTTCTAGGTACTTGTTGCCCGCCCAAAGTCTTCAAGAGAAGTGATAGTTGTGTTGCTCCGTTGAACGTCAACCGTCACCCCCCTCTTCAACTGCAGCGAACGTCACACTAGACTCTGTCAAAGCGCGCCATCTTCACACTTCCGTTTTGTAGTCAGCTGACGTCCCCTACTCATACCATTCCGATACGGCCATCCTGCAAGACACACGTCCCTGTGTGTTAATCTGTAACAACATTTTACACGCGCAGTATGACATTGCTCGGTCACTCCTGACTTAACCCAGGTAAGGGTTGAATCAAAACAGTGTTAGGATTCCAATAATTTTTTTTACAAAATTACCTCCTAGATTACATTCCTAACTATTATAGGAGCTGGATTCAGAGCATCACTGACAATACAGTCAATTACCATAGACTCACGTTATAATCAAATCAAATAACTAAAGCTCTACATGTGATTCATAACCATTCAGGAACCTCCAGTTACTAAACCAGGTACTCAACCAGCCACTCGGTTACCACCATTCAGTACCCTCCAGTTACTAAACCAAGTACTCAACCAGTCACTCGGTTGCCATCCATTTATCTGCACATCCCCACAAGGATCGCCAAGTCCCTCCTGGACTTCATGGTTTCCTACGAAACCCATTTATCTGCGCATCCTCACAAGGATCGCCAAGTCCCTCCTGGACTTTATGGTTTCCTACGAAACCCCAACACCAGAGTTGTCTGCCTATCGCGTACTCACGGACAAGTGCCTTCACATTTGTTTGATACCGATCTGTCCTGATTTGCGGCTACAAATCAACCTCTGATATTGAATCACACAACCAACCAAAGACCAGAGTTGTCTGCCTACCGTGTACTCACGGACAACTGCCTTCACAGTTGGTTTGAATCCAATTTGTACTGATTTGTGGCTACAAATCAACCTCTGACATTGAATCACACAACCAATCAAACACCAGAGTTGACTGCCTACCGTGTACTAAGGGACAACTGCTTTCACAGTTGGTTGATACCGATTTGTACTGATTTACGGCTACAAATCAACCTCTGACATTGAATCACACAACCAATCAACATGTAAGCTTAGTTTTCTACTGTCTCGTCAGTATTAAGGTTCACACTTTGCTCTCTTTAAGATTGTCAGTTATGCTCTGATCCTTTGGCACAAAGTTTCAGTATCAAAATCAATAATCTGGAAACTCAAAGTAAATCTGACATTTCACTATCGCGGTATCTCTCAAGATATTATTTCAAACCAAGTAAAACTAAACATTTAAGCTCTACATGTGATCATGGCTACGCATAGCCCAGTAATCTCCAGTTACTCTACCTTCTGCGAGCCTCACATGGGAACGCCGAGTCTCTCCAGGACTCTATGGTTTCCACTGAAACCCGACCTCCGCCAGAGCTGACTGCAATACCGCCTACTCTCGGACTACTAAGTTAGTACACGCCGATTTCTACCGAGCTACGGTTACACGTCAGCCTCTGGTACGGTCTGATCCGATCATCATGAAAGTGTTTAAGTTTACATTGTAAACTTAAACACTTTCTTCAATATCAGAACTACTTTGTTCTACCTCAATTTTGTCAGTTGTACTTTGACTTTTTTTCGCAACCTGTCGTGTGCGTACTTATAGGTACGCTTAGAATTAAGGGCTTTGCGATTATAACGACCACCGTCAAGAACTTCTGTGACCTCAAATGGGCCTTTATACTTAGGGTCTAACTTCGTTTGATTACGTTCCTCGTTCATAATCAACACAAAGTAACCTACTGAAAATTTACTAAGCCTTGCCTTTGTCTTATCAAACCTACGTTTCTCATATGTTGCTGCACTCTCAATATTACGTAACGCATCATGTCTCACGGTATTTAGGTCAACCTCAGGTTCTACATCAACTGCCATCAATGATAGAGATCGTGTACACACGTTGCCTATTAACAAATCTAGGGGATTAGCTTTCGTCGTTCGGTTAACCGTACAGTTAATCGCGAGTAGGACTTCGGCTGATGAATCCTGCCAAGAACGCTCTTGTCATACAACACAGAAATCAGACGTATCTACCAATATTAGTGAACAAATATCAAAGCAGAGCTACTTGAGCAGCAGGGTATCTGTGATTGCGATCAAAAACCACACCTTAATGCACTTCGCTCTAAGAATAAAAGAAAATTATCGCACAGCACTCAATCTAGTCGTTCGGCTATTCCTGACCCAAGTCGGTGGGGAATAAGAGTACTCTGATCAAAATCATTACTACATTACTTTTTCTCGAAGCTGACATGTTGAACAATACGCATACTCTTTAAAATAATAGGAAACTTATTAAAATATTCCATTGCTCATACTCTGACATCCATTGGGTCTTCAACATCACGCTATGCAACCTTCCATCCGGTTACACAACACCACCCGGATGATAATTTTGAACGTTTAACAAAGTAATCTTAAACTAGGTTTGTTCAACATGTTATTTGGTTTTCCTTATCACATAGCAGACTATAAGAAAATCTTACTAGGCTGGTGCTCTAGATGTTAAGTTTACTACCAAGTATCCTACCAGTCTTTTCAGCGTTATAATTTTGTCATGGATAGTCTAAATACGAAGCTTATCCTAACCTAATCACTAGCGATATAGCAACGGACCTTTCGCGTTCAAGACGATAGACAAAGTTTGTGACACTATGACAAATGCACTAACGGCTGTGTTGCTTGCGCACCAACGGAGACTATGACTAACACAAAAGCTCAAGGGTAAACTAGGCTAACCAGAAAGGCACTTTGCCGGTCCAACCAACGGCAACGCATGGCTAAACATGCAGCCGCACTAACGGCTATCCAGTTTATGCAAATAATTTTGTGGTACCCACGTTTCCGTTGGTGTAGCCAACGGAAACGTGGGTTCTACAAAATTATCACAACAATGACTAACAAAGTACCCATTTAATTAGAATAAGGTTAAGCATACAATCATCACTAACGATCACTAGCCTAGTTCTACCTCCAATGAAAATTAAAATATCTGAAACTGATTATCGTACCGCACTACGATGATAACTCAATCATTTTCTTTTACGTATGATAATCGAGTTTAATAGCTATTAATAGAAACACTTTCACTCCTAAACGTCCTAAGCATAACATAGAATTGGCCAGAGAACTTGGGGCACTTGATAAAAATTCCCAGCGTATCACATGAATTTTAAAAACACACAGTAAGTAATTTTCACGCGTAAAATCTTAAAATTAAATTTAATTTTACTAGTGGTGCCATCTAATAATCATGAGTAAGAAACATTTTAATGTGCCATGTTAAAAAAATATGCACACAAAGAAGCAGGTATAATTGCAACACCGAGATCTTCTGTACAACTCAGAATTACAAAGAGTAACAGTGCCACTTTTTACTTAGACTCTAATCACATTCAAACGAAAACCGTTAGGTATTATCAACACCACGAGTCGATAAAAATAATGGCGCTACTAATATCTTTCAACAATAGTCATGTGATACTAACCAACCAAGCGCACTCGTCTAAACAACACTGCAGTTCATACGTCTATTTAAGAAATAAAAGCTACAAGCTGTTCTACACAAAGCTAGTCTAGTACAGTTTTATACTATGAACTTAGTATGTACGATTCGATTAGTTTACCAACTTTAGTGCCGCTGTGAAGGACAGTCTAGACCGGAGTTATTGTTCTAGATTTAGCAGAAAACCCACTGAAGCTGGGTGTTGGTTCTAAAACCAATATTACAACTGTACTAGAACAACAACTAGCACGTTTCACTCAGACGCACTTGCTTGGAATAATGCAAGTCGGCCTGTACGCTCACTCTCGTTTCTATTCCAGTCCATAAAATAAGACAGAGACAAGATAATCTATTTGCAAGCAAGCATAATATGATCACAAGGTTCGTGAGTGCGAGCCACCCTCGCATGAAGAAATAAAAATAATCACTTTCTTTTTAACCGGCGTATCAAACTCAAAACCTCCGTTCGATATCTACGCTATAGCTAGGTCACTGTGGTAGTCAGACAACCATACGCTAACTTAAAATACGGCAAAGGTCACAATTAAATCGTTACTACCTACATTTCTTTTTGTCTTTTTCTTCTTTAACCTGTTAAAAAGAAGATTATTCATGAGATCATGCCATGGGAAACACGATACCGTAAACGTCAAACGGTTCCACATCTCACTGTCTCGTACAGGAATCGAACCTATAACACTCGGTACGATGTGATGGCGATATCAACACAACGATTATGACATTTCCAAGGTTAAAGGCGTAATGTTTTACAACTACCGTCACTAAATAAAATTGGCAGTACCAATAAAATAATTCAGACAAAATACGCTCACCACGGTTGCAGTTATCAAGTCAGCTGATTCACCAACATAGCAGTGTTAGAAGTCGCCTTCGCTCGCGCCTTGTGTTCGCGCTGGTCCATTATGCCACTTCTGATAACGACGGGTTGTTTGATTTTTTGGCCGGTATCAACACTTCACAGTTTGTTATACTTTCACACCAAATCAAATTAACAAAACTGACTTTCATTAATTTGGACTACTGAACACGAAACGAGTGACAGTTTCTAGGTACTTGCTGCCCGCCCGAAGTCTCCAAGAGAAGTGATAGTTGTGTTGCTTCGTTGAATGTCAATCGTCACCCCCCTCTTCAACTGTAGCGAACGTCACACTAGACTCTGTCGAAGCGCGCCATCTTCACACTTCCGTTTCGTAGTCAGTTGACGTCCCGTACTCATGACAATTCCGATATGTAAATAAAGATTACAGTATTGCAGAAGTCTCTTGCTGAATTATTGGTACACTTAATAAGAAACTTCTTTTTGATGTTACAATGTAGAATGTAATGGTAGGTTAAGCTAGAGTTTTGAGAAATGAACGCAATATAAACCTTCCTTTTCCTGAAATTTCTTTCCACGTAAGAAATAACATTCATAATTCGCATGCATATGTCGACGTGGGAAAATACAATATGTCGCCGAAAAATTATCTGGGATCTTACTCAGTTCATATTATAGTGCTGCCAACAGTCAAAGCGATATAAAAAATAACTAAAAGCTTACAGTTACCCTTCGATCATAGTTTCAAGCAACGTAGTGAGCACAGTGTATCGCGATCGAGTACAGTGCGAGAGTGAAAACGGTGGTAGCGGTTGTGCGCGCAATAAACGAGTGAGAATGCGGGTAGACCGGTTCACTTGTTCAAAACATTCATCCACCCGCAATATTTCAGTACATCTGTGAACATGGCGCTTGCAACAGTGCCGAAATATCGGTTACTCAAAACAAAGGTACATGGTATATATCCCGTAGGAACAGCAAAAAGTAATTATAGTGACCACGAAAGTTTAAATTCCTATAAAGCAAAATAATATTCTCAGATATATTTCGTAAATGGCTTTAACTAAAGATACATACATACATAGACTCACGCCTGTTTCCCGGAAGGGGTAGGCAGAGGCATATTAAAAAATCTTAAAAAGATAATAGCAAATATAAAATTATCTAGATTCTTTTTTAATTCGCCGGGTCAGTTAGTAAAATTTATTTATAATTAAATATATTGGACCATGGAGACGGACATAGGCTACCATAAGTTGGAAAAATAAACTGGGAGGGATTGTAGGGAGGATAGAAGTTATATATGGCAGAAATATCCCTCTTAATTGAGTGCTGCGCATGTGCTATCTGTCAGTACTGTCACATCATACATATTGTCATATTATGCACGGTGATTACATTGTTCGCATATCTAAACTAATAATTATATACTACGCTCAAACGGCTGAAACGGTGTTCTCTACCTACTAAAATTATAAATGCGAAAGTGTTTGTGGATACATATTGGACATGTATTGAAACATGACTTTGACATTTTTCATGGATAGTGACCGAGTTAATATGTACCCTATAAAGCTTCTGACTCTTTAGAATAATCAAGAGTGTCTTCACACAACTTGAGACTGAAAGTACATAATATGTGTTACCCCTAATTTAACGCGCGCGAAGCCGCGGGCAAAAGCTAGTTTTTTATAAGATCAAACGGCTCACCCCTTAGAAACGATCTAAGGTAGTAGAATTTTTGTATTACATCTAAGTTTCCATCATTATGTACCATGGATGTTAATATACTAATAAATGGTATATATTCTGTGTAGTCACCTTTGAACGGTTCGATAGAAATTGGCGGAAACTTTTTTGTAGTCGTGTTTGACGTATGGGCTAGTTGGCTTGAAGGTCGGCTATAAATTGCTTTGTCAAATACAGTTAACGCTTTAATATAACTCTCCTCACTTTCAAAGCTTTCTTTATCTGAGGGGTCAATGAAAAGAATTTCCTGACAAAGTTGTTCATAGCTTTCAAAAGACACGTCTTTTGAAAGCTATGAACAACTTTGTCAGGAAATTCTTTTCATTGACCCCTTTGTTGCTGTGAATTCGAAAGCGGTTATTTGTTTGGTCACGACCAAACGTTGTCTTTGAGATTTTAAATAGCCGCTTTCGAATTCACTGAGATTATTTTGAATAAAGTTAATAAATCTGGTGATTATACCTTTGTAATAGCTGCGTGAAGCCACTTTTTTCTTCAAATCAACGTCCTCCATCTTGTCCATGATTCAACCACACCAATAACCGCGTACCACACACGTTAGCAGAGCGTATGCTCAACTCGAGACCACGATTTATGTAAAACTATTGCTATCGTTGCTCGAATATGAATAATATTTAATAACTCGCAACTACAATAAATATAAATTGTCAATGGCATAGCGTAGACGCAGTGAATTTACAGAGTGATCGATCGGATGACCGTTGACGTTCCAGCGCCGTGCCGGAACCGGATGCCGAGTTGTTCGTCGGCTTGACCTTCCGTCTCGTTCACTCCAATACGCCTTGTATCTTCTTTCCTTGCCGTCCCTCTGCAACGTCACTGTCAGTGGAAACGAAATTGTTGACGCAGATTGTGAACCTGAGTTCCCAGCAATATGGTCGCACTCTTCTGCACCAAAGTATTTCGCGGGTTTTCTGTCTCGCTCACTCTCGTGTGACTACGATGAATAGAAAGATGATTGCGTAGTCACGTAGCGCTGTGGCGATGCAACTGTGAGAAATGTACAATGGCTGCCGCTTTGCTTCTTTTGCCGATGAAATCTTGCGTGTTTTCGCACCTCACCTCCAGGAAGTTGGAAATTTAACCCTCCTGATGCTCGTAGGACCATGTAGCGGTGGACTGTTGGGGTTTTGTTCGCTTCTGTCCTCTGGTTCGGGATATTTCCAATAAAATGCCTGGAGCGAGTTGACACGTTTATTGCGGTTTAAAAGGAAGAGAGCTACAGAGTGTTGCCCTATTTATTATTACAAAAATAGTGTTGCTAGGCGCAACAACCTGTGACCTTAATCTATATTCATACAGGGGGTATGCAACATTTCATTAAGATCGGTTTAGTAGATAAAGTTTGAAAGTAAAATAAAGAAATAGACAAACACGCGAACGCTTATTCGCAATATTATGATATTAGTTAGAATTAGAATTTCGGTAGTCGGATTTTCACAAGCTCTGCAAAGGTCAGGTTAAGTACGCAAAAAGCTAGCTTTTATTACATGAAACCTGAATGTACATTTAACGTAATTGAATATTATGTTAAGGCTTTAGAAGGTTAACTTGTTGCTAAATATAAAGTGATTTTAGCTTGGTGAAACCGTTTCGTTAACCATCGTTCTTCGCTTAAACAGAAATTAAGCCGCTGTTATTTTCTTATCTATATTGTTTTGTTATCTTCTATGTATAAATATATTTTACTAACTGACCCGGCGAATTAAAAAAAAAATCTAGATATTTTTATATTTGCTATTATTTTTTTAAGATTTTTATATAAACCTTGTCTTGACGCGCGTGTAAACATTTCGGTAATTCATTTTTATTTGTTGTAAGTTAATGTTTAATTGTACCTACCTAAGTTTAAATTTGTGTTGTATTGAAGTGTATTGTAGTTGTGTTGTATTATAGATTAGCAGCACATGCACAAGCATGTGGTGCTAATCTATAAAATATTGTTACACTATTCTTAGTATTTAAGTGATTTGTCTTTTTGTATGTTGAATGTAAGCAATAGGCTACTTGACTCGTATCAAATTTGACTCAATAAATCAATATTTCCTACAGTATTTGACATACAAAACCTAAATATTTTGATTTCAGTTAATAAAATTGCGAGATGGCTGAATAATTTCAATTCAAAAAATATTTTTTTTACTCTTTGCTTAGATCGCTGAAAACGCTATCGGACATGACGTGACGTCACGAAGTTTATAAATAAACCTTATGTCAGTTGTCAACTTGTCACTGTTGTCAATAATCAATAATTTAGTCTTATGTACCAAGTTTATTACACTAAGACATAAACTTGCATTTTTAAAGCTGATTATAAATTTCTTGTATAAATTGACTAAGTTATTTACTACATACCTACTTACATCAAAGTGATCTTCACAAAAATAAATTTGAGTTTCAATCGATAAAGAATTAGGATCCCTTTTAGCAAGTTTTAGCCAGGTGTCTCGCATGTTTGTATCACTCGTAACTTTCCTGGGGTTTTTATTGACGTATTTTTGCATTCTCGCACAATACACTTATGGTAATTACTATATTTTCCGTGTAAATTCGTCGAAGCCATGGCTTATAACAATATTGCATGCGCGATAACTACCTATTTTCAATATGTCAAATTATTGTTTACAAGGCGAATGACGCCACAACACAGATAATATATGCACTTAACATGGCGGACAGCGTTTTCGCCAGTTTAGGAGAAGCGATTTTTTAAAATTATGTTTTGCTGATTTATAGACCCCAAAAATACGGTTATATATTTTTTAACCTTATTGAAGGATAATTAATCATTTAAGAACTATTTAAAAAAAGAGTCAACTAGCCTATTGTTGGTTCATCAATAAATAAATATTTATTTACAACGTTGTTTTCATTTAGTTGAGTTGGACAGCTTAATTTAAGCACAGACTTAACCAGACTTGATTAATTAGAATTGTTTCCAAACACAAACATAAAAAGCAAAAACAGGGGGCCAATTCTCCTATTTTTATACGACATTGACATTGTGTTTTGAATTGACTCAGACTCTATTCTTATAACCTAATGTCATTATCGTATAATTTGAAATAAACAGTTTGTCGTTGACACATATTTTGACACTTGTTTCAATTTACGATCTCGTTTCAACTTCGTTCAATTATCAGATAATTTAGAAGAATACGCTTTTGTGACGTAAGTATGACACTGACATGATGTCGAAACTATAATTACCTATTTAGGAGAATTGGGCCCCTGGTTTCAAACTGAAATTGGAAATCAGGTGACCTATTAAATAAAAAATAATCTGGCGAGACTCAAAGTATTCAGAAAATTACACGAGTCGAAACTAGCTCTGTATAAACACTGAAATATTTCACGCAGCCACACTTTTTATATTGTTATGTAAATAGCAAATTTGAACTCGTTTTTCTTATCAAAAGCAACAACTGCTGCACTATGGAAAAATGTTATGTCGCGGGGACCTTTACAAACATTCAGTCAATGGACACAGAGTACACCCTGAGTCAAAACAAAAACATTTCGAACACACAAAGCGTCGTCTGGTGTGGAGATCGAACCCATAACATCCGATACAGTGCTGAACTGCGAGGCGACATCTCAAGTACCCTACGAGAAAAGATAAATCACAAACCTTACTGTAAATTATTATTAATGTAAATGTTATTCTGTTTGTTTGTCACTTACACATTACCACAAAAATATAAATATACAAACACAATAAATGCGGGAAATGTCACACGCAGAAACTTATTTGCAAATGTTTTAAGAGTGTTTGTTCGTCGGTATAAATGCAAATTAATTAAGTTTTCAGTAATTACATAATCATTTTAATTATCAATTAGTCTTTACATTATTAAACTAATATTAGCATTAATAATATTAGTTTGAGCTCTATCACAAATGAAATCTGAAACCTGAGTTTATAATTTTCTAACAAATTTTAATTATAGTAGTAAAGTATTAAAATTACTTAGTTGGAATTACTAACAAGCTATTCTAGGTTAATTATATTTGTTTGAAAGCTTCAACTTTAAGTTCTTATTGCCTGATAATGCGTAAGAATTATATCACAGTGTATGTGGCATAGTCCCGTTGCAAATAAGTGTAAATTTAAACAAATATATTAATAGTTCAAATGACTTAAAGAGAGTTGAAATTCGAATAATAACTTTTTAATAGTTCGATGAAAATTGTAAACAAAATAGTAAATTTTCATCTTCGTTAATAGACAAACTATCCATTTTCGTTTTTACACTTTCCACTTTTAAAACCCATTAAATCAATGTTCCATAATGAGGTGACTGGAACTAAAAGAAATAAGAGCTGCTTGAAAGAAACACAACAATATTGAGCCACACCTAGAAATAAAATTGCGTCCTGAAGACCAGAAGAGTAGTTTGCTAATTTTAACCGACTATAAAACGGAGGAGGATCTCAAGTGAAAGCATATTTTTTTAGAGGCACTCGAAAATCTCGTACAGTCTATACAGAATATTGAAAGTGTGACACTTTATATCCTTCTCATACGACCCCTTTACTTTAAAAATCAGCAGATACCTACAACACAGAAGCCGTTTTTCACTCCAACGCAAATCGGAGTGCGTGTGCATGAGTCTGTCTGTCTGTACCATCGAATACAGTGATTGAGGTATGTTTCTTTCTAATCTACGTTATGACCGTTGCAAGCCAGTCGAAATGTCGGAGAAAACTTAAAATAACTACTTATCGCCATTAAGACCCAATCAATAAAATTGTATGTTGTTTTTTTAAAGCTGACGTGTTCGAGATGTTTTTAGCTACAATATATTAATTGAAGGTTTATGTCGGCGGTTACTACATTTTAAAAATTAATTGATATATTTTATACTTTTTGGTCTTTGATAACGAAATATTTTAAACATTTATACATTTATTTTAAGTAGGCGAATGAGCCCGCATCCACTCCATCTCAGCCAGTGCGTCAGTATTGCATGGTGTATCTGTCAGCTTAGAACAATCTAGCTATTCAATCTGGAGACCACTAAGTGATTTTACTCTACACACATACGCCTATTCATCCGCAAAAGTACGGGACCCTAAGTACAACACTGCGTGGTCTACAACATATAATTGGTTTGTAATAACCTTGAAACCTGATCGTGTTCAAAGTCTATTACGTGGCCTTTCACACAAGTGCAAACACGACTATGATATTGTATTCCATCATGGAATGCCAGTGCCTATCTTCCAGCTTCATCATCAGACATTGAAACCTCATCGTGGTTAAAGTTCATTACAAGACTTTTCTAAGAAATCTATGCTATGATACGATTTCCATCATGAAGTTTCAGTTCATATCTTTAGGCTCCATCATCAGATCAGTTCAACAGTACCATATTATTGTATTGTCATCAGCACATATAGCTCAACTTCGGTAAAACAGAGGTATTGTGACGTCGCACATGCTAAATAAATTAAATATCGTGAATAAGACCCGTTTCAATAAAATTGTATTATGTATACAAATCGTGAAAGTTTAAAATCGATTATTACAAACCGCTACGGGCCGGAATACCTTATAAAAATAAAACACCTTGAATGTCTTCGGAAAAACCGGGTAGGTCTGGAAACTTCACTCAGTTTTCTGACTAGGTGTCGGGATAGTGAAGTGAAACCACGAAAGGACATTCCGAACTCCGGAGGCATTCTACACAATAGCAGTTTTCGTCTTTTGAAACAATTAATTCGCAACTGTCGGTACGAGTTAAATGTTGTGCAATGGGAGCTCTATAAGTTCATACTGAATGTAGTGAAGTTCTATCAATTAGTGAGTTTAGTTTGTGCGATCGTGTCACGTATAACCAGGCTAGTCGCATTTACGATCTGCGTACTAAATGGCACAACAAGAAATATGACAAGTTAATGAACCGTCATGAGAGGCAAGCCGGCAAAAACACCATCCACCCCACCATCCACCCCACCCAACGAGAAACGGTAATTAATTTGTCAGATTGCATTATTGATAGCGCGACACAAAGCGTGCTCGCCAAAGGGTTAAATTATGATTTAACACCTAATCGGATTCCGTATGAGAGTGTCATAAGTAGCATCGAGGAAGTTATAACGCGCAACAAGTTACCGTCTAACGACGCAGATACACTTAGACAGGATGTTGCCGTTATTTTACGAAAGTCAAAGCTGCCGAAACCCAATGCCTCCACAGAAGATCGTCAGGCATTTAAATCGTTGCGTGATAACACGAATATTTTAGTGCTGAAGGCCGATAAGGGAAACGCCACTGTAGTGGAACTCTAGTGACTATGATAGCAAAATACGGAATCTGTTAAGTGACACACTAATATATAAGCCGGTGTCCTATAACCCGAGAGCCTGAGTTACGAAACGCATTCGAGCTTTGATTAAGGACCATAAAAACGTATTCACGGAAGATGAATTTAAACATCTACACAAACCTCAAATCGTGCACCCGCCCAAGATATACGGTTTGCCTAAAGTCCACAAGACTAACGTACCATTGCGACCGATAGTGACTCAAATAAACTCACCCACATATGGTTTGGCGAAACACATCAGCAAGGTACTGCAACCGTTGTTAGGTAAGACGGCATCTTTCGTGAAGGACTCTCGGCACTTTATTGACATTAACAAGAGCGTGAAAAAGGAACCCGACGATGTGATGGTGAGTTTTGACGTGGAGTCATTCTTCACCAATGTTCCAGTTCAGGATCGCCTTGAGGTCGTTGAGAGAAAACTAAGGACAAACGGTCTGTCTGAAAAATATACTGTTCTACTTAAAAATTGTTTAGAAGCAAACTACTTCCTATACCGTGGACAACATTTCCTCCAGATCGACGGAGTGGCTATGGGTAGCCCAGTAACACCCGTAATGGCCAACATCTGGATGGAGTACTTCGAGGAATCCAAAGACATGCAGACATCAAATGTAAAGCTATGGAAGAGGTATGTCGACGATGTATGGGTGACAAGCAAGACGTAGAACAATTCGCAAATAGCTTAAACTCCATACAGCCTAATATTAGATTTACATTTGAAATGGAGGCAGACGGGTCGTTACCCTTTCTCAACGTAAAAGTGACAGTGAGGGAAAACGGTACCTTGGGACACACTGTTTATAGAAAACCGACACACGCAGATAGGTATCTCAACGCATACTCGCATCACCACCCGCGACACTTGGATTCCGTAGTGACTTCACTAGTAATCAGAGCGCATGACCTCTGTGACCGGCTTACATGCCTTACATAAAGGGAGTGACGGACAAAGTCGGAACAGTACTACAGAAATACTCCATAATAATAATAATAATAATAATAATATTCTACCACATTCACACAACACCATCTAGTCCCAAACTAAGCAGAAGCTTGTACTATGGGTACTAGATAATGGATAAACATACATATATACTTTACTATAAAGACTGTATATAGTCCGCTCTCCAAGGTAGCACACAATCTGCGCACCCCGAAGGATGTCATTCCTCTACAAACACCTGGCGTCTATAAGGTCGACTGCAGTTGTGATATTTCCTATATCGGACAGACCTAACGAACCATCGCTGAAAGGGTCAAGGAAAATATCGCAGCTGTAAAAAACCGGCAAATTAACAAGTCTGCCATAGCTGAGCATTTGTTGGAGTCTGGAACAAACCACTGGATTGAATTGCATCAACCAAAGGTCTTATCTACCGATCGTCACTATTACTCCAGGATAGTACGTGAAGCGGTTGAAATCAAAGAGCATAAAAATTTCAACCGGGAGGACGGATACAGATTGTCTACAACTTGGAATCCAGTAATCAACAAATGTAAACCCCGCCGCAGTAACACAGCTCATTAGTGTGTAGACGTCATAAGTATTCGAAGTACCGACAGTTCGGATAAAAATAAAAATCAAGTGAGGCTAGCTGCCGAAACCCGCGCTTCACAAGGACGACGCTGAGATGAAATCAGTCCTGCCGCGACCAGAGCTGTTGTAAGACGGTCGCAACGTCGGTAAAACAGAGGTGTTTATACCTTAAATTAATTAAATATCGCGAATAAGAGCCGTTTTAATAAAATTTTATGATACATACAGCTCAGTCAATTTTCATTACGCTGCGACCCTTGGAAGATAGTTAAATTAGTTGCCTTAGATTCTATTACATAGTTACATACATGTCGAGTTCCGGTTCATATCTTCCGGCTCCATCATCAGATTAGTTCGACCATATTGAAATGAAATGAAATGAAATATTATTTATTTAGCATACACACATTACACACCTTATACGACATATTACATGACAGGCAGTATTACCTAAACAATATAAAGTGAAAGAGATTTATATAATAGTAAAAGAAAAACCAATAGAAAAAAAGAACATAACATAATTATATCAACAAAAAATAACAAACAAAACAAGGAAAAATAAAATAAAATTAAGGAAAGAGCAGTATTAACGGAGGTAAAGTGTGTAGTCAAAATAGGACCTAATTCGGCATGTGCCAGGCGAACGCCGATTTCCAATTAGGCCCTCTAGTGACTCACGCATGTGAAATATCAATATGCATCAAGAAAGACAAAAGAATATATATATACAAGGTATACAAATACAAATAGACCTACGTAGATAACTATTTATTGACAATGGTAATAGGTACTTACTTACATACATACAGATAATAATAAATACATATAGGCGTGAAGGGAGTACATAAACTTAAAAATAATAAACTAATAAATATTATCAACTATGATTCAGTGTAAGTACATGTTCTTTATGTGTATTGTGGGTCACAAGAACACAAAAATTAAAAAAAAGAGTACTTAATAATATTTGTATGTTGTAGAATCATTATTATTATTGTATTGTCATCAGAACTACATACAGCTGCCAATTTTCATCACGCTACGACCCTTGGAAGATGGTTTAATTAGTTACCTTAGATCCAATTACATAGTTACTTACATGTCGACCTAATAAAAGCGTGTTAATAAATGTTATTCCATGGAAAAACGACCCTACAAACGATACTCAAACACTTTTTAGGTAATAAATATACTATCTAGTTATCCCAACAATAGAAACCTATTAGCTCAATGTAAAAATCATTTTAATTTCGAATTCAATCGAGCCTTTTCAATGCGACACTCCTACAGTAAATCCATAATATGTATTGTAATGAATGGGTTGCGTTCAAATATCGATTTCAACCCTCTTTTAAATTTAGCTTTGAATAATGTGAGTAGACCTTTTTCAATTTTTGAATGAAAGTTAATGTGAACCAATTTCGATGTTGTGCAGACAGTTATTTTCAGGTTAATATAAGCAGGTTTGTTGCGGTAAAGGTTACGTTTGATTATTCGGGTAAAATCGTTAGTGAGGTTATAATGTTTGCCGTGAGTAAATCTGTTACATTAAATTTATCTTTTACTAGCTTTTGCCCGCTGCTTCGCACGCGTAAATTACGATTAGTTAAAATATTTTGTACAGACACCCTACTCAAGGAACATACATGCTAAATTTAACCTTCTTGCGTCCAGTAATTTCGGCTGTAATGTGTCTGTCAGTCAGTAACGAAAAGATTTTATATACACAGATTGAAGTGATTCCATTGAAAAAATAAAAGTTTTTACACAATCTCTGAATCCTTTTTCCACCCTCGTAGGAGAAAATTTCCAAAATAAATGTAGTTGTGTTCGCTAACGTCTTTTACCGATCCAATAAACAAAGTATGAAGTAAATGCCTTGAAGGCATAAAAGGTTCTATGCAAATTATGACTCCCCTTTTTATGCACTTAGGAAGAAGTCTTCATCTTATCTAAGAATTTCCAAAAACACTTTCTTAGTGTTCACTAACTTCATTTGAGGAACCAATAGGTATACACAGTTTGAAGTTAATCACTTGAGGGAATAAAAAGTTTCATACAAATTCTGACAACCAGTTTAACCCCTTTAGGGGCGGAATTTACAAAATCCTCTCTTAGTGTGCCCCTATACTCCTCAAGGAACACACATTGCTAAATTTCATCTACTTGTGCTCAGTTGTTTCGGCTGTAGCATGTCTGTCAGTCAATCAGTAACGCAAGGATTTTATATACAGACAAATTATACAAATAAATAATATTTGACTGCCTCCGTGGTACAGTGGATAGCGTATGCGTCTGCTAAACGGGAGGTCTTGAGTTTGATTCCCAGGTCGGGCAAAAGTATTACTGAGTTTTTCCCAATTCTCAGAAGCAGCACGGAGTCTGCCAATGTGCCCGGTAGCGGCAATAGCCTCGCCTATATTAGGTAACCTGCAGGGCACAGGTTTCGCTCGTCTCATATATATCTACTTATACTGGGTGTATGGAACGGCGTACCTACCGAAAACCGATACCAGTGATTCAGTACATGATGCTGAGGCCCCTGGCCAATGGAAAACAATTTTCCAAAAAACAGCAATGAAGATCTGAACACACAAACTCACTCTATCAGATGTTATGGCTCTAAAGCGGCGGGCGGCAGCGGCAGCGATTATAATGTACATGACGCGCGTCACAAACGCGTCATGTACATGTTGAATTCTTAGAATTTCATCAAGAAAGAAGGTCGACAATAGTTACTATTTCATTACATTATATGAAGAAATATCGGAAAATTGATCGCCAAGGCCCTCAATAATATGCACTGAAACACTGGTATCTAGTCTAGTATTAAAATAAGGAGAAATATATTCAAAATTTTAAAGGGAAATATACCCACACAATCCGTCTTGCTATAGTAGATAAATATTGGCATGCCGAAGTCCGTAGATACCTACATATGTCGGAGGCGACGGCTGCAGCTGCTATAGGTAACCACGCGCGCAGGCAACCTGCTGCACTATTTGACAGCGAACTCCTTGCACTGAAAAACTGAAACAGTTTGAAAGAATAATCTTAAATCTTTTCTATACAGTTTTAGTCTTTTTAAATTTCTACCCTAAACAGCAGGTCCGTATCGTCGGCGTGTGATAATATTTACCACCCTTAGATTTAGGTTGCACAGCTCTGTATTGTAGAATGGGAATAAGCTCGGGTCGAAAATATGTACTTCTTTGCGACACACTAAAGTTACCTATACGTAAGTCACCACCCAACAATGTTTTATTTTTTAGTTTAGCAGCGGTTAATGGGTTAGTCTTTGAATATTTTGAGTTGGTCTCTTTTGATAGAGATTTATCTAGATCTTCTAGTTTTACCAAAAGCAGTGTCTCAAACACCGCATGAAACGCAAAAAAATATATAGAAAAGGTGCTAAAAATACGTCTGCAAAATTGTGATAGCTGTAAGAATTGGTACATTATTTTATAATAACTACGTACCTAACCTAACCTAACCTAGTACCATAAAATGGTCTATTCGCTTGTGTTTCTCCTAAAAGGAGTTACAACCTGACTTACAAGAAAAATTACAACAGCTATCGAATGAATTGAAAAGTGCTCACAAGGAAATAGAGAATTTGAAATATGAAAATGGACAATTGAAGTCTGACCTACAGAAACAAATGCAGGTATTAGAAACATATAAGAAATTAAGCCTTACTAATACTGTGAATCTGACACCTCAATCAGGACACAAGAAGAAAACTATTTCAAACAGTAATAATACGCCTACATCAACAAATAAAATACCAAAAATAAAACTCGGGCGAACAGAAAAAACGCCTGTAATAAATAAAAAGCAATCAGCTACAAATGCGCAACGCAAACTCGTCACTCTTAACAAACAATGAGTGAAAATAAAATCCATACAACCATAAGTGACCCACAAAGTCACGAAAACAGAACAAAGCAGATATCTATTCCTAGCACAAGCACAACAATAATTAATTTCTCCACAAACAAGAAAGCAGTTAATTTCAACGGCATCTAATGGAAATGTATTGGAGCCTATTTCACCACAAACAGATTGTAACAAAACCGTCAAGAGGAAAGTTGTTATTATAGCTGACGAACAGGGATACCATATTCAACGACATCTACAGCGACTTCTGGGCCAGAGCTAAACAGTCAGCAGTTATTGGAAGCCAGGGGCATGTATGAAAGAAGTTTTAAGTACAGAAACAGATTTATTAAACAACTTAAATAAGAAAGATTCTGTCATAATTCTAGGTGGTAAAAATGATAAAAATCCAACTGTCTTTCAGAATTGTATCCATTACTTCTTTAAAAGGAATCATTACACAAATATTCTAGTCTCTGAAGTGCCATATAACAAATTTTTAAATAAAAAAATAAAAATAAATTATGAGCTGAAATTTATATGTTCCTTGTATAATAATGTCACATACCTAGACATGAGTTATTCTTCTTTTTTGCCTAAGTACAAATATCTACCTGTGCAAATATCTCAACGTTTGTTAAAAGACATTTTGAATACAATGTATAAAATTAATTATGAGTTATATAAAGACTGTGGAACGAAAAATGTGGCCACTCAAACTGAATTTCCGGAACCAAACCCGGGTACCGTTCGGACGGATGACTCCAGATCAATAACTGATACCGGGACAAACTCACAGTTTTTTCTGTAATTACATTAGTATCTTGCACCAAAATATAGCAGATTAATAAACAAGTCAGATGCGTTATCTGTGAAGCTGGCGGAGCTAGAAAATAAAGGTACTAGGGTTGATATTGTTTGTCTAACTGAGCATTTCGTAAAAACAGGTCATGAAGAACTTCTGCATATACCAAATTTCTGTCTAGCCGCTATTTATTCTAAAAATACGAAACGAGGGGGCACTTGAATTCGTATAAGACATGGTATAGAGTTTCGCAAATTAACAGAAGTGTCAATGCAATCTGTATCAGGTGTTTTCGAATGTTGTACGATTGAAATATTACCACATCGTATAATCCTAATCTGCTTTATAGGGTCGCTAAATGCAATTTTGACATATTTTATGAAAAACTAGATACGATATTAGCAAAATTCAACCGCTCTTCGAATAAAAAAATTATTTTATGTGGTGACTATAATATTAGAGATGATGATGATTATGATGATGAGATCAACGAACAGCTAATCTGATAAACGTGTGCCATATAAACGCGCAAAATGTGGCAAGCCATTATGGTGATCTGCTTGAAGCCTTTTTGGATGCTAATGTTCACGCCATCCTGGTTTCAGAGAGTTGGCTCAAGCCTCACCTTCCTTCTACCTCTTCCAGGCTTCATTTTGATCCGAAATGATCGAATTGACAGGAGAGGAGGTGGTGTTGCCATCTATCTCCGCTCCGATTTTCCTTACAAAATCCTCGCTTCCTCCTCTTCTGACATTTCTACGTCTGCCGAATATCTTTTCCTTGAGGTTTGGGTCAAACGAGTAAAGATTGTTATAGGCGTTGTGTATTGTCCCCCCTCAGTCGATTACTTCTCCAGTATCGAATCGATACTGGAATCTTTAGGGTCAGAATACGACCACCACATCATCATGGGCGATTTTAATACCAACCTCCTTGCTCAACAGTCCACTAGATCCTGCAAGCTCCTTCAAGCTGTCGAGTCATGTAGTCTCCACATTCTACCATTGCAAGCTACTCATCACAATGTCGATGGGGAGGATACATGGCTCGATTTAATTTGCACCTCTGCCCCTGATCTTGTCTCGAAACATGGTCAAATCCCTGCCCCAGGTTTCTCCCATCACGACCTCATCTTCCTCTCATACATCCTTAAGCCTCCCCGTCCTCCCCTTAAGGTTCTGCATGTACGTTGCTTTGGGCGCATGGATGTTAATCAACTGGAAAGTGATGCAGCTACAATGAATTGGTATCACCTGCCCGCTGCTGCAACTGTTAATGAAAAGGTCGAGATATTTAATAACGTCGTCTTGAGCTGTACAATGTGCATGCACCCATCAGAAAGGTAAAACTGAAGCGTCCACCTGCTCCATGAATGACGAAGGCGGTCAAAACGGCTATGAGGCGTAGAGATTGTGCCTTTCGGAAATTTAAGAAGCACAAAGCTGAAGATTTTTGGTCTCTTTATAAAGTTACAAGAAATCGGTGTAAGCAGGTGATACGTAACGCTAAACGCCGCCATATTCTCAGTAATATTAAATCATCCTCCCCTGCCAATATCTGGAAGTTCCTCAGAATTAAAGGTATTGGCAAACAGCATAGTTTTGATCTCCAGTGGACAATTGGTTTGGATGAAATCAATAAACATTTCTCCACGTCCAATTAATTGCATCATCCTACCAAGTGTCACACGGTGAATTACTTACGTAATCTCCCCCGTCTTAACATAGACCTTTTTAAATTTTCTTCAGTGACCCCGGGGGAGATCAAAAAGGCTATACTGTCCATCAAATCTAACGCTACTGGCTGTGACAATATTAGTAGTAAAATGATCGTCCCTATCATTGATCAATTGATACCAGCCATTACGCATATTTTTAACTTTTCCCTCGACACCGGTGCGTTTCCCTTACTATGGCGGAAAACTTTAGTAACTCCTTTCCCTAAGATCCCTAACCCTTACCTCCCCAGCCACTTCCACCCCATATCAATCCTTCCTTTCCTCTCCAAGGTGCTTGAGGCTTGTGTCCACAGACAACTCTCAAAATTCATCAGTCAGAATAACCTACTGGACCGATTTCAATCTGGATTCAGACCTGGACACAGCACATTGACCGCCCTTTTGAAGGTGACTAGTGATTTTAGGGCGGGAATGGAAGACACTAAAGTTACGGTGCTAGCTTTGGTCGATTTCACGAACGCCTTTAACACGGTCAATCACGAAATCCTATTATCCATCCTCTCCAGTCTTCAGATTTTTCCAGAGGCGCTGGAATGGTTCTCCAAATATCTCATGGGACGTCAACAGTCGGTTCGCTACCATGAGTCTTCGTCGTAATGATGTAACCACGTGAGTCTGGCGTTCCTCAAGGTGGCATTCTCTCTCCATTATTATTTTCTATTTTTATAAATCTCCTGACCCAGAATCTTCGGTGTTCGTATCACTTGTACGCTGACGACTTGCAACTATATGCACAGGCAGGCGTTAACAATGTCGCTTCAGCTATCGATGGGGTAAATCAAGCTCTGACTGTTGTACATGACTGATCAAAACGATTTGGTGTGGCAGTGAACCCCGCTAAATGCCAGGCCATCATCATAGGTAGTCAACGCAACATGAGCAAAATTGATCTTTCAACGCTTCCATCCGTCATGTACAACCAGATAGCAATACCCTTCAGCCCAGTCGTTAAAAATCTTAGTTTATACATGGATAGCCACCTCAACTGGCGGGCTCAAGTTACATCTATTAGTCAGAGAGTGACAGGATGCTTGCGATCGTTGTACCGTTTGAAGAACTTCCTCCCTCCTAGCACTAAGGTAATGCTCATGCAGACTTTAATTTTCCCTATTATCGACTATGGTGATGTGTGCTATTTTTGACCTGAATGCAGACCTTCTCAACAAACTAGACCGGCTTCTCAATAACTGCATTTGATTTGTTTACAACCTTCGAAAATATGACCATGTCTCTAAATACCGTTCCCAACTCAAATGGCTAACTATTCGTCAACGCCGTAGTTTGCGTGCTCTCACTACTCTTTTCTTAACTCTCCCTGTTTTCCTTCTTATCTAAGTCCTGTACTACAATATTAAGGCTCCAATCACGACAAAAATTTACGGTCATCTAATAATCGTCTCCTTTTGTGTCCATCCCATAGTTCTGAGTTTGTTAACTCTTCTTTCTTCGTCCAAGCTGTCTCATTATGGAATACGCTACCTCTCGAAACCAGGATGGCAAACAATCAGCTCACGTTCAAACTAAAGGCTCGAGAGTTTGTTCGGAGTAAAATGGCGGAATAATATCATAATGACTGTATTTACTGACTTATATGTTATTATTTATTATGTGTATATATTTATAATATGCAAGTATTTATTCATATACATATATATGTACTTAATACGTGTATACCTTTATAAACACACTTATATATTTTAAATATTTATCTATAATTTAAGTAGTAATTTTCATATATATTAATCATTATCTAATTCCAAATAATTACTTTCTAATAGTCACGCACCTACTATTTACTATCTCTGCATCACCCTAGGTTGACTGGTAGAGAATGCCTAAGGCATCAAGTCCGCCTATGTACCACAAAAAGTTAAATAAATAAATAAATAAAAATTAATGTACTTAAACGAAACAGAACTACATTAGAACTAGAGTATTTCTTCCTAAACCATAATTTAAAGTTAGAACTATACGAGCCTACCAGATTATCCAGTCACACGTGCATTGATAACTTCGCACACAATTACCGAAAAAACTGTAAGGTTCAAATAATAGATCTTGCACTTTCTGACCATACATCACAACTTCTTAAAGTACCTATAAACAAAACTTGCCGTCTTAAGTATTGGAAATTGAAACAGCGAGATATTTCAAAAGAGAATTTCTTACTGTTCAAAAATCATTTGCAATGTTTATCGTTCAATCAGGTTTTCAATGCCACAGATGCAAATTTAGCCTATAACAATTTCATGCATGAATTTGGTTTACTCTATAAACTATGTTTTTCTTATAAAATTTTGGTTCTGAAAACTAACAGAGGAATTAAGCTATGTAGTAAAAAACAAAGACAATTATTATGGAAGTACAGAATTGAACCATCTTCCAAAAATAAAATTGAATTTAAAAAGTATAGTAAATTATATAGAAAAATCCAAAGGTTAACGCAAAAAACACAAAATAACAATTTCATTAGAACTTCTCAGAACAAAGCAAAAGCCACATGGAAAATTATTAATAAGTATAAGCAAAATTTACCCCAAGAACAAATATTGACCATAAAAAAGAATAATTATATTATTACAAACCCTAAAGACATAGCAAACGAATTTAACAATTATTTCATTGATAACATTGAAAATATTATTAGATCTGACATACTTTTAAATAATGAATATAATACATTCAATAACTTGACACTACAATCTCTATTCTTTTTACATGTTTTAAATGATGATATAATACATATAATTAATAGCCTAAAAATACGGCTACTACCGGTTATGATAACGTGTGTACTGAAGTTATAAAATTCGTCAAAAATATAATAGCACCACCACTGACACACATAATTAACTTGATTATAACTGATGGCATATATCCAGATAGTTTAAAAAGGGTAATTGTGAAACCTCTGTACAAAAAAAGTGACCAAACAGATACGAAAAACTACAGACCCATGAGAGAATTAGAGAGAGAAAATTATTTGCAACTCTATATATAGTTTTTTTGATAAACATGAATTATTTTGTAAAGCACAAAAAGGGTTTCGTAAAAACACTACTATAAACATGTCTATTTGATCTTCTCTTTAGTGTAATGAATGCTGTTGATAAAAAAACACCTGTTTGTACTATATATGCTGATATGACGAAGGCATTTGATTATGTAAATCACAAAACATTGCTCAGTAAACTACGTGGATATGGTATTAGGGGAAATGCAGAGAAACTAATAGAATCTTATTTAAGTAACCGTATCCAGTACACAGAAATATCTAGAATCTGTCCAATAAGTAAATTAATGAAAAAATATATATATAGTCCCCGTTATATTCAATTTGGTGTGCCACAAGGGAGCGTCCTGGGTCCTTTACTGTTCTTAATCTATATTAATGACCTCTCTAAGTGCACAAATAAAAAAATGATCCTCTTTGCGGATGATAGTACAACCATTGTGAAATGTTCTCAGTTGGCTGAATATCAAAGTGACATAAATAATTCTTTATCGGATATAGTGGATTGGCTTGATAGAAATAATTTGAAAATCAACCTCACCAAAACAAAAGTTATGCAATTCCACCAAAGATGTGAAATACCCAATTTCCTCCAATAATGGTGATGATATCTGCAACATGTTTGGAAATTATTTCCATTCCAATTTCCTGGAAGAGCCAGTGCCTGATTCTACTTCACATAGCATACAATATTCGAACTTCTATGAGCAGGCTAAATCAAACTCACACATAAATGCCATCGAGATATACGAAGATGAGGTACACAGGCTACTTAAACAAATTGACCTCAATAAATCAGCAGGCCCAGACAACGTGCCACCCGTTTTTATTCGGAGCTGCGCCAGCAGTCTCGCCACCCCTCTCTCAATTTTATTTAAACGCTCATTTGACACTGGTCTGGTGCCCACCATCTGGAAGTCGGCATACATAACACCCATCTATAAAAAAGGACCAAAGGGTCAAGTTGAAAACTATAGGCCCATATCTAAGTTGTGTATATTCGCAAAAATTTTAGAGAAAATAGTGCATAAGCAGTTATACTCCTCTCTTAAGCTCGATTTTGGCGAATATCAGCATGGCTTTCTCCCTGGACGATCTACGACAACAAATTTAGTTCTTTGTAGTGACTTCATATCGGAGTCAATGGCACAACGGACACAGGTGGATGTTGTGTATTCCGACTTCAGTAAATGTTTTGACCGTATACATCACGAAACACTTCTGCGCAAACTTTACTCCATGGGAATCAGGGGTGACCTTTACAGATGGTTCACATCATACGTTGAGAACAGATGTCAGACTGTGGTGCTGAATGGATACGCGTCAAGACCATTTAAAGTACCTTCAGGCGTTCCCCAAGGATCATTACTCGGGCCTCTTCTTTTCAATATATTCATGAACGACATCAGCTCATGCTTTCAGTACTCAAAAATATTGTTGTATGCCGATGATATGAAGATTATGAGGAAAATAAAGACAGCCGATGATGCACGTACATTGCAGGAAGATCTCGAGCGTTTTCAAATATATTGTAATCTCAATAGGCTTGATTTAAATGTATCTAAATGCTACGTTTGCTCGTACTCTCGCAAACCCAATCTAATTCTGCACACCTACACTCTCAAAGATACACCTATAACTAGAGTGAGCAATATTAGGGATTTAGGGATAGTATTTGATACAAAACTTTCTTTCGATTCTCACATTGAAAGTATCGTCAAAAAAGCCACTAAAGCGCTAGGTTTCATTTGCCGAATCTCAGCTGACTTTAAAAGCATTAAGACTATTAAAATCTTATACTGTTCCTTGGTTCGTAGTCACCTGGAGTATGCGTCACAAGTGTGGAATCCTCACTACGACGTCTACATTAATCGGCTGGAAGGCATCCAAAGAAAGTTTGTAAGGTACATCCAATATCGTGCGAATTGCTATTTACCCGATTACATCAGCCGATGTAAACAATTTCATTTACTGCCTCTATATGAAAGGCGTAAAATTGCTGACATCTCCTTTTTATTTAATATATTTAATGGGTCAATTAACATAACTGAGTTTCTAAGCAAAATTGGACTGCGTATACCATCTGCGTATCTACGCAGATCACACCTCCTGCATATTCCCGCGGTTAGCACTAATTATCGTCAAAACGCGTATTTAATCAGAGCGAGCCGCATGTATAACACGGCATGTCAGGATGTAGATATCGACCTATTCACTACCAGTGTCTTAAAAATGAAAAAAAAACTTAGCGATCAGTTTTTTGGTGACAACCATCACTTGTAATTAAATGTTGTGTTTGTGTGTAAAGTGTTAAACGTTAGTTTTATACCTATATATAAAAATAAAAAAAATGTTTCCCGTTTAATTAACTATGTTTAAATGTGAATGTTACTATTGTTATTTTTTATTTGTAAGTTCCTTAGAAGTTAAGTTAGTTATGTTACAAAACTACCTAATAATGTTACCTATCTGTGAAAACTTGTAATTGGCCATATTTTACTATAAATCTGTTCACTGTACCAATTAGCTGTAAGTTTTCCGAAAATTATAAAATAAAATAAAATAAAATAAAATAAAATTACTATCGCTTTCAAAAACCATGTAATAGAACAAATCAATGAGGCTAAGTTTCTGGGTATAACTATTGATGAACAGCTTACATGGAAACCTCATATCCAGGAACTTTGTAAACAGTTAAGTAAGTCTGCTTTTGCGCTCCTTCAACTATCGCACAAGGTCGGCAACGATACCCTCCTGACGGCTTACCATGCACTAGTGGCATCAGCTCTGAGATTTGGAGTTATTTTCTGGGGTCACTCGACTGATCGTGATATTGTCTTCAAAATGCAAAAAGGATGCATCAGGGCGATTTGTGGTATAAATCAACCGACAAATTTGTAACATATTTTAAATCCTTAAAATTACTGACATTACCATCCTTATATATATTTGAAACAGCACTGTTCGTAAAAAGTAATATGCATCTTTTTCCAAAGTTATCTGCTGTTCGAAAAGCCCCGATGCGAGCTCAATATGTATATAAATTATGCCACATTAAGTGTAAAACCGCTTTAATGCAGAAGATTTTCTTTGGTATGGCGCCCAGAATATTTAATAAAATACCCGACTCTTTGAAAAATTTGCCAATATTACAACTTAAATGCTTGTTAAATAAACTTCTAATAGATACAATTGAAGATTTTCTCAAAGATAAACTAAAATAACTTCTGAATGTAGTAATGTATTTGGAATTATAATTGGATTTGAATTGTATTGAATGTATGAATTGCCGTATTTTTTATATTATTTTTAAATTTTAAGCATACTAATATTATATATATTTTTTCGACATTTAATTATTATTAACTTCTATTTTAAGTGGACATTAACAATTTATTGTGTTATTTAAATTTTGACCATTACCAATATTTGTATGTCCTGATGACTCTCTAATTCTAAGACTACTATCTGTATATTTATATGACCTATGTTTAACTAATAAAGTTCTGATTCTGATTCTGATTCGTGTGGGGATCGAACCTACAACACTCGGCGCAGTGTCAAGCGGTGTGGTTGTCTTTAAGGTATTAAGAAGCATCTAGTACGTATATAAAATAGCAAATTTTATTAGAAGAAAATATTGATTAAACTAAATTACTATCCAGGAAATTCATTAGATTTCACACAGAGTCCTTATCTTTTCCTCCTATCGTCGGCGTCGTATTAAAACGGAACAGTTTTTCGGATGAGACGACATTCACATTCTAATGTATGCTAAACGCCTAATCTTACGTGCCAGACGTATGAATAAAACAAAGGAGCTGCGCCCTAATGGTCAGGACAAGTGCATATGTATGTAGGTAAGTAGATACTTATCCCCATAGTCTCATGGCGACAGTTAGACTAAATTCGCAATACGAAGAATCTGTGGAGTGTCAAAATTGTAATAAGAAATTACATTGTGCAGTTTTGCGGAGAATATAGAATGACGATTTAGTTCACCATGTTCGGTTTCGAATGCTATTAGGCATGTTCAAAGCGTGTTAGACTAGGCGCTGATCAGTGATTACATTTAAAGTGTACCGGCAGGTTTGACCGCAGCTAGGTAGGTATATCCTACATACATTACCAAAACGGACGTCAGCGGGTACCACAGGTATGAACCTAGTCATATTTGCTTCATAAACATGCAGAGAAGGGAATTAAGTATTCCCAGTATTCATATAAGACACTAAGAATTCAAGTGATTACCTAAAACGGACCTCCAATTTACAAAGGCAAGACTAATTCGAGTAACTATAAAAATTTATATTCAATACGGAGTAGAAATTATGCGAAACGATGACACATTTTTTTCTGGATTATAAAGATCCAGTAGAAAGTGAGTCTTGCCATTTAGAACTCATTGTCAACCACCTCATTCTATGCGTATTAGTGTTACTACGTGTGTTCGCGCCTTGTATGTTGGTGCCCCTGGCGGGGGGACGGTGGAGCGCGGAGGGCACGGTCTCAACGGTTTTCGGCGGCGCACGGGCTGCGACACGTGACTCACTCCGCGACCGAACGACGATCGGCACGCGCGCATATCAAATATTTTAGTCTCCAATATTGTACTGCTTACCTTTACCGGCGAAATACATTGTGATTATACAGTCCACACAATTGTTTCCTTTACATCGAAGAAGAATCCTCAACATTTTGGTCATCGAGCCGACAGCAAATTCCGCGTAACGTTTATTACGAAGAAAGCGTTCGCGCGGGGGCAGTTCGTGTGACGTTGGCGGACTTCGTATTTGAATACCGGTCGAAAGCGCCGTGTCATAGTCAGCTGTTTTCAACGGCAGACTAGTTTGGAGTTGGAGTCGCCGAAGTACGAGCGAGGAGAGGACGTCTACCAGTTCCCGAGGTCTTCACGTCAACGGGTGGTCAAGTCTCGACTACGTTGGTCGAAACCGCAGAGAAATCAAGTAGCTTCGTGGGAATCTTCACAGTCCACCTTGTGGATTAAGATAAGCATATTTGTGTATCGTTCCAATTTCCTATCCATTTCATTTCTATTACTTCGTTTCAAATTTCAAAAATTCCGTTACAACCGTTTCAGTTCAATTTCAAATTTGAGTTATCAAGTGATCGTTTTTTCATATCGTTAGTCATTAAGCATAAAGTTTGTCGTAAATAATTTACATTTTAACATAATAGCCGCTCGAAAACCGGTTTGCTATCGCCTCTGCTTAGTGGGTCACACGGCTGTTCATTGCAATATTTACCTTCTTTATACCTATTCGCTGCTACATAACTGTTTATATCGCATTATCCTTATTCTTTGTAATTACCTAATTTTTCTATCTAAATAATTGATTCTATTAGCGAATTCTTTTTCTTTTCCATTGAAATAAAACCAGTTTTATAATGTCTACTGACGATCTATTAGTAAGAAAACGCAGTGCCATGAAAGCTAAGCTTACAAACTTCTCCAATTATGTTAACGTGCTTCTTAGTTGCGAATCACTTTCAAGCTTGCAGCGCATTGAGCTGGAGGGACGGCTTAGTAAATTTGATGCCTTATATGATGCATTTGACAATTTGCAGTTGGAGATTGAGATGCTCTCGGACAACCTAGACGAGGCGTATGAGGAACGTGCCAAGTTCGAGGACCGTTACCATGCAGTGGTGGCGCAAGCGCGCAGTTTGATGATCAGCGCTGATGCCGGCAATGACGCCGCGTCTGTAGCGGGCTCAACAGACAAAAACACAGGTGCATCGTTACGTCAAAATTTTGTTCGCTTACCTAAAATAGATTTACCCCAATTCGATGGTAGTTATCAGTGTTGGCTTGAGTATAAGGACATATATATTTCTTTAATTCACAATAGCAGTAATATCGATGACATTGGTAAATTTCACTACCTTCGTGCATCGCTCAAGGGATAAACAAATAATAAAAAATATTGATTTTAGGGCTGATCATTACAAGATGGCGTGGAATTTACTATGTGAACGGTACGACAATAGCAGGCTTTTGATAAATAACAATGTGCAGGCCCTATTCAATGTTCCCGCAGTGTGTCAAGAATCTCGTCTAGATTTGCGGCAATTTGTGGACACAATCAATAAAAATATTCGAGCACTTAAAACATTGAATGAACCCACTGAATATTGGGATACAATCTTACTGTACATGTTGACTAACAAAGTAGATAAAGTCACTAACAGAGACTGGCAGGAGTATTGTATTAGTTTATCTAAAAATCCTACTTTGTCACAATTTTGTTCATTTGTTAGCATGCGGGCTGATTTGTTGGAGACGGTTGAACGTACTGAACAATCAAACAAAAATGTAGATAGTAGTACTAACAGCTATATAGTAGATACACAAAATTCCAATAAAAGCGACAATTTGAACAATAATAAACACAAAGGAATTACAAAAAATTACAGTAAATGTCCTATGTGCAAAAAAGACCACTTTATGTTTGTTTGCGAAGATTTTCGTAAGTTAACAGTAGAAAATCGTTTGTTAAAGGTAAAGGAGCTTAAGTTATGTTTTAATTGTTTACGTTCTGGCCATTCTAGTAAACAGTGTAAATTGTCGCATTGTAAATACTGTAAACGTAGGCATAATATCCTTTTACATGTAGATCAACCTAACTCAAGCAACTTCCAAGACCCTATGCCTAGTATTGCTTTACCTAGCTTACCTACTGACGTTGTTGGAGGCGCACAATTTCAAAACAGCACGTCTGAAAACGTCGCCTTGTCGGGTGACACTACAGAAAACTCTACCCGTTCTATTTTGCTTTCCACAGCTCTGGTGACAGTGGTCAACAGCCGAGGTGAGAAGCTCGACGCCAGGATTCTGCTGGATAACGGTAGCACAGCCAATTTTATGACTGAAACACTGTGTCACAAGCTAGGGTTGTCCAGACGTAATGCTAACTCCACTATATCAGGTATAAACAATCAGATGTCTAATAGCACACAGTCTTGTATGTTTACAATTCAGTCCCGTTATGGTGCCTATACTGCCTGAGATAACTAGGAATTTGCCGTCATGTATGGTGGACATTAGCAACATCAACATTCCAACAGATATTCAACTGGCTGACCCCTCATTCCACATTCCGTCAGTTATTGATATTCTTGTCGGCGCTGAAGTCTTTTGGAATGTGTTAGGTACCTCATCAATCAACTTAGGTAAGAATAAACCCAATCTTCACGCCACAAGATTCGGGTGGATAGTTGTTTCGTCATCTAAAAACAATCATACTATTGCAATGTGTCGATGGATGAATTAAGCAGTAATATAAACAGGTTTTGGGAAATAGATTCTGTGTCATCAATACATTCTATGTCTCGAGAAGAACGCGCATGTGAAGAAAGCTTTCGTCAAAACACTATTCGTGATGAACAGGGTCGTTTTGTTGTAACAATTCCATTAAAAACAATCCTAACGTTTTAGGTGAGTCATATGAAATGGCTAAGCGTCGATTTTTGTCTCTGGAGCGCCGTTTCCTGCGTGATCCCAGTTTCAAAGAAAATATGTTGCCTTCACCTCCGTGTACGAGCGTCTTGGCCACATGACAGAAAATCAAACGTCTATGAAGCCACACACAGGTGATAATGTTGAGTATTTCTTGCCTCACCATGGGGTTATAAAGGAGTCTAGCTCAACGCCACTTCGGACGGTCTTCGATGCCTCAGCGGCTACCTCGTCTGGAATATCGTTCAATGATATTCAGATGGTAGGTCCAACTATCCAGGAGGATCTATTTTCAATTTTGTTACGATTTCGGCAACACAAATATGTCGTTTCTGGTGATATAACAAGGATGTATCGTGCTGTTACTGTCACATCGTCACAACGTGATCTACAGCAAATTATATTCAGGACTGATCCCAATTTACCACTGAAAACGTACAGGCTCAATACTTTAAGTTATGGGGAAGCAGCCGCACCATATTTGGCGACAAAATGTTTGGTTAGTTTGGCTAAAGTTGCTACTAGTAAAAACGTCAGGTTTTCAATTGAACGCGATTTCTTCGTTGACGATTATCTTGCTGGTGGAAATTTAGTATCCGACGTCGTAGAGATGGTCAAAGAGGTAATTTTTGTTTTATCATCAGCTAATTTTCATTTAAGAAAATGGAAGTCTAATAATTCGTCAATTTTAAACCAAATTACAAATTCTTCAGAGGTTTTGGGTTGCCTAAACTTAGCTGAGGATCGGAATCTGGCATCGAAAACTTTAGGCTTACTTTGGATGTGTGAAGCAGATTATTTATCATTTTCTATTCACATTGATGCAGGTAAACAGGTTACTAAACGTCAAGTGTTATCAGTCATAAGTCAAAGGTATGATCCATTAGGTTTGGTAGGTCCATGTGTAGTTGAGGCAAAAATTCTAATGCAGCAATTATGGTTAGCCAAGTGTGATTGGGATGAGCAGGTGCCAGAGTCCATTTGTAATAATAGCTGGTACGATTTTATAAACACTCTTCCAAGTTTAAATAATTTAAAAATTCCCCGATGGGTTGTGTGTGATAATGCTATATTGCATGAGATTCATGTTTTTACAGATGCATCAGAGAAAGCGTTTGGCTGTTGTGTGTATCTCCGATCAGTAAACGAGCAAGGGGTAGTTCAGGTACAACTTTATGCGTCTAAAAATCGTGTAGCACCAATAAAGCCCACCACCATTCCTCGTCTGGAGCTTTGTGGGGCGTTGCTAGGGGCGAGACTGTGTGCTAAAGTACTGAGTTCGATAACTCTGCCCATTACCAAATGCCAATTTTGGTGTGATTCAACAATAGTGTTGGGTTGGTTGTCAATGTCACCGACTCAATTAAAACCTTTCGTGCGTAATCGTGTCAATGAGATTCAGGAAAAACACAGCAGGGCACACGTGGAGTTACGTTCCGTCTAAGGACAATCCGGCGGATCTTGTTTCTAGAGGGCTGAAGGCTGACCTTATCAGCAAGTGTTCTTTATGGTGGTCAGGGCCTCACTTTTTGTTAAATCATGAAAAAGACTGGCCAGTCATGCCTAATAGAAGTGTGATACAAGATCTACCAGAAGTCATTACATCAAACTTCACTGATCACTCGTTTCTCACACATTCACATAATCATGTACTTTCGTCTCTCACAAATAAATCAATCATTAATTCATTAATTCATAAACATTCAAACTTAAATCGTTTACAAAGAACAGTGGCATATATACATAGATTCATACACAATTCAAAGAATCCTAATTCTAAAGTAACAGGTCCTCTTTCTATTAAAGAACTTAAAGATGCCTTATCTATATTGATACGTGCAGCTCAAACTGAAATGTTTGCAGATGAGTACGCGATACTTCGATCAGGGAAGTCATTGCCGCGCAGGAACAGACTTATTTCTTTAACTCCTTTTTTAGATAATGATAACATTATTCGTGTTGCAGGTTGTCGTTTGGCAGGCTGGACAACTCACCATATGAATACGAGGTTAAGCATCCAGTTTTGCTATGCGGCAAGCATCACTTTACAAAATTGATATTTCAAATGCAACATAGAATCTTACTTCATGCTGGCCCTCAGTTATTGTTAAGAAATGTACGTCAAACATATTGGGCTCTTGGCGGTAGAAATCTATCTAAGTCGGTAGTAAGAAAATGTATAGAATGTTTTAGGTATAAGGCTCAAAATGTGCAACCAGTTATGGGGCAGTTGCCCTCTAAAAGAACTCACTTGGAGTTCCCATTCATAAATTGTAGTGTCGATTATGCCGGGCCAATATTGATAGCAGATCGAAAGGGGCGAGGGTGCAAACTTTTAAAGGCGTATATATGCATCTTTGTTTGCCTAGCAGTCAAGAGCTCGTTACAGATCTCACTAAAGAGGGCTATATGGCAGCTTTAAAACGTTTTGTTGCTCGTCGAGGCAAACCCAAGAGCATCTTATCTGATAATGGCACAAATTTTGTCGGCACTTGTAATGAATTACATAAGTTTTTACAAGAATCTAATATTAATTACGAAGTTTCACAGGAAGGCATTGAATTTAATTTCGCCCACCATACTCACCACATTTCAACGGCATTGCCGAGGCTGCCTTTCGCTCCACAAAAAATCACTTGAAAAGGTTACTAGGACTAACACACTTCAGATACGAAGAACTGATTACATGCTTAACTCAAATTGAAGCTGTACTTAATTCACGTCCTATAACCCCACTTTCCTCTGATCCATTAGATTTCACTGCTCTCACTCCTTCCCATTACTTAATTGGACGATCGCTTATGGCTGTTCCGCATCCACAGGTGACTGAAACCAGCATTGGTCGCTTGGAGCGCTACCACAGAGTGGAGCACATAAAACAACACTTTTGGAAGCGATTTCACCTAGAATATGTTTCTCTTCTCCAGCAAAAAACCAAGTGGTCTACCTCAACAGGAGAACTATCAGAGGGAACTTTGGTGCTCGTGAGAGAGCGAGGACAACCACCGCTAATGTGGCCATTGGGACGTGTCACCAAGGTCTTCCCGGGAAGCGACGGAACTACACGCGTGGTCGAGCTGAAAACGAAGAAGGGAACGCTGTTACGGTCATTTAATAATATTTGTCCTCTTCCTCTAGATTAATTATTGAATTCTTCAACCCGGGGAGCATGTTCGCGCCTTGTATGTTGGTGCCCCTGGTGGGGGGACGGTGGAGCGCGGAGGGCACGGTCTCAACGGTTTTCGGCGGCGCACGGGCTGCGACACGCGACTCACTCCGCGACCGAACGACGATCGGCACGCGCGCATATCAAATATTTTAGTCTCCAATATTGTACTGCTTACCTTTACCGGCGAAATACATTGTGATTATACAGTCCACACAATTGTTTCCTTTACATCGAAGAAGAATCCTCAACAACGTAAAAGATATAAAAAATACGAAGAGGTACGATTTTCACCCAACTTGTACACCTGTACCTACAATAAAATGAGGAATTTCTATATCTGCCTACATATCACTTGAATATTTTTCTTACCTCGACTATGACGATTACAGCTGTTGGAATTCCTCAACAACATAATAGTTACAATTCCTTATTCAACGGTCATCTGCAACGTTTTTTGAAATTATAATGCGGGCTTCAAATCGTGGCACTCGTCAAGACATTGTACTATACTGATTAGTTTTTAGTTTATGCAACTATCGGTACGTATCTCGCACACGGTAATCTGATCCGAAACTTAGTAGAAGCATATACATTATTTTTAATTAATATGGTTTATTTGATAAGTATACAAATACCTACCTATAATATTATAGATGAAATATGTGGAACAAATCGTCATGCGTATCACACAAAGATTTGTTCTAACTGTACTGTAGAAAACGAATCCGCAACCTATGCCGCGTCGTAGCAGATAAGGCGCTGTTATACCTCAGAAGCCGTGAAACACCAAGTTTTTCGTCGCGCAACTAGCCATAACGGTACATGTTACAAACTAGCAAAAAATAGAGCTTAAAGTCAAAAGTCTGAACAAAAGACTTTTGAAAGAATTTTTCATGTATGTAAAATAGAATCACGGTAAAAAAATCACAAAAATGAGGCAGAAAATAATCTTTCGTCTCACTGTTTGCAATATTTTGATCGTAAGCTGTCATATTTTATTTAATAATATTGTAGGAAACCTAATGAGCTAAAGAACTACCTAGTTTATTTTCATATTATATATTGTGTATATTTTGTAAAATTAAATAAAATCTGCCAAACGTCTATGATTTTGGCGCTCGGTAGATCCCATCAATATCAAACGCTTCGGCAATTTAAACCTTATTAGCATAAGCGGTGTACTGAGTGTCAGTTGCTAGTTTATGCCCCGCCCAGACCTCATCATTCGGCTGCACGAAATTATACGTAAACCTGTTTGTTATTGTAATACGCCGATTTGAGTTCGTAATTTCATGTTTTATGTTATAGACTGAATACTTTGAATCAAATAGGTTTTAAATTTTCATGTGACTATGGGCACATATAATTAGGACCTAAGTTTATATTCTTCTTGCGTTTAATGTGCTATTGTTTCTGTGCTTATAAATATATAATTAGAAGAATAAAATATGAATAGTTAGAGAAATAAATTTCTACGAAGGATTTGTACACGAAAGCGTCGTAATAAAATAGAAATTCATCTATGGCCAAGTGATTATGAAATATTATGTAACATTTTTACACAAATTATTTTCATAAGAGTCTTTTATGACTGACTATGTAATAGATTATCGATTATGCATAATATAATTATATAAATTATTCTCACAATACATAGTTGCCACAGTTTTCAATATTTGAAAGAGTAATAACATAAAATCGAATCATTTTATGTACCTTTATTTCAAATTCATTAGCTTTTCAGAGCGCCTGGAGCGCTAAGATGCCGCCACGGCGAATAATAAACAGCGCTAATATGGCGCTCCGAAGTCCGCACACAAGCGGTAACGAATGTTGCATTATTGTGTAGTAAATATAAACCTATTTAGGTACATCGGGTAAAACTTTGATTATTCATAAACTATTAGGTATGTATCAGTACATCTAATATCTTTTTTATTTCTAAAATCAATCATTTATAAGTAAGAGAGTGACTTCTCTGTTTGCTATAATACAAGTTATAGTATGTTTTTAAATAATAAAGTACCTAATTAATTATATTTATTGTAATAAAGATAACAGTTCTGCAACGTCTTACACACATTTGACTGCAGTAATTCCTAACACGATTTGTTCAAGAGCTAGCCAAGAAATGCCAAACATTTTTAAACAAATTTGACTCAACTCCCTAGTGAAAAGCAAAAAAATTAAGAGGGATAGCAGTGACTGGTGATTAAAATTTTGGTATAGTGGTAAAAAGAAGAGATAACAGCAGTAAAACCAACTTAGTAAAAATTACTTTGTACAAATAAAATATTTGCAATGTAAAAGCAGTTGCGTATGGTGTCTAATTCAAATTCAAATTCAAAATCGTTTATTCATTTGGGTCACAATGTGACGCTTATGAACGTCAAAATAATAAATTTATAAAATAATTACTTAAAGACTCTACATTTACATTTACTGCCACGTGCGCAAGGCAATAGGTAGAACCATGAGAAACAACGGGCAATAAAACTCACGGTCACTCTTTTTCTTCGCCAGGTTTTGCATAATACACATAATTTACATTTTGTAAGGTGCTGCAACTGTTACACCTTCTATATCACTTGTATATATTTACTGTACATAATAATACTCAAGCATAATACTTTTGATGTTCATTTGGTTAGTCTCGTCA
Organism: Euclidia mi; assembly: GCA_944739405.2. Lineage (NCBI taxonomy): Eukaryota > Metazoa > Arthropoda > Insecta > Lepidoptera > Erebidae > Euclidia > Euclidia mi. The sequence goes on from OX123182.2 coordinate 58,315,355, forward strand.
GAATAGACATGGTGAAACAGGAGCATCCACTTACATTATATATACCTTATAATGCAGGCAATCCGCGAAAGTGATCAGACCCATGATGGAAATGATGCAGTTAAATATTAAAATCTAATACCAGCCCGCAAGACCGTCATCGACCAGTCATCGCAAGTAGCACCCGTTCACGAGTATGACGCATGTGCCAGCCATCATCCCTCTCGCCATATTAGAGGGACAGGGATGACCCGACACACGACGCCACCACAAGAAATGACATTTTAGTGAGCATGACGATAACGGTATACGAACCGGCAGTAAGAACAATCTATTGGTATACTGACCATGACCGCCAATTACCTCCATTTTCCAGATCGTTATTATTAACATAAATCAGTGGACCGCGTGAAGGAATGCAAATGTAGAAAGAATTTTGTGAAGGTGACAAGTGAACAACGATATGATCAGGAATAAATAATGTTAAACTACATTCAACAAATCATAATAATATCCAAATCCTGCAAAAATCATGTGTTCACGAGGCACCTCCACTTAACATGTTACTAATTAAGAAGAGAGTATTTTACACAGTCATAAAAATAACAATAATGGTGAATTTAAAAAAAGCAACTAGACCCATGATGTCTTGTCATCTAGAAATTCTTTAATAGTGTAATAACTCCTTTTTAAAAGAAAATTCCTAGTAGTGGTTTTAAATTTGTGCAGAGGTAAATTCATTATTTCCAGAGGTAATTTGTTGAAGAATTGTATACCGAGTCCCGCAAATGAGTTATGAACTTTGTAGACGGTAATTAGTGCCCACTAGTTTATGCTTATTCCTTGTGTTTACTTTATGCAAGTCACTATTTTTACGGTCAAGAGTAAAGTTTTTCTTAACGTACATTAAATTAGCAAATATATACTGCGATGCAACTGTAAATATTTCTACTTCTTTAAATTTATCTCGTAAAGAATCTCTAGCACCTAACTTATATATTGCACGTATGGCCCTCTTTTGAATAACAAAAATTGTCTGAATATAGGCCGCCGTACCCCATAATAGTATCCCGTAAGACATTACACTGTGAAAGTAACTAAAGTAAACTAGTCTAGCAGTATATACGTCTGTGAATTGGCGAACTTTCCTAACTGCAAATGCTGCAGAACTAAGTTTGACTGCCAGACAGGATATTTGGGCACCCCACTGAAGCTTACAATCTAAAATTAAACCTAAAAATACAGTTGAATCAACTAGGTTAATTGTTTCGTTATTTAAAATTATATTAGTAATAACATTTTTGACATTCGGCAAAGTGAATTTCACATATTTGTTTTGCCAGAGTTGAGTAGCAAATTATTTGTCGTGAACCAATGTAGTACTTGCGCAAGAGAATTATTTACGCTGTCAATGTTACTTGTATTACAATCAACTTTAAAAATAAGTGAAGTATCGTCAGCAAAAAGAACAATATCACATAGATTTCTAACAAAGAATGGCAAGTCATTAATATATATTAAAAAAAGAAACGGACCGAGAATAGAGCCCTGTGGAACGCTCATTCCCACTGGCAAACCTTGAGACCTATTTCCACTAACATCTACATACTGAACTCTATCTCTAAGGTAACTGGCAACAAGATTGAGTGCGCTATCTCGAATACCATAATGGTTGAGTTTACGTAAAAGTGTATCATGTTCAACACAATCAAAAGCCTTTGACAAGTCGCAAAAAACACCAATGGCATCCTTCGGATTTTCCCAAGCGTTAAAGATATGTTTTAATAGAGTTACACCGGCATCAACGTTGGAGCGACCCTTAGTGAAGCCATACTGCTCACTGTGCAATAAATTATTTGTGAGAAAGTGGCTCTCTAACTGATGCAAAATAACCTTTTCAAAAATTTTACTGATTGCAGGCAAGATAGAAATTGGCTGAAAGTTACTAGGGTCGCTCTTGGATCCTTTTTTGAAAAGTGGTATCACCTTGCTGTGTTTCATTAAATCAGGAAATACCCCTTTATCCACGCATCTATTAAATATTGCAGCTAAATATGGAGCTATGCTAAAAATGATTCGGCGAACAAGACTAACTGAAATACCCCATAAGTCAATAGATTTCTTAATATTGATGGTCTTGAATGTCTTGAGGATGTCATTGGTGTCAATGTATTTAAAATTAAACAGCACATCACACTCATTCACATTGCCCCTAACTAACATCTCTGCTTTGCTTTGGCATGAGTCTAAACACTTGGTTGTTTTCACTGGTATGTTTATGAAGAAGTTGTTAAAAGTCTGAGCAACATCAATTTTCTTTGTAACTATTTCTCCATTACATTTTAATGCATAGCTATTATCTACTAACTTAGCTCGACCAGTCGCACTGTTAATAATGTTCCAAGTTGTTTTTATTTTGTTCTTGGATTCTTTAATTTTATTACTTATAAATATAGACTTAGCTGAAGCACATGCTCTCTTAAAAACTTTTGAGTAATTTCTTACATATTCAATAAATGAAGGATTAAAATTGTATTGCTTCATACCATACAGATCATACAACCTAGATCTACTTTTGTATATTCCTACTGTTGCCCAATCACAAAATTTAACTTTAGAGCTCTTGGCAAATGTCTTCTGCTTAAAAATTTTATTGTACTCATTTTTAATAACATCAAATAACCACTCATATAATTCATCTGGATCATCGTGAGTTAAGTCAATGCTGGCGATCTTAGCAGCAACATCATCACTTAAGCGATTAAGGCGAGCAGAGGTCATAGGCCTACATGTGATTTTTTGTACTGTAGGGGTTGTATTAGTTGGAATTACAACCTTCTGTCCACAGTGATCCGATGTCAAGTCACTCAAAACAGCTTTACTTAAGTACAAACAATTGCAAAAAATATTATCTAAGCATGTAGAAGAATGTGAGGTAGTTCTGGTTGGTTCAGAAAATAAAACATTCAAATTAAATGACATAAATAAACTAACTAACCTAGTACAAGTTGGTGATTGTTCTAACAAGTTAACATTAAAATCACCACATACGATTATTGACTTCCTGCTGGAACTTAAGTGTTTTAAGACGTCCTTCATGATGCTTTCAAATTGGCTAAAGTCACTTTGCGGTGGTCGGTATACACAGACTATGACGTGTTGCTCAATTTCAACACAAGATATCTCAGCGGTGCGCTCGATAGAAAGTTCGGCTATGTCCTTTCGTTCTTTACATTTAATACTATTACAAACATATATGAGAGAGCCACCACGAATAGCGTTCTTTTTACGAATGTACTAATCACTGTATAAAATTCATTATTGAATATTAATTGGTCACCTCTTAACCAATGTTCCGTAATGCATAATACATGCAACTTATGTTTCTTTAAAAATAAATCTATCTCTAATTCTTTGCTAGATAGGCCTTGTATGTTTTGATGAGCTAACTTTAAAACACATGAATGCCTATCTGTTGTCTCATCTAGTAGTTTAAACTAATAGATTTGTCAATACTACTATTGGTATAACTATTATCTACCAAATTCCTTAGTACTCTAGTAGTACTGCATTCACTATGTAAATTAAATGCTAATAATTTAGCAAGTTGTCGCCTATATATAAAAGAGAGATACATAGTATCTTTTGTTAAAAAGAAATTACTAATAAAAATATTAGAGTCGAAAAATAAAATATTTTTTTCCCTCGGGAGTATGTACGGCCAACGTACAGACATCGCGTATGCATTTTGCTTACGCTGCATACGACCTGACCTACTTTACGCATTTTACTTAATAATTAATTCAGTTGACTATAAACTGTCATAACTATCGCCGCGGATTAGCATCCATTATACTTAACTTGTACGTTTATCGTAATAAATATTTTATTCTTAACTAACCGTGGTTTCCGTCAACTCAACAACTAAACTTAACATACCTTTGAGCCATACATATAGCTCTGGTCCTTCGAGAAGAGAAAAGTGATTACAAAGTGCGTGCAGTGTTTTCAGTTCGATAGCAAATCGGTGCAATTGGTCTCCCAGAAGCGGGTCGCCCCAGTTGTATTGAGACGAGGACGCACATATCGAGATTGAAGCGCGAGCGCACTGAGTAAGTAGAAATCGTTTGCGAGAATTTTCGTAAATAACTGAACTTAGCGACTGTAGTATATAACTCTACTTTACCTACGGCCAACGTTAACAAATATCTGAAAACATGGCTCAGAGCGTGGAAGAACTGATTAGCCGTCAAGAAACACTTTTTTGCAACTTGAAACAAATATGTATAAACTACAAAAAGGATGGTCCTAGCAGGTAAGATGCTGATTATCTAGAGGAACGTCTTTCTCGCCTTAACAAGATCTGGGAAAAGTTTGTACACAATCACCAGCTATTGGAAGAGTCCGGAGCAACGGACATCCAGTACTTTACTGATGATATCTTTAACAGCACGAAAAAGGTCTATGAAGAGGTTTTACAAGATATGCTGAAAAGAAAAGCAACTCTGCCTTCTTTAACTACGAGGAAGGCCGGGTTGCCAGCTGCAACTACAAGCATCGCGGAGCAGTCAACCTCTGCGGAACCTATAAAAGGTAAATTAACTTCTAGATTCAGTTTTGATGACATAAAGTTTCAGGTAGCCCCTCGGGAGACTACAGAGTCAACCGAGAAACAACAGGACCTTTTACGTCGTCAATACTGTAACTTCAAAGCTTTTCAGCGAACTGTGGAAAAGATCGACTTGAACGTTTCGATGGAGAAGTGGGAATTAGAAGATAGTCTGAACGTCCTCAAAATCAAGTGGGAACTTATTGAAAAAGCGAACTGGGAACTAGACTATCTCTTGTCAGAAGAAGACCAGATATACAAAGAAAAATATGAGGCTGCGGAGAGTATTTATGATGACTTGCGAAAGAAAATTCAACAAAATGCGCACTACGAAAAGTCGACGCCCAAAATCGTAATACCTGATTTTTATGGCAACTACAACCAGTGGCTAGCCTTCCGAGATCTCTACGTAGAGAGTGTGCACAACAATCCTGTACTTTCAAGTGCGCAGAAGATGCAACATTTGAAATCCAAACTCAAGGGCGAAGCGGAAAAATTGGTGCATCATCTTGGCATTAGTGCTGAAAATTATGCTGCATGTTGGGAGATTATTACCCACCGATATGATAACAAACGATTGCTGTTTACTTCTTATATGAATACGCTTATAAACCAACAAAACCTCCAACAAGCGAGCGCTTCTAATATAAGGAAATTGCATGACGTCATATTGGAATGTCTAAACGGCCTCAAGAACATTGGGCTAGATATTTCTAAGTCGGATCCCATTATTGTTCACCTTATGGTACAAAAGTTAGATAGCGTGTCATACAACGAATATATAAAAGATCTCAAAGAGCCGAGACAGTTTCCCGACCTAGAAGAATTTATGAATTTCCTGGAGTCCAAATTTATGGCATTGGAAGCCTTGCCAGGAAGCAATCAGAAGTCTTCCTCTTCATCTAAATATCTATCGTTAGATAAACAGCAGAAAAAATCATATGAAGTCCGTAGTAATTATAATATTCAATCACATAATAATGCACAGAGGTCATCGTACTATAACAAGGCATATAAATCGCCGCAAACCTTCTTCACGACAGCAAAAAACTGCCCGATATGCAAAACAGACCACGTTTTGATGAAGTGCGATAAATTTCTAACCATGCATATAAAGGAGCGTAAAGACATTATTCGCGACCTACGTATATGTAATAATTGCTTATACAGCCACGGTGATCAACAATGCTTTTCGAAAAAGACTTGTAAGATGTGCCACAAACCACATCATACACTTCTGCATGAGACTCAGAATGAGCAATCCAGTAGTCCAACTACCCCATCGACCTCAAATTCTTCTCGGGCGGTGAATAACTTGACAAACGAAGACAAAGAAGTTTTGTTGACCACTGTAGTTCTGGCAGTCAAAACAATAGACGGCAATTACATACAGTTAAGAGGCTTACTCGATCAAGGCTCACAAGTTAGTCTAATTACAGAAAACGCCGCACAGCGCCTCAGATTACCGAGACGAAAAATGAGCGCCGTTGTGTCAGGTGTCGGGTCACTAAGTGGCAGTTGTAGAGGGTTAATGCACTTAGAATGCAAGTCAATACACTCAGACTATGTTTTCAATTTAGAACCTCTCGTAATGAAGAAACTTGTAAACAATCTACCAACCGTATCATTTTCTATTGAAAACTGGCACTACTTAGAAAACTTGAAGCTAGCGGATCCATATTTTAACACTTCGAGTCCCATAGACCTACTTTTAGGGGCAGATGTTTACTCAGAACTCATTCTAAACGGTGTCATAAGGAGTGATAACAATTACCCTATAGCACAACAAACGAAAGTGGGCTGGATTCTGTGTGGAAACGTTAAAACTTTTAACTGCTTCGTGACTCTCAACGACTTGGAAAACATGAACCGATTTTGGGAAACAGAGGAAGTTGCTGATACCCCACCATTCACTAGTGAGGAACAATTCTGTGAAGAACTTTACAGCTCAACTACTGAGAGGACAGCTGATGGGAAGTATGTTGTGCAAATGCCTATGAAACCGGATTACGAAACTCAAGTAAAAGATACGAGAACTCAGGCACTCGCCCAGTTCTTACAACTGGAAAGAAAACTGCAGAGAAACATAGAACTTAGAAACGAATACAACAACTTTATGAACGAGTATATATCTATGGGACACATGAAACCCGTAACTGCAGAAAGTGGGACTAATGTCTACTTACCCCATCACGGCGTGATTAAAGCTGACTCCACTACAACGAAATTAAGAGTGGTTTTCAATGCGTCGTATAAAACTAACAACAACAGTAGCCTCAATGATCTCATGTATACCGGCCCTAACCTGCAAAAAGATATGCTTACTCTTTTAATAAACTGGCGGACTTACCGATACGTATTCACAGCCGATATAGAAAAAATTTATCATTGTATCTGGCTACACGAGAAACAGCAACATCTACAAAATATTATTTGGAGATCATCTCCAACTGAACCCATACAGAACTGGCAGTTATGCACTGTCACTTATGGCATGAAAAGTGCGCCTTATCTTGCCATGCGCACTCTCCATCAACTTGCGCACGATAACAAAAACAATTATAGAGAGGCAACGGATGTACTCCAAAACAATTTTTTTATGGATGACTTAGTCTATGGTCAAGACAGTATCTCAGCCTCTAAAAAGTTGGTGTCCCAACTGATTGAACTACTGAAATCAGGAGGTTTTAACTTGAGGAAATGGAAGAGTAACGAACCGCTGATATTGGAAGACTTGAGAGATGATCAAAAAAGCAGTGCTAAAACTAACATCGATTTCAGTCCGGAACTAACATCGAACACAAAAATGTTGGGCATGAGATGGAATCAAACTAGTGATACATTTAGTTACCGTTGGAGCCTGCCTACCAAGAAAATACTCACAAAGCGTGTGTTATTAAGTGAAATAAGCAAGTTATACGATCCTCTTGGATTTCTTTCGCCTATAACAATAAAAGCAAAACTATTGTTTCAAAAACTTTGGATAACTGAGATTACTTGGGATGAATGCCTACCCAAAGCCTTACAAATGGAGTGGGAAACATTGCGTAAGGATCTGCCACTCATAAAAGACATCTCAATACCACGATGGCTGCAAACCTATGAAGATAACCTGGAGGTACATGGATTCTGCGACGCGAGCGAGAAGGCTTACGCGTGCGTTGTCTACAGTCGCGTAATAAACTCCAATGGCACCTGCAAGACTACGATCATAGCTGCAAAAACAAAGGTTGCTCCGCTAAACAAAAAAATAACATTGCCTAGAATGGAACTTTGTGGAGCTTTGTTACTTGCGAAACTTATAGACAAAATAAAGCATACTCTCTCCAAAAAACATCTACAAGTTCATTGTTGGAGTGACTCGATGGTGGTGCTAGCCTGGTTGCAAGGTGATCTAAACAGATGGGAGAGATATGTGCCAAACAGAGTAGCACTAATTAACAGTGTTATTCCTGCTGAACTTTGGCGGTACGTGAAGTCGGAAGATAACCCTGCTGACTGCGCAACACGAGGTCTCTCTCCTTCGCAACTTTTAACTTTTCAACTTTGGTGGAAGGGGCCCGTGTGGTTGAAGAATAACTTAACTAACATCGATTATAACAACAAGATGACATACTTCACAAACGACGAACATAAACAAGAAAAATGCTACCTTGCAACTTACAAGCGTTGTGAAATTATAAATACATTATTAAATAAATATAGTTGTTATAATCGTGTAATCAGAGTACTTGGCTGGGTTGTACGATTTATAAACAAACGAAGCAATACTATGCAATCTAAAAATAACTTACCCGACTGTAACAAAAAGGAAGTTTTGTGTTTGTCACTCGAAGAAATGACAAAAGCGAAGGAGATAGTGATCAAAGCGGTTCAAATGGAGTATTTTGGAGATGAAATTGAATGTTTAACCAGAAGCAAAACCATACCAGCAAGAAGCAGCCTACTAAAGTTATGTCCATTTCTCGACAAGAAGGGATTATTACGAGTTAAGGGTCGGCTGACTAATTCATCTTTGCCGCCTGACTCGAAACGACCGATTATACTGCCCGCTCAAGGAAGACTAACAGAGCTTGTTATACAAAGGGCGCATCGCGACACCCTTCATGGAGGAGCACGCTTCACTTTAGCTTACATTCGTCTCACGTACTGGATCATTGGCGGAAGCAGAACTGTAAAAAAGGAACTTCGTCAATGCGTAAGATGTCATCGGTTCAAGAACAACAAAAACGTACAATTGATGGCAGATTTGCCGAAGGAGCGTGTCACCCCCGCGAGACCATTTGCGAACACAGGTGTCGACTTCACCGGCCATGTAGACATAAAGATCAATAAAGGGAGAGGTGTTAAAACATGTAAAGCTTATATCGCCGTGTTTATTTGCATGGTAACGAAGGCCGTGCACCTGGAATTGGTCACTGACCTAACAACGCAAACTTTTATAGCCGATTTCAAGAGGATGTGTGCACGCCGGGGGACTCCGAAGCATGTGTTCTCCGATAACGGCACCAACTTCGTGGGCGCAGCAAAGCTATTGTACGAAGATCTAGAACGATGCAACACTTTTAAAACTTCAGAGTTCTTGTCTTAGTCTTTGATGAAATGAGTAAGTTAGAAATTCGGTGGCATTTCAACGCGCCACTTTGGCCAACGGCTGGAGGGCTATGGGAAGCCGCAGTGAAGTCGATGAAGTACCATCTACATCGCGTGCTGGGAGATCAGAAACTTACGTTCGAACAATTTACTACACTATTGACTCAGATTGAAGCTTGTTTGAACTCCCGCCCGTTATGTCCCCTCACAGAGGACATAGAAGACCTAGAATATTTAACGCCGGGTCATTTTCTCGTCGGCGGACCATTGCTGTCGTTACCTCACGCAGACGAGAACTTTAACGAACATGATCTCAGAAACAGATGGAGGCTTATAGAGCAAATGAACATACATTTCTGGAATCGCTGGTCACAAGAATACTTACATCAATTACAGATACGAAGTAAATGGCAGCAAACAAAAGAAAATCTGAAAGAAGGAAGCCTAGTACTAGTAAAGGATGAACACTTACCTCCGGGACGCTGGGCTCTTGGAAGAGTCGTGGAGCTCCATCCGGGTACCGATGGTAGAGTTCGTGTAGTAACGCTCAAAACCAAAAAAGGCAAACTGAAACGGCCCATTACCAAACTATCACCATTACCGCTGCCTGATAATACTACCGCTGCGTTAGAGACGAACGAAAAGGAAGAAAAACAGCCTGAACCTAGGAAACATAGATATGTAAAATCTAGGAAGCAAAACATCGTGTCCTTTATCCTTATGACGATTCTGGCTTTGACGGGGATTGCAAGATCAGCACCGATTACCAACAATTACAAGGTAACATCAATACCGAACAGCCACCCTTTATATTTCGATGAAGCCGGAAAGTTACATCTCATACATGATGAATGGACACTACTTATTTACTATAATTTGACATCATATTGGCAAGGGACGGATAAGATCAGATCGTATATCAATCAGATTGACAGCCTTTGCCAAAGGATATCGCACGAGTATACACCTTGCATAGCTGTTGTCAGTCACCTACGTCACGAACTGCGTCACCTTGAAGATTACAACTCTATGTTACGCTCTCAACATATACGCCAGAAACGAGGCTATTTCGATGGAGTTGGAAAATTATCTAGAACTCTTTTTGGAATTTTGGACGCTGATTTTGCGGAGAAGTACGAGAATGATATACAAAATTTACAATCAAACGATAACTATTTATTAAAACTTATGAAAAATCAAACATTGATTGTAGAAGCTGAAAATGATGTAATAAAAACGAACACAGAATTTATGGATCAGCAGTTCAAAACTATACAAGCCTACATGAATCACACGTGCAGCGTAATCACAAAAATTGAAAACAGAGCGCAAATGTTGTATACGATATCCGATATTAACTCCGCCGCTATGACGTCAACTTTAATTATGAGCGACTTAAACCGTATTTTAGAGTTGCTTATGAACGCCCTCGCGAACATCTACAGAGGTCACTTAGATACGCACCTGCTGTCAGCCTCTCAACTAACCGAACAATTAAATATCATATCCGGTAAACTAACGCAAGGACTAGCATTACCTGTCAAAGATATTCAGAACAATTTCAAGGATATCTATGAACTGATACATGTGAAGGCTCGAGTCACAAACACCTTTTTTCTATTTGAGTTACACATTCCGCTACTGAATGATGATGACTACAGAATATATCGAGTTATACCCATACCATTCCTAAGACAAGGCCGCTTAAAGTTAGTGCAACCGAATTCTAGTTTTATTGCTATTAACTTTGTGAAGAACTCATACATAGCTATGGGAGTGCAAGACATGAAGCAATGTACTCTGTACGGTGAAGATGAGTATATCTGCGTGTCGCAGCAGCCCGTATACAACTTGCACGCTCAAAATGCACCTTGCGAAGCACAAGTATTCAGTCAGCAAACGTCATTATCATGCGTCATCAATGACGTAACTTGCAAGGAGTCCTGGATAAAGTTGCACCAACCGAACGTATGGCTGTATATATTGTGCGATCAACAAATGATGCGTGTCATATGTAACAATCAGGTTACGCCTGCGTTCATCAACGGGACGGGCGTAATGACACTGATGCCGAAGTGCTTGTTACAAAAGAAAGATGCCACCATATTTACCTATAATCACTTGGGTAGTCAATTATACATGACACCGGAGATTGAAGTACCAAGCTTGAACTCAACGGTAAACAATATATTTGACCTGGGTTGGAAGAATGAGCATTTGAACTTCACTGACATCGGAATGTCGCCTCCAACCGATTTCTCAAGGATAGATTCGCAGTTGAAGTATCAAAAACAACACGAGACTTTACCGGAGACGTCGTACATCTCAAGTCACGACATATATCATTACACTGTGTCTTCGGTGTTGTTGGGAGGAATTGCTGCTTTAGTTCTCTACCTTATATTAAAACGACGGTGTAAGAAAATAAGAGCAGAGAGGACTTCTAAACCTAAGAGACAGGACAACCCTGGAATGGACATCGAAATGCACGAGATAAGTCACGTGACGCCGCATGAAGTTCGCAGCGAAGTAAGAAGAGGTTTCAATTTTGAAGAACTATCCCCATAATATACATAATTGTTTTACGTTTTATCTTTACCTATATTTTTACAAATTTTATCTTTACATTTTTTACATGCTTGCTATATTTTCTTTGCTTTGTGCTGGATGCTCATCCCACTTTTTTCCCTCGGGAGTATGTACGGCCAACGTACAGACATCGCGTATGCATTTTGCTTACGCTGCATACGACCTGACCTACTTTACGCATTTTACTTAATAATTAATTCAGTTGACTATAAACTGTCATAACTATCGCCGCGGATTAGCATACATTATACTTAACTTGTACGTTTATCGTAATAAATATTTAATTCTTAACTAACCGTGGTTTCCGTCAACTCAACAACTAAACTTAACACACCTTTGAGCCATACAGTCACTATGACTACAAGTGCTATTATATAATAATAGATTCAATTTACCTATCTGGTTATTTTCTTTATAAGATAAGTTATTGGAATATGGTAATCAAAAATGATGTGCAAGCGTCGTATGGTAAGAATCTAAACGAGTATCCATTTTTGGGGTTTATTACTAGTAATAATAACATTATACACGTATAACAATAATTACGAAGAAAAAACCAAACTGTTCATCGAATAAAGGAGGAGCAAGATCGAAGAACTCATAATGCTATAGTGGAGGATTACATGCAACCTCGTGAGGTAAGTTTATTTGTATTTAACTATTATAATTACAGCATTTTGACAAAACGTGTCAGTCGATTAACGGTATCGCTATTTGCTTAGTGCAAAAATAGTTATAGAACTGACCTATGCTTTCGATATGGTACGTGGTCAAAGAATAATGAATTGCTTATTTTGCTATGGCAACCAAACGATAGCGATAATAGAAATGCGACTTGTCTAGACAAATGGCATTCGCTTTTCCCTCAGATATTACAAGTAACCTAACCTACCTATCGAAAAATTTCAGGAAAATTCTATCTTGAATGAGCCGTGCAAACAAGTTCCATGTTTGATATGTTTTAAAGAACATAAGCATTTGTTATATAACTTCTATCTATGACAAATATTTTAAAAATGTATATCAGTCGGTGATTTTCAAATAGTGTTGTTTATTCAAGTGCATAAAGCTGTATTTATATGACAGGTATATGTCACATAATTATTTGATAAAAATGGTTATATACCTCATAATATTTCGACGTTTTAGCATGGGTTACATCCATCGTCACAAGATAACGCCGGTATAGGTATTTACTAATAAATATTGTAATGTCGGAAGTAGACATTTCAATTAACGCTATAATTAGTTACACTTCTCTGTCGTACATAATTCTTGAGTATTTGATACGTAAGACTCTACTGGTAGAAGAGCCTTGCTGGTTTCAGCATGAATGGGCCGCCTCGACCGGGGAAGTACTACCCTCTCACAGAAAATCAACGTAAAGTAATAGTACTTCAACTGTTGCGTTTCGTTCTCGATTCTCTATCCCCTATTCCTCATCCCTCCCTCATCCTATCCCTTTTCCCAACCCCAAGAGACGGCAACTCACTTGTGATTCCTGTGGTGTTGCTTGTGTCCATGGGCGGCGTTAATTGCTTACCATCAGGCGATCCGTCTGCTCGTTTGCCGCCTATTACTATAAAAAAACGTAAGATATAATTTCTCCTTTTTTTTTCTCAACTCGACGCCAACCCGGCCAGAGTGTGATCGACCGGGCTTGGGACTGGCGGAGGACCTCCTCCGCCAGTCCCAAGCCCGGACACCTGTGTGGAGGCTCTCTTCTAAATGCGTTCGAGGCATACCCACTAAAACCACCGCGGTGTCCCTACGGGTCCCGTGTATTGGCAGGGTCACGCGATCCGCAGATAGCATACTTTTCCATGACCCCGCCCGGGATTGGCCCACCGTTGGTGTTGGCGGACCCCGTCTCGTTATGACTTGGGAGGCGGCGCGGTCACTATGCCGCCTCCTTGCTTTTTGGCGGACGGGGAGCAGCCCCAGCGCTCGCCGTACGCAGGCACTAAAACGGCCCCAGAGGATAGGGAGGACAACAACCAGTCAACACCGCATCTCCTCTTCCTCTGCGGCCCCGCGGCGACGCAACAAATGATGCGCCCCCACTTGGTCGCGGGAGACGCGCGGCAACGCAACACCGACACGCCTGTCCTCCCGCGACCGCGTCCAACTGCGAGGGACAGAAAGAACTGTGCCCCGCACCTTTGGACGCATCTTGCGCAGGCATCCATCAAGCCCACGCGGAGTGTCCACTCCCGGGATCTCGCTAAGCTTCACCGTGTGTCCCTTACCACGGTTACTGAGCCCACGACAAGGTAGAGATCCCACAGGGGGGAAGATATGATTTTTCGTATAAATGGCCTGTCACGTTTATGTTAAATTGTTAATGTCAAATGACTTGAATTGTTAGTTCGATAGTTAGTAGAGAATTAATTGCGCACGTAACTTCGACAAGTGCGTGCTATTTGTTTCAACCCCAGACTCTCTGCGTATCAGTCTGTTACTTATTAATTACATAGTATTTTCAAATTAACTGCACTTATTATTTTTATGTTTTGAATCAAGTTTACACATTATGTACTGAACATTATTTTTTGCAGAAAAGATTATCTGGAACGCTGTAGTGTAAAAAATTGCATATTTACTGAAGACCACCGAAGGTTGTCGATAGCTGATGTAGTTCTTGTCAATTTACATTACGGTATTATACCTAATTTGGAGAACAGAGATCTGCGGCAAAGTTGGATATTTTTAACGAGGAATCGCCAAAACAAGCTTACACTTTAGCAAGGAAAAACCTAAAGTTGACCAAATTAGCGAATATATTTAACTGGTCCATGACTTATAGGTAAATGAGAGACATGTTAATGTAATTTATTAAAAGTAAAATATGCATGTTGTTCTTATAAGTTAGTATTTACTTTCTTTCAGGAGTAATTCTGATATACCAGTGCCTTACGTACGAACAGTGCCACTAGAACAACCCATGTTTAAAACCTGTGACAGTAATGAATTAGCTGAAATTATACCTTATTGGAAGACAAAAAGAAGTGATGTACTGGCCACGATATTTCTTTCGCAATGTGCAACTAAAATCAGAACAAATTTTGTGAAACATCTTCAGCGTTATATTCCTGTTGATGTATATGGAAAATGTTCGGAAAATAAAACATTAAGAAATCTGTAAGTTATTAAGTTGAGTGCGGGTAAGATTTTTGCCCTTATAGTTTTCAGCACTGAAAATGTAAATGTATGTAATTATACTAAGTTTCGACATAATTTTAATTCATAAACAATCTAGATAATTATCTTCTTTCTTTCTCGTGTGAGTGTGTGGTCAACTCTGGTGTCGGAGTTTTTCAGACCTCCTGAAGGCCTCCGACATGGCATAACGATTCTTGTCCTGGATCGAGAACCGGGACCGATAGCTCCAAAGCACAGTAGCAGTCTGATGTAAATGCCACACGCGGTCACCCATGAAAGTGATGACCTGTGCTAGCGTTGCTTAAATTTGCCGACCTGTTACGATCGGCAAGCCAAGTCTCGCTATGAGTGCTATAAGATAATTATGAAGTCCCCACACAGAGATTTACAATCATAGGTAGTTTTTGACTCAGAATCCTAAGTAATAGATTATATTATTAGTCTCTAAAGAAACTATTAGTCTCTAAGTTTTCTGATAAGAGAGATATGATCGAAAGAAGATGTAGTAACAATACTTACATTTTAAAATGGTAGGTATTGTTATGTATGATTTATTTTTATTGCAATATGTTAATATTTAATGCTTCTTTTGCAGTTGCCCAGGACGCAGTGGAAAAATCTATGCCCAAATATCAGACTACTTATTTTATTTGGCTTTAGAAAACTCTAACTGCCGTGAATACCTGACGGAGCATATCTGGTACAATTCCTACATGAAAGGAGCTATACCTATTATAATGGGTCCTTCTTTAAGTGATTGCAAGCGCTTATTACCACCTAACTCTTTTATACACATTCCAAGTCATAAAACAAATGAAATAGAAAAACTGGTCCAGAATATTTTACACTTGAGCGAGGATGAAGATCTATTGTTATCTTTTCACCAATGGAGAAATCTTTTTGCTGTTATAAATGAACAAGGATATTTTGGCAGAAAATCAACTCTTATCTACCGTCTATGTGAAGGACTAAATTATAATGATGAAGGACAAAAAATATACAGCGAACAAGACATCAGAGAGTTTATTGGTCCAAAGTTATCGTGTGGCAAATATAATGTGTAGTTTGCGGTTTCAAAGCAATAAAGGACCATGGGCAAAAATGTATGAAGCCTGGGCTCACCCACCAACAGAGATGAGATCACTTTGAATATACTTGTAAAGCACTAAATATAAAGATATAAACTCATTTTTGCGAAGAATCCATGGGGTTATTTTGCTATAAATATTTTTCTCATACCATAAATAAACTGACTGATGACGAAATACTGACCAAGCAGATATATAAGGCAAGTGTGAATGGGACAGGACGAAGGAGGAGACCTAGGCGCACGTTCGCTGACCAGATTGGAGACATTCTTAAAACAGGAACGCTTAGAAGTACCCTAAACGGAAGAGCATGCATGAGGAATTTGATGGGAGTGAATGAAGCAAGAGAGATATGTCAGGATCGTTGCAAATGGCGTTTGGTAGTCTCTGCCTACCCCTCCGGGAAACAGGCGTGAGTCTATGTATGTATGTATAAATAAACTATAATACTGCAAAGTAATGCTGTTATAGCATTGTAGTTTTTGTTGTTTGACATCTTTAACTAGTTTTAATTCCAGGTGCAAAGAATACACAAAAAATAAAACAGCTGCTAACAGTTGAAAATATTTTTATTAACATTTCAATCAATATCAATAATAATGTGACTGTGACTGCCTCCGTGGTCCAGTGGATAGCGTATGCGACTGCTGATCAGAAGTCCCGGGTTCGATTTCTTGGTCCGGCAAAAGTGTTACTGGGTTTTTCCGAATACTCAGTAGCAGCCCGGAGTCTGGTGACGTGCCCGGTAACGGCAATAGGCTCGCCCCCTATTACGTGGGAACTAAAAATTCATGGCGAAATATAGGTGTAATACTAACACCTCTGCCTAACCCCTCGGGGAATCAGGCTTGAGACTATAAAAAAAAACAATAATAATATCGTTCAGATGACCTGCCGGTGGGTTAAATTGTATGTGCC
The DNA here is from genome assembly GCA_944739405.2 of Euclidia mi. Classification (NCBI taxonomy): domain Eukaryota; kingdom Metazoa; phylum Arthropoda; class Insecta; order Lepidoptera; family Erebidae; genus Euclidia; species Euclidia mi. The sequence goes on from OX123182.2 coordinate 58,332,293, forward strand.
GAGAGGGTACTCGAAAACACACAGCTAACATCGTGAAGATCACGAATCGACTGAGAGAAGACGGACACCCGGGCAGGCGTCCGAGAGATGTAAGAGGGATGGAGAGTGTTGTAAATCACACGGGCACAAGCGCATCTATTGTTTATCATTATTTTAAAGTTGTATGTATTGTTACTATAATTGTAGTTTTCTACAAAATCAATTTAAGTGTATATCTTTTTTCTGCAGTGGAATTGAAGATGGTGCCGGTAGTAACAATTTTAGTACGAACAAGATCCTTTACAATGGCATATGTCATAACTCTGTTGGACACTGAGCCCAATTTGACTCATGGTCCTTTGTGCTATATGTATTCTTTGCTTGAAGTTCTTAACTGCGTAATCAAACAGACAATTTGGATTTCCTACAGACGAATATATCTTTTGTCCTACGATTAGTCGAGTTCGCAAATCATTTCTGAGAGTTTTCAAAGTTCCCCTGGGGATCTTTCATGAGAAATATAAATCTACTGTTCATTGAGTAATAAATTTCATCACACTGTTATTCAGCGAGAGACCTTTGAATTACGATACAAGTTTGTTTTTATTACTTGTATTGTTGGAGTTATAAAAAATCTCGCCGGACTTAGCCCTGGGATGAGATTGCCAAAATGTTTTATTTTTGTTTTAATAATGCTTGACCTGGATTAAGGAGTGCGATGAGCGATGATATGCAAATTATATAAATAAATAAAAAACTTTCAGTTTTACGATTCTACAATATTTTTTGGATTGTGTAATTTGATTGGATGAAAAATGATGTAATAAAAACTTTTATTGAGACTTCGAAAGTTGAATTTGTGAACAATACTCTTCATCATCATCAGCCTTTAACAGTGCACTGCTGGAGTAGGCCTCTCCTTTGAAAGGAGGAATTGGCCTACTATAGGTACCGCGCTGGCCAAACGGGTTGGTACAGGGTTGTATCAAGTTTTCCTTCTCTTACACTTATATTCTCTACATTATATGCTACCTCTATCGGCTCTTACAACACCCACGGGATGATATGGGGTGGTGACATTCCGTATTCTTAATCCGTCACCACACGGACGAACAATACTCTTAATTAGGATATTTTTTGTTTTGGAATAATTACTTAAAGTTCACTTTTAATTACGTGTATTCTCTTGACATTCTGATGCCTATTATTTCAATTGATTTTTTTGAGACATTAATTACTCAGCGGTCGGTGATAATGAAGGTCGTCATCAGTTCAACTTAATAGGTTATGTTAGATTTGCTTGTGGCCATGAACACAAAAATAGGCGTCCTGAGAAGCAGGGATCCGTCAATTTAGCCTCGTAAACATCGCTGAAGTTCTGGTTTTTCGTTCTCGTCTTTTCTCTTTATGTTCCGTGGCGAACAATGGCGGTAGGGAGGAAGGCAAAGGAACACGTGACTTATTCAACCAATCAAAGTGTTTGGTTATTGCTTACTTATTATTTTACGCGTGAATTCGGTAAGTTAATCAATTTCCGAAAATCTGGGCGTAAAATAATACAATTTATCTCTCGTTTAGAATCCTACGAAAGATTATAAATTTGTATTATTTGCCGGTGACATATACATCCCATAAAGCATTTTGCGCAGAACTGTAATCGGGTTTGTTCGTTCCATGCTTTTGTCAATTAAGCCTTTGCCGACAAATATTACTGGAGAAAGAATACTAACAAAGTAGTTTAGTTAATTCCTAGAGAAAACGACAGGCATTTGCCTTGTATTACGAAGCTGAGGCATAACTTTAATTGTTATGAAATACGTGCTGGCATATGAACGACTTAAACGGAGCTTAGGATCAAAGCCAATAACATCAGTTCACAACTCAAATTCACGACGGCTAACATGGCAGACCTAATGACCCTTTGAAAAACACAACAAAATAAAGCTATCCTGGCCGGATAACGTAGGGCAACATTTTCGTATTTTAATTATCCTTTTAACCCTGGGATAATTTTTTTATAATGGTGGACTTAGGTGTCGTATCACATTAAAGTCAAAACATAAAAGAGGGACTGTCTGGATAGGCAAGCGCATACCGTCGTATAATGTTATTACCGGGATTTGAATCGGGATTTAATTCCTGTGTACCGGTCCCACAATACGCTGATATTGTTCTGATGTAAAATATTTTAGTATCACGATGCGCCAATGGAAATAGCTTCATTTGCGATTGTCTGATATTGAATTTTGTGAGAATCCAACATTACCAGTAGAGAGTTATGCAATTAAAGCTTCATATCTTTATTGAATACAGATAATTTTACCTATTTTTTAAGTTAGATAAACCTTTTAAGTACTCCTTTTAAGTAAGTAGTCTCCTTATCACAAATTTGGAATTAATATTAAGTTGAATAATTTATCCTAGACTGAATTCAAAAACGAAAAAGCAATAGAAAATAAAATAGGTGTTATTTTTAAGTTCATGTTTTGTTTATTTAAAGTATATACTTCTTTATGTATTTGGAATGGCAGCGATAGCCGAGTGGAGACACCAACAGACTGCCATGCTGAGGCTATCGGGTTCGAATCCACGCCGCGCACCACTGACTTTTCAGAGCTATGTGCGTATTGAACAGTTAATCATTGTTAATCATTGTCTTGCCCTGGTCCCAATTTATTTGGGTTCTGCGCAGTATGTCCTTCTCTTCCATACTTCTCTGTCACCAGTCATCCGATCAATTACCCCTTTCTCTTTCATATCCATCCTCACACAGTCCATCCATCTTTTCCTTGACCGTCCTCTCCCTTTTCGTCCTTCTACATGCATATTCATCACTTTTTTACCTACATACATCTCATCTCTCCGCATAATATGTCCATTCCAGGCCAATCGACTCCCTTTTACTTTTTCATCAATGGGCGCCACTTTCATACTACCTCTAACGTAATCATTCCTAATTCTGTCCATTCTTGTCACTCCACACATCCATCGTAACATTCTCATCTCTGCCACATGCAATCGTTTCTCATCCATCTTTTTTGTAGCCCAACACTCAGCTCCATACAGTACGACAGGCCTTATAACCGACTTATACATGCAGCCCTTTAATTTCACAGGCATTATGTGGTCGCATATTATGCCTGAGACCTGTCGCCATTTCATCCATCCTGCGTTGATTCTTTGCCTAACATCCCGATCAATTTCGCCATCATCTTGCAGGAGTGAACCTAGGTAGCGGAAATCGGAGCTTACTGGTAGAAGTGTACCGCCGAGTGTAACCGGTATAGGACTGGAGAGACCGCCTAAGTCACATAACATATATTCTGTTTTGGTTCTGCTAATTCTCAGGCCTACATTCTCCAATCTCTGCCGCTACTCCTCCAGCTTGCTCTGCACCTTCTGTCCACTCTCTGCTACCAGGACGATGTCGTCGGCAAACAGCATGCACCAGGGTGCCTCTTCCTGTATGTCCGATGATATAGCATCCATAATTAACAGAAAGAGGTAGGGGCTAAGGGCCGACCCTTGGTGCAAGCCTACGGCCACATCGAATCTAGCTGTGATACCATCTGCGGATCGGACTTGCATTCGGCATTCAGCGTACATGGCTTGAATCAACAGTTTTCCCAGGCACTCCTTTCTTCTTCAGGGCCCACCATACGACTTCACGAGGTACTCGGTCATATGCCTTTTCAAGGTCGACGAACACCCTGTGCAAGTTTTTAACAGTTAATAATGTCTTTAAAAAAATGCTCCGCGTGTTCCTAAGTTCAATCCAATACACAAAAGAAACTACAAAAGATAGCTGCGAACTTACCTACTACTTTTATGTATGTAGGTTGTAAAACTCAAGAGAGTATTACCGTAAAATCATACTCGTAAGTATCTGCTTGAGCGTGTATTGTACAAGCTATAGTGTTCTGGACATCGCCACTTTCGGAGGTCATAAGGACCCTGATAAAGAAAGCAACGGCATGATTTTACTGCTTACAGCCGGATAGAATAGACGTGTAATGTGTTTCCATTCAAATGGTGCTCCTCCTTGCTACATAAACGTTCCGAAACCTTTTTATTGACCTCTGTTGTTAGAATCAACCACTTAAAACGTAATGGATTTTCTTTAACACGGACGTGCATTAAGGCTATTTATTTCCAATCCCAAGTCTTCAAGACGCACATTCACATTAAATTTCTCGCTAAATAGGCATTAAAGCACAATTCGCGCAAACTTTTAGCTAAGTTATGAGCTATACGTATCCGTTGAAGCAATTTACAAAATTGTTCTTATAGGTATTCAAGTTCCAAGTTCTTGCAGGATACCTTTTTATTAACGTTGCGTTGTTTTTAAATGAGTTACGCATACCCTTTAATTCACAGGGAGAATGTGGGGTTATGTCGGGCTCCCCCGGCGGTTTTTGGCATACAGACTAAAACCTCACGGAGTGCCTACTCATCGTTTTATGGGTGGATCCCCGGAAAACTTTCGCACTTTTCGGCAAACCACCCTGTCTTGCGGGATACCTGCTCTAACTTCACTTGTTATACCCGAGAATAATGATCAATATTTGAAAAAGTTCACCACTTTTAAACGATCGCGAAAAACTAGTTTATTGTTCGAATAGCTAACCGTATATTTTCCAGCCTAGAAGTTGAAAACATTATTTACTGCAAACACGTTGTTAGACCCACTCTCGCTCACAAAAGTTAATATCGTATATTTCAATATACATATCAAATATTACTGAGCTGTATAAGATAAAGATCCGTGCGTGCCGTATAAATTCGATAGGTAGTTTATTACCATTTTCGAGTTTAGCGATTTGTGGACTAGCTGGTTTACTTTACGGTTCCGCAATAAAAAGTGGGTGGTAACATACTTATAGTTTCTGAAACAGAAGCACCCATAACCAGTGCGTGTTGAGCTTTGTGCGCGAGTAGAATTCGATTTAATCGTTCTCATTTGCTAGGGATGTTAAGGGGGTCTAGTTTTGGATGCGTGCAGGACTGAATTATACCCACATCGTGGAGGGCAAAGGATTAGATACGACATTAGTAAAAAATTTACCGTTAATACTAATGTTCGCCTCCCAGGCGAACATGAGTTCAATAACTCGATACCTGAGTTTTCCCTGCTGAACCCATGATCACTCTCCACCGTGTCGTGGGGTGCACTATATTGGCACGAACGCACACCGCGATACATAGAGGTAATTTAAAAATATTCTTAAATAATCAACAGAACGCCGCCTCTCAGGCAATGATTAGTATTCTAGGGTTAACTACAAAAAAATGCCTCATATTTGATCACCTATAGGTACTACATGTGTTTCAGAATTAGTTTGAAGTAGGTATCGGGCTTATAACTCGGAATATACAGAAAATTCGAAAACTCTGTAAGAGTTTTGTCTGACGCAGGAATCGAACCCGGGATCTCCTAGTACCTACTTAAGTTTTTTTAAGATCAATATAACCGCGTTTCGGGCTAATATTTTTTTTTATCTTATCTTATCTCCCGGTCAGCAGACGCATTACGCTATCCATTAGACCACAGAAAAGTCAAGTTGATGAAACAACACACCCACATAATCAAACTAACAGGTTTGATGATAAAACACAAGAGCTGTATTCTACTTTTAAAATTACTCTACCTTGCCTAGAATGGAAATAGAACAAGAAAAACAGCTTGACGCCGCGACAGCTGGCATTTTAAGACACAGGGCTGTGACAGAGCTGCGCGTCACTGTCTACTTTCTTTTGTAATTTTTGTTCAGTGTTTCGGGCGCGAGAACCGTTATTTCTGGAGAATATTATACATAAATAACATGTTTGTGTGAGAAGTACTGACATTTTCATAGACTGGATTATAGTTTTTTGCAATGCTTATGATGAATATCAAAATTAAGCTCAGAATAAGTTTTCTTTTATTTGTATTTTTTAATTTTATAAAAATCAATAAAAAATTGCTAGAGTGTATAAACATTTAAAATGTGGCGACTAAAAAATGCCAGTAAGAAATAAAATAGTATTTATCAATTTATTTAACTCTCAATAGCAATAGTAATCTGCTTTGAGATGCTTATCTATCTTATCTACTTAAAATACCCACAATATACAAAGCTGCTTGTAACCAAAAAAATGGTAAACCAAGCTTTTTATCGGGAGCAAATAATCAGCTTAGTGGGGTAGAAGGTGAGCGGCGAGGTGTTAGTTACATCTGAAAGAGTTCCCATCGAAGGTTGTGTACACATGTACGCAAACATACACATATGTATAGCCAAGATCCAGTGTGAGAGAAAATATTCTCTAATATTATCACATGGATCACTTTATAGTTGTTCTGAGAGTTATACTAGAAAACACTCACCGAACACTTGTCTAAAAATATATATATACATTACTAGACGATGCCTGACGCTATGTCCGCACAATTTGTATACATTTAACGGATTTTTCTCAATTTCAAGTGAATTTTGAGATTGGGATATCACTTCTTAGTGCACACCTACGGTTTTCAAGGAATATACATGCCGAATTTCGATCTCTTGCGCCCAATAGTTTTGGCTGTGTCTGTCAGGCAGTCAGTGACGCAAGAATTTTGTATATACAGATAAGGTAATGATGTCCGGGAGATAAAGCAAACAGCAGCAAACAAGGTTTGAGAACCAGTTATTTAGATCACATGGGCGTAGTTTAAGGATGACACAAAGAAACAACGGTTTTCATATTTAGTTTAGAGGCGCTCTACTCACCGGCGTGGCGGCTGCAACTCGCAAGGCCGGGTCGTGGACGGGTTCAGCACTTTATGCCACTCGCAGACTGCGTGATTATGCATATGCCTAGAGTAATAGAGTGATGCAATTGCTCGAAGTTTCTTTGCACACTTATAAACTGCATCGCACAACTTTGGTGGACCAATGAAAGGCTTAGCCAATGTTCTTGTTTAGAAAGACATAGGATACTTTGATTGCATTTCTAGAACTTGCAAACATAATATGTGTAAGAGACCTTCTTTCACACATATGACGATTGCAAGATTTGGATTACGTCCTACAAAAATTGAGTCATCGCATTATTCAAATACCCAATGCAAAAACATTTTTATTTCAAACAGATGTAAAACATCTACGCTGTCCAAAACTGACGGCGCTTACCAATCAAATATTGAACACTTTAACCGAATATAATAAAAATACAAAAAGCATACTTTTCTACAGTTATAGGTCTTCAGCATCTGGTAAATCGAAGACTTTCTGAATACAATACATAGCTTCTGTAATCAGATATGCAAGGTAAGCAAGATAACTATCTTATCTATCTAATCACATAATCCAACAATTATGCTAATTTAATGTGATAGCCATTAATGTAATGACTACAGCTGTGCAGTTGATATCAATTTAGAGGATAAGTTCAGGCTTCATTAATACATTTACAACTAGCTGATCCTGAACAGCACTTTATTTTCTTTTAAACGTATAAATTCCAAAAGACATTGCCAAAATAAATCCAAGTGCAAAATCCAGTTTTCAACAAACAATTTAGCCAAATCAAAATAACAAGTAATTATTATAAGGCAATTCAATGATTTATAAATAAATTTTAATTATTTTCTCTAGTCCTTTCAGAAACTTTTATATGAATTCACGAAAGTAAATTGTCTATTTGATACATGCACATAAAACTGCATATACTGAATATTTTTCATATAACTCGCACCTTCATTCTACTGAACCACAAATTTATTTCTTGACTACGTTCTTAAAGAATTTCAGCAATACTGATAGCAGTAACTTATGTTATATAAACACCACGAGTACCTACAATATTATTTTTCATTTTAAAGACCACGACTTTTTGTGGTTGACGTAGTGGTTTAAGCGGCCGCCTCGCCGCTTGACACTGCGCCGAGTGTCGTGGGTTCGATTCTCACACGAGACAACACTTTGTGTGATCCATAAATTGTTGTTTAGAGTCTGGGTGTTTTTGTCCTTGTTAGATGTATGTTTGTAAAGTCCCCCGCGACACAGGATTTAGTCCTAATGCGGGAGTTGTCTTCTAAAAAGAAAAGAACAAGAAAGAAAGAGAAGGCTTGCGAACACAAAATACTAGCACAGGGAGAAAATTAAATTTATGGTATTATTGTGGTCTCTAATGAAAACTTTTACGAAATAGGTACCAACTTCACCATGTAGTCAATGCAAATCGTTTTAAGCCATTTTACGGTTACGGCAAGCTTGTTTAGCTTTCATGCTAATTTGCCACTATAATCTCTGAGTGCTAAATCCTGTCGTGTGTGGAGGGTAGCCTAGATAGCGTTGTTCCTACATATCATTCCTCGCACATGCCCCGAGCCCTGTGACTGAATATCAATGTTTCGGAATAAAAACCGCCATACGTAAGCTTGATAGTACGTGCTTCTTTATATTTCGAGTGCTTTTATTAATACTGTGAAAAGGTCTATTTTTAGTACGTAGTTGACTATGAGTGTGAGTTTCCTTTTCAAAAGCACTTATATTTTTAAGGATATAAGCTAACCGTTCGACGTCCGCACTAAGCCTTCAGAGTACCTTATATAATGTTTGATTGTAGCAATTCACATATCCTACTTAAGACTAATACAATTATTTGAAAAGCAAAGATTTTAAGCGCATAAAATCTATATATGAAAATGTCCAGCCATTGGGACAGTCACATTATAGATTTTTTCAAAGCAATGAGATAACTGCATTTAACAAAAACAAAAACTAAATGAAACGAACATTTCCATTTACGGTTGCAGAAAATATTTATATTTGTCGTACTGCAAGGGCACTTTCACCAACCGTTGATAAATTAAAAGGCTCTAATAAAACTCCATTATTTTTCCTATTTCTTCAGCCGTAAAGCTCAAAGCATTATTGCTTGGAAAATCTGTTTCAAATTTTTATATAATTAAAACTTGGGATTTGCAAACTCTTCGTTTGCAGAACGAATAATTCATAAGAAGGTTAATTAAATTGGTTCTTGCGCTGCGGTTGGGAGCATGTTATAAAATTGAATTACGAACATTATTCTAATCGTACATGTAGCTCAACTCAATATGGTTGCGAAAGTACCGTCATATTGTGTTAATATAATATGAATGACGGCGAGGTTTATTTTCGATTTTAATAAAGATTTAACTATTTCGCATAATATGTATGTAAGGGTAAGACCCATTAAATGTTACAAAATCTTAGAAAAGATATGAAAGTAGACCAAAAGCTTTTAGCAGGCGCTCAGGTTCTTAAAATTCGTTGTTGCCTATTTTTAGCGCTTGTTCGGTATACGACAGATTCTGGATTGGACAGTTTCGTGATTCGGCAGATTCCCAACTCGACAGATTCGTGGATTGGGCAGATTCTTAGATTTGACGGGTTGGCTATACGGCAGAAGTACAGTTGTAAATAAAATAGGGAGTGGAAACAAAAAAGGCATGCACCTGAAACTTTTAAAAGCACGGAATAAAAATATATATTTGTTACCAACGACACGACGTGACGACGTGATTTATTTGACATTCCCAACGATACCACTAATAGTGTTGAATATATTTCTGCTAAAATGATCTATTTTGCGAATGAACATAGGAATCTCCTTTAGCTATTATGTGCCACTAGTTTTACCACGGGTATAGGTACCTAAAATAAGTTTAAAAATAAATTGTGTAAAACAAATGAACGTCTACAAAACAAATACAAAGTGAACAACCATCGATAGGGCTTACAAAAAACAGGTGCATGCGATTTTCGACCTTATTGACAATGCATGACAGACTTTTTTTTGTATTTTCTTGCTTTCTGACATTGATACGTTAATAAAATTATAAATTCTGAGTTACGTCAATGAGGTCGAAAATCTGTTTTTTGTAAGCCCTATCGATGGCTGATCACTTTGTGATAGTCATTGGTTTTGTATACGTTAATTGTTTTTGCACAATTTCACAACTAATGAGTTTATGAGGATCCCCTGGGGATTGGGCTAAGAGATCCTGGTGGACAACATGCAAAGGTTTCACTTAATTAGTGTATTTATGAAAACTCCTTGAACGTCCAGTTATCTAGCAGGCCACTTTATTTATGTCATTGTCATTAAGCCTGTGTACGTCAATCAAATGCAGTACCCATCATTTATTTTCCTGATAAAATAATTGTTGTGAAATTCTATTATTACGGTTGAATATATTTAAATGAATCTTGCCGGTTCCAGCAGTGGTGAGATGAATTTAAAATTTATTTTAGGTGAACGGGGAAAGCCAGTAGTTTTACATGCCGGACATAGATATAATTTTGTTACAAAAAATAAAAGTGGTACCACAAACTGGCGATGTGTTAATAAGGCAGAATGTAGCACTTCCATTACATTGGATAAACAAAAATGAATTGTTAAAGAGTCCAATCATCTATGCATACCAGATTTTACTAAAAACGCGGTGGATAGTTTGATGGATCACTGTAAAACTTTAGTGTGCGAAAATATGGACACTATCGACTTAAATGATGAAGACAAACAAAAATTTCAGCAGATGAAAGATATTTTGTTTAAAGTTACATACATACATACATACATAAATATCGTCACGCCTTTTATCCCCGAAGGGGTAGGCAGAGGTGTATTTCTACACCCACTTTTCGCCAGATATACTTTAGTCCCACGTAATAAGGGGCGAGCCTATTGCCGTACCGGGCACATTTCCAGACTCCGTGCTGCTACTGAGAATTTCGGGACAGAAAAACCCAATAACACTGCCCGACCCAGGAATCGAACCCGGGACCTCCCGATTCCACGCGCACATTTATGCCGCGAGACCAACGAGGCAGTCGTATAGGGTTTGATGTCGAGTTTTCCGTCTCTACGCAAAGATGGTATTTGCATCGTGTTATCCCTTAGTCGCCTCTTACGACACCCACGGGAAGATAGAGGGTGGTGACACTTGTATTCTATGCCGTCAACCACACGGCAATTTAATAATCAAATTGTTTAAAGTTAGAAATGATTATTTGAAATTGAACACAAAAAGCTGTAATAATCTAAAATCTTTAAAAATACCGCATACACCTGTAGATGATTTCTTCTTATTTGATGATGGCATTGATAATAAAATATTATTGTTCGGGTCACCACTGGCGAAAGAATACTTGAAAAAATATAAGATTTTTTACGGCGACGGCACCTTTAAAATTTGCCCCAGTCCTTTTTACCAACTGTACAGTTTACATATAAATATTTCTCACGATGATAGCACCGTAACTTTTGTTCCTGTACTTTACGTTCTCCTGGCCAACAAAACGCAAGCGATCCACGAAAGATTGTTCACTATTATGAGAGACCATTTTTGCATGATAATAGAACAATACAAATGTGATTTTGAATTATCAACCATTAAAGCAATAAAATTAGTTTATCCTGGTGTAAAAGTAACTGGTTGCTATTTTCATTTTTGGAAAGCCTTACTTAAAAAGAGCCAAAAAATTGGTTTTGATAAGACTGAACACGGACTATTTATCATGCGTCTTTATATGGAACTGCCATTGCTGCCTCCGATTTTGATTTCAGAAGCCATATTAAGCATCCAAGAGTTGGCAAAAGATTCTAAGGAATTCAACGCATTTAGCAAGTATTCCTCAACACAGTGGACGGGTATATATACCGATAATGTTTTCACCTGTTACAAAGAAAATTTTAGAACTAATAACCCTATAAGGTTGGCATGGGCGCCTAAAAATAGATTTCCCATAAAGCCACCACTATACCTTTTTCTTCAATTATTAAAGAAAGAATCGCGTTTTCAAGACAGAAAGTTAAAAGAAGAACAAATTCGTTGTAAGCAGCGTGACAAAAAGTAATTGCAAAAAAATAATCAAATAGATAAAATTGTTACAGCGGCATTGAGGAACGAAATGAGCATAATCGACTGCTTAAAACGGTTGTGCAAAGTAAATTTTGTATTTAAAACACCTGAGAACATAAGTTTCTAAAGAATGTCACATACATCAAAATCGGTCCAGCCGTTTAGGAGGAGTTTTGTGACATAAACACGTACATTACAATTATATATATAATTATAAGGATATTTACATTCTTTAGAAACTTATGTTCTCAGGTTTCAAATGGATTTGCAAATGGTTTAGATTCACAAAAAAAAAAATTACACAGGACGACGTCTGTCGGGTCCGCTAGTGTAATATATAATGGGATTTATTTCATTGAATTATTTTACAACTTTATATATACAGTGTGATTCATAGCCCCCTGTCCGATCCCGAAACCACATATTACTGACTTGCTAGACATACTAGGAAAAAAAAATCCAGGTCTTCATAAAACATCACAATTTATTTCCTTAGTATAGTATTAACGAGAAACATTACCCCGAAATTAGGGAAAATTCCCTAAACTAGCAACACTCCACTCAGTGGCGGTATCCTTTATGATTCTATTAATTCTATTAAAATATTGTCGGCTTTTCGTGCCAAAGGGCATGCCACCTTTAAAATAGTGCAATTTTACCGTCAAACGAGCCGCTCGACACAATACCAAAACGCGGTAGAGATGTTTACGTTCGATAGCAGCTAATATCGATTTAATAAATTTTAACATGAAATGTGACACAACATTCATTTTTCAAAGAATTATTACATTAATGATATTACGATATCGCCACATTACGTAAACAACACTTAAATAATACTTTTGTTTTACAGAGCTTAGTAGATCATAGACAAAAGACTATGATCTACTAATTTCGGTAACCTATATCAAATAAAAAGTTACATCATTTTTATGTTATAACAATATTTTAAAAACTAACGACAATTTTGCGTTGGATACGTGCCCATCTCGTACGGGGACAATAATAACATATCGATAAAAACAGAACTCCAATAAATATCATTGGTTACATCCCTAGCTGGCTATTTTTTACGACTTTAATTTGCCTCCTGATCACTCAGTCTTGCCCTAGGATTATTTTCGTTCGGACTTCCGGAATAACTTATGTTGTGAAATAGTTACGTCGTCGGTTGTATTCAAACTCTGAATATTTTAACATTTCGATGTGTTTAGGTAGGAGTGAATGCAATTCATGCAGGTGAATGTAGTGATAAGGAGGAGCAGTTCGCTGGACCACCAGGTCTGTCAGTGCCTTTGGAGCGCGTTGTTCAACGGCTTCACTACCTCGTGAACTACAGTGTGCTAGTTAGTGTGCTTTCAAATAGGTACCTTTGATGAAAAGGTACCGTGAGTGTCTTAACCTTTACGGTCGACATGTGGAGCATGATCGTCGTACGCAGCTTACAAGTAAGTTGATGTTTGTCGGAATTAAAGGTAACCTGCCTAAGTAAGATTTAAAAAAATAGTAATTACCGTAAATACTGCAGCGCTCATAGCGTGACTAAGCTTTTGGATCGTGGTGGGTGCCCACGTACTTAGAAGGCACATAAAACTGAATCTAAGAATCGTAAGGCCATGTCGTAGGCCTTCGGATGATCTGAAATGTCTGAATACACGGACACCAAAGTTGGCTACGCACTCTTACGAAACAAACAAACAACGTAAACAATACCTTCCGTTTTATCTAATGCAATAAACCAGCTGTTGCAACAAACTCATAAATAAAATGGGTATACCTACCTACCTAAAATGATGGCACATGTAAAGTTGACGTTCGGCTTTTGTCAAAGGATTAGGCAACTAGACGCGGCCGCTGGCGGCGCCGGCCGATGCACTCAACGACCTTTTATGAACTTTAGGTAGATACCTAGTTATGACGATTTATGAGTCTTCAGTGTTGTCTGATGTGATATTATTTAAAGTGAATTAAATTTACCAGGGAAAAGTTTATCTTGAATTTCCATGAATTAATGACAAATACCTCATCATTTTACTCTACCCTACAACCCCTTCATTGATCGGACGGGGGGTTATGAAACACCCTGTATATCAGATTGAATTTTTGCTATAGAGAACATATTATGGGGGATTCTTAAAAACTTTGTTGCTGTGAAACGTTGATCAAAATATGACGAAAATTTAAAATCAAGTATAAAAAGTATAGCTCACCCGCCGTCGTGAAATATAACAACTGAAAACAACAGCCTTTTAACACTACTGACAGGAATATTTTAGAAATAGCTTGGTTGACAAATGAACGTGTCTACAAAACAAATGAACGTCCACAAAACAAATGACTAGAGAAAGTGATCAGCCATTGATAGTGCTTACAAAAAACAGGTGCATGCGATTTTCAACCTTATTTACATTACTGAGAATTTATCATTTTATTAACGTATTAATGTCAGAAAGCAAGAAAATACCAAAAATCAACTCGTCATGAATTGTTCATTTTTTGTAAGCACTGTTGATGGCTGATCACTTTCTGATAGTCATTTGTTTTGTAGACGTTCATTTGTTTTGTAGACGTTCATTTATTTTGTAGACGTTCATTTGTTTTACACCATTTTTTTTTCATACTTATTTATACAGGAAACAGAATTATTAATTAATGACATAACAATAGCTATTTTTTAAGAAATGGTTAAATAATTTTCTGGAAATAAAAATAACCTATGTGATATTGTCTTATCATATTTAGTGCACGACTGTACATTTTCTGCCGTATAGCGAAACCGTCGAGTCCAAGAATCTGCCCAATCAACGAATCTGTTGAGTTGGGAATCTGCCGAATCACGAATCTGTCCAAATCCAGAATCTGTCGTATACCCAACAAGCGGTCGCTTGTTCGGTATACGTCAGATTCTGGATTGGACAGAAAATAAAATAGATAAAATGGTACAGGATTTTTGTTATCAATATTATCACTTAGCGAATGTTAAACTTTTATGCTGCAGGAATAGCGTTGAGGTCCAGCGGTCTACTTGCCGTTTAGCACAGAGTTGAGTGCTGTAGATTGATTCTAAACTTTGGGTTAGGTTTTACAGTACCTATGCTTCGTGGCTTTTGTTATATTAAATGCAGCATATCTGCAAAGCATTCAAATGCGTCTTTCTCTTTTCATTCGAGTATTGTATTTGGTTAATCTTATAGTTTATTAGTGTGTTGTTTCACACTCTAAAACTACATGTAAAAAGTCAGAAGGAGTAAAAAGCACATGCATTACATATTTTCAATTATATTGTTCATTCACACATACTATATTTAAAATTATTTTATTACATGTTTTGACATCAAGCAAATTCCAAGACTTCAAAATCATTAAATCCTTTTTATCTTTTCGCACCCAAAAACAACTCAACGCAGGTAGGCATATGAAGGTTGTATATTTGGTGAACGGATCAAGGAGTATTAATATAAATATTTAATATGATATAGTATTTATTGGTATCTTGTATAATAATGTAAATAGTTAATGTTTGTTTATATAAATATGTGTATGTATTGTGTAAATATATAAATCGTAAATAAATGAACAAATATATTTATAAAATGAAATGAAATATACACTATAGATAAATGTGTGTGAGGTATCCCACATCACCCCCCTCCAGAGACCGTCAAGGGCGATAAAAATCGAGAAATCTGACACGACGACCAGAGCGAGTCTGATAATTAATTATGATATCAGTTGGGTCATTGTCGTTATGGTCAGTTTGTTTGTCAGTCAGTACATACGCAGGATTTAACCGGTCAATAGAAACAGTAACTTCTTTACCATTAAATAAAATTTTAAATACCTTGTCACCCTTGCTAAGTACTTTATCCGCTTGACCGCGCACAAGTGATTATTCTCCCTTTTTCGAAATGCCGTAGACCGCGCACAAGTGACTATTTTCCCTTTTTGGTTACAGCGCTATACTCGGTCTGAATTTACTGTTTCTTTCTATAACGTAATGTTTTAAATTCTTTTTCTCTATTCTATTCAAATCATTGAACATTTCTTCATGCTAAAAATACGAAGCGAGTCTTATAATCGTTAACCCGGAACGAAAAAATAATGTCAAATGCCACTCTTTGTTTCGCGCGCTCCGTGATTACGTGCTTATCGTATGCGTGTAATTAAATATTTTTATACTATGACACATGTTTTTTTTTTATTTAATTCGGTGTAGATAGAATCCCTCTACAGTTAAAACTCTATAAAATATGTATGTCATCGATTTACTTTTTAAAATAATCCTGTTTAAAATACACAAAATGTTTTTTTCAACGATAGTCAATTTTCGCTGCCAAGTATAATAAATTAGAAACTAAATATCAACAAAAAATTCATACGACTTGAAAGAGTCACTTATAAGGTTGAAGAAAAACATCACTTCAACTTACTCATGTTACCGACTTATCAACAATAATGTTTATGTTAGCGCGCCCATCTGGCGAGCGGCGGCGCGACATTTTGTTTAGAACGTGAGCGGTCAAGTGAAGTCGGCGAATTGGCGCTAGCGGTCAAGCGGTTATGAGGGCCAGTATATGCCGGTTGTAGGGAAGCACGCGACGCATCTTCCCGGAGGAATACGTGGTTGCTGGTAGCTAAATCTTTGACGATAAAGATGTTTTCCCTATGGTGACGCGCCGCGGGCACGGGCTATAATTTTCGGGCAAATGACCGAATCCTGGCTATAAATTCTATGGGGTCGGTTGAACCGCATTGACTAGGAGTGAAAATTTTTTCGGGTAACCTTAGTGGCTCGCCGTACAATAATTGGGCTGAAGAGGCCTGCAGATAATTTTTAAATGCACTCCGCACGCCAAACAGAACCAACGGTAATGACTTTGTCCACTTCTCATTCGCATGGCAAACGATAGAAGCTTTCAGCTGCCTGTGGAAGCGTTCAAAGAGACCGTTACAAGCTGGTCGATATGCTGTAGTTCGCTTATGTTGAAATCCAGCTATTTTTGATAATTGTTCGAACAGAACCGATTCGAACTGACGCCCTCTGTCCATAAAAATAGTTTGAGGACAACCAAAGCGGGATACCCACCCTGACAGTAATGCTTTAGCCACTGTCTCGGCAGTAATGTCGACGATTGGGATAACTTCTGGCCATCTCGTGCATCGACGACAGCTGTCGAACAATATTTGTAGCCTTGTGACAGTGGTAATGGGCCTACAAGGTCAATATGAATGTTGGTAAATCTTGCACGGGGCAATTTAAATGTTTCTAAGGGAGCTGTTACATGGCGGCTTACTTTAACACGCTGACAAGAGAAACAAGATCGAGCCAATTCCCTACAGTCTTTCCTAACACCTAGCCAAACAAAACGCTCTGCTATTAATTTTGCAGTAGCTGAAACCGGGATGGCTAAGGGAATGGAGACTATCAAAAACTTGCTAACGTAGCATTGTTGGTACGAAGGGTCTGGGAGTCTGTGAACTTATATCGCAGTACAGAAAATTACAACTTCCAGGAACTCGGATTGTATCAAATTTCAATTTTTGTTTTTGTTTGTTTGTTTCTTGTTTGTTTTTCGAGTGAGTGTGTGGCCAACTCTAGTGTCGGAGTTTTTCACACCGCCCGAAGGCCTCCGACGTGGCCTAACGACTCTTATCCTAAGACAAGAACCGGGACCGACAGCTTTACGTGCCCTCCGAAGCACGGTAGCGCTCAGATGTGAATGCCACACTTGGTCACCCATCCAAGTGGCAACCTGTGCGAGCGTTGCTTAACTTTGCCGATCTGTTGCGAACGACAAGCTAAGTCTCGCTATGAGCGCTACCAAATTTCAATGATTTCAATGATGAGCCTCCTTCCTTCAGAAGATTTTGCAATTCTGGGTCAGCAATTTGACATTCCGCCAAACGGTCTAAACTCACAGGAGTCTGTAGCTCGTCCACACGAGATAAGGTGTCGGCCACGACATTATCTTTGCCGGATATATGCCTTATGGCGGTGGTAAATTGAGCTATATAGTCCAGGTGGCGGAATTACCTAGGTGAACAGATCTTTTTACGGTTGAGAAATGCAAAACTTAGTGGCTTATGATCAGTGTAAATTATAAAGTGCCTCGCCTCAAGCATATGATGGAAATATTTGATTGCCTCATATATGGCTAATAATTCCCTATCATACGGGGAGTATTTAGATTGAGTAGGGCTAAGTTTTCTAGAAAATAATGCCAAAGGTTACCAGCCATTAGAATGTAGTTGCTGTAATACTGCAACAATCGCTGTGTCCGATGCGTCGGTTACTAATGCGAGTTTGGCACTGCAGTCGGGATAAGCTAGTAAAGCGGCTTCAGCTAGGTTTGCCTTGCATGCATCAAACGCCTGCAGTGTTTAACCTGAAATATTAATAAAGTGAGAACCTTTAACATTCCCCTCCAGAAGCTTATGAAGCGAGGCTTGAATTTGGGCTGCCTTAGGAAGAAATCGGAGATAAAAGTTAATCATATTTCTGGTAGCGCCATCTACCTTCCTATCTACAACTAATCGCATCAACATGAATCGTTCCACGCTTGTCTAGTGCGAGCGATATCATATTTCCGTCCCGCTCTCTCCCACTCCCTGGAAGAGGCACTGCCTTGCGCCTGATTCGTCGACGCGATTCGTCGACGCGAGAAAACAGTCTCGAACATTCTGCTCGCTAAGAACGCCGTCTCGATACCGCTCCGCGCCGCGCCGCTGTATGTGATTTTGCCGCTTCCACCAAGGAAAACCCGCTCGTGAGTGCTAGTGAAAACAAGCAGCTGCATCGCGAAACCACCAGGAGGACAAGAAACGAAGAAGGCTGAATAAGGTAAGTGCCTTCCATCCTGGAAATATCCTATACCCGTATCCATCTCCTCTTCCCTTATTCCTTTCCAGGCGGCGAAGAACTGCTATCCTCTGAATACAGTCCATTTCCTTCTCCAAGTCGCCTACTCTAATCGGTTTCGGTGTAACGCCATTCCATTTTTTTGATCCATACGAGTCGGATTCGTTTACGTTTTATACGTTATACCGCTATACCTAGGCAGTTATAGCACCTAGCTATACTCCTAATATATTCACATAACCGTCACATGGTTATTTCCGCCCGCATTAGTAGGTAAACTTTTATGTAGCTACCTGCTTATTAAATTATTATTTCTGCAACTATCATAGTTGTCTTATAAATCTCATATTTCAATCAACTTTTATTTCCTCAGCTCTAAAGTGTTGCCTACTTAGGTAAAATAATAGATACATTAGATATTCTTATTTTGTTTCGTTCTCATTAGCTTATACTTACGTAAGCATGTCACAACAAAAGAAGTCACGCGTGTCGGAAGACAAAGAGATGACAATCTTAGAAGCAAAACGCAATATTTTATTTGAGCGCATTCAAAATATCTATGAAAGATCAAAAACCGCATCGATGTCTGACAGTAATAGCGAAGCATTTCTCAGTTATTGTACAACAGTAGATAGTATTCGAACAGATTTTCATAAGTTGTTAGACGATTATAACGCAAGATTACTTTCTATCAATCTTGATGAAAAACCGAACTATCAGGCGTATACCTCATTCGAAGATCTTTATTGTATTATTAAGCGTATACAATCGCAATTGGAGGGTAAATGTTCGGCAGAGCCCGTTGCCCGCAAACCGAGATTACCGCCAATCGAGATATTGTCGTTTGACGGAGATATACGAAATTGGCCGTTATTCTATGCAAGTTTTAAGTATACAGTGCACGATAATGGTTCTCTGACAGATGCTGACAGGTTGTACTATTTAATAGATAAACTGTCACCGAAGGCCCAGTCCGTATTTGCAGGTGTCACACCCAGTGCTGAGAATTATCAGGTCATATTTCAGTCACTACTTGACAGATATCAAGACACGCGCGTCCTAGCGTCTACGTACTTTGACCAAGCTTTAAATCTCAAACTGTCCGGCAACGCGTCTGTCTCGAATTTCCAGCTGTTTATTGATAACTTCGTAACCGCGGTTAATTCTCTTAGGAATTTAAAATAAGAAGATCTTTCCGACTTTATGTTGCTTCAACTCGCTTTAAAAAAGTTTGACACTGATACAATTCGCGCATTCGAGATGACGGAACGCAATAATAGAATACCTACACTAGATAGTTTTATTTCGTTCATAAAAGATCAGTGTCGAATATTTCATAATACGCAGTCTGGTTCACCTGGCCCGTCTAACACTAACAACAACAAACAAAGGTTGAATAAATCGCGAAATAGTAATAATAACTCAGTCCCTAATCCACAATCTTACGTAACATGTTCGGAATCTAATAGTAATAATTCACAGAAGTGTCTGTGCAGTAATATAGTGCACGACCATTACTATAAGTGTCCCACCTTTAATGAACTAAATCCAATTGCTCGTTTTAAAAGCGTAAAAGATAACAAAGCTTGCATTAATTGCTTAAGCATAAAACATAAAACGAGTAATTGTTCCAGTAGAACGAGATGTCGCACGTGTAAACAAAAACATCACACACTGTTACATTTTGATAAAAATAACCGGTTGTTAAGTCAAGCCGATAACCTTGACACACTCACGCAAGTGCAGAACACGGTAGCTGCGCCTTCCACGCCTCGCAATAATGAGATATCGTTGTGTACGACATCCATTGCGCGGGCGGCACGCACGCGCGGACGGCCTTCGCGCGCTTGTAGTGATCAGAGCAGTGCTAGGCCGCCATGTATGGCGTCTAAGACTGTTCTGTTAGCGACAGCGCAAGTTATCATATATGATGTCAATGGGTCGCCGCACATGGTACGTTGTCTGCTAGATAGCGCATCTCAGACCAATTTAATAACGTTAGAATTGTTCAAACGCCTCGGATTATGGAATAACTTTAAAAATACGAACTCAATAATCAAAGGGATAGGCGGATCAGAAAGGCATTGCAGGGGTTCCGTAGATGTTAAAATACATTCGCGTTTTGATAGGAATATTAATTTTAACATTTCTTCGCTTATCGTGGAGCGTATCACGGACGCATTACCGAACGCTAATGTGGACGTGTCGCTCCTCACACATCTCGAGTCACTACCACTAGCGGATTCGGAGTTTGCGAATCCGGCAGACATTGATCTTTTGATCGGAGCTTCAATATTTCCGCACTTGCTACTAACTAACATAGTTCGTAGTGAGCGATTTGATTTACCGCCCGCTATTGAGACGGTACTTGGGTATGTGATTATGGGTACCGTACCTACGTTACATACTTCTCATTGTATTACGTCTTGTTGTTGTTCTGCTCTTCAAGAGATCAAGGTGGGTGCTAAAACTGTGTGTAAGATAAAGCACTAATTAGCTATGCTATGCTATGCTATGCTATGCTATGCTACGCCATGCTATGCTATGCTACGCTATGCTATGCTAAGCTACGCTACGCTACACTATACTATACTACACATCCGCT
Organism: Euclidia mi; assembly: GCA_944739405.2. Lineage (NCBI taxonomy): Eukaryota > Metazoa > Arthropoda > Insecta > Lepidoptera > Erebidae > Euclidia > Euclidia mi. The sequence continues at coordinate 58,353,605 of OX123182.2, forward strand.
TTGTATATAGATGACATTGCCTAATGTCATACCCGCTCCGCTAGCAATTTCGCTTTGTGAAGAGCTTATTCAGCTTTTCAAGCGAGGCCAGTTTGATCTTGTCAAATGGACAAGCAACTCTTAGGAGGTTCTCGCACGCATACCAGATTCTCATAAAGCTTCTCCAGACATTGAGTTTGAGAAGTCTGTACCGCATAAGGTTCTCGGTTTACGCTGGGACAAATCCTGTGATAGTTTTCGGTTTGACGTCTCACCACCAGATGATAAGTGCACCAAACGCACTATGCTGTCCACAGTGGCTCGACTATGGGACATAATGGGTTTTGTGGCTCCCACAATTTTGTACGCCAAGCTCTTCATCAAAGAGCTTTGGCTATCAAAGTGTGAGTGGGATGAAACACCCCCTGACCATATTGTCGCCGCTTGGGGCCAGTTTTGTATTGAGCTTACCGCGCTCAATCAAGTTACTATTCCGCGTCATCTGGGGTTGGTAGATGGATGTACCGTCAACTTAATAGGTTTCGCTGACGCCAGCGAGCGTGCTTACGGCGGAGTCGTATATCTGCAAGTCCGCATTGGTTCTAACTACTCGGTGCAGTTAGTTTGTGCCAAGTCTAAGGTCTCGCCTGTTGAAACCATTTCGGTTGCGAGACTGGAATTGTGCGCGGCTCATCTCCTGTCTCAGTTGCTCCACAAGGTTCAAGACACAGTTTTGCCCCACTACTCTATTAATAAATATACGCATTTTCCGACTCCAAGGTAGTGCTCGCTTGGATTTATTCTTCTCCTCACCGCTGGCAGACTTTGTCGCCAACCGCGTTAGTAAATTGATTGAACTTGTTCCCGCTACTTGTTTCAAACACGTCGCGGGTTATCGTACTCGTCTTCAGGAAGAACTCTCCATAGATCATATTGACTGGAAGTTTATTCCACCAGCATCACCACATTTCGGTGGATGTTGGGCAAGCATGGTCAAAGTAATTAAAACGCATCTCTTCAAAGTTATAGGTCAACAGATCCTCTCTTACGAAGAGCCTTTAACTGTCCTTGCACAAGTCGAGGCACTGATCAACTCGCGTCCGCTTCCAACTCAGTGAGATCTAGCCTGAGGTTGGACCTACCTCTTAGTTTAAGTATTTAGTTAGTAGTTTTCGCTATTATTGCGTTGGTAGTTTTCGCTAAAGTTAATTTAGATTAATTTATTGTCATATCGCTGTCTTAGCCTATTGATGGGTTATGCGGTAGTACACCCAACGTAGCTAAGTTCAATTCTATTTTCTTTAAAGGCAACCCTTTAGGGCCGGGGGGATATGGTAGCGCCATCTACCTTTCTATCTACAACTAATCGCATCAACATGAATCGTTCCACGCTTGTCTAGTGCAAGCGATATCATATTTCCGTCCCGCTCTCTCCCACTCCCTGGAAGAGGCACTGCCTTGCGCCTGATTCGTCGACGCGATTCGTCGACGCGAGAAAACAGTCTCGAACATTCTGCTCGCTAAGAACGCCGTCTCGATACCGCTCCGCGCCGCGCCGCTGTATGTGATTTTGCCGCTTCCACCAAGGAAAACCCGCTCGTGAGTGCTAGTGAAAACAAGCAGCTGCATCGCGAAACCACCAGGAGGACAAGAAACGAAGAAGGCTGAATAAGGTAAGTGCCTTCCATCCTGGAAATATCCTATACCCGTATCCATCTCCTCTTCCCTTATTCCTTTCCAGGCGGCGAAGAACCGCTATCCTCCGAATACAGTCCATTTCCTTCTCCAAGTCGCCTACTCTAATCGGTTTCGGTGTATCGCCGAACCAATTTCAATTCAATTCATTTATTCAGTAACAATGTGTACATTGTGTTTGAATATAATTATAGGTAGATACATTAGATAAAAAAAAAACATCAGTATAAGTAATGATAACAATATTAGAAAAAAGACAATAGCAAAAAGATATCGACTAATATTCAATTTCACAAAAACGTCAACAAGGAAACGTCTAAGTTGGCGAACGTCTTTGGGTAGAGGGAAGCTCTTGATAGCTTCAACCTTTGCGTCAAGAGGTTTGGTGCCTTTCTCCGTAATGCTGTAACCTAATAATGATACTTTGGATGCACTAAAGACACATTTCGACGTGTTTATAACCATGACGAAGTCCCTCATCCTGCTGAAAAGGATACGGAGGTGCCTTTCGTGATCGACCTGGCTTTGGGAGAATACTAAAAATCATCGATATAGGTATAGCAGAAATCGAGTCCCCAGGTCATTTCATCAACAAAACGCTGAAAAGTCTGACCTGCGTTACGTAGACTGAACATCATATACGGAAATTCGTATAAACCGAAGGGTGTCGTGATGGCCGTCTTCGGAATATCCTCTACGCTGACAGGTATTTGATTAAATTCCTTTACCAGGTCAATCGTGCTGAAAACTTTGCAACCTGAAATGAATGGGCAAAGTCATGTATATGTTTAATCGGATACCTGTCAGGGATGGTCCTCACGTTGAGCATTCGGTAATCTCTGCAGGGTCGCTAGCCGTTGTTCTTCTTCGAAGCTAGATGAAGGGGAGATGACCAGGGGCTCTCGGAAGGCCTAGCGGTTCCGTTGGCTAACATAAGCTGAAATTCCTGCTTAGGAATTTTTAATTTATCTGGCGCTAAACGCCTGGATGAGCAAGCTACTGGAGGGCCTGGTGTCGTGCGTATATGGTGTACGGTGTTGTGTGGTGTCTTGCGTTGTGTACCGGCTGGTCGAGTGATCTCAGGAAACCTTAATTTTCAGGTTTGACAAAAATAACAGCATGAATAATATTTTAAAAAATCACGTCGGGGACACCAGTATAATTTATTAGTGTGTTGTTTTACACACTAAAACTACATGTAAAAATTCAGAAGGAGTAAAAAGCACAGGCATTACATATTTCCAATTATATTGTTCATTCACACATATTCACATCTTGATTGGTGGGTAGTTGAGTAAACACCTAGTCTTAAAATAGCTGTTATAAAAATTTTAAATAAAATAGTTTTAATATAGTATTAATATATTTAATGACTTATAAATACAGTTGAGGTTGAATACCTGCCAGTCAAGTGTTATCTTCGCATAAGCACAGCATTTATAGCACTAGCACATACACATACTTGCTGCAGCATATCAGTATGGAATCTATCCACAACATCCAGCAGTATTTCGAGGAACGCATGGCCAAGTTTGAGGCGGATCTCCTTAAGAAGAGTTCTACTGGCGCGGGTGACTTGGCAGAGGAATTCGGGGCCTTCAAGGACTTTATAATTCAAACATTGAAATCCTTTTCACAACAACTGGAGTCTGTCATCCGCACAGTGGACGGTATGGAGACACGTAGCCGGCGAAATATGATTCTCTTGCACGGTGTTGGGGAGGAGAAAAACGAGGATACAGCTCAGATGGTCGTCCAAGTGGTGAAGCAACAGCTGAAGATTGATGCGTTCACTATAGCCGATATTAAACGATGTCACAGAATGGGCCGTCATCAATCAAGTAAGCCCAGAACCATCGTCGTCAAGTTACAGAGCACATCAGTGCGAGACAGCATTTGGTTCGCCAAAACCAAGTTAAAAGGATCTGGTTTAACGCTGTCCGAGTTTCTGACCCGAACGCGACATACAACGTTCATGGCAGCGCGGGAGAAGTTTGGCGTGACGAAGTGCTGGACCAGGGAGGGCTCTGTATTCGTCCTTGGCGCGGATGGTCAGCGGCATCGGGTTCTGTGCTTGGGCGACCTCGACAGGATCAAAGGCGCTGATCCAGAGAAGCCTGCCACGAAGACTACCGCTGCGAAAACCAAGCGGTCGGCGGCTTCGAAAAAATAGGTTCCCATTCATTTATTTACGTGACTAGGTGAATTTACATTATTTTCTATTTTTTTCATTGTTACTACCTTCTTCTTACCTAATAATTCTATCTAATATCATATCACAATGTTTATTTTCTTGACTTTGACAGACAAGCTTGACATAACAACTGTCAAAAAGTTACAAAGTGACACGGACGTGTTTGTGTGTATCTCGTTTTCTAAAATCTAAAAACAAAGTAATACTGTGTGTTTTGAACTGTGTTTGAAACTATTGTGTGAATTAAATCAAGTGCTACAAACTGTGTTAAAATCACTGCATTACGGACACTGAGTGTAATAAAATTGTGAAAAACCAAATAAACTTACACCGAGAAATCAAGTGATGTGGGTATTTTGCAAATGAACTAACATCTTATCAAATAACATACACGTTTAAATAAAATAAAATTCAAAACTCTTGCTCATTAACATAACAGTCGTTACCTTATAGTGAACCGATATTTCAACGCAAAGTTCTAAGTGTTCACGGCGCGCGGCGTACTGGACTGTGAATGTAATGGGCGGTTAAGGGTTGACGCAAGTTCGAACCCTTCCTGACCTAAGAACTTTTTGAACATATTTTTGGATCAAGAAACAAGCTGCCGAATTCTATACATAAAAGTCATCAATATTTTCGAGGCCTGAAGGGTTTTCTTTTTTTTAAATCTATTTTTCTGCGAAATTTTGTACCTCATCATAATACTCCGCCTCAAGATGCGTTGTCAAGGGTGCACGAATGATATAAGCGACTCTAAATTTCTGTAGTGCAACGCTTGTTTGTCGGAATATTGCTACGAATGCCTAGGATTAACTGCTGAACATTGTAAAAATCTAGACTCTAAGCAAATAGCGTCGTTGAGCTGCCCGTATTGTCAGAATGTAACGACACGGAGAATTAACGATAACACACCGTGCCGCCAGCCTCGCCACTCTCAATCGCTCAACGAAACGATGTGTATGTCGCCTTGTAAGGGTAATATACCGTCGGGGCCGAATACAAGTATTGCTGATACATTTTCATCAGGCTCAAAGTTGCATAAAGAACCCGTTACCATGGAAAGTATAAGCAAGCTTTTTGACTTGAAACTCGCCCCCAACTCTGAAATCATGCTGAATCTTAGATCTGCGCTCAAGAAAGACCTAGAAAAGATGGTATCTGTGGAAGTCAACCGAGCTGTAGAGAAACTTAAAAGTGATTTCACCACTACAACCGATTTTATTGCAGCAGAACAGATGGATCTGAAATCTAATCTAAAGGAACGAGACACTCAAATGAAGCAATTGAAGAGTGAAGTTGCGAAGTCAAAATGTGTCATACAAAAGCTAGAAACCAGGTTGTCAAACATGGAGAAAATGTCACGAAATTTAAATATTGAAATACATGAAGTCCTTGAAAGCAGAAATGAAAACCTGATGGAACTTTTCTAGAAACTTTGTGAATGCTTGCAGGTCGTAATTCCTGATAGTGAGATAAGATCGTGTCGTCGTGTTGCCAAGATGGACTCAGCATCAAAACGTCCGCGTAACGTTTTAATAACTCTCTCTTCGCAAAGGTTGCGGGATCTCGTGTTGTCTTCTGTAACGCGTTTTAACAAGGCTCATGGTACAGAGAAGCTGGCAACTACTCATATTGGGTTACCAGGTGAAGCTCGACGTATTTACCTGTCAGAACATTTGTCGCCTGAAATTAAGGAATTGCATAGCAGTGCACGAAAGTTTTGCAAGGTCATGAAGTTCATGTTTGTTTGGGTACGCTTTGGGCAAATTTATATACGTAAGGATGAGAATAGCCCAGCTATACTTGTAAGAAATCTTGATACACTAAACAAATTAAAGTAAATTATAAACTGTATCTCCCTCTTTTGTCCAATTGTAATTTTTATATTTAGTACGTGAATGTGTCCAAAATGATGAATGTTTATTACCAAAATGTTAATAGAATAAGAAGTAAACTCACTCAGTTCTATTTAAGTGTATTAACCTGTAGTTTTGATATTGTTTGCCTCACGGAGACTAATCTTAATAAGGGTGTATTTGATAGTGAAGTTTTCGATGCTTGCTATAACGTCTTCAGACGGGATAGAGAAAGCATCACCTCGTCTAAATGCGAAGGGGGTGGAGTGCTTATCGCTACTCTAAAAAAATATCAAGTTATTCATAGGGCGTCTTGGCAAACTGGATTAGAGGATATCTGGATCACTTTAATTTCTAAAGAGCGCGATGTTCCATGTCTAAATGTTTGTGTTTGTTACTTACCACCAAACATAGAGCTTACAAAACTTGAACAATTCTACTTCAATTGTCAAAAAATTATGTTACATGACCATCCTAATGATAACTTTTTGTTAATTGGTGATTTTAACACCCCAGATTATATAATAAATTTTACTGTTGACCAAGAAAATGTCAAACTTTCGAAAAAGTTGTTATTACTGAATGAATTTACATCACTTTGCAACCTTCATCAACACAACGACATCACCAATGAGACGGGCCGTCTCTTAGACTTAGTTTTTTCGAATATGGACTGTATTAAGGTATTTGATACGACTCCCTTGAGTTTAGTAGATAAATATCACCCTGCTCTTTCTATCGAAGTAAAATTACCCCATAAATTAAAATTACTCACAAATTGCTCACGCAAAGTACTAATGTTCCCCAAATGCAATATAGAATCAATTAAGACAGAACTACAATCAACCTCTTGGCATGAACTATTATCTGAAACCGATGTTAACGCGTGTAGTGACATTTTTTATGAAATATTATGTGATATAATACACAAACACACACCGTTAAAGCACCTTAAACCTAGTACTTACCCACTCTGGTACAGTCAAAGCTTAATTAAATGTAACGAGGAAAAGAAAAAGTACCACAAGCTGTATAAAAGGTATGGTAATCCTCGCGATTATGATACTTTTTCTTTGCTTCGCAGTCGATGCCGCAGGTTAGCTAACAATTGTTATAACCGGTTTTTATCTTCAACAGAAGAATCTATTCCTAAAAACATCAAAATGTTTTGGAGATATGTACATAGTAAAAAGACAAATCAAACCTCAATACCAACCGCAATGTCAATGGATAACTCGTCTTCATCTGGTGGACAGAATATATGTGAACTCTTTTCTGTTTATTTTGGGTCAGTTTTTGAGTCGGAAAATAGTACGGATGCGCCTCAATCGTGCGATAATTATTTGAACGCTGCCGGTGTAGACTTCTGCGGCGCAAGCGTGCTGTCTTCTATCTCTTTTACAGATGAGGACGTGTTACTTAAGTTGAAGCACTTGGATGCAAGCAAGGGTGCAGGACCTGACTTGCTTCCACCTTCTTTTATTAAATCATGTGCAAAACAGCTATCAATTCCCCTTTCTATCATATATAATAGATCAATGATTTGATAGAGCGCCTGTCATGTCAGTGTCTTTTATATGCCGACGATTTAAAAATATTCACCAATATTATCTCCATAAAAGACTGTCAAAATTTGCAACAGGACCTTAATGTCCTCACTAATTGGTGTGACACAAATAAAATGTCCTTAAACATTAGCAAATGTTTTATAATATCGTTCTCTAATAAAAGGGATAAAATAATTAATAATTATAATATTAATGGACAGGTACTTAATCGATCCACCCTCGCTAATGACTTGGGCATTTTGTTCGATGACAGGCTCTCCTTCAGGCCTCATTACGAACATGTTATTTCTAAGGCAAACCAGCTACTCGGATTTGTTTTGCGAATAACCAAAGGCTTTAAACAATCTCGTAGTGTATGTTATCTTTATTTTGCTCTAGTTCGAAGCATTTTGGAATACGGTTCTCCAGTCTGGTCCCCTTATTATAAAGTCCACATTGACAATATAGAACGGGTTCAAAAAAGGTGTCTGAGAATGTTATGTGTGACGTCGTGCCTCGGCGCTTGCGAGCCCCACTACGATGACGCACTGCAGTGGGGAGCCTCACCCGCTTGCCGACCATATATATACCAGCGACACACGTGGTTGGGCCCTTTCTTCTGCTGGGAGACACGTCAAAGCTGAGTATTCATCCGTGGACCTGTGGAGTGTCAACCTACGACCTACGCCCTGGATACTTGTCTAGTCGGTTAACCTCAAGTGTCAGTTCTTTTATGTAATCAAAACCATTGTGAATCTGGAATATAACGCGAGTTTAATCTTTCCTGGTGATATTTTTTATTTATTTCCCGTAAGACAACCTAATCATCTCTTTTTAATTGCTCGGCGAGTGATCCACGTTGGGCCCCACGTTGGGCGCCAATGTCGCACAAGTGATTGATTTTCACGGGATAGCCGGGATCGATCACTCGCCGAGCAATTAAAAAGAGATGATTAGGTTGTCTTACGGGAAATAAATAAAAAATATCACCAGGAAAGATTAAACTCGCGTTATATTCCAGATTCACAATGGTTTTGATTACATAAAAGAACTGACATTTGAGGTTAACCGACTAGACAAGTATCCAGGGCGTAGGTCGTAGGTTGACACTCCACAGGTCCACGGATGAATACTCAGCTTTGACGTGTCTCCCAGCAGAAGAAAGGGCCCAACCACGTGTGTCGCTGGTATATATATGGTCGGCAAGCGGGTGAGGCTCCCCACTGCAGTGCGTCATCGTAGTGGGGCTCGCAAGCGCCGAGGCACGACGTCACATATGTTACCGTCAACAATTTGGTCGAACATACCATAGCTACGAACAAAGACTGTTAAAATTTAGAGTTCAATCATTGGAGATACGACGTAGGTACTTCGATTTCGTTTATTTATACAAAATAATTCATTCTGTTATAGACTCAACGGTGTTGTTAGCAAACATTTCCATAAATATTATAACAGTAAACGTAGAGCACAACGCGTTAATCTCTTTGCATTACAAACTTATAAAAACAATACATCTTACTACAACCCGCTGGCAAGGATGGTGCGACAATACAATGAATTGGTTACAAATAACTTGCACTTAGATATTTTCAATCCAAGATTCAATTCATACACAAATACTGTAAAAGATATCCTCTATCCTAAACAGTGACAGTCAAGGCATAGGAACTTACCTATTAATTTAATCTAATTAAAACTCATCAATTTACGATGTCGTATCATATCTCATTTAAGATTTATTCTTGATTTTTGGCACTGAAAATGTAAGTATTAATACTCAATACGTACGTATTTAGTCACCTAATGTAATTTAGATAATAAGTACTGTTTTTACTGTATGCACATATTTTTGAGTTGCAATCCAGAATCAGAACATTGTATATTTAATTTTTACTTTAATTGTTATTTGTCTTGTGCATCTAATAAATAAATAAATAACATACGTCAGTAATGTCACTCGTTCTTCTAACCTGTTAAATCTGTACTGCCTATCTGAAACAGGTTTTTTATCTCTCAGACTCTTATGATTAAATGTTTATTAAATTCACCTAGTCCGTATCATAAAATTCACTTTTTTTTTTCTCTTTCTTTTCTTTTCTTTTTAATTTTCTTTTTCTCAGTGCTGTAAAGCTGTGTTGTGTTGTGTTATTTTTCTTAGTGTAAGACGCAACTGGCGGGTGGACATTTGAGCATAAATAGCCTTACAATATATATATATTTTATTTAAGTATTAAAATCATAAATATATATTTATTTATTATTATAAGTATATATATACTAGGTATAGTTATATATATTATCTATTATAGTAGACATTATGCTAGATACAAATAGTGATAATGAAAGTTTTTTAACAGCTAGTAGTCATAATGACAGCTTCTCTAGTTTGCCTTCACTTGCAGAAATTCTCCAGTCTCAGTTTTCCGACGTCGCGGGGAACTTTAATGTAGTCCGTATAAATTCCCAAAGTATTCCAGCTCATTTCCCGGATATGCTGACTACCTTTGACTGTAAGAACATACATGCTATTCTCGTTTCAGAGTCATGGCTCAAACCATGCCTCCCATCAGCCTCATATTCTCTTCCGGGGTACCACCTAATTAGAAATGATCGTGCGGTTGGTGCTGGTGGCGGGGTTGCTATATACCTACGTGCTCAAATTCCTTACCGTATAGCAAGCATCTCGTCACAACCCCCACCCTCGAATGCCGGCGAGCATCTCTTTTTAGAAGTGGAACTAAATCGTACTAAAGTTCTTCTAGGTGTTTATTATTCTCCTTCGTTACGTTTAAATTATTTCCCTTTTTTTGAACATATCCTAGAAACTTTGGTACCTTCTTACAGTCACACAACTATAATGGGCGATTTTAACACCTGTCTCTTAAAACAGGATAGTCGTTCCACCATATTTGAGCGTATTTTAAATTCTAGTAATTTATCTATTCTTCCCCTTAATGCTACACATCATTTTCCAAACTCTATACCTTCTCTTCTTGATCTCATTTTCACTTCTTCCCCTACTTTTGTTTCCAAGCATGGTCAGTGCTCTGCAGATGCGTTCTCCTACCATGATTTAATATATATTTCCTATAAAATACGCCCACCAAAGGCAAAACCGAGAACTATTATGCAGCGCAATTTCGGGGGTATGGATCGGTTGAAGTTCTGCGCAGATGCCCGTAGCATTGATTGGTCTCCTATATTCTCATCAGACTGTGTAGATGACAAAGTACTAATACTTACAGATAAATTAACTCAGCTGTACGATAAGCATGCACCAATACGTGCCATTAAATTAAAATATCTACCTGCACCTTGGCTCACTGATGAAATCAAAATATTTATGTCTAAGAAAGCTGCTGCCAGGGCGAAATATAAATGTCGTCCAACCCCTGTGAATTTGGAAAAATACATTAGTGCCAGGAATCTCTGCAATAAGGTGTGTAGGAAAGCACAGCGCCACCATATTCACAAATCCGTTGAAAATGGAGATCCAGTTAAAATCTGGAAATTTCTGAGAACCTTGGGAGTTGGCAAATCACGCAATGACACAATCCCCAAAGATATAAATATCGATATAAGATCGCTTAACGCACATTTCACTGCTTCGTCCAACGTTGATGGGACAACAAAAACAAACACTTTACAAGGTCTTTCACGTATCCCAACTCCCAAATATTCCCCATTTGTTTTCGAGCAATTTTCCGGTTGTGATGTTAAAAAGAGCATAATTTCGATCTCATCCAATGCTGTTGGCAATGACTGTATCAGTCGAAACATGATCCTACCTATCCTTGATGAAATCCTGTCTGTCCTTTGTCATATCTTGAACTACTCTGTTACTAGCGGTGTCTTTCCATCAGCATGGAAAGATGCCCAAGTAATTCCGATACCTAAAAAATCCAAACCCTGTTCCTATACTGACTTCCGTCCAATATCCATACTACCCTTCCTTTCCAAAGTCCTTGAGCGTCTTGTACACGCACAACTCTCTTCTTTTCTTTCCAAGAATGCTCTCCTGAATCCTTTCAAATCCGGTTTTCGCCCTGGACATAGTACCACCACAGCATTGGTTCATATTACTGATGAGATAAGGCTGGGCATGGATGGTGGAAAACTCACGCTTCTCTCCTTACTTGATTTTAGTAATGCATTTAACACTGTGGATTTCCACATCCTGCTTGCCATACTCCGCTCTATTAACATATCTCCAACGGTAATTGACTGGTTTCGTAGTTATCTGTTTGGACGCCGACCGCGTATACGCGTTGATGAGTCGTACTCCTCATGGTGTAATACATCTGTCGGTGTACCGCAGGGTGGAGTGCTATCACCATTACTTTTCGCAATTTTCATAAATTCTATCTCCAAAAACTTACTTTCGTCCTACCACCTTTATGCAGATGATTTACAGATATATTCACAGGCACCACTTGGGACGATTTCAGAGGCGTTTACTAACATAAACTTGGATCTGGCGCAAATTTGTACGTGGAGCAGAAAGTATGGCCTAAAGGTGAACCCGTCAAAAACTCAAGTTATTCTGATCGGCAGTTCCAGGATAATTTCCAAGGTAAACTGGCCGCAGCTGCCTCAGATTGAGTTCGACGGTAAAATCTTAAGAATCTCAGATAGTGTAAAAAACCTAGGTATTTATCTGGATAAAACTTTATCATGGGGAATTCAAATACAGGAAACAAGTCGCAAACTGTTTGCCTCAGCAGGATCGTTGCGTAGGCTGCGGAACCTTCTTCCCACAACTACCAAGATTGCGCTTGCACAATCCTTGCTTCTCCCAATACTCGATTATGCCGATGTCAGCTATCCTGATCTTAATGAGGACCAACTTGATAAACTTGAGCGTCTCCAAAATTTCTGTATAAGATTCATTTTTGGTTTACGCAAATATGATCATGTATCTGAATTTCGATCTAGGCTCAAGTGGCTCCCAATTCGTCTTCGCCGGAATACCCATATTCTTATAGAGAGAGATTTGAGATATATTCTCATATCTCAAAGAACGTTTTAAGTTCCTCCATGACACACATTCAAGGACCTTGAGGTCGTCGGTGGATCTGAGACTGCAGATGCCAACCCATTCCACAAATTTCTACGACACATCCTTTGCTGTTCAAGCTGTACGTTTGTGGAATGCGCTTCCGGTTGAAGTTAGGCAAGCTAAATCACTCAATATATTTAAAAATGCATTAAATAAGCACTATTTGTCACTTTAATCTGTTATCTATAATTATGTATATAAGTATATGTTTTATAATGGAATTACATATACACACATCAACAAAGTCTAGGGATATCTTAATCCTAAATTATTTACGAGTTTATAGTTTAGAACCTTGTTAGTTTCCACAAAAAGTTTATATACAGATTAAAACCTCTTTTATTCTATTTTCAAAATTTGAACATGGAAAGAAAAAAAACAAAATAATAAACAAAATATGGCGGCAAATTTGCTAGTAATTCGTTACAATAAAGAAAGTTAAAACTGTTTTATTATAATTATTAATGAAAAGGGTTTTTAATTGTTTTTCTTTTTTAATTTAACGTGACGTACGAACTTTAAAAGTAATGTCACGTCGTCATTTGAGTCGAGATGAAATGTTACGAGCCGTGGGCATGTTAGAAAATGGTGCAATTCAACGCGTCGTTGCTGAGGCCCTACATACCAGTCAAAATGTGATATCAAGGTTGTGGTCACGTTATCGCAGTACTGGAGATGTGGCCGAACAGCACACAGGTAGATATCGTGTTACTACGCAGAGACAGGATCGATTTCTCCAAATGACCGCCAGAAGACAACCCAATATCACAGCGCTGCAACTAGTGCAAAGGCTCCAGGAGGACCACCAGCTGCTGGTAAGCGACCAAACCGTGCGAAGAAGGTTACATGAAGTTGATCTTCATGCTCGAAGACCATTGCGTGTTCCAGCATTGCGACGTGGCAATCGCGGTCGGCGGCTTTCGTGGGCTCGGGAGCATTTACCATGGAGTGACGAACAATGGTCTTTGGTCCTGTTCACCGATGAGTCCCGGTTTGGGTTTCACCCGGATTCATGAAGAACACGCGTTTGGAGAGCTCCAGGGAGAGTTAGCCGTCTACGGCACCCTCAGGAGGTCCACCCATACCAAGGCGGGACAATCATGGTGTGGGCAGGAATTCGTCTTGGCGGACGAACCCAACTCGTTTGGATCCAAGGCAGCATGACTGCACAAAAATACCACGAGGAGGTAGTAGAGCCCGTTATTGTCCCACACAGAACTCAAATAGGCCATGAATTTCTACTCATGCACGATAATGCTCCTTGCCATACGGCGCGGCTGGTATCGACCGCTCTCCGAGAGCACGATATTCAAGTTTTGGATTGGCCTGCACAGTCGCCCGACTTAAATCCTATCGAGCATGCCTGGGACATGTTACAACGAAAAGCTTTGAGAGATTTTCCACCAAATTTGACGACTGAACAACAACTTTACGAACACTTGCAAAGGACATGGGACCTCATACCGCAGCAAGACATTGACAATTTAATTTTAAGTATTAACAATCGATGTCGATGTGTAATCAATGTAAGAGGTGGCAACACTGATTATTAATGATTAGATTTTACAAGATTTTTTCCATTTTTATTAAAATTAATAGTTTTTTAAGAAGAAATGTTTGTTGTTATCATACTAATTTTCCTTGATGATTAAAAAATTTTTTTTTTTATTTAAAACAAAAAAAAACACGAAATGTTTTTTATTTTTATTAAAGACCTTAAAATAATCTATGATTCTTCTATTTACTGTATCAGAAAATTCTTCATAGATTTTTAGATATTTGATGAAATATAAAATATCCCTAGACTTTGTTGATGTGTGTATATATATATTATAATTATGTATCGTTAGTATGTATATATGTATTATTTGTATGTATACCTCATGTTTTTTTTGTATATGTATTTATATAAATATATATAGGTATCTACATATGTATGTACATTGCATTCAAATAACTATAAGTTTCCACATATATTTGATAACTACACCATCAAACCTATCCTTTCCAGTCTGTCCATCCTAAGGTTGCCTGTAAGAAATCGCATTTTGCGATTAGGCCGCCCTTGTGCATTTACTATTTTTATATTTGTAAATTTAAGATATCTGTACATAATTTGTAACAATTGTATTTGCGCAATAAAGTTGTTATCTATCTATCTATCTATTATATTTAAAATTATATTTTTACATGTTTTGACATCAAGCAAATTCCAAGACTTCAAAATCATTAAATCCTTTTTATCTTTTCGCACCCAAAAACAACTCGACGCAGGTAGGCCTATGAAGGTTGTATATATGGTGCAGATCAAGGAGTATTAATATAAAAATTTAATATGATATAGTATTTATTGGTATCTTGTATAAATGTAAATAGTTAATGTTTGTATGTATATATAAATATGTGTAAGTATTGTGTAAATATATAAATCGTAAATAAATGAACAGATATATTAATAAAATGAAATGAAATATCTTAATATATAAAATCCTTGCGTTACTGACTGACTGACAGACACGCTACAGCCGAAACTATTGGGCGCAGGAAGCTGAAATTTGGCATGTATGTTCCTTGGGGACCGTTGAGTTGCACTAAGAAGGGATTTCTCGAAATTCCTACGGGATCGGACAAAACGGGTAAATTAAAAAAAAATGCTGGCGTAGCTGCTGGCGTCCTCTAGTATAAAATATAATAGATAGGTATCCCACATCTTAATATATAAAATCCTTGCGTTACTGACTGACAGATACGCTACAGCCGAAACTACAGGTCACAAGAAGATGACATTTAGGATGTATGTTCCTTGACGAGTGTAGGGTAGCACTAAGAAAGGATTTTTGAAAATTCCACCTCTAAGGAGGTAAAACTGGGGGTCAAAGTTTGTATGAAACTTTTTATTCCTTCAATGGATTGACTCTGAACTTTGTATATTAGTGCCTCAAACGACAAAAGTGAACACTAAGTATGATTTTTCTGGAAATTCCTCCCCTGAGGGGGTAAAACAGGGGGTCAAAGTTTGTATGTATCTTTTTATCTCTGTAATGGATTGACTACAAACTTTGTATATTGGTTCCTTAAACGACGATAGTGACTCTAAGAATTTGTTTTTTAAAAATGCTGACCCTCAGGGTGTAAGATGGAGGTCAAAGTGTGTTACTTATCATTCCTTCAGTGGATTGACTTCAAACTTTACATATTGGTTCCTCAAATGATGATAGTGAACACTAAAAAAATATTTCATTGGAAATTCCTCCCCTAAGATAAGGGTCAAAGTTTGTATGAAACTTTTTATTTCTTTAATTGATTGACGTCAAACTTTGTTTCTTGGTTCCTCAAACGACGATAGTGAACACTAAGAATTTATTTTTCGACAATTCCTACCCTCAGAGTGTAAGATAGGGGTTCAAAGTGTGTATGAAACGAAACTTATTATTCTTTTAGTGGGTTGCCTTAAATTTTTGTATATTGGTTCCTCAGATGATGATAGTGAACATAAAGAACTTTTTTTTAATTCCTACCCTCAGGGGGTAAGATAGGGGTTCAAAGTGTGTATTAAACAAAACTTATTATTCCTTCAGTGGATTGAATTCAAATTTTATATATTGGTTTCTTAAATGATGATAGTGAACACAAAAAATTTGTTTCATTGGGAATTTCTCCCCAAAGGGGGTAAGATAGGGGTCAAAGTTAGTATGAAACTTTTTATTCCTTTAATGGATTGACGTCAAACTTTGTATATTGGTTCCTCAAACGACGATTGTTTTTCAAAAATTCCTACCCTCAGGGGGTAAGATAGGGGTTCAACGTGTGTATTAAACGAAACTTATTATTCCTTGAGTGGATTGACTTCAAACTTTGTATATAGGTTCCTCAAACATCGTTAGTGAACACCAAGAAACGAGTTTTGGAAGTCACTCCCCTATATGAATGGGTGTCCCATTTCGAAATATAAAAAAAAAACTTTAATGGATCACTTGAAACTTTGTATATTGGTTCCTCAAACGACGATAGTGAACACTAAGAATTTGTTTTTGAAAATTCCTACCCTCAGGGGGTAAGATAGGGGTTCAAAGTGTGTATTAAACAAACTTATTATTCCTTCACTGGATTGACTTCAAACTTTCTGTATTGGTTTCTCTAATTACCTTAGTAAACATTAAGAAAATCTTTTTGGAATTTCTTACCATAAAAGGTCCAAAAGGGGCGTCGGAATTTCAATGAATCCTTTTTATTACTTCGTTGGATTAACTTCAAACTTTGTACATAGGTTCCTCAAATGACGTTAGTGAACTCCAAGAAAGTAGTTTTCGAAGTCACTCCCTTATGGTGCTTAAGAAAGTGTAACATTTTCTAATATAAAAAAAAACTTCAATGAGTTCACTTGAAACTTTGTATATCGGTTCCTCAAGTGACGTTAGTGAATTCACCACTAAAACGGGGAGTTCAGATGCGCTTAGATGAGTCTAAGCGCTCTTCATATTCACTAACTAAAATGTGGGATGCTTCTTTATATGACGAATATAAGCCAATATACTAAGAACCGTTATTTTGCCATTTTCATTTATTTTTAAGCAGGTAAGCACTTTTAATCGATTTTAAACTTTCGCGATTTGTATACATCATAGAAATTAATTTAGCGCGTCTTAATCGCGTTAACTTAACTTATTTAAGGTACCCTTGTACACACTGTGTATAGGAAACCGACACACACCGACAGGTATCTCAACGCGAACTCGCACCACCATCCGCGGCACTTGGATTCCGTTGTGTCCTCGTTAGTGAACAGAGCGTATGACTTATGTGACCCCGAACAATTAAATAGTGAGCTGTCACATGTTCGGGAGGTACTTAGGTGCAACGGATACAAGAAAAACTTACTCTGTCGGAAGAGGAACGAGCGTAAACCTGAAGTAAGCAGAGTGCCCGCTTACATGCCGTATCTAAAGGGAGTGACGGACAAAGTTGGAACAGTACTCAAGAAATACTCCATCAAGACTGTATACAGTCCGCTCCCTAAGATAGCACACAATCTGCTTACACCAAAGGATGTAATTGCTCTCCAAACACCTGGCGTCTACAAAGTCGATTGCAGCTGTGGTAGTTCATATATCGGGCAGACTAAGCGTACAATCGCTGAAAGGGTAAAGGAACATATCGCAGCTGTAAAAAACCGACATATTAATAAGTCGGCTATAGCTGAGCATTTGTTGGAGTCTGGACCAAACCACTGGATAGAACTGCATCAACCACAAGTCTTATCCACCGATCGTCACTATTACTCCAGGATAGTACGTGAAGCGGTAGAAATCAAGAAATATAACAATTTCAACCGAGAGGATGGATATAGATTATCGGCCACTTGGAATCCAGTCATCAGTAAGTGTAAACACCGCTGCAGTGATAAATCTCAACAGTGTGTAGACGTCATTAGTGTAGTGTGTCGGATTACCGACATTGCGAACTTAAATAAAGACCAAGTGAGGGTAGGTGCTGAAACCCGCACTTCCACAAGACGTCGCTGAGCTCTCATCAGTCTCTCCGCGACCACGCTCGGTGGAAGATGAGCGAAACTTCGGTAACAAGTAGATATTTATACCTTAAATAAGTGAAGTTAACGCGATTAAGACCCGCAAAATTAATTTCTATAAGCACTTTTAATCAGTTATCTGCTTTGTCCAACTGCTGACCAAGGTTTCTCTCATTTCTTTAACCAAAAATACTAAGAAAGGGTTTTTGAATTGGATAATATATTTTAAATGTTTTTACAATGTCGCTGAGGTAGACAAGTACACTGCGACGGAATCCGTGACTCATTTAATTTTAACTAACTTTTGCAAGCAGCTACGCCTAAATGAAATGTTCATAGTTTGTTCGAGAGTTTTCATGAACCTTTAGTAAAATACACATCAAAATCGATTCAGCCATTTTAAGACTACCCTGAATAAATATACAGACGGAAAATCTATCTAAATAAATCATTGGGGTACTAGAAACGGAGTTAGCAATAATATGCAATTAAGTTATTTTGAGATTACATACAATTTTTTTTATGGTCTCCTGTATCCCCGAAGGGGTAAGCAGAGGTGTAATATTACACCCACATTTCGCCATGTTGCATATTAGGCCCCACGTAATAGGGGGCGAGCCTTTTGCCGTTACCGGGCACATTGGCGGACTCCGTGCTGCTTCAGAGAATTAGGAAAGACTCAGTATTACTTTTGCCTGACCCGGGAATCAAACTCGAGACCTCCCGTTTAGCAGACGCATACGCTATCCACTGTACCATGGAGGCAGTCAAATATTATTTATTTGTATAATCTATCTGTATATAAAATTCTTTCTTTACTGATTGACTGACAGACATGCTACAGCCGAAACAACTGAGCACAAGTAGATGAAATTTAGCATGTGTGTTCCTTGAGGTGTGTAGGGGCACACTAAGAGAGGATTTTTGGAAATTCCGCCCCTAAAGGAGTTAAACTGATTGTCAAAATTTGTATGAAACTTTTTATTCCCTCAATGGATTAACTTCAAACCTTGTAAACCTATTGATTCCTCAAATGAAGGTAGTGAACACTAAGAAAGTCTTTTTGGAAATGCTTACCTTAGTGGATAAAAAATTTGCATAAAACCTTTTATGCCTTCAAGGCATTTACTTCATACTTTGTTTATTGGATCCTTAAATGAGGTTAGCGAACACAAAGACATTTATTTTGAAAATTTTCCCCTAAGAGGATGGAAAAGGGATTCAGAGTTTGTGTAAAGCTTTTATTTTTACTTATAATCACTTCAATCCGTGTATACAAAATCTTTTCGTTACTGACTGACTGTCTGCAACATTACAGCGGTAATTACTGGGCGTAAGAAGGTTAAATTTAGCATATATGTTCCTTGAAGAGGGTGTTTGTACAAAATATTTTATCTAATCATAATTTACGCGTACGAAGCAGCGGGCAAAAGCTAGTATAACCATTTTGATTAAATGTTATAGTGTTATAATATCTCCAAGCAGAAACCTTATTATTTTTCAATTGGAACTTCAACATGCCATTCGCAGTCACTAATCTTCTTAGTCTAGTAAAATGATTATTCTGCTATGGACTATATAATTGAGTATAGTTTGGCCCACCACGAATATTAAGTTCCGTTGGAGTAAAGTCTCGGTATTCATTTTAATTAAATTTTCACATTGAGGGCGACCGGATTAACTTGCATCCTGCTTTAGGCTAATACGACGAACAATGAGAACTGTTTTTGTAGCCACTTGTTTTGATTAGATTTTTGAATTAATTAAATAAATACTTCGTTATATAGGCGTGGAATGAATCAACTACGAGGTTTTTTTGGGTTCAAAGGAATAAGGAAATATTAATATTAATGTATCCAATTTCAATCGCAACTTTACGTAAAAAATAATCTGAAGTACCTTCTGTATTGCTACGACGTTTCAGCATGGGTTAATTTTTGGGCTGGCCATAGCCTACCACGTTGGCCAAATGCAGGTTGACAATTGTGTAGTATAATGGAATATACTTGCTATATGGTATTATACTTTTAACGTGATAATGGCTATTTCCAGGCGCAATTAACACGCCTAATGACTGTACGGATGACATAGCGGTTTATGCGACCGCGTCAAGAATTAACACCATGGCAACGCAAAGAGTTGTATAGCTTCGATCAGATATCACGCAAAATCCCTTTGTGTAATCCACATACTAGATAAATCTACTAGGGATTTATTTAGTAAGCTAAATTTGACTTCTACAAAATTTTACGACATACAAAAGAAGTCCAAGTAATTATGTCAACAAACAAAGAAAAATCGAATTTTGTTAATGTTCACTCACTTATACATAATAATAGTTGCTGCAAGCTGCAACAATACACGCAGTTCACATTATCTGTATCTACAATTCTCTGATTTACTTTGATAGGTAACTTAACTGCAATGCATATTTGATTGAACATCACCAATTTGAGCTAGATACTAACGCAATCTGTCGCAAGATCTATTAGATGTTTGTATTATACGTAATGTTTGTGCCATCCCTTACGTCACAGTGACGATCAATCGTCTTGAGCTGAAAGTAATACCTACTTAATTGGAGTCCTAGCTTTATGCCAACTATACGTCCATCATATTATCTGTTCTAAGCTATTGAGATATCTATTCTAATGTGATATATCTGAAGAATTAATTTATACTGATGATAATATGGAGCAAATCTGTAGCTCTACATAATATTTATAAGGTTCAAATAAACTGAATTTCGCTTAATGTAACGAATTTAAAGCAGCCTGTTCGCTTCGTGTTCTAAGAGGCTAGTTGTTTGACTTATGTAAAATCAAAGCATTAATAAAAATAAAACCTTATTTCAAGTTTCTTCAGCGTCCCAAAAAATAATATTATAAAAGGTGAAATAAATTCCAATTAAATAACTTAAACTGATAAAATCCGGTTCAATCTTGAGCATCCAATAATAAATTTGAGTAAATTTCCTTGACAGCTTAGCTATGACTTAGACATACTTCTACTCTCTGCATCTGCGTCCAATGCAGAGTTTGGCGAATGGTCATAGGTGTAGCGCAAGTCGTGCAGATCCCTAGGACAAGGCTGGTGGACTATCCTTCCCGAGGTTGCCGCCCGTTGTTGGTCTGGTTCCATAAGAAACAGACGTAATCAAAACCTCCAGCCGACACACACATACAGCGTGCAGACACACACAAAAACACGCGCGCAAGCAGACACATTCACCTATACCCACACACTTATACACGCACAATAACACACATACACACACCTACACGCTCTTACATGGGTGTTCGCTGCGTTGAATAGGTTATTTGGTGCTAATCATTTAACTTTATATTATTGACTTCGTTTAGTGAATAAAAGTTAAACGAACTACAGTCATCATTTTGCAAGAAACGCCCACAATATGTTTTATCTGCCGCCCGCGCGTTTTGTTGACTGTAAGCATTAGGAGCCATTTATAATTTATATCAACTCAACAAAAAACGCTTTTATGTAAAAGCCTACTTAGTTCAATATTTGATTTATAAATATACCGTAATAATATTACGTATGGAGGCTTTATTCAAAAACCGTCCCAGTCTTGGGACGTTTGCGTAACTTCATGAACATTTGAAATAAGCGGCTTATATATTCATTTTTAGCTTCTGCGCAGTTGACTCTGGTCACCGATTTTATTCAAACAAGATCTGTGCTGAGAAACATGTTAAAATGGAAGATTGCAAGGGAAAAATACACGTGGCAAAAAATTTACGTGACAGTATTATTTACTTGAACGTTAAATCATAATATGGATCCACATTCGAGATTTCAGGGTAACTGGCGTAGCAGTCAAGGTCCTATTTGGCGCGGTCACTTTACGTATGCCATACAACAAATACGTTCAAAAGTATGAAAACCGCAGTACTTTAAGTGAAAGGGCCCGAATGTCTTTAGGGCAAACTAAGACTCTGCTTCCGAGTCGGGTACCAGAAAGCACAAGCAAGCACCTATGACAATAACCGTGTTATCAAAGCTTCTACCCACAGCACAAACATTTTAAAATGAAATCTCACACACACACGTCGTTATCAGCTGAACAATACGAATTGATAAGGGTGACCAGAATATGTCCAACAAAACCCTGCCTACGAGCCTGCAGGTAACTATCCAACTAATCACAATAATAGGTTATTGTTAGATAGCTATTGACCTTCATAACGAGAGGTGATTTTCACTCAAGGATTTGAAATTATTTCAAATTATAGTCAAATGACACCATTTCAAAGTAACGACTGTAGTCGTGAGACAACGTATTAAAGTTACATCATACGGCGCTATAGCTGGTGCATTAAGCAGTAGTTAGGAGTACTTCGGGAAGTAATTAATGATATAAGAACATTTACGCACGGTTTTGCTGTGAACGTTTTGATTAAGGGAAATTATTGCGTGAATATGAACAACTAGCTATATCCCGCAGGATCAAATCCGAGAACTTTCTCAGAAACTTTAAACCTATATTTTAACTCCATAGCGGCATACTAAATATCTTTCCTTAGATTGAACTGAAAACTTGGTCTTAATAAAGACGATCCTGGTCACAGTGCTTCAAAATAAAATATCGTGGTTGCACTTCTTTTCAGAGATAGTGGGTATTCCACGACATTTAATAAACTTTTATCAATATTTTTTCGTTGCCTATATTACGTTCTTCTCCTATTACTATATGCAAAAGCAAACATTGTTGGCAATGTATATATTTTGTTAAATTTTATGTTTCCCCAAAAGGATTTTTTGGTTGCAACACGGAATCATAACAATGCCCCTGGTAACAGCAATATGGTTGCCTGAAATAACTCTTATGCCCATCAATTAGATATAAAAACACAGTTGGACAAGTTTTGATGTATGATTTGCCTCTGTCTCTTTAATTGGTAACATTCGAGCAAAATTCTGAAATTCCTAATATTTATACTTATAGAAAGAAATATTCGTCCCTTGTTAACAATTTACAACCAGAACACGAATTCTTTGAAGACGGAACTAAATCGTGTAGATACTTTGGTACCTACTTATTTTAAGACTATAAATTTTTTCTTTTTATGCCTTGTCGTTTCGCCCTTACATTGCTCTGTTCACGGGAACGCAAGCGCTTGGCGGTGGCTTCATGAAGTAACAGTTTTGGCAACCACTCCCATAAGTAGATTATTAATTTTAATGCCTGTTACTCAACAGAACAACAACAACATTTACACAGCCACACTGCGTCACTTTGTTCTTCATTAACATTTGCTGACGACAGTGTTCCAATGTTGTTGTCAAACAATATCCATCTTCCCGTTTGGAATTTAACTTTTTTATGTGATAGATGGCATACAAGCAGACACGTCACTTGATGGTAAATGGTTACTGCCACCCACGGACACAAGCAACACCAGAGAAATCATATGTGCATTTCCTCCCTTTGGGATGAAATACGGAATGGGAGGAGTACCTAAATAAGGGAGAAGGAAAAGAGGGTGTGGTCTCCGACCCTCTGACTCACCGAACGATAGGTATTGTTACTTTCAGTGAGAGGGAGTCTCGTCGAGGTCAAGCTAATTTGATTAGATAAAACAATAAGGTTTTTATATCTATAAAATACGTTATCCTTAATTTCTTCACTGCATGCACTATCCGAGCGTGTTGAACGATGAATACGACTTGTGGTTGCTGTAATTCGATTCCGTGGTTTTGTCCGGCCTCCAGCAAATATCCTCAGCACATTTTTAGGCAGTCAGTCAATACATACCCGCTATGTACGACGAAGTGGCATAGAGTGGAGACGCTGTCGGTAGTTTAATATCGATAACTATTTTTGTTTAAACATTGTTAAATATATATGTTTGTTACGTATACAAATAATTCTAGACAAAGCTCAGCCGAAACGACTGGGTGCTAGAAGCTAAAATTAGGCATATGTTGAGGGGTTTGCCGATTTTCCTGTGGGATTGGAAAACAACGGTCAAATTTAAAAAATAATGCGCGAGCATAGCTGCGATTATCTTCTAGTAACCAGGACCCAACGCAATCAGTCCTGGATTGGTATTGAAACATGCAGGCAGGCCAAGGAGGCTCTTCCCGCTGCAGATGTTAAGATGACCAAACAAGTCTGGGGCTGTCCAAACAACAATTTTGGACAGTCACGACCGCCTTCACAGGACACGGATCCTTTGATAAGCACCTTTTTACCGAAGGTGTCACCCGACAGCCCGCTATGCAGAGCCTGTATGGCAGCAGACGAGAAGGCAGTTCACGTGCTCCTAGTCTGTCCTGAGGTATCACAGTATAGGCAGAAACATCTGACCAGACAAAGCACCCTGAGAGAAGTACCGCACGAACGGCCACTGCTGTCTCTCCTCGAAGAGTTGGGGTGGCTCGAGTGACAACACTATTTCCCACCCATACGCAAAATACACGCCAAGCCATGGAGTTGAGGAAAGAGTCCGTGCCAGCATACCATACCATCCTCTGGTATAAATTAATATATAATATATTGACGGTTAGCTTGATTAAGCGCCCAAGCGCTTCATAGTTCTACGTGGGCACAGTTGGATCTCTTTGCCATGGACACAAACTGAGTCCAACACACTGAGCTTATTCGAGGACACAGAATACAGTATCTTCACAATTATAGTTTTAGTATAACATAACTACACTTTCACTTAACCTAATGAAAGGAAAGAGGAGCCCACCACGCACCGTTGGATTGACCACCCCAACTATTGCAATAGAAAAAGGTTGACAATACCGAACTCAGCGATGGGCAACGACTGAGCCTGAGCTCAGTCGTTGCCCATCGCTCCTGAGGATGCCTCGTGCAGAGGCGAAACACGTATCAAAGAATAGTCGGCGCATACAGCGGGATACTGCAAGTCAGATAACTTCCTGGAACACATACCATTCCTATATCCCTTATCGTTTTATAGGAGTTCGGTATTGTCAACTTTTTTCTATTGCAATAGTTGCGGTGGTCAATCTGAGGGTGCGTGTTGGGTTCCTCTTTACTTCCATTAGGTTGCAATGGAGTTCCGTGATTCAATCAACTTTCACTTAAAGTCTTGTAACGGACCGAGGACAGATTCACGTGGTACTTCTCACTAGACGTTCACCAGGCAAGTTCTCAGGAACACCTGTCAAGCGCCGCCCCTCCATTGCACCGATACGTCACTAGTCGGCAGATGGCAGCACTTCGAGTCATTTAGCGACAATACTAATGACGGCATTCGACAAATATAATATACAAGCCATCGATGTAAGCCTAGTTGCTAGCCTAATAAACTGCAACGCAGAGGGTCTCTTGATTGGAAGGATATACGGTACAATACAAATTGTTCACCTTTTCTCTTTGGAAATACATTCGGAATTTCGTTATGGCTAGTTTAAACACAAGTATTGTATATTAATGGCGCAGTTAGCACTTTGGTGTATGCTAATCGAATCAAACTGCAAAATGCTTATAACAACGACTGGAACCAATTTGTACCTACATTTGGCGAAATAAACGATATGTATTGTATAGACATCAACGAAATGGAAAACAATAAGTGGCTTCGCGATTGCAAAGGATAATTGAATTTTGTTCGCAGAGTTCTGATGTTTCTCCTTAGCCCCTGTCGCGTCGAATCATTTCGACGGAACCACAAACTGAATGTCAATCTATATTCAAACTTCGTTTTCACACCAAAAATACAAAGCGGATTTATGTTTTACCCATTCGAACGGACTCCTTTTAAAACACGACACGAATATGCAATTACCAATAGGTGCAGTGCAAGCTACGGATATAGCGAAGCCTAGATGACCGAAATATTTTTGGCCAAGCGAGGCGAAGCTTGAATCTAATTTTCATTTTGTTGAAACTCTAACAATTTATTACATACAAATGCTTTCATCACTTTTTAAAAACTTCTTAGTTAATCTAATTAAGACGAATCTCACATGAATTTATCCAATAACTTATTTACTGTTATATTTATCTCCTCTTTTCACATTATTTGCTCTGTTTGATCTATAAGAAAACATGTTTAATACTAAAATATTTTCGTAGTAATTGAAACTGAAGTAGTTTACATTATAAAATACTTGAAATAGTATAATGTAAGACTTACTAAAAGTAAAGCATATAAAATACATTAACGTGTTGTTCATCATTTTAAGCTAAAAAAAACAAAATAAAAAAGTATCTCACTCAAGATTGAGTGACAGATATGACGGATCGCAACCGCGTGCAGACGCAGCGGTAACGCGTCATTTGGCCGTCTGCACCCCGTTATGTCAGTGACTGTCACTCACTGACGCAGAGGGGTGCCACTGAAATGTGCAAACGCAAGGATCAGATTGCAGCCGCGTCTGTTTGTGTACTTTCGTAAATGTTTGTTACCCGTTTTATTGCAATTCAGCAAAACTGGCGGGATAAACGGACGAATTTCTTTGAACAAATAAATACCAATATTTAAGTAGCATTGGTAGTTTTGGCTGTGTTTGTCTAGAAGTTAGTCGGTTACGCAAGAATTTAAAATATAGGTACAGATATGGAATCACCATCACCACAGTAATGTCTTGCATCACAGAACTACGCAGGTCGTCCGATTGCTTTCCCTTCGTGATTTTGGTCAATATCAGCTTTTCCTACGAAATGACATTGTTTGTAATTAGCACCACTATTCCTTGCAATTCTAAGAATATTTCAGACTACCGAATGCCCAATGATGATGACTATGAACCAGCTAGAAGGATTTAACGTACTTTTGAGGTACACGAAAACCGCCATTATCGGGACTTTGGCCAAGTTCTATCGAATTATTTAACGGAAATTCTCAATGAATTGAAAAAAACTCCAAACCTTATTGTCTTATTTGTATCATAGGTAGCAGCACTACATAAACAACTCAACTAAGCTTAGATTGAAGATATATACGTCAAAATCCTACAACGAATGAGAAAAAGGACTGTATTGTTCTACTAAAAGATGTAATTCCGAGTTTCAATATGCTTCGCGAGCGATACTTTCAATACAACAACAAGATACCCAATACTATTTCTAAGATCAGATAGTGAAATTGTTACGAAATCTTCCAAACATTACATGACAACAACACAGTCGCTTACTAGATTACAATCGCACCAATTTCAGAAACAGGCAATAACATGTTGTTGCTTGTACACAAAGCAATAAACAAGCTAAAAACTTCGGAAACTACACGGCGCTTATTCTCAAAAGAGTGTACAGCTGGTTCTGGCAAAAGACAATGGGCAAAAATGTATGGGACCTGGGACCACCCTCCAATAGTAATAAGGTGTATGTTATTGGATAGGCATTTTTAATAGAAACAACTTTTTTATGACACTTTTGTTGTAACAGTTGTCCGTTCCAAGATATATGACATACAAGTTTCGATAAAAGTATGTTGAAAAAAGCGTTTATTATAGTGCTTAGTACTATATAATGCTTTATTTTGCAAACTGACTCGTCTTCGTGCCTGCCCAAGCGCTTAGGAACAGTGCGGGGGGCCCCCTCCCCTCCAAACCGGTTACTTGGAGCTGCGCCGAGCGACGCCCGCCGTGCGGTGGTAGTTATAGAATTGGGACATAAGTATATATTTTAGTATTATGACGTTCGAAAAGATCTAGATTTATATCTTTAATATTTTTATCTTTATCTTATCTTTATCTTTCAACTAACTACTCACAAAACATAATTACATAATATTGCTTTAATGTGACGTGAAAAAATTGCAAAGTAAAATCAGTTTGCAAAATAAAGCATAATAATAAAATAAAAGTACTCATCATCATCAGCCTTTAAAAGTCCACTGCTGGACTAGGCCTCTCCTTTGAAAGGAGGAATTGGTCTACTATACCACGCTGGCCAAACGGGTTGGTATAGGGTTTGTTTCAAGTTTTCCTTCTCTTACAGTGCTGTTCTCTGCATAATATGCTCCCTCTGTCGGCTCTTACGAAACCCATGGGATGATATGGGGTGGTGACATTCCGTATTCTTAATCCGTCACCACGCGGATGGTAATAAAAGTACTAAGCACCATAAAAAGAACGCTTTCTTCAACATATTTTTATCGAAAATTGTATGTCATATATCTTGGAACGGACAACTGTGACAATAAAGCCGTCATAATAAAAGTTGTTTCTATTAAAAAGACCTATCCAATGACATAAATCTTATTGTTATTGGAAGGTGGTCCCAATCTGCCCATCCTCCTTTAATATTACACGTTACTTAAGCGTGGGCATGATTCCCTGGAGGAATACGAAAAATGTTGCGATGCCATTTCGACCAAATTTGCTTAATTCAGTTATGTGGACATTGTACGTGCTATTTTTGTAAAGTTTTCGAGACTGTGTGTCTCTGTATCTTTTATTATCGCTGATAAAATAGGTTTAGTGATCTTGGTCATTATTTTACATACAGTTTGACATCGTGATTTGAAATTGCTACGCTATTGATATATTGATGAATAAAGTGATTATAAGCAAATAATTGACTGTAAA
The DNA here is from genome assembly GCA_944739405.2 of Euclidia mi. Lineage (NCBI taxonomy): Eukaryota > Metazoa > Arthropoda > Insecta > Lepidoptera > Erebidae > Euclidia > Euclidia mi. The sequence continues at coordinate 58,382,001 of OX123182.2, forward strand.
GAACTAAGGTGGTCATGTATGGGTCGAATATCCCGAGTGTCGCTTGTAAAATAAACTTTTATCGTGTAACACACGTGTAGAAGTCATGAAGTACATGGCCAAGTATTCTATGTATTTAGTTGTGTATTTTTATCTAGTAACATGTATTAGACATTATCACCTTTTGTCACCTATTTTTCTAACAACACCTTCCTAACAAAATATGGTATTGCGCTTAAGATTTGTTTTTTTTTTTTTTACCCGACTGCGCGACGCAAAGGAGGGTAATGTGTTTATCAGTCTATGTATGTATGTATGTATGTTTGTTTCTATGTGGCGTTCTAGAGACTAAATGCGTAGGCCGATTTTGATGATTCTTACGTCAATCGATTCGTCTTAACCTTGCGAGTGTCACTAAAAACATGACAGTTATCAAAATTCACCACAGCGTCAACCAGACGCCATATTGTCAAAATGAAAAAAACATATGTCGATGAACTATGTCATGTGGGGTGTCGTTGAATAGGTATTTTAAAATCATATTTAGGTTTCTTTTACCATTTTTCATTTAAAATAATAGTTTAGGAGATATAACGAAGTAAAATTGTTTAACAAAAAAATATCTCGCTAATTTTCTTACTTATTGATTTAAGTTTTTATTTCAAGTATAAACAATATACAAACATTTGATTGCGAAATTTACCATCTTATAAAGAAGTCAATGAATCGCAACTAAAAAGTATAAAATAAAAAAAATAATTTAAAGAAAAACAAAAAACCCGACTGCATAAAAACTAAAAAGAAAGAAACAAGCCCAGTAGATTAGAATTCTGTTAAGTAATATGCAGAACAGAACGACTCACAGTCGGGGCACATTCAAATCTTACCAAGGGGCCCCGACTGTGGGTCATTCTGTTCTGCATATTACTTAACAGAATTCTAAACTACTGGGCTTGTTTCTTTCTTTTTAGTTTTTATGCAGTCGGGTTTTTTGTTTTTCTTTAATTTAAAGACAACTCCCGCAGTAGGACTAAATCCTGTGTCGCGGGGGACTTTACAAACATACAACTAACGGACACAATGAACACCCAGACTCGAAACAACAATTTGTGAATTACACAAAGTGTTGCCTCGTGTGGGGATCGAACCCACAACACTTCGGCACAGTGTCAAGCGGTGAGGCGGCCGCTTAAACCACTACGCCAACCGTGCAGTCATTGATATTCATTGATCGTTATATATTAATGCATATAAGCTTTGAAAATAAGAGAAAATGTATCATCCAATCAAGTTTTTTCCCATATATTCATGGTAATTTATCATCCATATCTTTAAATTAGTTTTCAACTAAATGCAGCTGATATAATAGGAGCATAGGATTTCATACTACTTAATCGATAACTTAATCAAGTTTATCAGATATATATCAGATCAGAACTGCACACTAAAACAAACTTGCGAGTAATAAAAATTGTTTCCTTTATTTAAATCTGTCCTTGTAGAATGAACTACTTGTATACTGCAGACTTACGGCACTTACAAAGGGGTAGTATAAAATTTGTTCCGGTGGAATACACAATTTTCCTACTTTGTGACTATTTTCAATAAAGTTTACCAACGAGATTAAGACGCATAATATTATGGGTATTATTTTACATTTGCAAATTTATTATGAAACTTGGTTGTAAAAGAACGGTAGTCAATTTACTAAAATAATTCAACAAACTGGTAAAAAATATATATTTATGCTAAGTACAGTTTTTACCACGAAAAAGCCCAAGAGGAACCTACACAATTGAATTAATTTGCTCTATAAGTCACCTAAGTTTCAGGTATTGTTACAGCTGAGTTTATTTTACATAATGCCAATAAGCAATAAACGTTTTAGGAGTATCAGATAAAAGTATTCGCTCCAATTGGATATTCTTTCAAAAACAGGCAACCAAACTTTCCCTTGAGAAAAACAAGCTGAAGATAAGTAAGTACTAAAATGCAAAAAAAGAATGCAATCAAAGGTCAATAAACTTGGCTGTATAATATTTAAAGTATTTTGACTACGAGTCTAGCAGACAGACTCACATAACGCTGGTCCATGTTTTAATCAGAAAATTGTAATTGAATTGAAATCCCCAAAAACGGAAAGAATATAATATTTATTTTATTTATTATGAATATAATATTTATTTATCAATATAAATAGATTATTATGTGAATGTTAAAGACACTCTGTTTAAGGTAAATTATGTAAATGTAAGTTATGTAAATTATGTACAATAATTGTTTAACTGTAAGGCAATAAACTGAAAAAGCTAAAGCATCACTTGTGCCCTCCATCTTAACAAAGATAAACAATATCGTTTATAAAACTATACTTTAGCACAAAAACGCTTAATATATATCATGAAATAATGTTAATATTTCTTTAGAAGATTGTATGTATAAGTATTTCATTTTATGTTAACAAATGATAATACTTCAATTGAAATAAATATGAAACTTCGCAAACAAAGGTATAAATCGCTTACAAAATTCAATACTTGAATTTTGATTGTTGTTAAGAAGTATATTTCTAATAAATTCATAGAAAAGCACCAGACGAAATTAATACCACTATTGTTATGGCAATTCAAAACACGATTTGAAATTAGACTTATTACTTTATTGGAGTGGTTTTGTTCTATTTGAAATTACTTGTAAATTAACTTATTTACTTAGATATTATTGCGTTTAGGTATTGTTATAGAACTGAATTCAATGAAGTGCTAGATTTACTGGAGTTAATATTTACTTACTTAATGAGTTTTTGAAAGGTACTTTGTTATTCGTCTTGAATATTAGTCTCGACACTCTCAACGTCTTAAGAGTTGGTTCGAAGTTGTTTTATCTCTAGAGATTCTTTTTTTGTAGGGTCAAACATCAAATATATCTATTGATTCATCTTTCAAAATATGTTATGATTTTAGCCACTCTGTACGTCTTTAATTGTATATGTTCTTCTATTCCCACATATATTTTTACTGCCAGTCTTTTACTTATAGATTAGGAAAAGTTAAAAGCGGCCAGGTAATAATAATGCAACATACTATTACCTAGCCGGCTACCTTTGTGACCATCTTAGAAGAAGCAATTATAAAAATCCTCTCCTAGTGCTCCTCTACAACCGAAAAATATACTTGACAAGCAGCTTCTCGCGTTCATTAGTTTCGCCAGTGTCAGTCATTCAGTATCGGAAAAGCTGCTGATTTCAAAATATGAATGCTTGTCTTAGTTTTAAAATTATTAAAAATGCACCAAACTGTCTCATATCAAGAAAATATGCAAGCAAGAAAAAAAATACTCATAACGTAGTGAACAAAATTTTGAATAAATTTTGATTTGTAACATTTCTAAAGCCCTAAGTGCAAAGCAAGTTGTGGTGTTGTTTCGTTGGAACAACTTTACTCAAAATTCCCTAAAGAGGTACAGCATTGAAAATTTTAATCAACATTGTTGTACAACATATTGCAAAGATAAACTTTTTAAAAGTTTACAACAAAACAATGTATAAGAAATGGTGTTCTGGTGGATTACAAACATCTGTACCAGCAAACGTGGCTTGCAGAGATAAGGTGAAACCATCACTCACTTTTTTGCCTTTGTTCGCATTCCCATTCTATTATATTTCCCAGATAACCGAATGGATGCGGATATTTTATGTAGATTTGTTTTTTTATGTTCTGTTTTCCTTTAATAATAATGATTGATTTTGTTTTCTCGTAAAAACATATGTATGTCAGCGGGTTGCTTGATTTTTGGCCGGTATCAACACTTACAGTTTGTTATACGTTCACACCAAATCACATTAACAAAACTGACTATAATTATTTTGGATTACTGAACACGAAACGAGTGACAGTTTCTAGGTACTTGTTGCCCGCCTGAAGTCTCCAAGAGAAGGGTTAGTTGTTTTGCTCCATTGAAGGTCAACCGTCACCCTCGTCAACTGTAGCGAACGTCACACTAGACTCTGTCGAAGCGCGCCATCTTCACACTTACGTTTCGTAGTCAGTTGACGTCCCGTACTGATGACCATTCCAATACGGCTATCCTACAAGACACAGGTCCCTCCGTGTGTTAATCTCTAACAAAATTTTACAGGCACAGTATCACATTGCTCGGTCACTCCTGACTTAACCCAGGTAGGGGTTGAATCAAAACAGTGTTAGGATTCCAATTTTTTTTTTTTTTACAAAATTTTCTCCTATATTACATTCCAAACTATTATAGGAGCTGAATTCAGAGCATCAATGACAATACAGTCAATTACCGTATACTCACGTTAAAATCAAATCAAATAACTAAAGCTCTACAGGTGATTCATACCCATTCAATAACCTCCAGTTACTAAACCAGGCACTCAACCAGCCACTCGGTTGCCACCATTCAGTTCCCTCCAGTTACTAAACCAGGTGCTCAACCAGTCACTCGATTGCCACCCATTTATTGGCGCATCCTCACAAGGATCGCCAAGTTCCTCCTGGACTATATGGTTTCCTATGAAACCCCAACACCAGAGTTTCTGCCTACCGCGTACTCATGGACAACGGCCTTCACAGTTGTATTGAATCCGATTTGTACTGATTTACTGCTACAAATCAACCTCTGACATTGAATCACACAACCAATCAAACACCAGAGTTGTCTGCCTACCGTGTACTCACGGACAACTGTCTTCACAGTTGTATTGAATCCGATTTGTACTGATTTACGGCGACAAATCAATCTCTGACATTGAATCACACAACTAGTCAGCATGTAAGCTTAGTTTTCTACTGTCTCGTCAGTATTAAGGCTCACACTTTGCTCTCTACCAGATCGTCAGTTATGCTCTGATCCTCTGGTACAAAGTTTCAGTATCAAAATCAATAATCAGGAAACTCAAAGTAAAACTGACATTTCACTATCGCTGTATCTCTCAAGATATTTCAAACCAAGTTAACCAAAACATTTAAGCTAAGGTCTTTGGACTCTACATCTTCTAACCAAATTCCTTTAATAAACTACCTTCATTTTCATTGCCAGTTTCAGCCAGAGAGGCTTAAGTTATACCAGTTACCAAGCTCCTCAAAGCCACATACAGGCCTCACACAGACCCCGCGCCACACACGGGCCGCGCGTCACACAGGCTATGCTGGCCACCAAGCCATACTCGCCACCAGGCCGCGCCGGCCACCAGGATTACCCAAAAAGGAAATAAATCTACCAATAGTATTTCAAAGATTCGTTTAATTGTATACCCACTGAATAGAGTATCCGTTCTTTCAGACTAATTCAACGTCCGCACTTCGTCAATTTTGAGCGATTATCAAATTCATAACAGCACAAAACGTAACTCTCGTCCATACTCTCAATGAGCTTTGTCAAAACTGGATTTGACCACTGACAAAACAAAAACCAAATGCGAACATGGCGAGAACTGATAAGCTACTTTCGGACTAACTGATTTCCTTTGGCTACATATAGGCAACGACTACAGTTCCGAGATAACTAATCAACAGTCTATATGTACTTTCAGATTCTCACACGCTCTTGTCATACAACACAGAAACCAGAGGTAGATCATTTTAGCGATCAAAAATCAAATGTGAGTTACTTGAGTAGCAGGGTATCCGGGATTGCAATCAACAACCACACTTTAATAATAAAGAGAAAATTCTTAAACAGCAATCCTAGTCGTTCGGCCATTCCTGGCACAAGTCGGTGGGCAATAAAAAGTACTCTGATCCAAATCATTACAGGTTTTAATGAAAATCACAACTAACTCTTTCTCTCGAAGCTGACATGTTGAACAACACGCATACTCGTTAAAATAATAGGAAACTCATTAAAATATTGCATTGCTCATACTCTGACATCACGCTAAGCAACCTCCATACGGTTACACAACACCACCCGGATAATCATTTCGAGCGTTTAACAAATGAATCTTAAACTAGGTTTGTTCAACATGTTGCTTTGGTTTTCCTTATCACATAGCAGACTATAAGAAAATCTTACTGGGCTGATACTTTAGATGTTAAGTTTACTACCATGTATCCAACCAGTCTTTTCAGCGTTATAATTTTGGTATTGATAGTCTAAATACGAAGCTTATCCTAACCTAATTATTAGCGATACAGCAGCGAACCTTTCGCATTCAGGCCAATGGACAACGTTTGTGATACTATGATAAATGCAGTAATGGCTGTCTTGTTTGCGCACCAACGGAGACTATGACTAACACAAAAGCATCAGGGTAAACTAGGCTAACCAGAAAGGCACTTTGCCGGTCCACCCAACGGCAATGCATGGTTATACATGCAGCCGCACAAACGGCTTATCCAATTTATGCAAATCTACACCAACGGAAACGTTACCCACGTTTCCGTTTCCACAAAATTATCACAACAACGACTAAAAAAAGTACCCTTTTAATAAGAATAAGGTTAAACATACAATCATCACTAACGATCACTAACCTAGTTCTACCTACAATGAAAATTAAAATCTCTGAAACTGATTATCATAACGCACTACGATGATAACTCAATCATTTTCTTCTACGTCTGATAAACGAGTTTAACAGCTTTTACTAGAAAACACTATCACTCCTAAACGTCCTAAGCATAACTTGGAATTGGCCAGAGAACTCGGGGCACTTAATAAAAATTCCCAGCGTATCACATGAATTTTAAAAACACACAGTAGGGTAATGATTTTCGCAATTAAATTGTATTTATGAAAAATTTTTAAACGATTCGAATGCTACAAACGGATTGCGCTAGTAGTTATGCCCAAATTAATTAAAAGTATAATTTAAATTTAAGAATATATCTATAAATAAATCAGTAAATAATTGAATATAGTTAAATATTTAATTTAAATTGTTATTACTCAATTAATCAAGCAATTTTGTAAATAGGTTGTGTTGACGTTGTTTGCTGCATTCCGATTGGCTGTCGCTTATGAAGTTGTCGAAGAGTGGGTGAATATTTTAGCTTGTCAGATAAAGTAGGCGGGAGGGGAATCGTTTTGGTACTTCCTAGCAGGAAAGACGTCTAGCGCAAGCTATTTGGTGGTTGATAGTTGTAAATCAGTGCATACTTTCAAAGTGTAAAAGTGAACAAATAAAAGTTACCAAGGTGATTTTACTGGAGGAGTTTAATTTCATAATATTTCAGAAGTGGGTTTGGCACGCGTTCTAGGCCATCTAAATTAAGAGTTTATTGTGTGTGATTCGTGAAATTACATCTCAACGAGTGCCAACTTATCGTTCGATTCATGGGATTGGACCACAACTACCCGCGTGTTCCAAATAAAGACGCTAGAAACGAAAAAATGCTGGGTCTGTTGGAACTAGAGAACCGCAATTTTCTGTCGCTGATAAAAGCCATGAAAATAACTACTACATGGCTTTCGTTTACCGGACTCCGATCCTGAGAAACGAGATGTGGATGCACGTGCTTGAGTGACGACTGCAGACATGTGATTCACCGATAAACACCCGTAATGCGCCCCGCTTATGGTCACATTAAGCCGCGCCTTGAAGGGAGGAGCTTCGATCTGGCTATCTACCGTGTAATTTCCTGGAATGACATTGTGCAATGAAGTTTGCACACAAGGTGCGAGCGAAGGCAACTGCTAACGCTGCTATGTTGGTCAATCAGCTGACGAAGCAACCGTGGTGAACGTATTTTGTCTGATTTTTTATTTGTGCTGCAAACTTTAATGACGGTAGTTGCAAAACATTCCTGGTTAGTAGAATACCGCTAAACGTTTAGTAACCTTAGAAATATCATAATGGTTGTGGTGGCGATGTTGCCATCACATCATACTGAGGTTGTGGGTTCGATTCCTACACGCAACACAGAGTTCTGGTTAAAACAAGCTTCTACTGTGAAACTGTTTGACCTTTGCGTTTTTCCCGTTACATGATCTCCTGAATAAGCTTCTTCTTAATAGCTTAAAGAAGAAAGAGATAAAGACAAACTTTGTGGGAAGTACTAACGACTTAATTACGACCATTGCTGTATTTAATGTAAACATACGGTTGGCTCACTACCACCGTGTCTTAGCTATAGCGTAGATATCGAACGGAGGTTTCGGGTTTGATACTCGGGTTTAAAGAAAGCGAATGTTTTTATTTATTTTCTTAGTAAATCATGCCTAGGTGGCTTCCGATCACGAGCCTTGTGATCATATGCTTGCCTACAAATAGGTCATCTTGTTTCGGTCTTACCTTATGGACTGTAAGACTGAGCGTACAGGTCGACTTGCATTATTCCAAGCAAGTGCGTTTGAGTGAAACGTGGTAGTTATTGTTCTAGTACAGTTGTGTTATTGGTTTTGGAACCAAAACCAAGCTTCAGTTGGTTTTTTTGCTAAGCCTAGACCAATAACTCCGGTCTTTCTGGGACTTTCCTTCGCAGGGGAGCGGCGATAAATAGCAAACTCGCGTCTAAAGCTGTTAGACTAATCGAATCGTACATATTAAGTTAATAATGTAAGACTGTGCTTCAGCTATTGCGATTGACCGTGCCTATTTTATGTGGAACACATTGTACCGTTTATATCTTAAGTAGACGTGTGACCCGCAGTGCTGTTTAGAACTTTAGACGTGTAGTTGGTTGGTTCGAGAGAGTCCCATTTCTTTGGCCAGTTCCAAGTTATGTTTAGGACGTTTGAGAGTTTCTCGAAGAAGCTGTTGAACTCGATTATCAGTGTAAAAGCGAGTGATTGAGTTACAGGGGAGACCGGGTATGGTTGTCACACTGGTTGGTTATCACAGTGGCCATAACAAACAATTAAAAGGCGTGGTAGGAGCAAGGGAGTAGCACATCCATTTATACCTCATGTCAGCGTACTCCGACATACCGTTTAATGGACTTATTCGACCTCTCGATATTCTATTATGGCCTCTGTGACAACCAACCCGTGTGACAACCATACCCGGTCTCCCATATCATTGTGGTGTGTTCTAATAATCAGTTTAAGCGATTTTCGTTTCCATTGTAGGTAGAACCAGGTCAGTGATGATTGTTTGCTTATCTTTATTTCCATTGAGATGGGAACATTGTTAGTTGATGTTGTGATGGTCTTGTAAGACCCTAGTTTCCGTTATGCAGATTTGCAGAAACGGAATGAGCCGATAATACGGCTGCATGTTTAAAACCATGCGCTGCTATTGGTTGGACCAGCTACATGCTTTATGGTTAGCCTAGCTAACGCTGGTGCTTTTGTGTAAGGCATAGCTTCGGTTAGCCGAGTGGAGAGACCGTAAGACTTCTACGCAGAAGGTCTCCGGTCCGAATCCACGGCACGCACCAATGACTTTTCGAAGTTGAGTGCGTATTTAGTTGTTAATTCTTGCTTATTTATCGGTGAGGGGTAGCATCGTAGGGGGGCCTGCGTGTCTGGGATTTCTCCATAATGTTCTAGAAATACATGTGAATTCTGCCAACCCGCACTTGGCCAGTGTGGTGGATTATGGCCTTACCCTTATCATAGTGAGAGGGGGCCCGTGCCCGGCAGTGGGGTGTTAGATGGGGCTGATGATGATAGCTTCGGTTAGTACGCAAATAAGACAAAGCGTTAGTGCAGTTTCATAGTACCAAAAACATTTTCCATTGCTTTTGAACGGGAAAAGTCTATTGCTGATCGCTAATGATTGGGTTAGGATAAGTATTTCGTATTAAGACTAGCTATGCCAAAAACAATTATAACGCTGATAAGACTGTTTAATACTTGTTAGTAAACTTAACACTTAGAGTATCAGCCTAGTGAGATTTTCTTAGTCTTAGTCAGATTACTTTGATAAAGGCTCGAAAATATAATCTGGGAGGTGTTGTGATCATGAAAAGACTGTTTAATACTTGTTAGTAAACTTAACACTTAGAGTATCAGACTAGTGAGATTTTCTTAGTCTGTTTCAGATTACTTTGATAAAGGCTCATAAAGATCATCTGGGAAGTGTTGTGATCATACCGAATGGAGGTTAGGTGTGGTGGTGACCGGGTGGAGGTTGCCTCCGATGTTGTGTAACCGGATGGAGGTTATGTGTTCCTCGTGCTACTATGAGAGGTTATGTGTGCCTCGTGCTATTGGAGAGTTTATGTGTGCCTCGTGCTATTGGAGATGTTATGTGTGCCTCATGCTACCAGGAGAGGTTATGTGTGCCTCGTGCTATTGGAGAGGTTATGTGTGCCTCGTGCTATTGGAGAGGTTATGTGTGCTTCGTACTATTGGAGAGGTTATGTGTGCCTCGTGCTATTGGAGAGGTTATGTGTGCCTCATGCTACCAGGAAAGATTATGTGTGCCTCGTGAAATGAAAATGAAATGAAATGACATGAAATCAAAAATGATTTAATGAAAATGCAATGAAAAATGATTTATTTCTGCCACAACCAGACAAATTACATAGTAAATAAAAGAAAGGTACAGGCAAAATTAAAAAATAAAAAAATAATAAAAGAAACAAAAACATCGTTAAAAAGCTACACAATAACATTAACAACACGCGAAGGCCAGGTCGTGGCAGTAATGGGACCCCGTTCAGCATAACACCAGACCCGCTGGCACTAATATTCTACGGGGCCCTGCTAGTGACTCACGAAGGCGCAAAGATACCTACGCTAGACAAATACAATTATATATAGATATACTTAAAATGTGTACAGAGTAACAATAACAACATCACGCATTAGCAGCGCGGGTGCGAGCGGCGCGGGCAGCATTGGGGCGGAGTCTACGTCGCGTCAACCGGCGACAAAAAGAGACAACCGACAGACTGCTCACCGCACGCGCGGCGCGCACACGCACTGCGCTGTACAGTCACGAGATCGTAGTGCAATGACAAAACATTACGAGTTTGTAAATGACGTGGTACATTATTGCCTTAAAGTAAGCGTTACCTAAGTGGATCCAATCTCATTGCCTTGCACAATTGACCGGTATGAAAAGCTTACTAAGCAAGGAAATCTACACCTGACATAGCACGATGGCCGCACTCCATACGTAAGTGTCTATAAAAGCTAACAATAATTACATAAATTGCAACACAAACAGCGAGAAAATATACATAAATTGGTTCCACAGTTATCTGTCACACCCTGGGCAGACGTTGGAGGTGCGTCGTCAGTCTGATGGTGAAATGGTAGTCTCAGATTACAGTCCGCTCGTGAGAGGTGTTCCACAGGGATCAATCCTGGGACCTTTACTCTTTATCATGTATTGTGCTGACATAACTAACTGCATAATTAATTCGCAGTATCACATCTACGCTGATGACATTCAAGTGTATGTGTCTTTGAAGCCTAATCAGTATGCTATGGCTATAGAGAGTTTAAAGCAGGACCTCGATAGAATTGTGGAGTGGGCTGAGAATAACTCTTTGGTGCTGAATCCAAAAAAGACAAAATATATGATTTTTGGTACACAAAACCAACTCCGTTCATTACCAGTCTTTAGCATTACGCTCATGGGGGAGGTAGTTGAGAGAGTGAGTGAAGCCCGTAACCTAGGTCTGAGTATTGACTCGAATCGAAGATACGAGAAACATGTCGCTGAAGTAGTACGTAACTGTTTTTACAGGTTGCGTATTCTTTACAAAATGCGACCATATTTATCCGAAGATTTGCGAGTACGATTGGTCGAATCGTTAGTTCTCTCCAAATTGAATTACGCGGACACTGTGTATGGACCACAACTGCTGGCTCGCACGGATCGTTTGATCCAGAGAGTCCAGAACGCCACCGCTCGTTACAGTTTCGCAATAGGACGTAGAAGTCATGTAACGCCTTTTTTAAATGATAAGTTCATACTTAAAATAAAATCACGGCGTAAGCTATACTTGGCATCCCTTATGTTTAGTGTCGTTCATTGCCAGCAGCCAGTCTATCTTTTTAACAAAATTAGTTGGGTTACGAGCAGACGCGACTGTGCTAGCAAGCTGTGTTCGCAACAGCTTTCCATATTGCCTCATAAAACAGCAGCATTTAAAGGTAGCTTCCGTTATGCGGCTTCTAAAATATGGAATAATCTGCCCCCGCCTATAAGATCTCTTAAAACAATTGGCACTTTTAAAATTCACCTGCGGAGATATCTTATTGACGCACAGCGGAAGCAAGGTATGGTCAATTTAAACTCGTCGCATGTATGATACCTTGCTGGAAATAGAGCTGCGCGTGGATATAAGTATTGGTTGTGTTTCTGCATTAGTGTGTGTATGTGTTTATGTGTGTGTTTTGTATGTGTGAGCGCGCGAGCGCGAATATGGAATGCCAATTTATTAGTCTATACAACTGCGATGTACTTGTACTGAATAAAAAAAAAAGAACAAACAAAATACTTATAGTACATATTACGTGGCTGATGTGTACTGGAGATTGGTAGCCCGTGGTGTTTGGTGCTGACAGACTTTTTCTTCACTGAGAGCGTTGTGATGAGGTTGTGATTGTCTTTCCCATCACAAAACAGGCGGGGCGGGGTGACCTAAAAGTATTAAAGTATAAAATATATAGGAACCTAGTCATTGGTATCGATACGTGTAAATATATGCTTATGTCATGATCGTTGTGTGGACATTCATGTACTTACTTATGAGAAGTTTTATAACTGACACGATATATGTCTGTCGATCGTGCTATTGGCGAGGTTGTCTGTGCCTCGTGCTATTGGAGAGGTTATGTGTGCCTCGTGCTATCGGAGAGTTTATGTGTGCCTCGTGCTATTGGAGAGATTATGTGTGCCTCATGCTATCAGGAGAGGTTATGTGTGCCTCGTGCTATTGGAGAGGTTATGTGTGCCTCGTGCTATTGGACTTAAATATGCAACTTAAATTTAACTGAACACTAACTAGGCAATTTATTTAATAAATACTCTATTGAATTTATTTTGAGCATACGGAGCCGGAGGGTGATAGAACTCCAGAAGAAGAACCTCTACCGCTGAACAAACGATCAAACGCAAACAACAACAACCTCAACCTCCGGAAATGCAGACACTAGATCCAAGCGTTCAAAGGCACAATCAAAGAGGAAGCGTAGAAGGTCTACATCAACCTCTTCATGTGCAAGCTCTTCATCAGGCATTTCTAGAAACTCCAGAAGGAAGAAGCATAGTAAAACTTCTGGCTGGTCCACTAAAGAGTTACATCTAAAAATGATAGATTTAAATTCACACACATTAAAACAAACAGTAACAGAGTGGCTACTACACAAAAACTTCACATACACAGACTCTTTACTCACTTACATCACCTAAATGACAAAACGCACACTTACAAACATACGCACACCTACATACACACTCACCCTTATATTCATACACACAAAACCACAACAAGCACATACCACATCACACCACTACACACCCCCTCCACATTTTACTCGTACACACACAACTATTACTGCTGTCAAGTTTAAACGATAGATCAACACTGTCCACTGTTGTATAAAAATGGTGAATTTAAAAGCTAGACACTGTCTCTTAAAATACAGGATAGCCTAGTTTAAGAGACAGGGTTACTATAATTATGTACAAAATTTTTGCAACACATTGTAATGCCTAGAATAAGTCTACCCACTAGTTATATCTACTTGTGTACACTTCTGTAATCCTTCAGAATATACTTTCGGTAGTTATTCGTCATGACAACTTCGTCCATAATTGCACAAACAAAATCTTCGGTCTCTGCAAATAGATTGTAGTAGGCGGTGGAAGCAGAAGTAGGTTTTCACATAATTTTGGCGTAATAAATCAAACGTCTGTATTGTACCAAGTCACATCGTTTATTGTAATAATATAAAACTCTCACAGTTTGAGTACTTACAACATATACTTACTTAGAATACGGTAAAGTGCTTAGTTTGCACAACGTGACAGAATTACATCAGTTACAGGAATTGTGGAAGGCATCTCCTTACACCTCCTCTGAAAAGTTTGACCTTCATATCCCTCCGTAAGGGAAAAGAAAAAAAATACTTGCTTTTTTTGTCAAATACGGTACATAAACCATACTTATCTTACAATACTATCTACTTATAAATGTATCGCTCGTAAGTTATAGAATCCAAAATAGCTTAATATTAGATACTTAAAATTACAACATAAAGAAACTTAAAAGAAAATATAAATGAATCTAATTAACAGTGAAATAATTTGGTAAGATTTTTGTGGATAATATATTCTTTTCCATTTTTCAATATTTTCACATTGGGTTACATATCAATTATTAATTTGTAAGGAGCATTATAAATATTATCAAATTTATTACTAGTTTAGTTTTTTGTTAGTATTAAATCACCTTATTTGTATTTAAGAAACATTAAGTTTTTCTGGAAATCTGTTCGTGCAGTTCGAGGAAGAACTCTATCCTCAGAATACACGTCAATCAGAGACAAGAATGGAAAGATACTGAATGGTGAATCATGCGTGCTGAAGAGATGGAAGGAGTATTTTGAAGGTTTATTTGAAAGACCGGCGATAGAGACGTCGATCACCGAAATGAATGGTAATAATAGCAATGATGAAAGTGATATTGGCGTAGATGAGATTATGAAGGCGCTGGGAAGAATGAAATTAGGTAAGGCTGCAGGATATGATAGGATTATAGTTGAAATGCTGAAGGCTGGACAGGGCACCATAGTTGGTCAGCTGCAACGCTTGTTTAGCTGTGTTGGAGCACCGCCCGAGTACCTGACGACTGGGCTACAGCTATAGTTGTGCCTCTTTATAAGGGAAAAGGCTCGCAACAAGACTGCAAGAACTATAGAGGCATTAGCCTTCTCAGCATTGTTGGAAAATTGTATGCTAAGGTACTGATTAAAAGAGTTATGGAAGTAACCGACAAGAAAATATGGGATGTACAAGCGGGATTCCGAAAGGGTATGGGGTGCACGGATCAAGTATTTTCCTTGCGGTGCATAGCCGAGAAATTCTTGGCCAAAGGTCAAAAGGTCTATTGCGCATTCGTGGATTTGGATAAGGCTTACGATAAAGTGGTGAGGAATGAAATGTGGGCGGTACTGTCGATGTATGGGGTAAACAGCAGCCTCATACGAGCTCTGAAATCCCTTTATGAAGATTCCAGAGCTTGTGTGAGGATAAACGGGTCGTACACTGACTGGTTTACCATCGAGACAGGTGTAGCGTCGCCGTGGCTGTTCAACCTCTTCATGGACAGTTGTTTGCAAGATTTGAAACATAGTGACTCTGGATTAAAGATGAATGGGTTACTCGTCAAATGCCTCTTTTATGCTGATGATCAAGTAATACTTGCGTCTTCAGCGGAGGAGTTGCAGGAGATGGTAACAATCATGCATGGTGCTTTAGCGAGGAAAGGAATGAAAGTGAATGTGAGCAAGACGAAAGTTATGGTTTTTGAAAATGAGGAATGTGTCACGGCTTGTAATGTCATGATCGATGGACAACGAGTGGAACAAATGAATGATTTTGTGTATTTAGATACGCTGTTTAATGGTAAGAATGAAGAAGATATTGAAAGAAGTGTTAATGCAGGTAATAGGGTGAATGGAGCTTTTAAGGCTTTTATGAACAGTCATAATGTATCCAAAAAGGCACGTTTGGCTGTGCATAGAGGGGTGTTGGTACCTACACTTATGTATGGTAGTGAAAGTTGGGTATGGCAGAAGAGTCATGGAAGTAGAATAAATGCTGTAGAAATGAGAAGACTGAAAAGTATGTGTGTGTCTTTGACTGACAGAGTAAAGAAATGTGTGTTAAGAGAGTGTTGTGGGGTAAAAGAAGATGTAGTGACAAGCATCGAAAAAGGTATGCTAAGGTGGTTTGGGCACGTGGAGAGGATGGATGACAAAAGACTGACCAAGCAGATATATGAGGCAAGTGTGGATGGGACAGGACGAAGGGGAAGACCTAGGCGGACGTTTTTTGACCAGATTGAAGACATCCTAAAAACAGGGCAGGTTATAAGTACCCTTAACAGAAGAGCATGCATGAGGAATCTGATGGGAGTGAATGAAGCAAAAGAGATATGTCAGGATCGTTGCAAATGGCGTTCCATAGTCTCTGCCTACCCCTCCGGGAAACAGGCGTGAGTCTATGTATGTATGTATGTTCTTTGTATTTCACAACATGTAAATTTTGATCATAACTATTTTTTCTTATATATTTGCTATTTAACAAATTTTCCCTGGCATCAGCATGAGCCTTTTGTAATCTGTATTTCAGTTCTAAGGGATAACTGTCAAAATTATACAATTGATCAATATGGCTTTGCAAATTACTAGGAAGTAAACATAGATTGCCAAACACTAATTCGTGTGGAGTATATTTTGTTTCGGTATGTACTGTTGTGTTATAGGAAAAACACCAAAAGGGAATCCAATCGCTCCAATTATCTCTATTATTACTACATTGTATTCTGAGAAAAGCTGCCAAATGTTTGTGTGAATTTTCGATAGAGCCTAATGTTTCATGATAGTAAGGTGAAGAATTTAATTTTTTAATCCCTAATAAATCGCATGTTGCTTTTAAGACTGTTGACATAAATTCAGTTTCGTTATCAGTTAAAATCACTCGCGGAATACCATAACGTAAAATAAAATTGTTTACGAAAGTCCTTGAAACTGTAATCGTATCCTTTAGCTGTATTGGGTACTGTTCAATAAATTTTGACAATTCAAATTGTACAGTTAAAATATATTTATTATTATAATTATCATAAGAGGCCCATTAAGTCTAAACTTATTCTATCAAAAGCAGAGTTAGGCGTAGACGTTATAACCATTGGTTCTTTAACGTTCTTATTAGTATGTTTCTGTATTTGACAACTCTTACATTTTTTCACATATACCGCTATATCTGTTGACATACCGGGCCAAAAATGATATTTTTTAATGTTTTTTGTCATACGATTCACTCCAGCATGGCCACTGCTGGGTAATAAATGGAAATCGTTGAGTATAACTTTTTTCTCTTCGTCATTATTAATTCTAGTTATTCCTTGAATTACTGGAAACGAGGTAAATTGAGTTGTAACTTTTTACTTTCATTCAATAAATGTTTTATAATAGTGCATGCATTTTTATTTTTAATTATTAACATCTCTTTTATATGTAATTTTTTTACAAAACGTATCTAAATCAATCACGATAATTCGATTATATTATCAGGTTTTTTAAGTACTTCCACAGCGATTGGCTGATCAGACCTATCACTTGGTGGAGTCTCATTAATTTCTTCGTAGTGAATACAAGTCATAGTTAGATTTTTACTTTGATTTCTTCTTAAAACACTGACAACGTTATTTTGCATATCTTTCAAGTCTTTACATGTTACAGAAATTCGACTCAATGCGTCTGCAGCTACATTGTTTCGACCTGGAACATATACGACCTCAAAATCAAATTCCTCAAGGTATAAACGAAATTTCGTTAATTTACTAGAAGGGTCCTTTAACCCCTCGCATGCCCCGCTCCAGAATGCATTTTCTCCGGTAGTGTCCACCTATTTTGAGGATGTAATGTTTATAAGATCCTAGGTTATAAAACTTTAATTTTCTCGCTTTTGGTGTAATTATATGACGTAAATTTAAAATCGTATACAGTTCAGAAGTTACTCTATTTGAGAATTATATTAAAATAGCTTACCTTTACCCTTCTCATGTTGAAAAAGATTGATAAATGCAGGTCACTTTGTTTTTTCTTACACCATGTGAAATTTTTTTCTACAATACATATTAATTACTGACTAAATTTACTTTCTCACTGCACTAATATTGACACGGGTAGATGACGCGACGCGCGACGGTTATATACATTAATTTAGCACAGGTCACCGATATCACTTCACAATAACCGTTTATTCATAGCAGCGAAAAATTTGCGGCATTTTGACGATCCGACGGCAAACATTTCTCACCCACAAAACATATTTATACCTATTGTGTAATAGTAGACAAAGTTTTGTAATGAAAACCTCAGATTCCGTTGATAACAGCTTTAATTTTGGTTATTTGACATTAAGATTACAATGATTCGCAGTTTAACGTCTTGATGCTAGCGTAACAAATTTAGAAATCGAATAACAAAAATATGTGCGGGTGTAAGTAAAATAAATTTAGGAGTCAGGTACAGTATTACTTAAACGAGTAACTTGATGCCATTTAAAATGATCAGGCGTTTATGCAGCGCAGACATCTTCCCCCCCGTTGAAAGACTCCTTTCAACTGCGTTAGTCGTCATCCGGTAAAGATGTAGGCAAGGGGCAGATCCGTGTGAGAGGCCTCCTGAAGCAGCCTCTGGTAGTCTCCACGTCTGCGACTCGTGTGACGCCGTCGGTTCCAGGGAACAGGCGGCTGACTCGTCCCATTCGCCAGCTCAGTGGTGGGACGTTATCCTCCTGGAGAAGAACTAAATCTCCAACTTGCAGGGATGCTGAATTAGTACGCCATTTGGAGCGCTGTTGTAGTTCAGCTATATATTCCTTTTCCCAGCGCTGCCAAAAATGCCGATGAATCTGTTCAAGCTTCAAGTAACGTTGAAGGTTGTTCTGGTTCTCGTGCTCGAGCGATGGACCAGGCAATGCATTTAGGGCACGCCCTATCAGAAAGTGACCGGGAGATAGGAAATGGTAATCGTTAGGGGAAGGGGAGAGTGGGCACAAAGGTCGACTATTAAGCACAGCTTCCACTTGTGTGAAGAGAGTACATATCTCCTCAAACGTTAAATGATGGTTCCCCATAACGCGTTTTAAATGGTATTTCGCGGATTTAACGCCGGCTTCCCAGATGCCGCCGAAATGTGGAGCATACGTGGGAGAAAACACAAACTTTATGCCTTCATTGGTAGCAAAATTAACTACAGGTTCATGATTAGTTTTAAGAAAATTGCCAATCTCTTTAGCTGCCGCAACAAAGTTGCGACCGTTATCGCAAAATATCTCCGCTGGCTTACCTCGACGCGATATAAATCTGCGTAACGTCATGATAAACGCGTCCTTGGACAAATCACTGACGGCTTCCAGGTGCACACACTTATAGCGAAAACATACAAACAAACATAAATAGGTTTTAATTAGTCGTGCACCTCGACCCTTTCTATTTAGTGTTAGGAACGGACCAGCGAAGTCAACTCCCACAGTACGGAATGGAAAATCAGGTATGATGCGCTGTGCAGGTAAATTTCCCATCATGGGAGTTAATGTTTTACCTTGTATACGTCTACATCGAACACAAACATGTACTGTGCGGCGGGCCAAATGCCTACCATTTATAGGCCACACAGTCTCTCTTACACAGGCCAGCAACAGCTGAGGCCCAGCATGCATATTGTGTAAGTGTTCATATTTAAAATACAATTTAGTGAGTGGATGAGAAGCGTGTAAAAGTATAGGATGTTTTTTAGTATAATTGTAATTAGATAATTCTATCCTACCACCGACCCTCATCACCTTGTCATCATCCAAAAAGGGTGAAAGTGACAAAAGTGTTGACTTGCTACTTAAAGTTTTATTTTTTAACAAAAGATTGTACTCTAGAGTAAATGAAGTTTGCTGAGCAATTTTACATAAGCTAATAAAAGATAATTCTAATTCGCTAACATTTAATTTACCAAATAATTTATCTTTAGGACATTTATATCTTATGTTATGTATGAATCTATTGACATACGCAAATACACGTCTCAGTTTTAAAAACGATGAAAACTTATCTATTTTTAGAATTTCTGTTGCTGGTTCCAGGACAACAGCGGAAGTGGACTTCATCTCAGGTAAGTCTGATTCATTTATTAATTTCTTTAAATAGGGCCAATCGGATTCAGGCTGTATTAGAAAGCTTGGACCTGACCACCAGAAATTAGAATTGATGATTTGATCTGGGCTCACGCCCCTTGAGATCAGGTCAGCTGGATTCTGATCAGTCGGCACATAGCGCCACGACGAACTATCGGTAAGTTCATTAATTTCGGCTACCCTATTAGCTACAAACGTTTTTAACTTTGCAGAATTACCATTTAACCAGCTGAGGACAACGCTGGAATCGCACCAGTAAATGATGCGATTGACATCACATCGCAGAGAGCTGGTAACTGTCTTACACAATTTTGCAGCTAATAGCGCAGCGCAAAGCTCCAGACGCGGTATTGTTATCGGTTTCAACGGCGCCACCTTAGACTTAGCACACAGTAAATTTACCTTTACCTCGCCAGCTAAGTTGTGTGACCGTAGGTACACACAGGCACCGTAAGCGACTTGAGAAGCATCACTAAAGGTATGTATTTCTATATAATTAGGAGCTTCGCATAGTGTTAAGCGCGGGATCTGTAAATCTGATAAAAAATGTAAATTGCCAATGAACTTGTTCCAGGATTCCAGGATATCGGAACTAACTGGTTCATCCCAACCCTTCTTGTTCAGCCATAAGGACTGAAGTAACATTTTAGGTATAATTACACATGGACTGAGAATTCCAAGAGGATCAAAAATCTTGAATGATGCAGACAGTATCGATCGCTTGGTAACCACATCATTTTTATTGGGAATCTCAATCGATATTTGAAGGGTATCGGTTTTAGGATTCCAATTTAATCCTAAAGTATTATTAGATTCACTTAAACTAACCTTATCATTCTGATCAATGACTGATGATGATAAAATGCTTGGTAAATTCGATCTGAATTTACGTAGTTTAAACCCACCTGACTTTAAAGTGTCCGACACCTTGCGTTGAATGTATAATAGCTTGGACTCGTCGTTTGATCCGGTGACCAGATCGTCGACGTAATGGTCGTGTTTAATAATGTTACCTATAAGCTGGTCATCGCAATTCTCTGCCAATACTGACAAACACTTGGTGCTCAAATATGTAGCACTTGCAAGACCATAAGTTACGGTTTTCAAACGTAAAGTTTTGATAGGATTGGACTCATCACTTCTCCAAAGTATTAATTGTAAATTACGATCCTTTTCATTTAATTCAACCATTCTAAAGAATTTTTCAATATCAGCTGTCAAAATATATTTGTACTGACGAGCTCGAATCAAAATAGAAAAGATTGAGTCTTGAACATTGGGACCGACCATCTGCAGATCGTTCAGAGAGAAACCTGAGGAAGTTCGTGCCGATCCATCAAAGACAACACGAGTCTTTGTCGTTTCACTGTTTTGCTTATATACTGCATGATGGCAAAGATAATAGGATGGAACGGGATTAGTAGTCGGACATTCCTCTAAATGACCTAACTCTAAATATTCTTGAATGAAATTGCAATATTTCAACTTTAATTCTGGATTCTTACGGAAACGTCTTTCTAAATACAACAATCGTTTTTTAGCCATAGCGTAAGAATCTCCTAAACAATCTGGATTATCAATTAGGGGCAGCCTCACACAAAATCTACCCGATTCTAAACGATAAGTATTACGATAAAAATGGTCTTCACATGCCTGCTCAATTTTGCTAAAATATTGCTTATCTGGAACCTGCTCAAGTTCCCAAAACCTTTTCAAATGAGAATTAATATAGGAATTATTGCATTCGTCACTATCACTAATTGAAACATGACACGGAATATTTTTAGGTGACGAACATTTCCTTACACTTGGAGAAATTGGGCCGGCAACGAGCCAACCTAGCTTTGAGCTACGAAGCTGGGGCATATTAGTACCTAATGCAAGCTGATCACATCCGAGTAGGTCCCAAAACAGGTCTGCACCTATCAAGACGTCTATGGCTGAAGGCCGATTAAAGCTAGGATCAGCTAGCTGTAGGTTGGTTGGAATATTTAATTGACTAATATCTATAGATTGTTTAGGAATAACACTTGTTAATTGGTTTAATACATAAAATGACTGTACAACACTATAGTCATCATTAAGAGAATTTAATCGGGCAATACAACTTTTGTTTACGTATTCCGCTAAGTTGTTGCCTATACCAATAACGTTTATAGTATTAATAGCACATACCTGTAATGATAACTTGTTCATAAGTGACTGGCTAATAAATGAAGACTGACTGCCACAGTCTAACAAAGCACGCACTCGAAATTGTTTGTTTGTTTGTGGATTGATAACATTAACCATAGCTGTTGATAAAAGAATGTGATTTTCTATAAAATTATCACTAATAGAATTATTTACTGATATTTCAGTTGAACCACGATCTGTGTTGGTATTATTGCTGCTGACTGTACTAGCATTACTTGCACTAGTATTGTTTAAATTAGGGGAATGCAAGAGTGAATTGTGCCTACGCTTGCACTCACGACAGGGACCCAACTTGCAGTCACGTGCACGATGCCCAGTTCGTAAACAATTGGAGCATAAGTGCAACTTAAATGCTTCATCTCGTCGTTCCTGAACGCTCTTCGCAAGGAATGTAGGGCAGTCGTATATCCAGTGGTCACCCTTACAGACAACGCACTGCTTAGCGACAGAGCCGGTGTTCTGAACTGTAGATGAAAAGGATTTAGTACTACGAGAATTGTTATTATTGTTTTGACGTGATTGTGTGACCTTGGGTATATCAGACTTGTTTTGATTCATAGTTTCTAACACATCAGCGCGATCAGTTAGGAATTTTTTGAAATCCTTTAAAGCAGGGAGATTGGACAAATTATTACGATGTTCTTCCCACTTCATGGCAGTACGATTATCTAATTTTGGTATAAGAATTTTAATAATTATCATTTCAAGCAGTTCATCTTTCGTTGCTAAACTTGACAATGCTCGCAAGTTTTTAGTTACGTGGTCAACTAGAAACCTCAGTGATTTGTCCGATTCACGTTTGTGTTGTTGTTGTGTTGATTCGAAATATATCAATGAATTAAGGTGTTGATTTATAAGTTGGCGCTTGTTATCGTAACGATCGCACAAAAGCTGCCATGCAGTTTTATAATTATTTTCAGAAATCTCTAAATTGGAAATAATTCGCGCGGCTTCCTTTTCAAGATACGATACCAAATAATGGAACTTGTGAATAGGTTTAATGCGTTCATTGTTATGAATAAGCGATAAATAGGTATCTCGGAACTCAAGCCAGCGGAAATAAGCGCCATCAAACTTTGCGATTTGTATTTGTGGTAATTTAAAATCAACATGATGACATTGAGATGACAGATCGTTATGACATTGTGATGAATTGTGCAAATCAGATTCGTTTGAAGTATTTTTGTACTTATCAAGTTGCTCTTCAGCAATTGCAAGATGTGAAGTGAAGATCTGCTCAATTTCATCACGTTCGTCGATCTCGGAGTCCATATTATCGCAATTAATGACCTCAATCTGAGCCTGTAGTTCATCAAATTTGCTAGACATAGCTCGTATTTTACCAATACTAATTTCTAACTCTTTAATTTGGGTTTTATTCAATTTTGAAGAGCATACTCCATCTAAATATTTTTTAAACTTTGTTAAACGACCTTTGACCGAGCTACGCTTAGCAAACAGTTCCTTCAATTGTTTTGCATTACAGTCTTTATCTTCGCTTAAAGACATTTTGTTAAATACTAATAGCAACAACAAACGATAAACTAGCACTGAGAACTTTACGAAAAATGCTTATTGTTAATTGAGTTCTAAACAGTAACGCAAAATGAAGGAATAAAGTTATATGTTTAGAATCTTATCTGATACTCCTTCGGCGGCACCTGGGGCAGCCACGCGGCTGCAGCTCGGCAGCACGACGATGCACCGACGTCACCCAAACGCGGCTAGCGGTAGCTGGCAGCGTCAGGCAGCGATGGAGTTTCTGGAATAGTCGGCCCAAAATATTTGAAATAATGTTAACTACAATAATGGCACGAACTATTGGGAGGGTGTCTATGAGAAAAATTGGCAATATTACTAATTGGTGTTTAGATACTCAAGTATTGTTCATTTATGAACTTATTTTAAGGAATGTACTGGTATTTTAAGAATTTATAATTTTACAAATGATGACGTAGGTAGTTGTCACACTGAACAATGAATTTTAATTACACTATTTTTCTATATTTACTGGTTGTTTACTTGAAATAAGCTTTAAATTAGCTAGATACTTTGTTGAACTAATGAAATACACAAGTGGAATGTACCAAACAGCGACCCTTTTGATAGGAAAAATAGGTTTAGGTGTTAGGGTAAACTATGGGAATGGCACTTAACTGATAGGCGAGACGGCTGCTTCCGGCTGCATTGGTCCTCGCTGATGGCTGTTGGCACTGATAGAAACACGAGCTGTTCTACAAATGTTGACGGAATCCTCGAACTGGCGTGGCAGGCTGACGGTGAACCCCGACGTGGCGTCGTCGTAGAAGCTAAGGCTGGGCGCGGCGCTTTCTGCTGACCGACCTGGCTGGCTTAGTTGTCTTCTTTGATAGTGTTCCTGCGTCTGTAGTCCTCCACAATCAATCTTTGGTAGATTTCCTTTTGACGAGAATTCTTTGTTTTCGTACTTCGATCCGAATTTTGCAAATCCGTCCTGTCACGGTCGCCAATTTTAATGTGTAATAGTAGACAAAGTTTTGTAATGAAAACCTCAGATTCCGTTGATAACAGCTTTAATTTTGGTTATTTGACATTAAGATTACAATGATTCGCAGTTTAACGTCTTGATGCTAGCGTAACAAATTTAGAAATCGAATAACAAAAATATGTGCGGGTGTAAGTAAAATAAATTTAGGAGTCAGGTACAGTATTACTTAAACGAGTAACTTGATGCCATTTAAAATGATCAGGCGTTTATGCAGCGCAGACACCTATTTATAACAAAAATAAAACGAAATGTCTTATTAACAATGGATTCTAAGAAAACTTTGTCAGAAACTTATCTATATTTAGTAAAGTCATTAATAAATACTTACATATAATCATGTAAAATATGGAGGACGGCTAGCGGCTAACGCTCGAAAATTGCATCACAAAAATTACTAACACTTTTCTTGTAAATGTTTTATACCTGGCAAAAAAAAAATATAAAATATATACTTCACTACATTG
Organism: Euclidia mi; assembly: GCA_944739405.2. Classification (NCBI taxonomy): domain Eukaryota; kingdom Metazoa; phylum Arthropoda; class Insecta; order Lepidoptera; family Erebidae; genus Euclidia; species Euclidia mi. The sequence goes on from OX123182.2 coordinate 58,406,956, forward strand.
TCTATAATTTGATATATAATACTAATACAATCAATTGGCGTTTGCGTTGAGAATACATTTTTGAAAAATCACATATTCAACTTTATTGATCGCCACAGCGCAATATGGCGGCACGGAGAAAACTGAGCACCGAAATCAGCAATTTTATTATTTTTCTCGGTTGCAAGCTTGGAAATATGGTAAAAATTGATGGTATTATGTTGGTTAATCTGTAACTAGTCGATGTACTTTTTTATTATTGTAACCAATCACACAACACCGGAGTGAAGTTCACACAAATCCTTATGGGCACCGTGCCCGTAGGACACTACCGGCCTATTTCTCTTACGGGCACACCGTGACCGTAGGACACTCAAGGGGTTATTAAATAAATAAATAAGTGGTCTATGGTCAGTATAAATTTTGAATTTTCTGCCATATAAATATGGTTTAAAAAGCCGTGTGAATGACGGCATAGAATACAAGTGTCACCACCCTCTATCTTCCCGGGGGTGTCGTAAGAGGCGACTAAGGGATAACACGATGCAAATACCATCTTTGCGTAAAGACGGAAAACTCGACATCAAACCCTATACGACTGCCTCGTTGGTCTCGCGGCATAAATGTGCGCGTGGGGTCAGGAGGTCCCGGGTTCGATTCCTGGGTCGGGCAGTGTTATTGGGTTTTTCTGTCACGAAATTCTCAGTAGCAGCGCGGAGTCGGAAATGTGCGCGGTACGGCAATAGGCTCGCCCCTTATTACGTGGGACTAAAGTATATCTGGCGAAAAGTGGGTGTAGAAATACACCTCTGCCTACCCCTTCGGGGATAAAAGGCGTGACGATATGTATGTATGTAAAATGATTTATAGCCCAAACGATAGCAATTAATTCTAATTCTATTATAGGATATCTCGTCTCGACAGGTTTCAAATTACGGCTGGCATAAGCGACAACTTTTCCATTACTGTTTGATAATACTGCACCTAAACCTATTTTTGACGCATCCGTTAGCAATTTAAAAATATGATTTGCCGAAAAATTTGGATACTCTAAAACTGGTGGATTCATAAGAGCTAATTTTAAATTTTCAAAGACCGGTTGACATTATGATGACCAAATAAATTTCACACCTTTTTTACATAATACATTCATGGGATAAACAATATCAGAAAAAACATGGTATAAAGCGTCTGTAATAATTTGCAATCGCAACAAAACGTTTTACGTCGTTTGCTCAGGTAGGTATTGGATAGTTGCGCAATGTTTCTATTTTAGAAGGATCGGGGAAAATGCCTTCTGATTTTATCTTATGACCTAATTAAACGATTTCATGCCTTAAAAATTCACATTTTCACACAATTCCAACGGATTCAATTTTAAATTAATTTCTCGTAAACGATTTAATATACTAATTAGGTTTTTATTATGATGAGACTGCGATTTCACGATAAAAATGCAATCGTCGAAATAAATAAAGCACTTTTTATAGTTAAGACCTGCCATTGCTATGGTCATTAGTCTTGAAAACACACTAGGACTTGTTTTGAGACCCATAAGACAACGTTTCATTTGATACTGCCTTCCTGCTCTAAAGGTGTACATTTACGAGAACTTTTATCTAAAGATAATTGATACATTTTGTCTAAACTGAAAGATGTGTATTTTCGGCTATTATCGCTAAGTAAAAGTTGATAATAACTTTGGGAAAGATCGAGTTTCGAAAAATTTATACTGCCTGATAATGAATCTAAAATCTCCGTTATGTTGGGCAACGGGAATTTGTCATTTTGAATTTTTGTATTTAAATGGCGGTAATCGATAACAAGCCTGCATTTATTTTCATTAGATTTATCTCCCTTTTTTGGCACTAACAACATGGGACTCGACCACTCAGGGGTGGTTTCCTCAATAATATCGTTATCCAACATATCTTGAATCTGCATTTCGAGTTCATTTTTAAGAGCATGTGGAATTCGATAAGGTTTTACATAAACTGCGCTTACGTTATCTTTTAATTTAATAGTGTGTTCCATTAAATTCGTAACCGATAACCTATTCCCTGGCAAATGAAAAACATCGACGTACTTTGCACAAATGTCTTCTAAACTATTTTTCTCGTCTTTATTCAAAAATTTAAGTCAAGTAAGTCAAAAAGAGTCTTAATTCGGTCTACTGAATTGTATTCTTCGTTAAATGTACATACATCGTTCGCCTTAAGGCGATTAATATCTAAGTTAGATCAATCGACTTTTACTTCCTCATCTCGCGTATTTAAAATTCTTAACGGAATGTAACCACTAACTGGTTTCGCTATTAAGCCGGCTACAAAAACTCCTGAACAAACTTCATTCGCTAAAACAACAATATCTTCGCGAAAACTACAAGGAATGTGTCTAATTACCCCACAACGGGGTGGGATAACGTGGTGGAACTTGTTATCACGTTCTAAGCTAATATAAACGTTTTTATCATTGATTTTAAAGCAAATATTCATCTTACTATAGTCAATGACAGCTTCATACCGCTTAAATTTTTGTTACCTAGTATTCCATGGCCTACACAGCATAAATTCTTAAAAATGTAAAACTGTTGATTAAAAATAAACCCATTCTAAACTAAATTAGGTTAAATCTAAGTAAATATAGCCTTCCGACATTAATTGTCCACCTATGCCATTTATAGTTATATTTTCATAACAAAGCTTTTCTAATAGGTACTCATTTAACCATTCATACTTTAATGTGCATATAGTAGCACCGCTATCTATCAAGAAATTAGCGCAGCTACCTGATATTACATCAAAAGAAACTATGCTACATTTACTATAACTAAAAACATTATTACTAATTAAGGGAACGACAAAACTCATTATTATTACTTGGTGTACGTACGTCATTTGATTCTACAGATTGATGAGAAAAATGTCTAACATGTGAGCTTGGATTATTGTTACTTCGCGGAAAGTATTGCACGGTACCGCTTGCAGGTGCGCGCGGTAACATGAAACTGCGGCCACGCAGTGCCCTGCCACGTGAGCTTCCGCGCATGTACCTGTTACTATAATTAGATGTGGGAACATTCTACTTAAAGTTATTATTATTTGACTGATAGTTATTTCGATTTAACTGAAAACTTTTAGTTCCTCTATTTGACTACGACATACCGCGATTGTAAAAATATCTGTGTTGAGGCCTAAAATTCATGACGTGGTCTTCGTTTGGAGACAACGTATGCTCATCAATTGCTGCCCTAATGGCTTCGGATAACGATTTAAAATGTCGCGAAGCTACAATTGTACTGAGCCGTGCATCATTTAAGCCATCTGAAAAACGCTTAATTGCTAACTTCTCGTTAATCGGACGTAATATGGAGAATTTGGAATCATCTCCATCTGCCTGTGCAATTTTACTGTCAAACTTACAAATAATTTTCCAATTCCTCACCAAACTGTTCAATGGACCGCCGTCCTTGCTTGTTACTCAAATCTTTTTAATAAATTGCGACGGCAGATTTTTTCTGAATTAAAAATGTACGCATATCATGAATTAAATCGTCTACAATTGTGTAACTTTCTTTTAAACGCAATTTAGCACTCTCAGACAATCGCGTCTTCAAAACAAACTCCATTAATTGACATTTAGTGCTGTCAGAAATCATAGAACTGTATAACTGTATACCGTCAATTAAACGCAAAGTATCTTGTTCCTTACCAGTCATACTAGGTAAGAACGCTATAGCTGTTTTTAAATTAAATGATTCGCTAGCCATTTTTGATGACGTATACGATGACGTCGAGGTCATTTCACATAAATTAATTATTTTACTGTATAAAATATGAATATTACTTATAATGGTATGAATATTTTGTAAACTTTCGGCGCTAATCTCAGAATTTTCTACTTTTCTTTGTACTGCAAGCAAAATATTTTCCAACTTAGAATAATTAGATTGAGCTAACACTACCTTTTGGCGTGCTGTATGGGATGACTGTCTCCGTACAGGGCCGATTTTCACAAGATAATTACTTATATCTTTAAGATTATTTAACCCCTCGCTTGCCCCGCTCCAGAATGCATTTTCTCCGGTAGTGTCCAGCCATTTTGAGGATGATAATGTTTATAACATCCTTGGTTATAAAACTTTAACTTTCTCGCGTTTGTTGTAATTATATGACGTAAATTTTAAACCGTATACAGTTCAGAAGTTACCCTATATGAGAATTATATTAAAATAGCTTAGCCTAACCTTTTCATGTAAAAAAAAAATTGACAAATGCAGGTCACTTTGTTTTTTCTTACACCATGTGAAACATTTTTCCACAATACACATAAATTATTCACGAAATTCACATTCTCACTGCACTAATATTGACACGGGTAGACGACGCGACGGCTATATACATTAATTTAGCGCAGGTCACCGATATCACTTCACAATAACCATATATTCAAAGCCGCGAAAAATTTGCGCCATTTAGACGAGCCGACGGAAAATATTTCTCACTCAGAAAACATATTTATACCTATTTATAGCAAAAACAATACGAAATGTTTAATTAACAATGGGTTCTTAGACAAATTTGTGAGAAACCTATCTATATTTAGTAAAGTAATTAATAAATACTTACATATAATCATTTGAAATATGAAGGACGGCTAGCGGCCAACGCCCAAAAATTGCACCACAAAAATTACTAACATACATACATACATACATAGACTCACGCCTGTTTCCCCGAAGGGGTAGGCAGAGGCATATTAATTGCCCACTTTTCGCCAGTGTTTTGATCCCACGTAATAGGTGGCGAGCCTATTGCCGCTTATCGGGATATTTTGTTTGCCAGAGCCTCGTCCGTTGATCGGCAGGTGCACCACTTGCAGGTGAGGATGGCTTGGGACCCTAAGTTCTTGGTGGGAACCCTATGCACCCTAATGGTAAAAATTACTAACACTTTTTTTGTAAATGTTTTAATACCTGGCTAAAAAAATTTTTAAAACATATACTTCACTAAATTGTCTATAATTTGATATATAACACTAATACAATCAATTAGCGTTTGCATTGAGAACACATTTTTGAAAAATCACATATTCAACTTTGTTGATCGCCACAGCGCAATATGGCGGCACGGAGAGAACTGAGCATCGAACTCAGCAATTTTATAATTTTTTCTCGGTTACAAGCTTGGAAATATGGTAAAAATTTATGGTATTATTTTGGTTAATCTGTAACTAGTCGATGTATGTTTTTATTATTGTAACCAATCACACAACACCGGAGTGAAGTTCACACAAATACTTATGGGCACACCGTACCCGTAGGACACTACCGGCCTATTTCTCTTACGGGCACATCGTGACCGTAGGACACTCAAGGGGTTAAAATAGACAATAAATCTTTTAAAGGCATAACAAAGCAACATATTCTAATTTAAAGTAAAAATCCCTCTATAATTACGCTTAATTAAAGTGATTAACCTGGACGATGTGGTGCGGCGCGTTTAGGCTACTCCGATGTGGTCCAAGAACATGGTGTGGCGGCTGCTGGTTGACACCTCTGTTGAAGTTACTTTTCTGGGCCGGGCTAAACCCTGGACTCCGTGGGCCGGGAATTTCCCTGGACTCCGCTGCTCCTTTTGGGCCGGGCTCATCCTTGGACTCCTCCTGCTTTAAACTGGATGCGCTTCGGTTCGGGAAACAACGCTAAATGTGCTGGCGTTGAGTTTGCATCGTAGTATTTTCATTTGCCTTCTTTCGCACCTTTTGAATATGAGGTAAAGTGCTCCAACTAGTATGATGATAAGTATTGTGATCAAAAAGTATTTTCGCAATACTTATCTGCTTGCCAATTAACCGCTTGACCGCGCACAAGTGACTATTCTCCCTTTTTCGAAATGCCGTAGACCGCGCACAAGTGACTATTTTCCCTTTTTGGTTACAGCGCTATACTCGGTCTGAATTTACTGTTTCTTTCTATTACGTAATGTTTTAAATCCTTTTTCTCTGTTCTATTCAAATCATTGAACATTTCTTCATGCTAAAAATACGAAGCAAGTCTTAATATCGTTTACCCGGAACGAAAAAATTATGGCAAATGCCACTCTTTGTTTCGCGCGCTCCGTGATTACGTGCTAATCGTATGCGTGTAATTAAATATGTTTTATGCTGTGATACATGCTTTTTTATTTAATTCGGTGTAGATAGAATCCCTCTACAGTGAAAACTCATGAAATATGTATGTCATCGATTTACTTTTTAAAATAATCCTGTTTAAAATACACAAAGTGTTTTTTTCAACGATAGTCAATGTTCGCTGCTAAGTATAATAAATTAGAAACCAAATATTAACAAAAAATTCATACGACTTGAATAAGTCATTAATAAGGTTGAAGAAAAACATCACTTCAACTTACTCATGTTACCGACTTATCAACAATAAATGTTTATGTTAGCGCGCCCATCTGGCGAGCGGCGGCAAGACATTTTGTTTAGAACGTGAGTGGTCGAGTGAATTCGGCGAATTGGCACTAGCGGTCAAGCGGTTAATTGATTAGCTGAGGCATTGGATGCACCATTCGCGTTCTGCGCTATCACGACCTCTTCTTTTGAGTATGTTTTGCCCATCTTCCGAGTGACCTTGAATCTTCAAATCTTGTTTCATCATATATCTTCTTTCTTCAATTAATATGTATCTTCTTTATTCAAATAATATGTATCTTCTTTTTTCAAATAACCGCTTGACCACGCACAAGTGACTATTCTCCCTTTTTCGAAACTCCGTAGACCGCGCACAAGTCACTATTTTCCCTTTTTGGTTACAGCGCTATACTCGGTCTGAATTTACTGTTTCTTTCTATTACGTAATGTTTTAAATTATTTTTCTCTGTTCTATTAAAATCATTGAACATTTCTTCATGCTAAAAATACGAAGCGAGTCTTAAAATCGTTAACCCGGAACGAAAAACTAATGTCAAATGCCACTCTTTGTTTCGTGCGCTCCGTCATTACGTGCTAATCGTATGCGTGTAATTAAATATTTTTATACTATGATACATTTTTTTTTTGGTATCGGGTTGGAAAATCTTCATGGAGTCCCTCCGCCCCGGGGGGGAAAGACGAAGGGGACTGTCAGACTCTTACTGACTAAAAACCAACCCGTGCTCCTCATGTACCCATGTGTCGGAGGGTAGGGTTTCACCAAAGCATTCCTCGCTACCCCTCGACGGGTATTGGCCCGCCAGATGGTCAGGCGGGCCCCGAACGAAACCCTCTTGGCGGCGGATGAAGGTGTTGGGCTCCGCCACCAAAACACCCAGCGGCCGCAGAGGATAGGGAGGACGGCAACGCAACACCGCATCTCCTCTTCCTCTGCGGCCCCACCGCGACGCAACGATAGTGCGCCCCCATTTGGTCGCGGGAGATAGGGCGCGGGGCAATGCAACACCCACACGCCTCTCCTCCCGCGACCGCACCCGACTGCGAGGGACAGAGACAGAACTGTCCCCCGCACCCGCACCATCCTATACCGTGTGTTCGTCGTGGGCCTCTTCTTATTATAAATAGTTGGGTCCACCGCGCTGTCTAATTGCAGTTTTGCTGTCAAAAAAAACTTCGCATATCTCCGAGAACGTTACGGCGAACTCTTACGCCCATATTCTAATGTCGCTGATACACCTGAACATTCACTTGTAACAGAACAGCGAGCATTCGCCGTTTTCTGTTTTGTCGAACCGAACATTTTCACGATCATTGTAGCGAACATTCTAAATTCAAATAGTCCTGTAACGCTGGGTTTTTCGTCGGGGTCACCAGTTGTAAAGTCCCAGCCCAATTATGGTCAATTGAAATGCTGTGTCTTACTATCGTGTTCGTGGTTGATGCGAGGGAGCGGAATATGAACAACGTTACTTCGAAACAAAGGTTTATTTGCGACTAAAGAAATATTTCGATCGCGGGCGCAGCCGATCGTAGGCACACACACTAATACATTATGTTTACTCGACAATAACACACATGTGTCCCTACAGTAGCCCCCCTTATAAGAAGAAGCTACTTTACAAATCATCACACAAAAATAAAAACCTGTGTATTTTCTATCGAACTGCAGAAGTTTCATACATTTCGGTACATCATTACAATAATTATAACAAGGCCAGCAATGTGGCTCGACTCGCTTTAATGCTGACTCGACAGTAAGATCGTACCGGCGGCGCTTGTTTACATTAAGCGTATAAATTATAAGTAAGTTTTATAATTATGGCTATCAGTTTCAGAGTAACATTTAACTACAAAAATACAAAGTCGGTATATCGTTTACGATTACATTTACCCTCTGAAATACACAAAAAAAAGAAATAAACATTTAATATAAAAATATTACAAATTCACTGTACGTTTACATGTCCAGATAACGTAAATTTTACAATATGTTTCTTACTGATACACGTCTGCATTATTTGACGTAGCTGCAGGTTGCGCGGTGTGCACTTTGACCACCGGCGGTGACCACCCGGCCACGGCGGCTTCCTTACGGAACCAATCTCGCACCCGCTTCTTGCATTGGTTTCGCAACAGAAACAGGCACACAAGTCCTAACAATATAGCGAATACCATTATAATAATTTCCAACCCATTTAATCTTTGGCCAATTACTTCATTAGACACACTTTGTGTAATTGCAACATTGTTATGTTCGGGTTTACTTTGGCTATAACCCATCTTAGACACGTGAATACACAATAAAATATTTACTGTTAGCAAGCAAAGTCTGGCTACAGAATGAATAAAACATACAGTAAAATAATTAACATAAAACTCATGTAAAAATTGATGTGTCAGTATTTGATTCACTAAAGTGAAACATTGCTATATTTCATAGCCTAATTACAAATATTACAATACTGCAATAAAATGTTAAAAGTTATACATTTAGATTGCAACACATATTTTACACAATAACAAAATAAGTAAGTATCTGTATATGCGACAATAGCGCAGTGGTTAAAGTATCATAAGTATTATTTCGCACTGGTCGAACAATAATAGATTTGAATTTCATTCACTGCATCACTGTCGTATATAAGGTATGGCACACCCAAATAAAATAAACACAATAAAATTCAATTACAAAAATAGCTTTTGTATATAGGTTATGAAGTTAGCCCTACGACTATGTCTTGGGTTCGGCGGATATAACCTGCCACTAACTTTTTACCTCGTACAGGAATCGAACCTGTGCAAGACATCTACGGCACTCACCATACTGTGAGTCTTGTTATAGTTCATTCTGCGAACCTTATCGGTCGCTTGATAGCTCTACCGCTACGTGTGGTCCGAGTTATCGGTTTGGTACCGGACTCGTCATTACTAAGACTATTATTACCACTAGAATTATTTATGTTACTATGTTTACATTGTTCGTCTAGCGAAATGGGATCATAGTTAAGTATGTAGGCTGGTTTGAGCCTATCTATTGATACATTTACCTGTCTATCATGTATTTGCAATCGAAAATACTTGTCACACCTGTCTATGACCTTATAAGGACCATCATAGGGTGGCTGTAACGATTTTTTAACTAGATCAACCCGTACAAATACATGTGAACATGTACGCAAATCCGAGTGCACGAAAATGTTACGTGAATCGCGTTGCTTTGTCGGTCTTGGTATTAGATTTCTAATAGCTTCCCTAACCATGATTACATATTCATTCGAATCGCTAACTTTTATGTTTTTACTGCCGTAAAAATCACCGGGTAACCTTAACGTTTTACCGAATACTAACTCAGCGGCGCTAACTCCCGTATCGCTACGTGGTGTGGCCCGCAATGCAAACAAAGTGGTATTCAGCTCCTGGACCCAGGTACCTTTCTCCCTGCGAGCCATGAGAGCTGCTTTCAACAAACGATGAAATCTCTCTACGGCGCCGTTCCCTTATTTTATTTTATTTATTATGGTTCACCAACAATTGTTTACATCAAAACTTACGATCTAAAATAGTCTAAAATACAAGTGACAATGTAACAATTGAGTTTTAATTGAGTTCCGTGTGCACGGTAGCATATACAGCACGTACTTCTTGCGGTTTCGATTGGTATCATATATCGTCAACCTTCTTTACATTCATTAATATTACAATAATGCATAAGTGTGCAATGTGTAACTCGAATTTCACGGATGGAGCCCAATGCTCTGCGTGTGATAACCAGCTTGATTTCGGTTGTGCTGGAATATCCGAGTCGGGTTGGAGGAAACTCGGCAACGATCGCAGGGCAGCGTGGAAATGTTCGTCGTGCAGATCAACTTCACCAGCGCCACCTTCTATGAAGGAGCATGTATCCTTGGAAAGCCTCATGAAAGAAGTCAGGGATATCAAAAATAGGTTATCTCAGCTGCCTTCACTGATAGACGACGTCAGGACCATTAAAGATGAAATTCGAGATCTCAAAGCGTCCTGTGAATATTCCAGCGCTAAGTTGGAAGAATGCACTAATAAGGTACTAACAATGGAAAGCCTTGTTTCGGAAATCGAGCAGAAACAGGTCGCATTTGAATCCACCCTGAGTGAAATCCAGACACATGTAGAAACCAGTGAGCAACGTTCCCGCCATAACAACGTGGAGATAAAGGGTGTACCACAGCGCAAAGATGAAAACTTTTTTCAGTTAATCGAGAAGATTGGTACTAAGATTGGCTATATCATCCCTAAAACCCAAATCAATTACATATCTAGGGTACCTACTTATAACTCCAAAGAAAAGATTATTATATTAAGTTTCATCAATAGATACATCAAGGAGGACTTTATAGCATCTGCAAGGGCCATGAAAATAATAACACCCGAGGACCTAGGCTTCCAAGACAACCAAGGAAGAATCTTTATTAATGATCACTTGACAACTGACACCAAATTGCTACTTAATAAAACCAGGCAGTTCGCTAAGGACAATAATTATAAATATGTTTGGGTTAAGTTTTGTAAGATACACGTCCGAAAAAATGAAACCGCTCGCTCGTTCACTATTACCAAAGTGTCAGATTTAAACAAGATTGTATAGTCAACGTTATATCCGATTTTTTCTTATATAATTACAAGTCATGGTTCTCAAAGTCATTCGATATATTATATTATTGTAAAAAGTTTAGCACCTCTGTCATATTGGGCAGGTCAATGCTCCTCTTTTGTTCTCAAACATATGTTGCATATCTAGCTCACCGCGTAGTTTACCTATTTGCTATAAATGCCGATCATATATATGTCTTGCTTGCTCTGCCGCATTTAGCTATGTCTGTCTCACTTATAAACGTATGTAAGTGCCATATCAATAAGTTGCATATTTGCTTGACTAGAGTGCCAGTCATTTATTCGGTTTACCCACATTTTGGAATTATAACATTACTTGCCATAAATATTTTAACGACTTATTTTTGTATCAAATATTTAAATTGTATTCATATTTTATTATTGACTATAATAATTATTTAACCGATGGCTTTGAATGATTTAAAAGTGTACTACCAGAATGTGCGGGGATTGCGATCAAAAACTGAGACATTTTATCGTAACTTGAGATTGAGTGTTTACGATATTGTAATTTTAACGGAGACTTGGCTATTGCCTGGCGTAAGTGACTCGGAGCTTTTTGATGAACGTTATGTTGTGTGGCGTCGTGATAGGGACTACTCCCGGACAGGTCAAACACGAGGAGGTGGCGTTCTCATCGCGTTACATAGGGATATTTGTGCGATTTCTCAACCAAGTTTCATAAGTACTGCCGAGGATTTGTGGCTAACGGTATCTATTAATAAAGGTAAGACGAGCTCCTTTCATTTTAACCTGAATATATGTACTGTTTATCTATGTAAGCAAAATCTAGGGCTATCATTCTCAAGCCAGTTGAATAATTTCTTTTCTAAATTAGACGAAGTAATATTACATAGACCTAATGATAAATTTTTAATCACGGGTGATTTTAATATGAACGGAATATTGTGGTCGCAGAATCCTGGTGAGACATCCTTATGCCCGGGCAATGTGAGTACTGTAGATGAGCACTCTTTTATCGATCTGTTATGTACTCACGACCTACATCAATTCAACGGTGTAACTAATTGCTATGGTAGAATACTAGATCTAGTGCTATCGAACGACACAGTCACGGTTCGGGAGTCAGAAGATCCATTAGTTACTATAGATCCTCACCACAAGGCGCTCATTATATATTTGAATTTTTGTCAATTACCATCCTTAAAATCGTCCGCGCGTCCTATATTCTTATACTCTAGAGCTAATTACGATAAAATCAATAGCGAAATTGCGGAGGTTAACTGGGACATAGAGTTTAGTAACAAATTAGTCACTACCGCCACTGACTATTTTTATGCATTTTTAAATAAAACGATTATAAATCACGTTCCATCTAAACCTAGTAGCAAAACCCGATATCCCGATTGGTACACTCCGGCGTTAAAGAAAATGATTAAAGAAAAGTATAAATACTATAATAAATTTAAAAAGTACAAAAATTTATCAGACAATGTAAGTTATCATTTGTTAAGAGATAGGGTTAAAAGTCTTGAAAGTGAGTGTTACCAAACGTACATTACCTATGTGGAAAACAATATTAAAAATAACCCCAAACAATTCTGGAGGTATATAAAAAGGAAATGTAATTCAAATAGCATCCCAGCTACCATGATTTATAGTAATAGCACAGCAAATGACGGTGAATCTATTTGTAACCTTTTTTCTAACTATTTTTATTCTTCATTCTTGCAATCTTCCACTCCTATGATGGATTTCGATTCAAATAGCCATCACGAGTCTATATCAGATATCAGTAGTATAAATATTGAGCTACATGAGATAATTAAGTTATTAAAAACGCTGGATCCAAACAAATCAGCTGGACTCGACAAGATACCCGCTCTTCTATTAATTAATTGTGCTGAAACTATTTCACTGCCCATAAGCTTGTTATTTATCAAATCTTTATCTGAGGGGGTCATGCCGCCATTGTGGAAATCTGCTCACATTACCCCTATATTTAAGAAGGGGTCAAAATGTGACGTAGCAAACTATAGGCCCATCTCAAAACTATGCTTGATTGCCAAAATTTTTGAAAAAGTTGTACATTCGCAGTTGTATGCCGCATTATGTAGTTCCTTTAACGAATTTCAACATGGTTTTGTAAAGGGGAGATCAACTGTCTCGAATCTGACACTCTTCCATGATTACTTAACGGACAGCATGAGCCAGGGTAAGCAGGTCGATGTCGTTTACACTGATTACAGCAAATGTTTTGATAAAATCGACCATTCAACGTTAATTTATAAGTTAGGAGCAGCGGGTATAAGAGGCGATCTACTGAGATGGTTTAAATCTTATATATCTAACAGATCTCAGGCTGTAGCAATAAATAATTACGTGTCTAGTTGGGTAAATGTGCCCAGTGGCGTCCCTCAGGGTTCTTTGTTGGGCCCTTTGTTGTTTGTAATCTTTGTAAACGACATCGGCAATTGCTTTCATAACTCTAAGTTACTCTGTTTTGCAGATGATATGAAAATATTCACGACTATTGCATCTCAAACAGACGCTCATGCTCTCCAGTTGGATTTATTGCGACTCGGTGATTACTGTGTCAGGAACAAATTAGACCTTAACCCATCTAAGTGCGCTGTTGTCACCTTTACCAGAAAAAATCAAATCATATCATATGACTATAACTTAAAAGGCCAAATCTTGGTAAAGTGCCATACTATTCGTGATCTAGGTATAACTTATGACTCTAAATTATTGTTTGATACACACATTGACAATATTATAAAGAAAGCTTCTCAAGCATTGGGCTTCATAGTACGAGCTTCGTCATGTTTTCGGGAAGCAAAAACATATAAAATCCTTTACTGCACATATGTTAGAAGTATTCTTGAATATGGCTCTCAAATTTGGAACCCTAGGTATGACAAGTACATAAATAGATTGGAAAATATACAAAGAAAATTTTTGAAATACCTTTGCTATAGAATTAAGTACAAATACAATTCAGATAATTATCTCAAATTATGTGCAAAATTCCATCTTCTTCCTCTGTCCAAGCGGCGAGACATAGCTGATATAACGTATTTAATTAAAATCCTAAATAATTCTATAAATAGCTCTGAACTTTTGTCTAAATTTAGTTTAAATGTACCAACAAAATCACGGCATTATGCTCCAATAAACTTACCTCTAGCACCCACCAACTACCGACAGGATAGCTTTATGTGGCGAGCTGGCAAGGCACTCAACGCATCAATGAAATTGCACGATTTTGACATCTTTGATGTGAGTCCGGCGACGGTGAGACGGGTACTTAGTAGCGACTTTTTTGACAGCTATGCCGATTAGGTGCTTTATTGTGTCATGATTAGTTATAAGATTATTTAATATTAAGTGTGCACATAAATAATTTGTTTTGTTGTTAGTAGTGAGGACCTGTAATTGGCTGTATGTCACATATCATGTAAATCACTATCACACATTGTAAAAGCTGTTGGTCTTCCAATAAATAAATAAATAAATAAATTACTTAAAGGTGAACACCGCTTGCACACACAATAAAGTGTAAGAAACTTATACTAGTGTATAGTATACACTATAATCTTACTCCTATTTTTTTACACACTGGTTACACAATCGTTAATTATTTTATTATTTTTATTGTATTTCAAGATCCTTAATGCTAAGAAATATGGACTTTATTTTACTTATACTAAAAAAATGTATATCAATTAGATCGCTGAAACGATTCACCATCTTACACATTCTTGCGCAAGGAGAATTGGCACCAAGGACAGTTCTTCTTAACGGTGGAAAGAGTGGTGTGACTGAGTTGCGAGGCAGTCTAGCAGGTACGCGAAATTTAAAAAGAGCTAGCAACTGAGGGCAGTCAATCTGCTGCTTGAGGATTTTAATTTTAATAGCAAACATTGCGTCATTTATACTTCTGCGACCTGCTAAGGAATGAATGCCAAAATGCTTTAATCGAGAATCGTAAGATCGCTTTTTTTTTATTCCATTGGAAAACGCCAAATGCCACAAGAAACGTTTCTGAATGCGTTCAAGGCGCAAGGAGTGTATCGCATAATGTGGCCGCCAGACTACGCTGCAGTATTCCAATAAGCTACGAATTAAGTTATTATAAAGTAAAACCTTGGTGCTATTATTGCGAAACTTTTTACAGTATCTTAGAACGAAACCCAACATCTTTGATGCTCTTTTGTTAATGTCATCAAAATGAGGCTCAAACGACAACTTTTTATCATATAACACCCCTAAGTCTCGAATTGTTTCCACCTCATTGATTTTAGTCTGGTTTATATAATAATTAGACTCTATTTGATTATGCTTGCGTGTGAACTTTACATGATAACATTTGTTGCAATTTAAGAGCATAAAGTTATTTGTACACCAAAGTATAAGTCTGTTTAGATCTTCTTGTAGTAGTTTGGTATCTTCACTTGATTCAACTTTGCGTACAAATTTTAGATCGTCAGCATACATATACACATCCTAGAACTGGAAACAATTTGGTATATCGTTTATAAAAAAAATAAACAGTATGGGTCCCAAATGAGAGCCCTAAGGAACTCCTGATGAAACGTGTTTGATCGATGACTGATGCCCCTTAACAACCACAAAGAATACCCTATCTTGCAAATATGACGCCAGCCATTCGAGTAAAGAGCCTGCAATGCCATATGCGCGCAGTTTGGAAATCAGGACAGTATGTGGAACCTTGTCAAACGCCTTGCTGAAATCCGTATATATGACATCAGCCTGATGACCCGAGTCTACGGTTTTTATCAGAAATTCGGTAAAAGGAACAAGATTTGTACTTGTGGATCTAAGACCAACAAATCCATGCTGATAGTCACTCAGGTACAATTTTAAGTGGTTTTGAATATATGGACACAAAAGAGCTTCGAAAATTTTGGCAAACGACGATAAAATTGAGATAGGTCTATAATTAGAAATATTTTCAATATTGTCCAATTTATATATTGGGACTACTTTTGCAGTTTTCCATTTATTGGGAAATACACCAGTGGATAGAGATTTATTAAATATTAGGATAAGTGGATAAACCAATTCAGTAGAGCAAGCTGAAGTAAAGATAGGTGGTATGCCGTCAGGACCAGCACCTTTCTTAGTATAAATATTTTTTAATTTTGTAAGTAAACTATTGTGATCTATGATAAGGCTGTTAAAACATATGCTATATTTGTGCAGGGTTTGTAAGTATTCTGAGTTAAAATTATTACTGAGATTCTGATCATCACTATAAACGGATGCAAAATGACTAGCGAACAACTCACATATCCCAGCCCCATCATTTGAAGTAACTAGTCCATCTGTCATAAACCTAGGATATGTGCTTGATCCCCCTCTTCTGGCTTTTACATACGTCCAGAATAGATTGGGATTACTTACAAGGCTATCTTCTATAAGTTTCGTGTAGCTATTATAACATTTTCTCGCCAATTGGTCACAATGTTTGCCGATATATTTTAACTCGAGTGCATCTAATGGGTTTTTATATATTTTATATCGCTTTCTGAGTTTATTCTTTTCATGTAACATTTTTATTAGTTGATTATTAAGCCACGGAGGATATTTATTAGTTTTAGGTACGCGGAATGGTACGAATTTGTTTATAGCGGAGTTAAGAATTTCGTAGAAAACCTCTAGCATTTCATTCACACCACTGAGCCCCTCGAATAATCGGTTCCAATCCTGTTCGTGCAAGAATGTGCAGATTGAAGTAAAATCTCCCTTATGAAAATTAGGTCTTGCATTGACAGTGTTATATGGTAGCTTAGCATCCTTCGGCAGAGCAATAACAATTTCCAAAGGAGGATGATATTGATCGATTTTACTCATAGGGTTTAAACACATATTTACACTACAAGAAGGTAAAGTGCACAATACAAGATCTAATATCCTGCCAGCGGTGTTCGGTACGGAATTATATTGCTCGAGCCTGTTCATATAGGTAAAATCCAATAACATGTCACATGTGGTGGAAGGACTTTTATAACAAGTATTTTTAACTAATTGCCAGTCAATAATACCTAAATTAAAATCACCAACAATACAAACTTGACTGTCTGTCATTTGCTCAAATGCTGCATTACAGTGATCAATAAATATCTCTAAGGAGGAGCGGGACACTGGCGGCGGTAAGTATAATGCGCATAAAATCACTTGACGCTCTGTACGCCCCCCAGGTATATCTATAACCACCCAAAGGTCCTCGCAAACACTTTCCCAACTTACGATACGCTTAGATCTTATAGTTTTCTTTATCGCAATCAAAACGCCACCACCATCTTTAGCGCAATGTAAAGGAGATGTATGTCTGTCTCTCCTATAGACGACATATCTGTCATCAAATAGTTCACTACTCAATACTGAGTCATTTAGCCAGGTTTCTGTTAGAATAATTACGTCATAATGATTACAAGAGATATTACAATAAATTGCATGTGTTTTAGTTCTAAGACCAGAGACTGTTTTGGTAGTAGATTTGTAAGTTACTGAATTTTTATACAGGAAAAATAAGAATATCTTGGCAAATTGAAATAAAATTTTTACAAGAAAATCATTATAAGATATTTACACAATCTTGTTCAAAGAGTCTAAATTTTTTATGAACACATGAGCCGCGTCATCATTCTTTTTAACAAAAATCCTGCCACTTCTCACCCAGACATACTTGTATCCCCTCTCCTTCGCCCTAAGTCTCGCTGCAGCATGGAGCGCTTTGTTGGCCGGTGATAAATGTTCGACGACAAACACAGGTGATCTATTGCCAGCGAGTCCAAAATCAGCAGTATTTAGTTTATTGTCCGCATGTTTCTTGTTGTATTCTATTACAGCGGCAAGAAGATGGTCGCGTATCCTTGGCGTTGCCAGCTGGACAACAATAGACCGAGGGCGGGTATTGCTAGTGTTTAGTTTGGCTATGCGAGTGGAGTGTTGAATATCACTATCTGTGATTTCACAACCGACAACTGAGCCCAACTGTTTAACTAAAGTAAATAGGTTTTCATTTGTATTTTCCGGTAAACACTGTATCTCTATGTTATTACACCGCGCGTGCTGCTCTAAATAATTCAATCTTTGAGTTAATTCCGAGACTGTATTTTGCAGCTGACGATTCTCCTCGCTCAGATTATTCATGCTGCTCTTAACCTTGACACGTTCTGAATGAAGATCATCAAATTCCTTTGTATGAAAAGTTAGCGATGTTTTTAGTTCCTCTATATCATTTTTTATCGGTAAAAGTTCTCTATTGATCGTGTTAATGATTGTGCTATTTATCTTCTCATAAAAAGTAGCAAATTCAGCCTTCATCACATCCTGAACGATTGAACGCACGGTCTCTGCGGTAACAGCAGTAGACTGCGGAGGTGAGCTTGCCACCTGCCTCCTATTACCGCGCGTAGTAGTGACGTTGCGAACAGGCGTGCTATCTTTCTTAATAGTTTTCGAATGTAGGATCATACATCCCGGGCACCTCCATTGACGATAAACCTCGCAATCATTAGGAATTTCCGGTATTGACAAGCAAAGAAAATGATAAGATTTGTTGCAACGAATACAGTTGATAAACTGTTCAAGTTCCTCAGTTTCCTCACTAGAACAGCATCCCCAAGACATCGTCGATAAAGCCATATTAATAATATCAGGATCCGTAAAATGTTGCCAACAAACCAATACTTTACTGCCAATGTAGTAAAACAGTTATAAGTTTCAATACAAAATATCTGCGGTGGACAGTAATGTATAAAACGATGTTATCAGATCGCCGTATGTTCAAGTTCGCGTCCAAAACGTCATAAGCGCCGTGGAAAGCGCGTCGCTTACGCGTATATGCGTGTTACACACAATAGTCACTTATTGACGGTGTACAGTTTTTAGTTCGAGATAGATAATGTGATAAAAATAATTATTGGCACTATGCAAGGGCTCACCCACTGTCCAGTTCGATGGCAAATACTTTCAAAAGTTATTATTTCACAAAGTCCACCACAAGCACTCACTTTAGACACAAATATAAATTAAATTTTGACGAGCAAAAAAATAGTACGTGTGTACTTAGAGAGACGTAGCGTAAATAGACTACTCTCAAACTGCCTGCCCTGGTCAGTAGTGATCCTAACAGGACAGCCATAACGCGTTATCCAATTTTCATACAGTGATCGGGCTATCGTAGTAGCATTAATATCTTTCAATGCGTATACTTCCGGCCAACCCGTGGTGCGATCTATTACCGTCAAACAATACCTGTAACCCTCAGGTGATATAGGTAATGGACCAACTAAATCCACGTGTGTGTGTTCGAACCGATCGTCCAAGTCCAGAAACCGTATGTCTGATAACATTCGACTTCTGACATGGAATACAGATTTTGGTCCAATTTCGAACATCGACATTCATATTAGGCCAAAAATACTTAGATGCAACTAATTTCCTAGTTGTTCGATTCCCAGGATGAGACATATCATGAACCACGTGGAATGCCTTTTTCCTAAAGTCTACAGGTAGGTACGGCCTGGCGACGTTAGTTGACACCTCACATGTAATTTGATCCTGACCGTCCGGCAAAACAATTTCTTTAAATTGCAACCGCTTGCTAGGTTCCGATAACAAACCTACGCAATTATTTGTCCGTACGTTGCGCTAATGCTAATTCTGCGAAGTCGAGCGCAGTCGGACATGCAATCGTCGAAACGCGCGATAACGCGTCTGCAACAACATTGTCAGAACCGCTAATATGCCGTATGTCCGTAGAAAACTCACTGATAAAGAGGAGCTGCCTAACTCGTCTAGGCGTCTCTTTATCGCTGGGTTTTCTCGAAAACGCGTATACAAGCGGTTTATGGTCAGAGTAAATAATAAACGGTCTACCTTCTACCATATACCTAAAATGTTGCACTGATAAATATATCCCTAAAAGTTCCCTATCATAGGTACTATATTTTAGTTGAGCATCACTAAGTTTCTTAGAAAAATAACCTAATGGACGGCAGTGTGTGCCGACCCTTATCTGTAATGCGCTACCAACGCAGTTATCGGACGCGTCACACATAATTGCAAGCTCCGCATTTGCTATTGGGTAACACAACACAATTGCATTCTGTAGGCTACTTTTACATTTTGCGAACGCTGCATCCGCTTCGTCCGTCCACTGAACGAGCGATTTGTCTTTCTTCTTTGCGTTTTGTAAATATCTGTTTAATACTGATTGATATTCCGCGGCCCTAGGCAAACTAGACCTATACAAATTCACCATTCCCTAGAAACGCCTCAACTTGTCAATAGTTTTGGGTTTCGGGAATTCTGAAATTGCCTGTACTTTATTTGGCAGCGGGCTAATCCCTTCTGGCGTAATTTCATAGCCAAGAAATTCTAATTTTGTTTGGCCAAAGCAACATTTCGATAAATTTTTTGGCTAGCCACCAAAACGTCATCGATATAACAAAAATAAAAATTAGAATCTAAATCATCGCCTTCCTGCCTAAATTCTTTTTCTAATCCCTGAAAAACAGAATTATTCATATACTGCTGAAATGTCTGAGCCGCATTTCTTAACCCAAAGGTCATACGCATAAACTCGTATAGTCCGAATGGTGTAGTGATCGCGGTTTTCTCGACATCTTCCGGCGCTACTAATAAATTATGATATGCTCTGTTTATGTCTAAATGAGAGAAAATTGTCTTATTACCTACGATGTATGTTAAATCATTAATTCACGGTATGGGGTACCTATCCGGCTTAGTTATTGCATTCAAGGCCCTATAATCGCCGCACGGACGTAACTGCCCATCCTTTTTAGGTACGACGTGTAGGGGACTTGCCCAAGGACTCTTCGACGGCCTGCAAATACCTAACTCTTGCATACGCCGAAACTCTTCCTTGACTTTAACGCACCTCTCGGGTGCTAATGGCCTAACACGCGCGAATACCGGAGGACCGGTGGTTTCAATATGATGAAACACAGAATAAGGAGCGTTTTCCTTAAAACAAACAGGTTTAGTTATCTCCGGAAATTGTAAAAGTAAATCAGAGTATATACTATTGTTATCAATTGTAGTTAACGATGATCCCTTCCACTTTACAATCGATCCTATAACACTTAAACTAGTTATTTGGTCTAAGAGACGTCGTCCACTTATATCTACAAGTAATTTATTTTGCATTAAAAAATCTGCGCCCAATATCGGCTGACTGACTTTTGCTACTATAAAATCCCAAATGTAGGGACGTCTCAAGCCCAAATTTAATGTTAATGTTCTAACACCATAAGTTTTTATTAGAGTTCCGTTTGCCGCGTATAAGTTAAAATTAGATTTATCACTGTACTTGTTTAAACGATTTCTATTCACTGGTATGACGGACACATTCGCACCGCTATCAATTAAAAATCTCATACCTGTAGTCCTATCACATACTATGAGACGGTTGTGCGTTGTACAGCGTCCCGCCACCGGCTGCACGTCTTCTAGTTTCCCGACGGCTTCGGTTTGGCCCCGTTCCAGTTACAGGGTTTCACACACTTTGCTGCTTTCTCCCTGTAACGAAAGTGGTAAAAACATAACCAATTAGAATTTTTCCTCTTAACCGCCGGATTACCGCTCCGCGATGCCGATCTGGATCTCTGGCCAGTCCAGTGATCTGCCCTGGGTCTGTCACGCTCCAATTCATCGAGTCGCAAGCTAATCTTCGCCAATTCCCCCAAGATCAGGTTGGTATCCGTTGTTCCGCCAGGCGTAGGCTCCTTCAGCGTCTCCGATCCCCTGACCTCAGATATCTGGTTGGGACTTCCTGCCGTGCTTTCCAGCACTTTGTCCGCTACCGCCGCGAGGACATCCAGACTCTCCGACTCCGTAACCGTCAATATGGCTCTCACGGCTGTCGGCAGGTGTGATTGCCACATCAGCCTGAGCGTCTCATCTGGTACCTTTTCTCGTGCCAACTCTCGCATACAACGCAGCAGTTGTGATGGCCGCTGATCACCCAGCTCCATTTCTCCAATGAGTTTTTGTAGTTTCCTGGTCTCGGACTCCTCAAACACCTGAAGTAATCTCTCCTTCAAGGTCTGGTATTTCCGCGTTTCCGGTGGGGCAAGCAAGAGGTCACTCACTTGCTGTATGGCGCTTTTGCTCAATTTCGTCACCACGAGATTTTGTTTTGCAGCATCGCTCAGTTTCTGCTCTCATTTTCCACGGCAGCCTCGAATTGGACGAACCAGAGTCGCGTTTGGTCCGCCCAAAATTCGGGAATCCGCGAGGCCACGGTAATGCTGGCTAAGGCCTTTTCTCCGCTGTCGCCGCTTTTTCATCACGTCGGGGTCACCAGTTGTAACGCTGAGTTTTTTGTCGGGGTCACCAGTTGTAAGGTCCCAGCCCAATTATGGTCAATTGAAATGCTGTATCTTACTATCGTGTTTGTGGTTGATGCGAGGGAGCGGAATATGAACAACGTTACTTCGAAACAAAGGTTTATTTGCGACTAAAGAAATATTTCGATCGCGGGCGCAGCCGCGCGTAGGCACACACACCAATACATTATGTTTACTCGACAATAACACACATGTGTCCCTACAGTCCGTAGAATATAAAGAAAATATAGAAGTCGCACTACAACAGCAGTTTTACCCAATATGTAATTCAGTTTCACCTATGAATTATCTCTAGAATAAGAGTAAGATACATAAATAAATGACATTTCCAAATAGAATAAGAGTAAGATACATAAACAAATGACATTTCCAAAGAATAAAATGCAGATTTTAATTTGAACAGGTTTAATAAATCACACAAGTGTCTGTTCCTACGTTCAAATTTATTTATCGATATCGAGAGTTTATCAACATTCTATAGAAATTAATTCTGAGTAAACCAAATCAAAGGATCTATTGTAAACATTATCGATATTTTATCGATATAATTCTGAGTAAGCCCATCACTAGTCAAGTTAAAATTAGTGACAAACTACGAAGATACATCCCAAGATTAAAATCATAAGTCAAAGAGAAGTAAATTTATTGGGTTTAACCGCCATTGTAGCGCGAATTCTATGTATTATCTATATTCTTAGGCTCGCCCGAATGTTCGTGAGAATGCTCGCTAAAACACACTCATTTGTATTGTAACATTCGCGAGAATGCTCATTACAGGTGAATGCTCAAGTGTATCAGCGCCATAAGACGTTTCCTCAAAACTTCCTCGACTCCACTCAACCTTACTCGAGGAAATCGGTATAGTTTGAAAAAATTACCTCCACTCAGCGACACTTAAAATTTTTCCTCACTCGATGTGAGGAAGCAACTATCAAACTCAAGGTACGTCCCGATCTACCTTAAGTTACTTTCGAGGAATAAATGCGCCATTTTCTTGGGCCCGCGCTCGTAAAAATGTGTTTTAAGTTTTATAATTTTGCAATCAAAAAGTGTTATTAATGGATTTCAAAAGTTTGTGAGCTAAATTATCTATTAAATAATCCCAATTATTATCCCGAATCCAAATTAAGAGATGTGGGTAACCTCAGAATATTACGACAATGCAGATTTCCAATGAAACTTTTGTTTTAAGAATACAATACAGTGCTATAGTAGGTACCTACCTGATGAATAGCTTGATGCCGCTAGTATTTTAATATAAGTGCCATGTGTAGTAACAGAGGAATACCCATCCCGCCTTTAATTTTATTGTCAATAGGGTTACACTTTGTAACGTTGATTGGTGTGTTGAGAGATAAATTAGATACACGGTATAGTTGGTTACAAAATATAATAATTCGTCAAGCGTTACACAAGTATATAACCCGGTAGCAACTAGATTTAGAGCTAAGATTAAGACTCAGGGCAGGGTAGGCAGGCAGGCTGACGAGGCTTCGGTGCTGCAGCAGAGTAGGCATTTATCTTGAACAGCGTTGAGGGTCCGAAAGAGACCATTCGCTGTCGCGCCGCGGTATTTATGTGCCGCTGGGGGGGGGGAAGGCGGCCAGCCAGGAGTAGTGGGAAGCGGCGCGACGACACCGACGTCACACACTCCCCCCTTTAGGCCAGAATTCTCTGACCCCCTGCCGCCGACAGCACCTGGAATAGAGAAGGAGAAGTGGTGTCAGTCTTTTAAGGGCCAAACACCACCTAAAAGAAATTTGGTTATTTATAACCCCCCAACCATTCATACATCACGCATTCAATGGACCCCTTTAATAACAAAAAAATCCTTCATATCTCGCACACATGCCAGACACACTCACAACCAGTGCACTAGCTATCATTCAAATCAATCAAGCTTGAATGCAAAACACGTCAAGGATTACACTTAACTGAGATAGTCTAGTGTGGTAGATGAATAATAACATTTACTAGGGACACTCTTCAAAACAATTGTTTAGAATTCTTATAATATATATAAGTTAAGTAAGATAGAATACAAAAGAGCTGCTCAGTTTATGAAGTAACAATTATAATACTACTGCATAAAAATCAATTAAAATAAAAGGTCCGCTTCAACAACAAAAGAGTGAGTGACAGGTCATAAAACTCAAGGCAGGTAGTCGAGACGAATGTAGACGAGAGTAAGCCTTATGTGCGCGGAATAAGGTATTATTTAGAAAGCGCGCTACCGGCTCACTAAATAGAATGGGTTAATATTAATAACTCCGAGCATACTTTATAACGTAAACAAGGTGATTAGCACAACAAATAGATTCAAGAAACTTCAAACCCGTGAGACGCAGTTGATTACAGTTTTAACCACTGAGTCAAAACAAAAAAGATTTTAAAGATAAAAAAATTCGGTATTACTATAACGACCATTATAGAATGTGGGTGAGCAGAAGCAATTACGACAAAAATTTGGCGAGTTTTTTTTTTTTTTACTTTATGAGATAACCCATTGTTTGTAATTAATTAATTTTAAATCTTTAATATGCCATTCGCCAACTTGCCAGTCATATCAGACAATTTGTAAACTTAAGGAGACTTTTTAGCTACAACTTTGCATTTAATAAATTTAGGAGCGTGTTTTTATTGAAATATTTATCTTTATCGCTTAAATAGTAAGTACGTCGCCACACAATTTCGCCGACATTGAATTCGGCCGGTTTACGACGAAGATTATAAGAATTACAATTACGTTGGTGAGCGGCTATCAAAGCGGCCTGTACCTTTTCGAAGATAGGAGACAAATGGCCGAGGGCCTCCGTATATGTATCACGCGATTCGAAAACAATATTAGGGTCAGATTTGTTAATCACATAGTGTGACCCACAAGTAACCAATTCACGACCAAAGACCAGAAAAGATGGAGAATAGCCAGTTACCTCGTTTACTGCGCAATTTATTGCAAACTGAACCTTAGGAACAACCAGATTCCAAACGCGCTGATCTCGTTCGATAAAAGTAGAAATAGCCGTCATAATAGTTTTATTATAACGCTCGACTGAGTTTACATGGGGTGTATACAGCGGCGTACAATGCAAATTAGGAATTTTGTATTTAGTTATCAAATTTTTAAATGTAGTACTAATGAATTGCTTACCATTATCGAGAACAATAGTTGACGGAATACCATGGAACAAAAAAACATTTTCTTCTAAAATTTTAGTAATTATTTCGGCAGTAGGTCGTTTAATGGGAAAAAGCATACAATATTTGGAAAAACAACAAGAAACAACAAAAATAAAATTACTTAGCCTTCTAGAAGTAGGTAGTGGACCAATTAGATCAATGCTTAACATCTGAAATGGTTTATAACAAGACTTAGATCTAGCCATATGACCTAAGGTTGAATGGTTTTGATGTTTGTGGGCTATACAAACATCACACGAATTCACAGCCTTAACAGCGTCGGAATACATATTCGGCCAGTCATAATCTAATGCCAAGCGCTTGTAGGTTTTAAAAATACCTAAGTGACCAGCCGTAGGCAGCGAATGGTTCTCAGCAATAATATTAGATCTTTGTTCAAACGGAATAACCTCCTTCCATTGAAAATCTCGAGTTAAAGGATTAAGACACCCTTAAAAACTATATAATTTATTATTAATAATTTGGTAGTCCACAAAAGATGTGGGATTGTTTAGACAACCTTTATAAATATTACCAGGAGGTCGGGCAATATGTTGTCTGAACCACGACGATGTCGAATCTCGAAATTGTACGACGAAAGACGAACACACCATCTGGCCAAACGAGCAGTAGGATTATTAAGTTTTAGAAACCATTTGAGCGCAGCGTGGTCAGTGTAAACAATAAACTTTTTACCGTTATCGACATAACAACGCCAGTGCTCGATGGCAGATAACACAGCGAGTGCCTCGCGCTCAGTAGCGCTGTAATTCTTTTCAACATCAGACAGAGACTTACTGAAATAGGCTATGATTTTTTCTTCGCCCTTCAAAACCTGGCAGAGGACAGCGCCTACGCCGTAGTCGCTGGCGTCCGTGTGTATCTCAAAAGGTTCGGAGTAGTCCGGACAAGATAAAATAGAAGGAGAGGACAAGCAGTCTTTCAATTTGATAAAAGCCTGGTCCGCCTCTTTAGACCAACAAAAAGGGGGAGCCTTTTTACCTTGAGAGGTTAATTTGTTTAGAGGTGACGATATATGACTAAAATTTGGAATAAATCGCCTATACCACGAAGCCACGCCCAAAAAACGACGTAGTTCCTTTTTATTAGAAGGGGTAGGGTAATTAATTATGGCATCAATTTTATCAGGATCCGCATGGAGACCTTGCGAATCGACAACGTAACCTAAATATTTTATTTTATCCCGAAAGAAATTACACTTATCTAAGTTTATAGTGAGATTTGCCATTTTCAATTTTTCGAAAATACGTAATAAAAGCGTAATATGTTCTTCAAACTTTGACGATATACATACAATATCGTCGATAAAACAAAAGACCTTATTTTCAAATTCAGGACCGTAAAACAAAGTGTCGACTAAACGTTGCTGAGTAGCAGGTGCGTTTGTTAGACCAAACGCTATCCTTTTAAAATGAAACGTGCCACGAGTAGGTACATAGAAAGCGGCCTTGAAACGATCCTCCTCTTTAATTAACGTCTGGCAGAAACATTTAGAAATATCTAAACTAGATAGGTATTTAGCGTCTTTCAAGTTATCTAGAGTTTCTGAAATGTAGGGCAAATTATAAGCATCTTTTATAGTAACAGAATTAAATTTACGACTGTCTAAGCAAAATCTTAGTTCGCCGTTCTTTTTAGGGGTTAGAATAACCGGGTTAGACCAAGGTCTCTCAGAGGGCTCTACGACATCTTCCTTCAACATTTCGTCTAGTTGTTGTATCAAAATGCGTTGTTTATCGGGAGACATACAATAATAACGCTGACGAATATGTGGGCTATCGCCTGTGTCAATAGAGTGAGTAATGAGAGTTGTACAACCGAGACCCCGCTTTTTATAAGAAATATCGGAAAATTTAGAAATAATGTTATCAGCGGCAGCTCTCTGTTCAATAGATAAATTATTATAAGACACAAGGTGCGGTGAGTCATCGGTCCGCAGCTCAGTAACTTGTGAATCCGTTTCATTCAATAACAACACTGACTCTAAATGGTTAGGAAATAAATTAAAAATTTGCCAAAAATCCATACCGAGAATTAAACTATTTTTAATCCCTGGCACTACATGAAAATTTATAGGAAGAGAGATAGACCCTAAAGAACACAATTTTTCACCACCAGCGGTAACCAAACTCAAAGGCTGAGAACAATCCAACTGATACTCATTATTTAAAAAGAAATTATGAGAATTGTTACCCAAGATTGTAACACATGAGCCAGATTCCAACAGGCCGACTACAGGTTTACCATTTACAATAACAGAAATATATGGTGAGTATTCTATATTAGAATTACGGATTGAGGATAGACTGTAACGATAAAAAAAAATTTTTAGATAATTTAACCAATTATTCCATTCATTATTATTGAAATTATTTGATTTATTTATTCCCCAATCCTCGCTTATTAGTTTTTTGGTTTATTAGTTTTAGGATTACATTTAGGACAATCAGACACACGAAAACCTTTTAGACCGCATTTAAAACAAATTAAAAAGTGTGGTTGGCGACAATTATACAAACTATGAGAATTGGATCGACACCTGGGACAGAACTGGTTGTCGTTTTTATTAGTGGTGGGTAAGTTGATAGCGTTTGTCTGTGGTAGAGCGTTAAAGTTTTTATGATAATTATTATAATAATTTTTTGGTTTGTAATTAGAAAAATTAGGTTTTTGAGGTTGGTGAGCAAACTCGGGCAACAAGATATTGGGTGTGACTTTGGAAGATTCCCGATGGTCTTTAGTTCGTTTATGAAAGGTCTCAAATTCACGACAGACACTAACGAGACTAGGGATGTCGGCCACTTTAGCCGTTAAAATAGTTTGATTGTAACATGGCAGGACATTACGCAACAAAATATCTAATTTTTCAGACTCACTAATAGGCACATCAAGACGAGAAAACATACCCTGCATTTTAGCAACAAAAAGTGTTATATTTTCGTCCTCCGCTTGAAGGCGAAACCTAATTTCGTTTAAAATTTTAAAATCATAGTCAGTCGGGCTAAAATCACGCTTCAAAAGACAACACAATTCACTCCAACTAGAAACCTGTTCTTTGAGCGAACGATACCAGAACAATGCATCGCCCGTAAATATCTCGAAAGCAAATAGTAACATTTTATTTTCGGGAATACACCTAGCCTGCATAAACTCATTAATTTTTTCAATGAACCCGCGAACACAAGACTTGCCATTATATTTAAATTTAGCGAGTTCGGAAAACAATTTACGATCGTACTTAAAGTCGTCAGAAACGACAGGGGTAGATACAGAGCAGTCCTTTTGTACTACGTGCGAAGTTCGTTCGCTGTCGCGCCGCCGTATTTATGTGCATCTGGGGGGGGGAAGGCGGCCAGCCAGGAGTAGTGGGAAGCGGCGCGACGACACCGACGTCACACATTTTTTCACGTCGACGTTTCGCGAAGGCGAACGGCCTTTTTCGGACCCTCGTCGCTGTGCAAGATAAGTGCCTACTCTGCTGCAGCACCGAAGCCTCGTCAGCCTGCCTGTCTACCCTGCCCTGAGTCTTAATCTTAGCTCTAAATCTAGTTGCTACCGGATTATGTTGTGTAACGCCTCCATGTAATTAAAAAAAATAAAAATCTTATTAGTAATTAATATTAACGCGAAAGTTTGTGAGTATGGATGGATTTTTTATTCTTTCATGCAATACTTTTACAGTCAAAATGATTATTGTGAGGACAAAAATAATATATTATTTGGTACTCTCAATCGTCATGACGTTTATTGTTTGTCCATTGCTTAGTGAATTATCGATATTCTTAAGCTGTGTTTTCGCTAGGGGAAGTCTCGTTTGAGTTGGAGTACGATGTGACATGAGTTTGAGACAACGTCTTCTTTTGCGCTGCCGCGAGTCGAGGCAGTCGTTCGAACGTATGTTTCTTCTATTGAATACACAGCTTTATATTGCTCAATATTGCTTGTATAACAAAACTTTATATACTTCCCTTTATATTTACACCTTTTATGTCTACATTGTTATATATTCTACCCTGTAAGAACCGACACCACAGCCACTCTCTGAATAAGTGTAATTAGTGTTTTATTTTTTTAGGATTGAAGAACCTTAATTACCCGTTTTTGTACCTATTCAGATAAGGTACGCAGCAAAAGTACGCAAGGTGTGCGTTTTCAACTCTAAACTCTCATCTAATTACAACAGTTTTTTTTTTTTTAATTTTCCGTCTGAAAATATGTCTTTCAAAAGCCGGCGTTTTGTGGAAAAGCCAGTTTAGTCTATTATTTGTGGTAAAAGTGTTTTAGAGGATAGTAAATCCATTTTAGAGCTCAAAGCTCACCATAGAATTTACTTTTTCAGAAGTCTTTTATCTACGCAATAAAGTGTTTTGCATGTGAATAAGTCTTAATTTTTTACCCAACTACGGCGAAGCCAAAAGGAAGGGTTATGTTTTTGGCAGTCTATGTATGTATGTAAGTATGAATATATGTATGTTTGTATGTTCCACCGTAGCGCCTAAACTACTGAACCAATTTTAATAAATGGGGTATGCATAGATTCGTAATAATAGCCCGAGTGACATAGGCTATATAAATTTAATCTAAATTTTCTATTACGGAATTAATAATTCAGATTCCAACCTCAAAAAAACGAAACTGAGATAATCATTACGTGTTTGGTATCAAAAGAAAAGTATTGATGAGCACATTACAAATATGTACATATATTATACTGTTTAAACGCGGTTTGAGTTAAAATTCCCGCTGTTCAGACGCTTTGCGTTAGGTACGATTTTTTCTTTATTTCTTCCTTTATACATGACAATGTAAATATTGCAAGGTTAGTTTACATGCCCCATCGGGATACGGAAAAGGATTAAATAAAAAAAAGTTTTAAAACTATAACCCGACTACGTCAAAAAGGGGTCTGAAAAGGCCGAGAAAATAGCTCATTCAGATATAAAGCTAGAGCCGTGGTCGCACCTATTAATGCAGTTGTACAATTCAGAAACTATTTTGAAAGCCAGTCACTGTCTATACCTATAATACCAGTTTATACATGCTGTTTTATACAAAATGCCTCTGTAATAACGACATAATTATTAAGCACTGATAGTATGCCTAATATCAGTGCAAAAGACCTTCATAATTAAACGAATAATTATCTTCAATTTTCAAGCAACATATCGTTTAAAATACAAACAACATTATTCTCTGCAACTGCGTTTTATAACTCCGTAACAAGCTAAATATTTACTCACCATTTATGGTATGTACCAACTACCACTATTGCAGTACCACATTGAATAATAATAATGAACAACCAACCACCTTAATATTCTACTAAGAAATCGCCGATCGTAAGCATATTCCAACTTATAAGCACAAGACACACTTTTAAATGAGCGACTCGAAGTGTGTCACTATCCAAACAGCCAGCAGCGTATCAATTTCTCAAAAACCCTAGTTGCCTATAAAGCTACAGCTATGCGCAATATCTCTTTTAGGCGGGAAGAATCGGACGCCATTTTCCTGAGAGCGCGCCTCTTTTGTTTCTTCCACATTCATTAATCTATTCGGCCAGGCTCTTATCCCACGGCCACTCTGCGACGTCACTCTTGATCCACTACTTTTTTAACGCTTTCAGTGCCTAACAGCTTATAATGCCCTACATTATACTTTCAATTTTCTTAAACACGCTCTGGAATTGCTTTTTTAAATATAAACAGCATAAAACTGCTTAACTTAAGCTTTTATTCTTGCTACAAAATATCCATTGCTAAATATTTAAACAGCACTAACCATTGAAATAAAGTATGTTCATAATCCAGTCTGCATTATTAATTTTATTTACATAAATAAGTACGCATTACACACGCAAGAACTATTTCAACAAACAATAATAAAAATATGTTTATTGCAGAACAATGTCGAAACATAAAGGCATTTGGAGTAATAATAATTGTAATATATAATGCATTTATTTAAGCCGTACGTTTGCAAGGCAATAAATAGTAACACTGGGCCGTTTGGAATAAAATTATTTACTTTTCACTACGTACTTTTCGCATTAAGAACGATAAATTTTAATGATTTCTTTTCGATTTATTTTTTTGTTTATTGTATCGAATAAACATAAATGTCACTTATAGATAAAATATTGGTTAGAAAACGAAACGAACTCATGGAAAAGTTATTGGCATTCTCCCGGGCTGCTATGCGGAGGTTTTAATGAATATGTTATCATTTTGGTCTATTTCATATTATAGTTTTATAGTATTTGAGGAGCCAGTCCGTGTGTTATGGCCCTTTAAAATTTCGTCATAAACTAGCTTGCAGGCAGCGGTGTTTAAATAATTTAAAATTAGTAGTGAGTGCGATAGTGCCAGTGTGGCAATCGCATCATGTTGTAATTTTTTTATAGGTACAAAATAAGTCAAAAATCTCACTCTCCAGAACAGTTTACCGATCGGGTACATAATTATTACTTTTGAAGTTGTCTATAACTTTGTTTGCTATTTAAAGTGAGAGCTACATCATAAAGGTACGGTCGAAATAACCGTGATCTCTTAATATTGTCTCTTAAGTGTCGCGCCACGAAATTCAACCCACTGCCTACTGTAGCAAAGAAGGAAGAAAAATGACAAAAGTTGGCTACTTCATGATAACATTCAACTTTAAAACTGAATTAAGTACATTACATAAATTTGTTTCATTTTATGCTGATAAACCATGATATTGACGTCCGTTTAGTAATTTGATCAGTTTATTAATATTTTCTTATTTTATAAAATCAGGAAATATACAAACCAATATTCTCGTTTAAATATTAAATACTAAATGTGATTCTTCACAGTAAAACAGAATCAATAAAATAAGCAAATTTAAATGAAAAAGTAATGGAAAAGAAAATAAAAGCTGAATAATTGATCAGCCTACGTTTATAACACGCATAACATTTATATTTGCTGTTGTTTTTATTATTTCCTGTAATCAGAATTTCGATCCCCTTTACACCATAAAAATTCGGCACATGCCGCGAAGTCGTAACTCAAAATACAAATGAACTAATGAATTACATATTTCTCGCTGGGAAAGTGCTGCGTGTTATGTGTATAGTGTAAATAAGTCTAAACGGGATAATCATCTTGAGATTCACGAGGGTAGAAAGAATAATTATTTATTTAATCATGGCGTATGTAAGACTTGGGAATGAGAGAATTATACAGCAGGACATTGGAGCTGTGAAACTGGTGGCTGTGATTATTTGGGGAGTTTATTTACTGTTTGTTTAATTCCGGCTTCGTTATCAAATGACATTCTTGGTGGCAAAACAGGTCTACTTACGCACAATATCGGATACCATGATATCTTCCTTTAGCAAAATTTATTATTTTCTTTAACAACTTAAAATAATATTAAATATTGTTCATATACGCCCGGATACTAAGAATGGTGTAATGGATTGCAACTGACGAATACATATCTTAATATATAAAATCCTTGCGTTACTTACTGACTGACAGACACGCTACAGCCGAAACTATTGGGCGCAGGAAGCTAAATTTGGCATGAATGTTCCTTGGGGACCGTAGGGGTGCACTAAGAAGGAATTTCCCGAAATTCCCACGGGATCGGCCAAAACGGGTAAATTTTTAAAAAAATGCAGGCGTAGCTGCTGGCGTCCACTAGTATAGTAATAATAGTCTATGAAATACTCGGTTTCTTATTTTAAAACAATACTAGTTATAAATTTGATTTTTTTACATAAATCCTGTCCATACCTTATTATTTACCTAGGTGAATACTAGTTATACAGAAATGAGAATTTGAGCAAATACACGAGTAAGGTAAGATGTCATTTAAAGCCAAGCTTATACTAGGATGAGAGCTGGTATAATCTCGCAATAAATTGTGCATGCAGAACTGTCAAGTATTTACGACATTTTGCTTATTCTTAGTTCGTTCCGAGGTATAATTTTAGTTTGTTTGTTCGAGTTAATGTACAACATTGCAATTGGACTGTAATGAGCTAAATAAAATCTGAACTTTAATAAGAATTTAATGTTTATTCATATTAAATAATTAAATGTTTGTTTACTATTGAAGACAAAGGGGAAAAGACAGTCTTCCTATGTGAAATTGAACCCAGGGTCACCAACCACTAGACCAACATGCTGGTCTATTTCTAGGTCTGATATTTTTATCCACAATTCGACTCTTTGTCGGATACTAAGTGAATGATGTCTTTAATTTAGGAATTAATCAGCTTCTTATAGCACAATACTCACCAAAAAGTATTTTAAAGTATATACTAGCTCTTTCTTCATACATTACATGTGGTAAGTATGTCAAGAGTGCTACAGTCGTATTTCCAACTTGCTTAAACACTGAGATGTAGTATTTAACTATAGCCATAGCTTTAGCTTTAGAGATTACATGTACGTCATAACGTAAATGTAATCTCTATGTGTGTAATCTCTATTATAAAATATGTTGCTCTATCTAAATATACTCAATGTTTATCCAATATTCGTTCGTTTTAGTTACCCCTAATAATCTAGCCTTTGCATGGCGACCGTGACTAAAGGTGTCATGTAGAGCACGCGAATTCGAGACGGGTGTCCTAATAAGGA
This sequence comes from Euclidia mi, assembly GCA_944739405.2. NCBI lineage: Eukaryota > Metazoa > Arthropoda > Insecta > Lepidoptera > Erebidae > Euclidia > Euclidia mi. Next base: position 58,441,205 of record OX123182.2, read on the forward strand.
ACGCAGTACATAAACATTAATGTATTCGTGCAAGTTTTAATGATGTTTGAACTCATTATAATTGATTTTGTCTCTGTTGACGCGTATAGCACGTATAAATTTTGCAAAAAATGGGTAAGACTGAGTCTAAGGAAGTTGTAATTGCTCAGTCAGCACAAGGAGGCCATAACCAAGTTGCGCTAGAAGATTTGAGATACCATTTATCGACGACCAATATACTGATGTTGATTTTTGTCTTGATAGCAGCCTGCATACTACTCTATTTAGCATTTCGTATATATCGGAAATGCCACTTGCGCTGGGCACGCCAGGAATTTCAGAATAGCGCAAGTAGAGGATCGTTCTTTCGTACACGTGTTGCATACCCAGATATGAAGATAAACGACGCCGAAGTGTGATATTCAAGTGTACTTAGATAATATAAAATGTGTTTCGTGAAAAGGTCATCGAACTTGTGGTGTGTACAGTGCAGTTTCTACGGCCCTATATAACTTTTATATGTGCATAAATGTTTTGTTTCATTTCAGCTGCAATATTGGTAATAAGTACAGGCATAATATTATATATTATATAAGCATTCATTACACAGTCATGTAAGTAAACAGTAGAATGGAAGGTATTATTATCCAATAAATCAATAATGTGCGTATTTCTTAACTTTACCTAAATAATATAACTAAGGTACATACGTTCGTTTCTATTGGTAAACTTTACTACTTACTAACGTACGTACTTATAAAGGTATTAATATTAAAATTATATTCTATATTGACGAAGCAATTTTACAAAATTTGTGTGAAGAGTTGTTAGAAATAAGAAAATATTTAATACAAATTGGCCCTTCTCTTATAATAATAATAATAATAAACCTGGCAACACCTTAAAGTCAACAACAAAATTTTTTTGCATATTTTTATTTTAATTTATATTACAGTTTTACAATACAATTTATATATTTATTTATCAACAAGAAGTAACAATACCGAATAAATATATGGATTTACATATTATAAAAGCCATTAAAATTTAAGAAATAATATTAGACAAATATAGTGAAGATGACACCATATGTAAAAACAAACTTTACAAACAAAAACGAATATAAAAGCAAGAAAAGTTGGTATAAATGTTGACCAGAGCCAGGAAAGCAGCTGCAGCACGCTTAACACCTCCGGACTCGTCACTCAGCTCCGCCTCACAGCCGCCGGCACCAGCAACAGCATCACCGTTGAGTGTTGAGGCGTCGAGCGCATCTAGCGACGAGTTTTTCTCCCCGCCGTCGTCGCCACCACCTTTCCGCCGGCGAGGGAGAGGCCGGCCACCGAATGGCTTAGGACCCCGAGGCTCATCGGTCTCGAACAAGGCCCCTGCTACCGGTGGTGATGTGCACCGCATGAGGTGGACTAGATCCATGAATGAGAATGTCATGCGGGCATATTATGTGGCTACAGAGGGGGGTACCAACCTTACGGCGTACCGTGATCGCATGCTGCCTCTGTTTCCGGACTTGGAACCGACCGTCAACGTTTCGGCGCAGCGACTGTCGGATCAAGTGCGCGCAATCCAGCGCTGTCGTTTGCTGGATGACGATGCACTTGAGAGGCTACGCTCAGGCTTGCAAGGTAACCCTCCCATTCCTCCTTCCACACGTGAATGTGTAACGGCAGTGACAATTGACACACTAAGGCCACAAAGTGTTGAAGAAGTGAATGGTGGGGATATACAAGTATGTGCCCAGTACATGGATAATGTAAGGAGTACTTTGGAATGTGCCATCAGGGAATATCGTTACGAGGCCTTAGTAAAAAGGCCTCGTCTGCCGCGTTTGCCCACGCATAAGAAAAATTTGGCGCTGGTGTGTGCCCTAGATTCACTATTGTGTACAAACCTAGACAACAGTGAAAATCTCAGTGATACACACTCAATTCTGTACTGTGCGGCTGTAGCGGCATGTCGGATAGCCAATGTCAACATACAAAGCAACATTGATATGGCTACCCGAAATAATGCTGTGCCGGCTTGGCAGTGCAGGATTGAGTGTCGTATTGCTGAGTCTAGGGCACTCATTGGCAAGCTGATCTGCTTCAGGTCGGGCAATACTCGCCCGAGAGTGATGCGTTTTGTGACCCGCGCCTTTGCAGGAACGGGTATTAGGCCACGAGAATACGCGTCGCGGGTCACAGAACGCATCGACTTCCTGAAGCAGAAGATTTATGCGTGGGCAAAACGTATCAAACGTTATAAAAAACGTATAGGCAGATATTCCCAGAATCGCACATTCCAAAAGGATGAAAGGTGGGTGTATAGAAATTGGGAGCGTCCCGGTCTAGGTGTGGATGATGGGAATCTACCAGATAATGAAACTACAAATACGTTCTGCAGTAGCATCTGGTCGACCCCCGTTAGCCACACGGAAGATGGTTGGTTTAGAGATGTTGAGCGATCATGTGCGGCAATCCCTAATATGGATGCCGTAGCTATTACAGCTACAGATGTTAATTGTGCAGTCCGTCCGTTACCAAACTGAAAAGCGGCAGGTCCGGACGGATTGCACAACTTTTGGTTGAAGTGGCTGCGTAGTGCACATGCTCGTTTGGCGTCCCAATTCCAATCATCTCTAGAATCAGTAACGCTTCCAACTTTCTTAACAACTGGCATTACCCACCTGCTCTTTGAAACAGGAAGTATCACGGACCCAAAAAATTATAGACCTGCCTACCGACGGTCTATAAACTTTTTACATCCATTTTGAGAACTAAACTGGCCAAACATATTTATACTAATAAAATCATATCCAGTTCTCAAAATGGATGTAAAAGTGGGTCGCGTGGTACTAAAGAGCTACTCCTTATAGACATGACCATTAGCCAACAGGTTCGCCGTTGCCGAAAGGATCTAGCGACATGCTGGATAGAATGAAGAAGGCCTACGACTCTGTGCCACATACATGGCTCTTGAGAGTGCTAGAGCTGTACAAAGTTGATCCAACTCTATGCACTTTCCTGAAGACATGTATGGGGCAGTGGAGTACGGTTTTTTGCTATCCAGGATGTCGACGGACTCTCGGATGCGGCGATCCTACACGTTCACTGTCCAGCCAAAATATCGAAATAAGCTCTCACGTCCAATTTAAGTTTTCGTTCCTATGTACTGATGTCATTGCATTTATTCCACTACAGGTCTAAAAATGCCATAAAAGTATGGGGGGGACCTTGTAACCCCCATTTTCAGCGTGACCCACATGTATGTCACGGACGTAGAAGCTAACAATTCAATGACACACCCATGTGTCATGGACGTTAGAGGTCAAAAGTTATAAAAAATACTTTGTCTGTGGTAGAGAGGATTTATAAAATAGCGAGATAACAGAGACGTGCTGATGCCTTCGACATGCCATAACCATGAGATGGAAATTTATATTGGCTTCAGGCCTATTCTGAAGCCCAAAGTGGTTTTGGAATATAATCGAAACAAAAAGGGTATATATATAGCCAATCAGCTAGCTAGCTGTAACTCACCATCGTAAAACACGCGTCTGGTATAAGAAGTTTGCAGCTGATCTTATTTTGATAGCAGTTATAAATTGAGGCGTCGGGACGTGACGACCCCACCGCCCACTGGGGGAGTTACTCTGACGAGTAGATACTCGTCATAATATCTCCCCCAGCGCAAGCAGTCAACCGAAAGATGGCGGTCAAACCATCCGAACCTGGCGGAAGGAAATCCCGAGATGCTAGATGGGCAGCAGCGTCCAGCACTAAGAACTTCCGCCACTGCGATCGCCAATACGCCTGCCAAGCGTGGCGATTATGGCATATCCCCCCAATTATGAATCACACCATTAAAAACCGGCCCCTAGTCCCCGGCATCTCCGCTAGTCCTGGTTATGGTAGCGGCCATGGTAACGGCGGGGCAAGGGGTGCGAAGAATCTCCGGAAGAGATCGGGCTACCACCACCAACGACAATTGGCCCTGGCAACACTGAACACGCGCACACTGCGGACCGACGAGAAGATTGTCGAGCTGGAAGAAGAATTGAGCAAGTTGCGATGGGATATCATAGGCCTATCTGAAGTGCGAAGACAGGGGGAGGACTCGATAGTTCTCAATTCCGGTAACTTGCTCTTCTACCGGGAGGGCGACCAACAGTCCCAAGGTGGTGTCGGGTTCATCGTCCACAAATCTCTCGTGACCAACGTGGTAAATATCGGGAGTGTGTCGAGCAGGGTAGCGTACCTTATACTCAGAATATCCAAGCGGTATTCGCTGAAGGTCATACAGGTATACGCTCCGACCTCGTCGCACCCCGATGAGGAGGTGGAAGCCATGTACAAGGACATATCTCGGGCTATACATGGCTACAAAACCCATTACACCGTGGTCATGGGAGATTTTAACGCGAAACTGGGCAAACGCGACGGTGATGAGCTGAGAGTGGGGCCATTTGGTTATGGGCATCGGAATTCCCGGGGTCACTTGCTGGCTAGCTTTATGGAGAAGGAAGGACTCTATATGATGAATTCCTTCTTCAAGAAGCGAGAATGCCGCAAGTGGACCTGGGTAAGTCCAGACGGTGCAACCAAAAATGAGATCGACTTTATCATGTCGACGAAGAGGCAGATATTCAATGATGTCTCCGTGATCAATTCACTTAAAGTGGGGAGCGATCACCGAATGGTAAGAGGCACATTGAATATCCGTACAAGCCTCGAACGGTCGAGGTTGATAAAGTCCACGCTCCGACCGGCACCGGTTCATATCCAAAACCCCGAGAGCTTTCAGCTCGAACTCAAGAACCGTTTCGAATGCCTGGGTGAATGCGTAGATGTGGACGTGTACAGTAACGGGTTCGTGGATGCTGTCCATACAACAGGGGCTAAATTTTTTAAGCCCCAGAAAAGCCAGAGAACCAAAGAGATCTCGGATCCGACCCTCGAGCTGTTAGAGGATAGGCGCAAGATGGTTCTGCTATCCTCCGACGACATGCCGAAATATCGGCACCTCAACAGACAGATCTCTAAGTCTCTGACTAGCGATCTCCGCCAATACAACACAAAATGTGTTCGTGAGGCGATCGAGCGGAATAAGGGATCCAAAGTGTTCCAAAGGGATCTGTCTGTTGGGCAGAGTCAGCTGACAAAGCTGAAGACGGAGGATGGCAGAATCGTATCGTCCAAGCCTGAGCTCTTGGAGGAGATCGAAAGGTTCTATGGACAGCTATACACGACAACGCAACAACCCGCAAGCACTCCAGCGTCAGACCCTAGAGCTGGATTGACCCGACACTATACCGAAGATATCCCGGACGTCAGCATGCACGAGATTAGTGTGGCTCTCAAACAGCTTAAAAACAACAAGGCGCCGGGTGATGACGGAATTACGAGTGAGCTTCTGAAGGCCGGCGGTGCACCCGCTAGAGAAGCCCTCCGGAAGCTATTTAATTCCGTCATTCTCGAGGGTAAAACGCCACAGGCGTGGCACAGAGGTGTGGTGGTGCTTTTCCTTAAGAAAAGGGATAAAACCCTCTTGAAGAACTACAGACCCATCACACTTCTGAGCCACGTCTACAAGCTGTTTTCGAGGGTCATCACGAATCGTCTCGAGAGCAAGCTAGACGACTTCCAGCCTCCCGAACAAGCCGGTTTCCGTAAAGGCTATAGTACCATAGACCACATACATACGCTGCGGCAGGTTATACAGAAGTCCGAGGAGTATAACCAGCCCCTATGCTTGGCGTTTGTGGACTATAATAATAATAATAATAATTTATTTATCCTCAAAAATACAAAAAGGTACAGTACAATTAGCCTTAAATTAGATTAATTGGTATAACTAGCCTAAAGTCTTATATTTAGTTTTACATAATATCATAATTATATGGCATATAAACAATAGTGTACATAAGGCTAAAAAATAAACTAAGATTGCGTTATAATACTTATAATACATCGGCTACCCGCTCGAACTAGGTTATACCTGTGTTTCGAGCTGACGCTTGATTATTACGTAATGATACAAATGACTATAATATTTAATTGTATGCTATAATATAACTTATTGTGAAAGTAATTAAATTAAGATTTATAGTAAATTATTAGAGACTAATTTATTTAAAATTAATAATACAATTACGAAATACTATTTAAAATTCTGTTCAGTTATTAATGTAACATATCAGTGCGAAAAAACACGTAAAAATAGTAATATTATTAACGTTAATTTTAAAACTACTAGTAATTTTTCTGTGTCGTCGTAATTAAGCTTTTGCAAATATTCTGATACTGTTGTGTTGCACATTTTATAATTATGACTATATATATAGAGTAATTTATTGAACTTATTATATAAGAACGGGCCTAGAAAAGTGTAAAATCTATTAACAAAGACATGATTCGTGTGAGGTGTTGTACATACTAGGTCCTTTCTTCTTCTTTCAAAAGGAATAGGAGAATAAGGGATTTCGGTGTGCTGTTTTAGTATAATGTTGAGTATAAATAGTTGGCGCACTGTTAGCACGTTGCATGACAAATAGAGCTGGTGCGTAGGGAATTTAAAAGGTCGAAAAGTAGCAACTTTAAGTATTGCTCTTTGTGCTCGTTCTAGCGGCAAAAGAACTGATTTTGCTGCACCACCCCACGTTGTAATGCAATATGTTAATATGGATTGACACAAAGCTAAATAAACCTGTTTTATTAATTTGTAATCGGCTATGTTACGTAGGTTTTTGAAAATATAAATTAATTTACGCGTTCTCGCACAAACAATATCGATGTGGTTACGAAAATTTAGATTTGTGTCAAGTGTTATACCTAGATATTTAATATTGTCAGTTTTAATTAATGTGGGACAAGTACATGCTAGGTCAGCGTGCATTCTACAGTTGTGTGCATAAATGTGTAGGTTAATAGGTGATGGATTAGTATTTCTCATTTTAAATAATATGTACTTCGTTTTGTCAATATTCATGGTTAGCAGGTTTTGGTGTAGCCAGTTTGAAACAATATTAAAACCATTTTGGGCACGATCATATAGCTCAGAGTATGTATTGGCCGAGAATAAAAGCGCTGTGTCGTCAGCATATGATATTAATTTACCATTTTGAATATTTAAGCTGCAAAGGTCGTTTATATAGATGAGAAACAAAGTTGGCCCCAAAATACTACCCTGTGGTATGCCAAAGCCACTATTTTTACGTTCAGAACCAACATATTTATCAATTTTCACACATTGATAGCGATCACTCAGATAGTCAGAAAAAAGTGCAAGTTGTGTACCCCTTATTCCGAATGTCTCGAGCTTGCGCAACAGTATGGAGCAAGATATTGTATCGAAAGCCTTGGCAAGGTCTAAAAATATTCCCATGGAGTGCTTGTCTTATCGAGACTATTGGTTATGTGCGCCGTAAGCTGGTGTACTGCTTGGTTAGTGGACTTTTTAGGCCTGAAGCCAAATTGGTTATCTGAAAGTAGTTTATTATCTTCGAGGTACTTAATCAATCGAATGTTTATTATTTTCTCTAAGATCTTAGAAAGGCCCGTTAAGACTGAAATTGGCCTATAATTAGTAATACATTATTTGTCACCGGATTTAAAAATAGGGGTAACTACTGCTTTTTTAAATAAGCGAGGGAAAACTCCTTCGTGTAAGCATAAATTAAAAATATGTGTTAACACCGGCGCAAATATGTATTTGAATTTTTTGATAATATTGTTTGGTATATTATCACACCCCACTGCACACACCTCTTTCAAACTACTTATGATACTTATTACTTCATCAACGTCGGTATCCAGCAATACAAAAGAATTTAGCGTTGGTGATTGGCTCGTTTGCGACGGGAAGTTACTTGGTTTAGGAGTATTTTCCGTTAAAGATCTACCGACGTTAATGAAATAATCGTTTATCTTATCAATTGCTGATATTGGACTTATGTCTGTTGACAGTAGGTCAAGTGGTGCTTCTGAATTTTTACAAGTAAATGTATTTTTTTTTATAAATTTCCAGACGAGCTTACTGTTTTGTCCTGCCTTTTGCAATTGATTTTTGTCGTATTGAATTTTTACGGTTTTTAGAAGATTGTTGCAGAAGTTTCTGTATCTTTTATATGATACGGATAGTATTTCATTGTCAGGTGCCAGTTTTAGTTTTTGATGGAGTCTATCTCGGTGTCTTATGCAACGAACCAAGCCGGGAGTAATCCAAGGTTTTATGTTAGTATATTTTCGAGACGTATATATAAATGACGTATGTTTTGTTACTGCATCTTGCACTGAGCTTATAAAATACTGTAGAGAACTATTTGCATCCTTCGAGTTAAAAATTGGTTTAAAATCTATGCTACTGATACTACTTGCGAGGGCTTTCATGTCCACTTTTGCATAGCTGCGTGTGCAGTTGTTCCTGGGCAAAGATAATTTTACGGTCAATAGAATAGCACAGTGATCTGTTAATGATGAATTAGTTATTAATGTTATTGTTGGCTTAATTGACTTTATAATGAAATGGTCTAAGCATGAACCACTTTGGTGAGTTGGGTGATAATGTGTTGGTAACAACCCATGAAATGAGCAAATGTTAACTATGTGCATGAATGTCGGTTCTTTGAGACGCGATGTTAATATTTATATCACCTGTCAGTATAATGTTCTGAAAATGCGATAACCTTTTTAAATGTGTGTCTAGCGATTCCAAAAATAATTCAATATTTTGCGAAGGCGGCCTATAAATTGCTAAAACTACTGTATCTAAATTGATCTTAACTATCAAGCAATTACTGCCCAGAAATAAAGGTTCCTCCACGGATATATTCAAATTATTTTTAGAGTAGACTACTAGACCATCATTTTGATTTAACTTAGTTTCCGTTTTGTGTACACAATATCCATCAAGAAGTGGAAGAGCAGTTGTATGGCTTGACAGCCAACATTCTGTTAACACTATAATGTCACAGTTAACATCGAGATTATGTAATAATAATTCAAAACCATTTATATTACGGTTTATGCTGCGAATATTTTGTGTCAGCAAAGTCAGCACCTTTTCACTACTCGGTATAGAATATTTACATGCATCGACATCACATATTTTTGTTTCAGACACAGAAAAATTATCTAGGTCACTCATCAATTGGTTGGTCATTTATAATTATATGTAAAAACTGTAAACAAGTAAAATATAAAAGTTGAATAAGTAAACGCGCTTAATAAATACAATAGAAAGTGACGCTCTTAGGCGCCCTCATAATCTATGGATTGTATGTATTTATCCTCAGCATACTTACGTGCAGGACAGTTTAGGTCACCAGTTTGATGGTCGGATTTCCTCTTAAAACGTTTGCACGTTGCACAATTTGGAGAGGCCGACTTGCTGCTACATTCTTTGAAGGAATGACCAAGTTCGCCGCAATGATTGCAAGTGGGGCTGGTTTCTCGGCAATACTTAGCGGCGTGACCGAACTGCTGGCAATTGTAACATCTCGTGACAATCGTAAAGTCTCGCACCGGGCATGACGTCCAATTGATGAATACGCGACCTTGATTTACCAGTGCCTTTCTGATAGAGGGAGCTACTTCCAAAACAAAGTTACAGGTTGGGAGGTTCTTCTTACCTGATTTATGGCTCAATTTAACTGCGGCTAAGAAAGAATCACGAGACGACTTCGGGAATTTGTCGGCAAGGTTTTGCTCATATACGCAGTCGAGCACTTCCTTTTCGCTAAGGGATACGGGAACACCAACGATGGTAATTCTTGGGCGACGTTTCGTTGGTTCCTCAACGGTAAGGCCCGATGAAACTAGCTTATGCGAGTTCTTAAGCTTTTCAATGTCCTGCTTAGTTTCGGTGCTGATTAGGACGCCTCCATTACGTACTTTCCTCAGACCGCATACATGAAGTTTTAGTTCCTCCGGTGAAATAATCTTTTGGACCAGGGATTTCGTATCGTCGCTTGATTTCGATTTGTCGCTGGGATAAATTGCAATGGTACTCAGGTTATGAGGACGTACAAACTGATCTCTTCCTTTCTTCACCATATCTGCAAAAGAGTTACTGCTTGCAGGTTGTAATTTATCCTCAACTGTCGCCTTAATTTCCTTGAGTGAGCTACTAAGGTCCAGCTGGGTATTTAGGTGTTGTATGTTCGAGTGCGCAAGGATGGTCTTTTGTTTCAAAGATTGATATACTACGGCTATATGGGCTGTCGCACCCATAACTTTACGGCACAGCCCTGAGACCAGCTCTTTCTGGTTCGAGTTCATTTTTCCTTCGGCAACGACGGTGCATAACTCATTAAGGGAAGTCTCCACCGTATCCAGCCATCTTTCAATCTCCAGTGTAGGCACGACTTCCTGGGGCATCTCATTCTGGATAGGTTTTTTGAGCGGCTTGGGCACATTTTCTACCACTGGAAGGGAGGGCGGAGTTGGTGTTGACGGAGGACTTCGTCCTGTTTTTTGGCTCCGGCCAAACGGGCTAAATCCTGGGATCGACATAACTAGCACAAATATTGTTTGTGTACTTAGTTAATGCAGTTCATATTTGCTGATTGTTATTAACACACACGACACAATTAGGGCCAGACTGCTGACACGACGTCGCGAAATATTGTTCGTAATTATTTAATTACTTTACATCAAAAGACAAGAAACACGTCTGCATAGTCAAACGTCGGTTGGTTGGTACCGTACTATGAGAAAGCCTTCGATTCGATCGAAACCTGGGCGGTGCTACAGTCTCTCCAACGGTGCCGGATTGACTACCGATATATCGAAGTGCTGAAGTATTTGTATGAAAACGCCACTATGTCAGTCCGCCTCCAGGACCAGAGTTCGAAACCTATTCAACTCCAGCGAGGGGTGAGACAGGGGGATGTCATATCCCCGAAACTGTTTACCAGTGCGCTGGAGGATGTTTTCAAGCTTCTGGACTGGAATAGACTCGGCATCAACATCAACGGCGAGTACATCACTCACCTTCGATTCGCAGACGATATCGTAGTCATGGCTAAGACCATGGAAGACCTAGGCACAATGCTCGATGGCCTCTGTAGAGTCTCCCAACAAGTAGGTCTTAAGATGAACATGGACAAGACGAAAATCATGTCGAACGTCCATGTTGTACCTGCTCCTATTCAGGTTGGGAACTCTACGCTCGAAGTTGTCGACAAGTATATCTACCTGGGACAAGTAGTCCAATTAGGTAGGTCCAACTTCGAGAAGGAGGTCAATCGTCGAATCCAACTCGGTTGGGCAGCGTTCGGGAAGCTACGACATATCTTCTCGTCCGATATCCCGCAGTGTCTCAAGACGAAAGTCTTTGACCAGTGTGTGTTGCCAGTGATGACTTACGGATCAGAGACGTGGTCGCTCACTATGGGCCTTATCAGAAGGCTCAAGGTCACTCAGAGGGCGATGGAGATGGCTATGCTTGGAGTTTCCCTGCGAGATCGAATCAGAAATGAGGAGATCCGCAGTAGAACCAAAGTCGCCGACATAGCTCTCCGGATAGCCAAGCTGAAGTGGCAGTGGGCAGGGCACATAGCTCGAAGAACCGATGGCCGTTGGGGCAGAAAGGTTCTGGAGTGGCGGCCACGTACCGGACAACGCAGCAGAGGTAGGCCCCCCGCAAGGTGGACCGACGATCTTGTCAAGATTGCGGGAGGAGGTTGGATGCGGGCGGCTCAAGACCGGTCTGTGTGGAGAACCTTGGGGGTGGCCTATGTCCAGCAGTGGACGTCGTTTGGCTGATATGATGATATAAATGCGGTGCTTATTTACAAGGACATCAAGGCAAATAACAGATTTCCACTGTTGAAGGGACATGAGATAATTATAAAACGCCTATTGGGAGTTTCAGAACCATGCCCGTCACGTGGAATTTTACTGGCATCATCTTCACCTGCGTCATCCACATCCTCATCTACATTTATCACAAGAAGTCCATCTACCAGAGAGGTCCACAAGTTGATAAAAATAGAAAGGCAGCTGAACAGCGGAATCTATCAAAAAAGGTGCAGTGGATGTTACAAAAAAATTAAAGATGAAGGTAGTTTGGTTGCTGATGCACGTCTAAAATAAAAATGACAGACACAGAATGCCGTGTCTGCGAGACACCCCTGTATCTTGTATTTTTTAATGAAGCTCATTAGATTAAAATGATTCATCATTGATTATTTTATTAAATTTTCAGACCTCTCTGTAAGTCCTAAATTTTAAAAAAAATTCGATGGCTCATTGCTTTTTTATTTTACCTACACTATTGCTCCTACAACCATGTACAATACTAGTATGTTTCTTTTATTTCCACGAAGTAAGAACCAATTATGTATTAAAAGTGCAGTGACCCACATGTATGGCACGGACGTCTTGTTCCAACCAAAAATGACCCACATGTGGGTCATGGACAGTGAACGTGTTAAGATCCAACGAGGGATCTTCCAAGGCGACAGTTTGAGTCCCTTGTGGTTTTGTCTAGCACTGAATCCTCTTAGCACTTTGCTCGAGAATTCAGGGCTAGGCTATCGGTTGCACAGCAGAGGTCAAGTAATATCTCACCTTCTTTTCATGGATGACTTAAAACTATTTGCCTCCACTGACCTCCAGTTGACAGAGTTAATAAAGGTAACTGAAAACTTTAGTAAGTCTATCAAGATGGAGTTCAGTGTAGATAAATGTGCGGTCTTGCATGTAAAGAAGGGCAGGGTTGTGGAATGATGGTATACTATTTGGAACTTTCAGATTTCACACAACTTAGATCTCTCTCTGCAACCGAAACCTACACATATCTAGGTATGTCGCAGGCACGAGGTATTGCTGAGACTGGCATGAAACAGGCATTGCAGGAGCGCTTCTTTGGCCGTTGGAGAAAAATATTAAATAGTTTTTTATCAGGCGGCAACAAGGTGCGCGCATGTAACGGTTGGGCCATGCCAGTCTTCAAAGTCAAAGTCAAAGTATTATTTATTGTGAACAATAGGTAATGTACATAATACAGTTGATACAATTTCTAAAATAATCCAGTTCAGCTATGTCCCGCCCATTGGGCATACAATAGTTACATTAATTAAACTAGGTACATTAATATATTTTAGTAGTAATGTCAATATTAATATGAATGTCACAGAAATCACAATAATCGGGTGATCATTTTGTAGATGTGAAAACTGAACACATCATGATCAGGTATTCTAATGATACATATTATGTAGCGAAATGGAGCAGTTATTTATCATTTATATAGTATTTTACTGAGTAGTAACATTTACTGATTAACAAGTCCTGTAATTGTTTTTTAAATTTAATTATTTCTGTTACCATTCTGATTTCGCTCGGTATATTATTGAAAATACGTGACGCTGTACAAAATAAACTTTCGTGCATCAGATGTGTTTTGCTCGCAACTATTTGTAATTTGTCTTGATGTCTTAATCGGGTACGATAATTAAATAGTTCAGTACTATTTTTAACAAATAATGCGACCTCTAGAATATATAAATATGGCAAAGTTAAAATATTAAGTTTTTTAAAGTATGGTACGCATGAATCAGTTTCGTGCATGTTAAAAATAGCCTTCAAACATCGTTTTTGTGCAACGAATGCACGGCCCTTGTTTGTACTGTTACCCCAGAATATTACGCCGTATCTAAGCGTTGAACTAACGTACCCATGGTAAGCGGTCAACAAAGTTTCTTGATTAGCTATTTTTCTCAGTCTGTTTAGAGCATATGAAAACTGGCTTAGTTTTTTACAAACATAATCAACATGTGACTTCCAATTAATTTTATGGTCAATATGTAACCCTAGAAATTTTGTAACTTCGATTTCTTGTACATCACTGTCTAAATATCGGATTTTTAATGGAGTTGTGCGTTGAGTACGTATTTTGTAACAAAAAAGGCCCTTTGGGTGTGTTTAAATGAGAAACGTGGTTAAATGTTACGATAAAATTTGATTTAATTCTCAAATAAATCTAAAACATTATTTAGCAAGCGTTTCACTAGCAAAAAATTACTAAAAAAATGTTATTAAAAAAAGATATAAACAGGGTCGCGTGATTCGGCGATGGTAAAGGTTTTGTTGAGGGTCCGCCTGCCGATGGTCGCTCAGGAGTCGCAGTTGATGTACTTAGCTTTTTCGAGCCGAGATGTCGTCGAGTGCAGCCAAAAAGGCACGTGCGCTGCCAACGCCTCCACTTTTATAGAGGCTCGCGGTGCGGTGGGGGGGTGGAACATGCAGGCAGCGGGGAAGCGGTGTCATCACGACGTCAGAGCGACGTCACACACTCCCCCCATTAGGCCAGAGTTTTCCCAGAGGGAAAATTCTGAGGCTGGTAGGCGGCAACTGCATTCCGGAACCCTGAAACAGATGAGTGGTGGTTTCAGTAAGCTAAGTACAAGCAACCACTAACCCTGGAAGAAAAGTAAAACCCAAGTATAACCCTCGGCCATTCATACGTCACCAAGCATTAAACGTTCCTATTACCTGACATTCATCACATTCAAAAGGCCTACACACAATCATATGCATGAACAAGCCAACATTCATTATATTACACGACGCGCGAAGAGGTATTATACGTGATACGGGCTTGATAAGTGAATTTAATTGAAAATGTATAAGTCGTAAACCAATATTACGATCTTACTATATTACGATACTACAATCATACGATTAGTTGGCAATATCACAAACAAATTGCTCATTAACAAGGTCGATGCAATATTGCAAGGACAAATTGTATTCATTTAAAATGGAATAACAATGAAAGTTTGAGCCGGTGAACACGTGAGTCATCACTGCGCACTTGGCGCTGACCGCATTCCATTGACGCCAGTCATTATCTAGTTTCTGTACACGATACAATTAATTAAAGACAAATGCACAATTCTTTGTAAGATGTTATGAACAATACATCATCGAAGGAGACAGTCGATGATATAGTACACACTACCATTGTTAAAAAACTCACAAAAAAAATATTCGAAGCAAGATGTAATGTATAATACATCGTCGAAGGAGACAGTTGACGACATAGTATACACTACCATAGTTAAAAAACACAAAAAAAATATTCGGAGCAAGATGTAATGTATAAAACATCGTCGAAGGAGACAGTTGACGACATAGTATACACTACCATAGTTAAACAAACACAAAAAAAACACAATCGAGAATCGAACCACAGACCGATCCGACAACAACCTTTTAGCCACTGAGCCATAAGCAAAAAAAATATTTTATTATATTTCGATCAGTCATTACCAAAGCTATATGTAACAAGATATTTGGGTACATGATTTAGCTGTAATTAGGAGTTAAAGATTTTTATATTATTTGTAACAAAGTGTTAAGTTATTTTAGTGATTAGTTCATTAGTGATGAGCATTAATCATTACATTCTTAGACTTTGTAGTGAGTTAATTTAAGATCCTTTATATGGAAATCACCAAGAGGTTTTTCAAACATATCCGATAGTTTATACACAAGGGGAGATTTTTTTGCCACTATTTTACATTTAATAAATTTCGGTGCTAATTTTTTGCTGAAATACTTATCCTTGTCGCTCAAATAGAAAGTTCTTTTCCAAACCACATCGCCAACATTGAAATTAGCCGATATTCGGCGAAGATTATAAGAATGACTATTCCTCTGATGAGCATTGTGCAATTCTGCATGCACCTTGTCAAATATGGTGGACAGATGGCCAAGCGTTTGGGCATATTCATAACGCGGCTCGAATACAATATTGGGGTCTGATTCGTGATGAATATAATGAGAACCACAAGTAACCAATTCGCGACCATAAACCAAGAATGATGGGGTACAACCGGTCGATTCGTTCACCGCACAGTTGAGTGCAAATTGTATCTTTGCTAAGTTCAAATCCCATACGTGGTGATCGCGGTCTATAAAAGTTGAAACAGCGGTCATAATAGTCTTGTTATATCTTTCGACCGGATTAACGTGTGGGGTATACAGCGGTGTGTAATGCAAGTTAGGAACCTTGTATTTGGATAATATTTTTTTAAAGGTGGAGCTGATAAATTGCTTACCGTTATCTAAGACAATGGTAGACGGAATACCATGAACAAGGAACACATTTCCCTCTAGAATTTTGGTTATAATTTCGGCAGAGGCACGCTTAATTGGAAAAAGCAAACAATATTTAGAAAAGCAACAAGACACCACGAAAACATACGTATTCTGTTTCCTCGAGGGGTGTAAGGGTCCGACGAGGTCTATGCTCAACATCTGAAATGGTCTATGACACGACGTAGGTTGACCCATATGGCCGAGAGTGGAGTGATTTTGGTGTTTGTGGGCCGTGCAAGTATTGCACGCATGGACGGCTTTAACGACATCGCTATACATACCTGGCCAGTAATAGGCCAGTGATAAACGCTTGTATGTTTTAAAAATGCCGAGATGGCCAGCAGTGGGCAAGGAGTGATTGTCGGATATGATGCTTGGTCTCATTTCCAACGGTATTACCTCCTTCCACTGAAACTCCCTGGTAAGTGGGTTTAATGACTTTTTAAGTCTATACAATTTATTATTAATTATTTGATAGTCAACAAAAGACGATGGCCTCTTTAAGCAACCGTTAAATACGTTTAGATACCAAGGATCATTAGTAGAAACTGGCACAACTGTATTAGAATTATTACTATTACCCTGCGAACCATTGATAATAGCTGAGACAGGTACAGAGCGACTAGGGAAGGTATGATTATCCAGAAACTCAGGAGGTAAATAGTTAGAAGAAGAAGAAGAAGAGGGAGGACCACGATCCCTACTACGGCTGTCCAGCTTCTCAAATTCCTGGCACACAGCAACCAAACTAGGAATGTCGACCACCTTAGTAGTAAGCAAATAGTTTGTGTAACAAGGTTTAATATTATTTAAAATTATGTCTAATTTCTGCGCCTCGCTAATGGGGTTGTCTAAACGAGAGAATGAACCCTTCATTTTTGCAATGTATAAGGTAATATTTTCATTCTCGCCTTGGTGACGAAGTCTAATCGCCGATATAAGTTTGTAGTCGTGGTTACGAGGGCTAAAATCTCTTTTCAAATACGACTACACAACTGATTCCAAGAAGCGACACCCTCCTTAACGCTGCGGTACCAAGTAAGTGCGTCGCCAGTAAAAAATTCAAACGAGAATGCGAGAATTTTTTCGTCGGGAACCGACCTACAAACCATAAACTCGCTGACCTTTTCTATAAAGGCTCGTACACACGTTTTGCCATTATATTTGAATTAAGACAACTCAGAAAACAACTTACGGTCGTAATAAAAGGCGTTAATAGATGACTCATTTGATATAACGTGTGAGCAACTGGGTGAAATAGCTCGCATAGCCGATAATTGACTGCGGAATTCTAACCAAAGAGTATCTAAAACACTGGCATCGTTAGATTTGTTCACATTCACTCTATTCAACCTGTGATATAAGTGGTGCAACAAAGATTCTGTAGGCGAGAACAAATTATTTACAAATTCGATTTGTAGTATTTTTAAATTAATAACTATCTTTATGAGAGTTATTTTTATGCCTGATATGTCCTCAGAAAAGGAAAGATGAGACTCGCATATAGTCTCAGCCGGGGCCTCTGACACCAGTTTGCCGATTTGCTTCCGCAAATCGGCAACTGTAGCCGACGGCTCGACACCTCGAATTGCGACCTCATACTCTAGTTCGCCCTTTTGAAGTAGTAAGTATTTGATTTCAAAAGACATCGTCGCAATGTACAGTGGAAATTTCAATAATATAGACTATAAGGTGTAACTTGACCAGTCAAGGTCGCACAAGGAGGGTCATACGAACAATAAAAATGTTTTTAAATTAAGAAAAACAAGGGGTATGAATTCGTTCCAAAAATTAATCCCGAAGGGCAGTTGATAGAAGAAAATAATTAGTAGTAGTAACCAATTACCGTAGTAGGCAATAAAAAAAATAAATCGCGTAGTATACGATCAACGAAGGTGACCTTAGCGCGTCGTTAGAGGACGCGTGGCCTTAAATCGCAATACAAAGATGCGAGCAATGAATGTGACCGCAGCACGTCATTTAGTTGACATGTGGTCGCAAGCAAAACGATTATAACTTGTTACTTATGCGGTTGATACAAAATTAATTATCACACGCGGCAACAGAAATAGTTATAATATAAAAATGCTTACCAAGCGTAGTAAGCAAAAACACATACCACTAAAACACTAACACTGCTTTGGAACGATTTCACACATACATAGTTAAAAAAATGAAAAATAGACTCACCGGGCAGCGGATTCTCAACAAAACCCTACCTATATATTCCCGTGGGCGCCACTGTAACAAAGAAGGCCCTTTGGGTGTGTTTAAATGAGAAACGTGGTTAAATGTTACGATAAAATTTAATTTAATTCTCAAATAAATCTAAAACATCATTAAACTTTCGTTTCACTAGCAAAAAATTACTAAAAAAATGTTATTAAAAAAAGATATAAACAGGGTCGCGTGATTCGGCGATGGTAAAGGTTTTGTTGAGGGTCCGCCTGCCGATGGTCGCTCAGGAGTCGCAGTTGATGTACTTAGCTTTTTCGAGCCGAGATGTCGTCGAGTGCAGCCAAAAAGGAACGTGCGCAGCCAACGCCTCCGCTTTTATAGAGGCTCGCGGTGCGGTGGGGGGTGGAACATGCAAGCTGGGAGGCGGTATCATCACGACGTCAGAGCGACGTCACAAATTTAAAATTCATTGTTTTTGTTTTATCGATATTAATTATTAAATTATTTTTTGTAAGCTAGTCTACTATTTTTATTACGGTTTGATTAATGTCAAGTTCTAAATTATTTGTATTATTATTGGTAAAGAGTATTGTGCTATCGTCTGCAAATAGTATAATGTCATGTTTAGTTATTAATGGCATGTCATTTATATACACAAGGAAAAACTAAGGGCCTAAGATACTCCCTTGTGGGACATCAAACTGTGCAGTTCCAGCTTTTGATGTATAGGCTTCTTCAGTTATTGACAGTGGGTTCAGTTGACGAATTTCGGTATATTGTCTTCTATTCGACAGATATGATTTTACGAGGTCATACACATTGACTCCATATGCATACATTTTGCGTAGAAGGGTACTATGCTCGACACGGTCAAATGCCTTAGACATATCCATGTATAACGCTATAACCGGTAGTTCTCTGTCTAAATTTACCAATACTTTTTGCAAAAAGTTCTATATTGCTACATTTATTGATTTCCCTTTCCTAAAACCATATTGACTAGGCGTTAGAATATTTTGGCTTTCAAGGAATTCGTATATGTGTTTGTACAATACCTTTTCAAAAATCTTTGCAAAGACTGATATTAGTGCTATTGGCCTATAATTGTTCATATCCGTGGTTTCACCTCTTTTATTAGTCTTAATGTACTCCTTCGGTATACTTAGGTGGAATCAAACACAATTTGATGCCTTGGATAGAAAAGTCCGTTGTCTACTAACTATATACCAGATGCATCACCCGCGGTCGTCAGTAATGAGATTGTACATCCCGTGGAAGTGCGGGGGTCGCGGCTTCTTAAGTGCCAAGACCCTCCATAACCGCGAGGTGTGCAATCTCAGGGAATATTTTCTCAGCACTGACGCGGGTGTCCACCGTGATGTCGTCACTGTGGATAACGGGCTTACCCCGCTGGGTCTGGCTAAGGAGAACTGGCGCAAACCTGCCGTACTTGGTTTTGAGGAGCGCAAGGAGGTATGGAAAGGTAAAGAGCTGCGTGGACGTTTTTATCGGGCCCTGCATGGACCCGATGTAGACTTACCAGCTTCTGTGTCCTGGCTACGTTTTGGCGATCTTTTCGCCGAAACAGAAGGTTTTGTCTTTGCGATGATGGAAGAGGTTGTCATGACGAATAACTACCGGAAGTATATCCTGAGGGATGGGACGGTTGACATATGTCGGGCATATCACCAGCCTGGTGAATCTCTCAGACATATAGTATCTGGTTGTTCTCGTCTTGCCAACGGCGAGTATTTTCATAGACACAACCAAGTGGCCAGGATTGTCCACCAGCAACTTGCCTTAAAGTACCAACTCGTCGACTCTGAAATACCGTACCACAGGTATGTGCCCGACCCAGTTCTTGAAAATGGTCGTGCCGCCGTGTATTAGGATTGATCTATCATTACTGATAGAAATATTGTGGCTAACAAGCCAGACATAGTAGTGATACATCGATCTAAGCGCCTTGCAATGATCATCGATGTCACCATTCCCCATGACGAGAATCTCGTGAAAGCCGAGAAAGATAAACAAATAAAATATTTAGATTTGGCTCACGAGATAGTCGACATGTGGGATGTGGACTCGGCGATCATTGTACCGATAGTCGTGTCAGTTAATGGTCTCATTGCCAAGAGCCTCGATCACCACCTCGAGAGGCTCGCGTTAGGCGGCTGGATTAAGTCCTCTATACAGAAGGCAATATTGCTGGCCACGGCTCGTATCGGCAGGAGGTTCTTCACTCTGGAGCCCTAACCACCGGTAGCTTGGTCCCTGCATCCGATGCCGGTGAGCCCCGTAACTTTATTTTATATTTTTATATTTGTTTTTTCTAAATAACATAGAAATGTAAAATATCATTATGAGAAAAGGTTAAAATAAAGAGAATAATAATAATAATCTTTATTGTACACCAAATGAATTTAACACAGAAATTACAACAGATAAATACATGTTGCACAAACGGCGGCCTTATCGCTAAAAAGCAATCTCTTACAGGCAACCCTTATAGAAAAGAGAAGTAAGAAGCCAGACCTGCCCTATGTCTGGCTTCTTTTGGCGTACTAGGATACTAATGAAACAAAATACGAATACACACTAGACTATACAAATAAACTAATAAATATACTTTAATAAAAATACATACATACATACAATAATATAATGAATTAAGTAATGTGAGTAGACAATAGTAAAAAAAAGGGAGACAAAGAAAGTGTGAGTTTGACAATGTTATGAAAAGTTAAAGAGATAAGTAGTGGTTTTTCACTAAATTTTTAAAAGATGTGATATTTTGAGCCATTTCGGTGGATACAGGCAATGCATTCCACAACCATGCCGCTTGTACAGTAAAGGATTTATCGTAAAAAGTAGTGGAATGTATTGAAATTTCCAATCTCAAATTTACCGATGACCTAAGACCCGTTCTTGAATGAGAGTCACTTAGGAATTTGAAGCGTTCTTTTAAATAAGATGGAGAAGAAGGATTGAAGAGAATATTATAGAGTAAGGAAAGAATGTGAGTATTGGAATTGGCAGCCACTTGAGCTTATTGCGGAAATTAGAAACGTGATCATATTTACGTAATCCAAATATGAACCTAATACAGAAGTTTTGAAGACGCTCAAGCTTATCAAGTTGCTCCTCAGTGAGATCTAGATATCTGACATCGGCATAGTTTAGGATAGGTAATAGAAGAGAGTTTGCAAGTGCAATCTTAGTGGCAATTGGCAGAAAGTTCCGCAGTTTTCGCAAAGTCCCCGCCACAGCAAACAATTTGCGACTAACTTCGGTGATTTGTGGTCCCCAAGATAGAGTTTTGTCAATATAAACACCTAAGTCCTTCACGCAATCACTTATAGGTATTATGATACCACCAAAAGTAATTTGGGGTAGCAGATTCCAGTCAATGCAAGAGATCATCCTAGGACTACCAACAACGATAATCTGTGTTTTCAAAGGGTTGATCTGCAAACCAAATCTCAGGCTCCAAGCAGATATCCGTTCTTAATCGGAGTTCATGTTGCAAAATGCTTCAAACAGCTCATGTACAGGTGTGTGTGTAAAGTTGAAGATCATTTGCATAAAGGTGGTAGGATGACTGAAGTTGATAGGAGATGGAATTTATGAAAATTGAGAAGAGTAATGAAGAGAGAACGCCACCCTGTGGAACGCCGGCTGTCGGATTACACCACGAAAAGAAAGAGTCTTCGACCCGTATACGCTGCCGAAGACCAAATAAGTAACTATGAAACCAATCAATCACTGGTGGAGATATGTTAATAGAGCGTAATATACCGAGTAGAGTGTGAAAATTAACGGTATTAAAGGCGTTACTAAAGTCCAGTAAACAAAGTACCGTTAAATTGCCTTTCTCCATACGAACTTAATGTCGTCGGTAATGTTGGTCAGTGCCGTAACGGTGCTGTGACCAGGACGGAATCCGGATTGTAAAGGATTGAATAGGAGGTTCTTGTGAAAAAAGTAGTGAGTTGGACATGGACTAGGCGCTCGAGCACTTTAGAAAGGAAAGGTAACACGGAAATAGGACGATAGTCAGAATAGGAAGTAGGTTTCGATTTTTTGGGCAAAGGAATAATTTGGGCATCTTTCCAAGCAGTTGGAAAAACGCCCCAGGATAAGGAATAATTAAGTATATGACAAAGCATGGGAAGGATTTCGTCTAGGATAGGAAGAATCATCTTACGACTGACGTAATCATTACCGATAGCATTAGAAGAAATCGATAATACGCACCTTTTAACATCACACGCAGAAACTTGATTAAAGACGAAATGTGGATAATTTGGAGTCGGAAGCGTGGAAAGATCGAGTAAAGTCTTAGATTTAGTAGTCGCATCAAATTGCGACGAAGAAGTGAAATGCTGATTTAGTAAATCGATGTCAATATTACTGGAACTGTGGTCATGTGTTGACTTTCCAACTCCCAGTGTTCTTAGAAATTTCCAGACTTTAGCTGGGTCTTCGCTCTCAACAGATTTATGGATGTGTTGGCGTTGTGCGTTCCTACACACCTTGCTGCAGTGATTTCTAATCGCAATATTACTTTTCCAATTGCCAGGAGTCGGTCGACATTTATATTTGGTTTTAGCCATTGCTTTCTTTGATAACAGTTTTTTTATTTCTTTAGTTAGCCACGGCGAAGGCAAGTGCTTGACTCTTATTGCACGGACTGGAGCATGAACATCGAATAGACGAATAATTGCACTATTCAGTTTTTCAACTTTTTCGTCGATGGATTGAGCGCTTTCCACAGATTCCCAGTTAATGTTGCGAGCATCACTACAGACACTCTCCACATTCATGCCACCAAAATTACGTTGCAGAAGAATTTTAGTCTTAGGCTTAGGAGGACGAAGTTTATACGAGAGAAAATTTAAGTCGTGGTAGGAGAATGCATCAGCTGAAAATTGACCATGCTTGACGAGAAGAGAAGGTGAAGAAACAAAGATAAGATCCAGAAGAGAAGGAGTTGAATTCGGAAAGTTACGTGTAGCATTTAGAGGAAGAATAGACAGGTTACAGGATTCCACTTTTCTACATAAGGAAGAAGAGCGAGAATCATGCTTTAACAGACAAGTGTTAAAATCGCCCATGATTATAGTATGCGTGTAAGAAGTTGTAAGAGTTTCTCAAATACGCTCGAAAGATGAAAAATAATTCATATGACAGCTAGGCGAGTAATAGACACCAAGCAGAACCTTCATATGAGCGAGATTTCATTCTAAAAAGAGATGTTCACCTGCATTAAGCGGAGGTGGCTGTGCTGACATATCAATAACATTGTAAGGAATCTGATTACGGAGATAAATGGCAACACCGCCACCACCGCCAACAGTACGGTCGTTTCTTACTAAACGGAAATCAGGTAAAGTGTAAGAAACGGTAGAGAGACATGGTTTCAGTCATGATTCGGAAATAAGAATAGCATGGATATTTTTACATTCAAAAGTAGTCAGCATATCCTGGTAGTGGGCAAGAATACTCTGAGCGTTGATATGAACGACATTCAAGTTATGGGGTACATCGGCAAACTCTGATTGAAGTATTTCAGGTAGAGAAGGAAGGCTCATAAAACTATCATTATGACTACTAACAGAGTAAAAACTGTCCCTATCACTACTAAAATGGTTATCTAACATAATGAAATAAAATATAACACAAATAAATAATTAAGAAAGGTATACTTTTAAAAATAAATAAATTAATATAATATAAAAATAATATATAATTATCTTATATTGAAGAAAAATATATATAAATATATGTATAGTCGTTAACTGTGGAGTTAACTACTAAACCGCCAGTTACTTGTTACGTAAATAAACAATTAAGTATCTCCCGAGTAACAAAAATAGAACAAACAGATATCTGAACACACCAAGATGCAAATAAGTGAAAAAATATATAAAAAATAAAAATAAAAGACAGTTGGAAGAGGTGAATTAAAATTTCGGTACTCCGTAAAAAAGAGCAAGGATTAAAAGCCCGAGTTTCGAATAGGTAAAACTCTATGGTATGACAGCTGTCAGATGAGAAGTGTTAAAGATAATATGTTAACAGTGAAAAGTGAGATTTATAAAATAAATGTAAGGTATAGCTTCGAAAATAGAATAAGAAAAAAGGTAGAAAATAAGTAAGACGAAAAATAATTCACCCGGTCATGTAAGAAAACACGAAAGAACATAAATATCCTGTTTTTTCCGTGCTGGAGCTCGTTTAGTTTTCGTTGCAGTCGCCTTCGTCGCAGGTTTCTCCGGGTCCAAGCCCTTGATCTTGTCGAGATCTCCCGTGGATGAAATCCGATGTCAATGACCATTGGCGTCTATAACGAACACGGAGCCTTCCCTGGTTCAGCACTTCGTGACACCAAACTTCTCTCGCGCTGCCATGAAAACTGCATACCGCGATCGAGTCAGAAATTCAGACAGCGTAAGACCCGCTCCTTTTAATTTGGTTTTGGAAAACCAAATGGTGTCCCGTACCGCAACGCTATGGAGCTTAATTAGGATGGGTCTTGCCTTCTTACCGGATAGCTGATGCCCCATTCTATGGCATCGTTTGATGTCTGACGCTGTGAAAGAATCCAACTTGAGATCCTGTTTTATGACCTGTGTGACCACTTGAGCTATCTCTTCGTTCTTCCTTTCCGCAACACCGTGCAGCAGGATCATTTTACGGCGGCTGCGCATCTCCATACTGTCTACTTGGCGGGCGACAGACTCTAACTGCTGGGAAATTGACTTCAGTGTTTGCAGAATGAAGTCTTTGAATGCCGCAAATTCCTCTGCCAATCTGCCGGAACTAGAAGGCTTCTTATTGGGATCCGCTTCAAATTTGGCCACCCGCTCCTCAAAATACTGCTGCATGTTGATTATTGAGGTCTCCATCATAAAGGTGCAGTGCTAGTGAATGTGTTGTTACTCTTGTTGTTATAAAGTGGAGATAACACTTGACTGGCAGGTATTTGATGTTAGCTATACTTATTATACATTAAAATTATATTTTATATACTCAAAGTATTTTATTAAAAAAAAAATATATAACAGCTGATTCTAAAACAGGTGTTTTTTAACTACCCACCACAAAAATTGGCTTTTACAGAGGTAACTCTAGTAATATAATTCTTATGTTGATAGTATAAGTAAAAGCATAAATATAAGAGGAAATCATTTATTATCAAAGTATTGTGAGAATTTTGATAAACTTTACTTAGAAATAGTTAAGTTGTACCAGGAAATAAAAGCTCAGGGAATTAAGATATTTTAAGAAAAATAGGTAAGTTTGACTAAAAGTTGCTTTGAATTTATTACCTGCGATGACCGATGAGGTCTGCAATACAACACAATTTATCGATCGCATTGAGTATTATAGTTCTGTTATTGACGCTGAATCACAAAAAGAATTGATTACGTTTGTGTTGAAAAGTAGTTTATCGCAGCATGCAAAATTAAAATTATCTAAACATTATGACACTGTCTATGCCCTCTTGAAGCGTGTTTTATTACTAGAAAAATCAGCTAGCGCTTTACAAAAACAACTATTGAACTTTCGACAGAACGACTTATCTATAAATGATTATGGGAAATGTTTGTCGATCTTACGATTACACAGGCCGGTGGAGATTCGGTAAAATATGACGTATTAAAATCTGTTAATGAAAATCAGGCTATCAAACAATTTTGTGAGGGTCTGCGTAGTCGCAGGATTGGTACCGTTATAGCAGCTCAGAAATTTGATGACCCCAGGAATGCAATTCAAGCAGCAATCGATCAGGATTGCTCATCATCAAACTCAGCAGGTGAAATGTTCCCAATGAGGCGTGGTACTATTAATAACAATAAGTTTAATAACAATTACAGGCAGACAACTTTTTACAACACGCAGAGAGGCTACGGTAGAGGTGCGTATAGCAGCGGACCCCGGCCGCACGGCTATTCGGGCCACTGGTTGCAGCCGCGCGTCGAAGGCAGGCAGTGGTTCCAGCAGTGGCAGCAGCCGGCAGCACAAGTGGTAACCAGAGGCAGAGGCTTTTACAGAGGTAACTCTAGTAATAATATTACCAATAATAACCCGTTCAGAAGCAATATTCAGCTAATGACTGGAGAATCACAGCCCTAAGCCAATGATACCACCAGCACAGTCTGGTACATTTGAGCAGCTTGAAGAGAGCGAAAATGAGTTTTTTTGAGGTTAAAGCTTATACTGTTTTAGCTAGTGAAAGTAGTTATTGCGTAGAACTTTATATCGATAATTCTAGTATATTATATAGTTTCTTAGTTGATACGGGCGCTTCCATAACGGCCTTAAAATATGAACACGTAATGCAGTTGAATGTTCCAATTCATAAAGAAAACATAATCATAAATGGAATTGCAGGCGAAGTCCGAGCCATTGGACACGTTTATTTACAGTTGTCATTAAATAAACAATGTATTAATCATAAGTTCTATGTTTCCAATTCCTTGGCTTGTTAAGCTCATGGAATTTAAGGCCAAGACTTTCTCGACAAGTATAGGTCTGTTATTGATTTTAACAATAATTTGTTACGATTATTGTGTAATTGAAAAGATATTATATTACCGCTTACTATTTTAAAACAATATTTAATGAAGTTACCCGCTAGGTCAGAATCTACACATTATGTTAAAACAAGTCTGACAGAAGATTTCATAGTTTGTGCGAAAGAAATATGACAAGGAATTTTCGTAGCAAGATCCTTAGTGTCACAAGTTAATGGTAGAATACCAATACGCGTTTTAAATTCCACGTATCATGACGTAACCCTATCAGAACTAAATCTTGATACACAAAGTGCATCGCATTACAATATTTGTGCCAAGCAAGTGTCAAGCAGTTATTTTCAAAATTAAATTTAAATCGCTTGAATAAAGAAGAAAAGATTAATATAGAAAATTTTTGTGCAAAATATGCGGATGTATTTTATTTAGAAGGCGACAAATTGTTCACGACAGACATTTATCAACATTTAATAAAGCTAAAATAAGATAGGCCCGATAGGATATTCAAAACCATACAGGTTACCCCATTCATTAAAAAAGGAAATTAATAATCAAATAGAAAGTTTGTTAAAAGAACCCTGTCAAACTGAATGGTCAAGTCCTATCTTATTGGTGCCTAAAAAATCTGATAACGAAAATAAAAAATGGAGATTAGTGATTGACTACAGAAAATTTAATAATAACATACAGAATGATAAGTTTCCACTCCCAAATATTACGGAGATATTAGATTCGTTATCCGGCAGTATAAAATATTTATCGCATTTAGATTTAGATCAAGGGTTTTACAACGTCAGTTTAGCTCCTAACAGTCGCAAGTACACTGCATTTTGTACGGGGCAGTTTCAAATGACTCGGATGCCTATGGGACTTAAAACTGGTCCGAGTTCTTTTGCAGTGATGATGACAATGGCCATGACAGGCTTAAATTATGAAAAAAAATTAATATACCAAGATGACATTGTATGTTTTAGCCGAAATTTAACCACGCATATTAGTAATTTACAGGATATATTTGAGCGCTTACAAAAAGTAAACTTAAAATTAAATCCTCAGAAGTGCAGCTTCTTAGAAAAAGAATTGCTTTATTTAGGACATGTCGTGTCTGCCAAGGGTGTGGTACCAGATCCAAACAAAATAAGTGCCGTAAAAAATTGTCCCGTGCCTACAAATGTTGACGAAGTCAAGCGATTTGTCGCGTTCGTTAATTATTACCGAAAATTCATTCCATTAAATAACTTATCTAAAAATGCGTAACATTTATATGGGACTGCGAGTGTCAAAACTCATTCGATTTATTAAAACAAAGCACTATTTCTCACCCCGTATTACAGTACCCTAATTTTTCGGAATCCAAACAGTTTATTTTACAAACAAATGCTTCAGGTCACGCTTTAGGCGCAGTTTTGTGTAATAACGATAGTCGGCCTGTGGCATACGCTAGTAGAAGTTTGAACAAAGCAGAGAAAATGTACCCGACCATAGAAAAAGAATTGCTTGCGATTGTTTGGGCAATAAAACATTTTAGACCTTATTTGTACAGCCGTAAGTTTAAAATTCAAACTGATTATAAGCCGCTTATATCTTTACTCACTATGCGGAATCCCTCAAGTAGATTAATGAAATTTAGGATAATTTTAGAAGAATACGATTTTACAGTAGAATACCTAAAAGGAAAACATAATGCAGCTGCTGATGCATTGTCGCGCATATGCGTAACGTCTGATGATCTATAGAAAATGAATTGAAGTATCAGTATGAATGTAATGACGCGAGGTCAGAGGGCTAAACAAGCACAAGATGATAGTGTTATTCACGATAGTCAACCGATAACAGATAAGTTGAAAATTGTAGAAGTGCAGAGTAAGCCTAAATATTAGACTGAATTACGTCTTATAAAAAATGACGAATACAAGCAAAATTAATGGGCTACGACTTTGTATTTTAAAATATGTAGAAAGAGTAAATAATAAGGATGATCAACGTGTAATAGTGAATGACTTCTACATTTTACCCACCAGCGGTCATGCGGAAATACGGCGAATGATCAGAAATATTAAAAAGTATTATTTTTGGCCAGGTATTGAAGCTGACGTGACAGCTCTGGTTATAAAATGTGACCAGAATTCAAAGAGAAAAACATTCATCACACTATACAAAAGAACCTATGATTATAACCACTACAGCGCACTCAGTGTTTGAAAAAGTTTATTTGGATTTGGTAGGTACGCTGGAAAGAGATTATAACAACAACGTATACATATTGACTATACAGTGTGAATTGACCAAATACATATATTAGGCATACCCGTTAACTTCTAAGCAAGCTACCACGGAGGTAGCTAGGAGTTTTGTTCATAACTTTATCCTTAGATACGGCATCCCGAAAGAAATTGCCACCGACAGGGGGACCGAGTTTGTATCGTCCACCATGAGGTAAGTAAACTATTGCAAATAAAACAGTTACAATCAACAGCATATCGTCAGCAGTCTATTGGAGCATTGGAAAATTCTCTTAAGTTAGGTAAGTATTTAAGGACACAAACAGAAAAGCATACTGAGTCATGGAGTACTTGGCTTCCGTTCTGGTGTTTTTCCCATAATACATCTGTTCATAGTGCAACAAAATTTACCCCTTTTGAGCTAGTTTTTGGAAAAAAAATGTATTTTGCCATCAAATTTGAACTCAGGTAAAGTTGATCCAGTGTATTACTTTGATAGTTACCCTCTAGAATTGAAATACAGAATCCAAATGTCACAAAAAGAGGCACGAGAAAACTTAATTAAAAGTAAAATAATGAGAAAAATTAAATATGATCGTAATGTTAACCCAGTATCATATAAAGCCAACGATTTAATTTTATTAAAAAATGAGACAGGTGATAAATGCCAAAGTATTTATTCAGGTCCATATATCGTTATTAAGGAAAGTTCACCTAATGTAGAGATTGTTAAGAATAATAAAAGTTAGTACATAAGAATAGGACCAAATTGTATACACCAGCTAGTTCTAATTATTCTGTAAACTAGATTGTTCTTATATGTTAGAAAACGATATACAACGTATATTCTTTTTTTTAATTTGGGGTAATTACTTATTGCTTAGTAGCATTATATTACATTATACAATCATACTTAATGTGTATTTAACCATTTTTTAAAATGTAGAAACGAAAATAAAATAAATTTACATTTATTTTATTTTCCTTTTGGGGGGGAGGTGAGATGTAGTATTTAACTATAGCTATGACGTACATGTAATCTCTATCTATGTAATCTCTAGTATAAAATATGTTACTCTATCCAAATATACTCAGTGTTTATCCAACATTCGTTCGTTTTAGTTATCCCTAATAATCTAGCCTTTGCACACCCAACAAAGCATTATGAGTGACGAATGTCGTAAACCATCTTAACACTGTGACGTTGTAATCGTCTCGCTGGCCCCTGCCACTACTCCTGGCTGGCCGCTCCCCTCCCAGCGGCAAATAAATACCGCGGCATGGCAGCGATCGGCCCTTTTTACGGACTCGGACACCGCTGAAGATAAGTGCTCTTTCTCCTGGAGCACCGAAGCTTCGTCAGTCTGCCTGCCTACCCTGCCCTGAGTCTTACCTCTTGCCACTATATAGCTACCGGGTTTATATTGTGTAACGCTTCCGAATATAATATCTTGTAACCAACAAATATTATTTAATTTCTCTCCATTACACATATCTACTACGTAACACATTAGGCATGTAGGTACCCACACCTCATAAACGTTACAACTCGAAAGTATTCAGTTACGCCGTTTACGACTCGAGCTTACTTTACAGTTGGGCATTGCACCCACGAAGGGCACGGCACGGTAAGAGATTTCTTACGACAAAGAAAATATCACATAAAACCATAGTTTTAAGTGATATTTTCGCCGCCATCTCTTACTTTCAAATAAAATTGTTCGTATGCACTAGGTATATTGTGTACTTCGTGTATATTATTATATCCGGTGATAGTAATTCAAATGATTTTCTGTTTAGGTCACTTAAATAGGTTTTTGGAGGGAATGACTTCTCGTTTGGTCCTATCTAAGTTTGAAGTCAGTTTCCTTTTGTTATAAAAATAATTGTCTTGTTTCATCGTGTATTTTGACATTATGATCACAATTATGTTTTGTTTTCATTACATAATATAAAACAAAGTCTGTCTTCTGTCTCTCTGTCCCTATGTATACGTAAATCTTAAAAACTACGCAACGGATCTTAATGCGGTTTTATTAAATAGAGAGAATGATTCAAGAGGAATGTTTATATTTATATAATTGACGCGGGCGAAGCCGTTGGAAACGTCTAGTATATTATTTATATTTTTTATTCTCATTTATTACAGCGGTAGCCTATTATTGGAGATACCAACATAAGTACTGCTATGCCGAAGGTATCGGGTTCGAATCCACAGCGCGCACCACAGACTTTTTGAGGTTATGTACATATATAATTTTTTTTTTATCGCTTGTCGCGTTAAGGCTGTTCCGGATGCCATAAAAATCTAAGATAGTTGTTTTTTTGGAAGTCAGTACCTCTGAAAAAACTAACGCTAGTCTGAACTCTAAATCATGGATTTATCGTTATCCATTTATATTTTCAGACAAATCTGGTTCGACTAGTAATGTATTACATGAACATCTTCTTTCTTGTCAAAATCTTTGTCACAAATCATGAAATACCGTGTCGTATCGGCAATGGTACGGGGCCTTAAGGTATTCCATTTCAGAATATTATTTGATAATTAGCGGTGGAATTACCATACGACCTTTCGGGTGTTTGTGTAGCATGTCATATAAAATGTTTATGGTATATTAAGAAGCGATTGCCTTCGAGTTTATTTATGAGAATAACGCTTTTAATGAGAGAACTGCCCTGTGGTGTTCAGTTCGACAAACTCTTTTTAGATATGTGTCTGAATTTTTAGAAATAAGTTTGGTAAATTTTGGTGAGATATGTGCCTTTTGTTGGTTGATGGTTCTTGGCTTCAACGCCAGGGCGCGCATCTCTGAATGTTCATGCTGTGTGCGTATATAATTGGTAACTGTCGCATCCTAAGCTTGCAGGCAAACATCGTGAGGTAATCTGCATATCTGAGGAGTTCTCCATAATGTCATCGAAAGACATGTAAAGTCTGCCAACCCAGTGGCAGAACTTATTTGGAGGATGGCCCAACCCTCCTCATAGTAAAAGGAAGTGGGAGAGTTTCCAGATAACAAAATTTACAACTTCAAAGGATACGTTTCTTTCCTTTTTTCGCCACAATGGAAATGGAGGCATAGAACTTGCGAAGTACATACATAGTCTCACGCCTATATACCCAAAGAAGTAGCCTGAGGTATATTGCTACACCCACTTTTCGCCAGATTTATTTTAGTTCCACGTAATAGGGGGCGAGCCTATTGCCGTACCGGGCACATTACCAGACTACGAGCTGTTACTGAGAATTTCCTAACGGAAAAACCCAATACCACTTTGCGACCCGGGGATTGAACCCGAGACCTCCTAATCCCACGTGCACATTTATGCCGCGAGACCAACGAAACTTGCGAAGTAATTATTAGATACTTTTTTTACTGAATGCTTATAATAAATTATTTTATTTGGCATACAGGTCATGGTGAATCCAGCAAATCCATGGGGAGGATAGGGAGGGCGGCAACCTGGCAACACCGCATCTCCTCTTCCTCTGCGGCCCCACGTGTGCCACGGCCGGCCCCCAAGTGGCCACTTAAACCACTACGCCAACCGTGCAATCAATGATTACAAGAAAACAGTGATAACAGAGCTATATCAATCTATTTCGCAGATTGAACAAACTGTAAAATAGTTTCTTTATTTCAATTAAATCAGCCCAATAAGCCACGAACGAGGCCTTTCCTTGACCGTAAATAACTACTAAACAGTACTACAACGATCACATGGGATAAAGAACCTGGTTTTATTGCGCATTATTTACGTACATTACTGAGCTGTTTTTTTTACTTTGTCACATAGTTTCGTTGAAAACAATCTTTGTTATTATGTTATCACATTCTCACATAAGTACATATACATAATGATGCTACTTTAAAGTTGTTCATAGAATTTACGTTTATTTTTTATTGTTTGCTTTGCAAGCAACATTATTGTCTGCGACAAGACTTATTCCTTAGTTCATACGGTTCTACATTCTTAAACTTGGTTTACTACTAAATTATGATTGTGGTACACAGTGGTACATCTTGCTATAAATGTGTTTAAATAGTATTTCTCACTTGACTACTTAAAAAGTAAAACAAGTTTTAGAACGTAATTTGTGGACAGTGTTAATTGTTAATTACTTCACATTCATCATAATTACATTGGTGAATATTTATTGCCACAACGAACATTGTAAATAATGTTACCGAATTAAACTGAATTCTGTAGAACTATGTAGTTTTAAATAAGACTAGAGGACGCCCGCAGCTACGCTTGCAGTTTTTTTTTAATTTAACTCATTCTGCCCGATCCGGTGGGAATTTCAGGAAATCCCTTCTTAGTGCACCTCTACGATCCCCATGAAACATACATGCCAAATTTCAGCTTCCTTCGCCTTATAGTTTTAGCTGTAGCTTGTCTGTCATTCAGTCAGTAACACAAGGATTTTATATATACAGATAGTAGGGATATGAAAGGGCTCTGATTACAGGCACCATAAAATGGCTCAAACTGGCTTAACGTACCAGGGAAAGAGGGCTCTTTGATGGCTACGTGACGAAAATTTGCGATGGGGAAATTGTAAAAGAACAAAAATAAATCTTTAATGTGTGCAAGTCAAACTTTGTAAATTTATCTTTCATATGATAAATATTTGAATATTTTGACTTATATTCGCTAGCAACACGTAAATGCATGAATTCCAACAAAAAATATATATATAATCAAAATTGGTTTGTTTCAGATAATTATGCTTAACGCATTCGTAGGTCCATTGCAATACAAGGCTGCATGTGGTGATCGAATCCTCAAATCATTTCTAGTATATTAATATTCTAAACCTCTACCGAGGCTTACAGGACCTTTACATAAGGATTAACGTCGTCGAGAGTAGATCTCTGTCAATTATGCAACGCATGGAGATCAAATGCACTACCCATGCCTCGCATATTCATATCCCACCTGCACGTGTTATGTTTCCAGACCAGGCTTATTCACAGATTATCATTACCAATTCTATTGAAAAATATTCGGTTAGTACTAGAAATAGTTCGCACAATGCATTAATGGTGACCACAAATAGCACGCTAATGAAAGTCTCACTGCTTCCATTTTCTCCTGTTCTAACATAGATCACGTTGAAATAAAACCTAGGAGTGCATTCACCGCAATGTTTGCAATGTTGAGCGCCAGAAAACTAGCGAAATTTCTCAGTTTCTACAAAATAGTTTAAAATGTTAAGCGATTTCTATTTTCTCTTTCAAACATTAACACGCCGATATAAGAACTAAATGAGTTTCAGAAACATATATTATAGTAAATTGTAGCGACTAGAAAACTTAGCAGTTACTCATCTCTAATGTCTTGGAAAAGAAAAAATATACTTAAAAGTTTTTCAACGTGTTAAATGATATGTGATATGTTCTAAACATTGGCAGAATTATTAAGATAGGTAAGTACGTTGAGTTTCTCTATGGGCTGAGCTTTCGGTACACAGGTATGTATACTGGCAGAGCTGAATAATTGTCCCCGAGTAAATGCTTACTTCAAGCACCTACTAAACATTTTATTCAACAAACTTGTACCGAGTTGAACAACTTACCTTGTAACATGAGCATTTAGTACTCTCGACTAATTCCTGATTACATATGCCGCCATGTCGCGAGCGTCTTACATTACACACGCAAATATCATGCGCAAACGCACACATCTAACTAATGTTTAACAGCTTTACATACTTACAGCTGAGTCCCTGTTTTGAATGAAACCGTCTTTAATTATGTGCTTTGAAATACATCAAAATAATGCGTTTGCTATTTCAAACTGAGTTGTACAGAGACGTACATATTTTTTGGATGTGTATTGCGAACTGCAAAGATATACAAATTGATTATTTGCCCCTCAAAGCATTTTGGCCACCGTCGAGGCATCTCAGGACACCCGTAGAAGTATTTTGGCCACTTTCGAGGCTGGGCTTTCAAGCTAAGTACGGCGCGTAATATTTTCGTGGAAAAAATGGTGATATTTCTATTTATTAAATTAATATTGTATATTAAAAGACGCGTAATTAAATAAGCTTTCGAATGATATTAATTAACACCAAATAATATACTTGAAGCCCACGCAAGAGCGGTATAAAGCGCGCCCGGTATAATATTTTCCCGCCATTTTCGAGCGCGCTATTATATTTCTAACATATTCATATTTCTCGTCGTTTTTTATTAGAGGAGGTATATAAGTATTGTACATGGTTAGAAAGGTAATTTAATTTACTTTCAGAGATAATAAATATAATGGAAAGAAACATTTTAATTTTAAACATAAAAAACATAAAATATAAATGATTGTTAATTGTCGCCAATTTTCGTATTTTTTTTTTTTAACATATTTTTTTGTTATATATCTGATTCAAACCTAGATAAGTTTCTTTTCAACTAGATTACCAATTTAAAAAACCATATCTGATAAGATTCCGATAAAAATTATTCTTACTGGACTTTGCACAATTGTTTACTTTTGCCCGCAAAAAATAACCGCCATACCCGCCAAAATTTTCGAAAGCCTATAATTATAGGAGTATTATATATCACATGATAAACCTATCTATGAATTATTGTTTTATTATGAGTATATAAATAAACCTATTTATATACTCATAATAAAACAAAAATTCATATTATTATATATATATATATTCATTCATGTAACGATATCTATATATTTTCATTCCATAAAAAATAAATGCCGTTGTTTCGGTAATTGAATGAATATAGCCTCTTGAATTAAATTATTACACAATATTTGTTTATTTTTTTGCTGTTATTTTATAACTAATTAGTCCATTCACAATTAAAACATAAAAATATCAAATATAATTATATTATTTGTTTACAATGATGTTTTGAATCCATAATTACGCCCCGCGCGCAACATGCTAAGACAGTGAAATATACAAAAATTTCAAATGCTGACATTTAAATAATTTTCTAAGCAAGCATTGCTTTAATTTTATATTTTTGTAAAGCGTATACCACCAGGTATACAAAATAATAAAAGGAAGCAATTTATAACCCATATTGTTATCATGACCAACAAAAATTGCGAGTAGGTCATCGATAGACGACATTGTTTACAATAGGATCAAGTTCGGCGGGTTGCATAAACTAAACATTCCGTCATTCAGTCACCATTCAAACATTACTACAAAGCTTATTTAATCTACTTTCATAAAAACATAATTTCAAATATCAATACCCGAGTGACGAGTCGTAAGTTTAGGTTTAAGGTAGCACGGCAAGTGGCCTTGCTTCGCGGGTGGTCAGACAACGGCCGCGTGATGCTTCAGCGATAAATGTCAAATTAAAGCGGTACCTTGAGCGGTTAGATGGACGTTTTAGGAGTTACGTAGGTCTGAATATTTATAAATTCCTGAACCTAAGTGAAATGAGGGTTTTTACACTACATCAGATAGGTACGTCAACTATTTGGACGGTGAAGTTTTCGATGTTAAATGCTTTAAAGAAAGTCAATTCAATTTAATAGGCAATAACAAAAACAAATAGGTACATCAGAATAATTTAAAAATAAACGTTGGCATCGTGCCATATGGCTTTCTTACAGTTAACTTTTCAACACTGCACAGAAGAATAAAGCAGTTGCATTGCACGAAAATTACATTTCATAAGAAAAGCATGTTAAAGTTTCCTTTTTAAGAAGATATCAGGAGTGGTTGATATTTACTTCAACTTGGCAGTGTTTTCTTTCATAAAGAAAACTCCCAACTATATAATTAATCCTGTATCATAGAACTTCACAATCATTCAACCAACAGACACATGGAACACACGGCACAACAAATTTTTGATCATTGAAAATGTAGTCCCGTGTGAGGATTGCACTCAGATCACTTAGCGCAGTGACAAGTGGCGAGTCGACTAAGCCACAGCGCCGAGCAGTCAAGCTATCAAAGCTCTAGAAAATACTTTGTACGAAGAGCATACGTAGGACGTTCTGCCGTAATAAATGTTTAAGCATAAAGCGGTTTAATTAATGAGAGTACTGATCCTATAAATTGTGGTCCTGTGTACTATTAACCGATGTAGTTATCTTCAGTCCAGTGAATGTTGTTTTTGGTACAATTTCCCGGGCCCCTTGTTACGAATCGAAAAAATTGATTTTGTTGAATTTTGACTGACATACTAGCAGCTATCAATGTTCGCAGTTTTGTTGGTTAGATCACTATATATTACTACGAGTTGTAGTTCTGAATTCGATTATTCGTGTAGTTGTTTAACTTTTAGACCACCAGAGTGATGTATAGGTGACAACCAACCGTGTGCCTAGAACGATATGCGTTGATGACATTTCGATTGAGACTCAGGCTGGCACAAGGTCAAATGTTTTTCATAGACGGCTCAGGTGTCGATTACGCCTTAGGAGCAGTGCTGTTTTAGAAGTATAATAGAATCGTATAATAAATACGTTGATACAGAAGATTTATTTACATTTTTCTATGAAAGAATTGGCTTTACTTTAGAAAAAATCTTTCAAATATATTTGAAACACAGTGGACCTCTCGAGATATACATTAAGATTTGTGCCGCATATAGCACTCAAACCAAAATATATTCTGACTAAAAAACTCTTTCATCGTTAAGCATTCTGCTGAATCTGAGTATTTATTTCACTCGCCTGTGACCAGATTATATATAAGGGTGAAGTGTGTTATGAGCCAAAACGGTTTATTTCAGTCCAGACGGTCATGTGGAACCGAGGTTAATGACTAGTTTATTTAATTACATTGGCCTACGAACAATATACGTTACACTACATTGCTATGAAAAATGAATGAAACACTTGAAACGAACGTTCATAATGAATGGTGTATTATATGAGGCACAGCAATTACATTTAACTACGATGCCGCGTAACCGCTACGCCGTAATCATATGTAGCATGCGTAGCAGATGCGGAAGAAATGTGAAGCCGTATAGCTTACATAACATGTAGCAAATTGGAGCCGCGTACCGCGGAATCATTCCGTTGAAATGTTTGCACTAACACAACCTCAATTCGTTGAAACATAGAAGCCGAATGTACTTGTAAACGTTGCTAGCTGTTTCTAGTTGAGGTAACTCGATTAAATTTTAGATTAAACTTGAATTATGAAGTTGATGGAATTTCGCTTTATGAATCAGCGAATAATAAACATAATTTAATTACCAATTTCTCTTTTCAATGCTAAGATTTTAGTTCATCGGAGAGAGATAACCTTTCTTTGTTATTGGCATACAGACTCAGTAATGGTAAAACAACACCCAGATTCAGAACTTAGCATGTTAGTCATAATTAATAGAAATACAATGTGTGTGCATCGTACACACGGTCTCTGGGCAATCAATCAGAGTAATCAACAATTAGATCAACAAGCCTATCAAAGTGGTTTTGGCGTCTCAAAGTATGTTAAAATGGTCTAGGAAGTATATTTCAAACTAGAGAATGCCCGCAGCTACGCCCGATTTTTTTTTTTTTTTTTTCTGTCTGATCCCTTCGTTATTTCGGGAAGTCCCTCCTTAGTGCGCCCCTACGCCAATTCTTGTGTCCAATAGCTTACGCTGTGGGTTGTCCGTAAGTCAGTCAGTAATGCAAGAACTTTATATATACAGATGAAGCTTTCAAAGTTCATGCTAATAATTTACATCACATGTGGCAATAACAATGAGTCATTGCGAATTATGTCGCCATTCTCACTCAAAAAACACGCAGTTGAAATGGGCCATTGTAAAAATATGTGTAAAAATTACTTATGAGCAAAGTTCGCAAGTTGATTGTTTGATCGGTAATAACTTTACACGTAGCTATCAGACATGACGTATTCTTTTCAGACCAACATATGGTGAGAAAAATTGCATCTATAGCTTAGTAGTACTTAAAACTGCGCCGAGTTTGATTTTATTCATGTGAGACAAAGCTTTGTATGATCCACAAATTGTTGTACTGAGTTTGGGTGTACTTTCTGTCCATTTATCAAAAATTATATTATGTGTGTAAAGCTCACCGCGGATAGGCATATTAATTCAGAATGGACATTAATTTGGCTTTAGCCAGGATTAGTGGCTAAAAATGTAACTAAGAACTAACTGCTAACTGGCCGCGCCTACCCGTAAGTGTTAATGTAATCATCATAGACTATTAAGTACTGATAGTGGTTAACAACACTACTTGTGTAAAAAAGAACGTTGTTGTTGGGAACGCGGCTGACGTTGATAGCTGATGCTAAATTAAAGACTTCGATAACTCTTTAGACGTTTATTGCTATTAAAACTGTTACTAAGTATGCTAGGGAATGTAAAAATGCTAATGGATGATAAATGCTTTGCTAATAAGTACGAATGCACGCGGTTTGCTGTCCGAATATGCACTGATGTGGCCGCTCATACAATGCGGCCGTATTACGTTGCTAGATCAGCAAAACGTGGTCGATTGCAAGTATTGCATCGAACATGCTCCCGAGGGGAGAAGATGAGATGAGTAAATGGACGAGTATAAACGGTGACAAAGTTACGTGATTATGAACTATGCTAATGTTTGTTAGAACAACGCTAGATGATCAATGATTTACATGATGAAGGAGCATTAAATTCTTAAAAACTAGTTCAAAAACAAATCTGAACTCAAACGGCTGAGTCAGAAGTAAAAATTACAGATTGTCTTTTCGGAATAGGAGATGTTGCTGTATCGCGCTTTTTTAAACGTAAACTAGACCACTTTTTCGAAAAGCTGCTTTCATACACTTTATCACACACACTGGATTCTTGAACGGAACGCAGTGGTTTTCGCGCATCACTCACACTAAAAACACGATCAGAACTATCAGAAGGGGGTGGACCACGCGCACTTACATTTGGACCTTGGTCCGATTGATTTAAACACACACTCACACTCGCTGGCGCGCTCGCCGCGCGCGTCGCGGGGGGCGCAGCGCTAGTGCGCCTGCACTTTCTCCACAGGAACCAAAGAACCGCCGCGACTGCTGCTGCTAATAGCCCGTACGAAATACTGTATTGATGTACATCATGTACCGTCAGGCCTTCTGTCTGCTGAGCTGATTCTTTCAACGTTTTTATTTGCTCATCGAGATGCTTTAGAGACTCATTGATGTGAGCGTTCTCATTATCAAATTCCACAAAATTTTGGATAGGTAGCGTAAAGTTATTGATTATACGATGGACTGGCGTAAGTTTCGAATCGAGTATATTTAGTTTGAGCTTGATCTTATTTTCTAATTGCTGATAAGAGTACAATGTTACGTCACGACCTTTTACCATACATTGATTAGTAAGCTGAATCAATCCGGCCTTGCTGACCGAGCGCGTTTGCAGTTCATCGTCGCATAAAACCTTCAAAGAGTATGTGTTACAACAGAAATAAAAATAGGTAGAAAGGTCATGTAACGATATCCATTTATTTTCGCAGCTCGACTTTATTATTCTACAAGTTGATGAGTCTGACTTTTCACAGAATCTTTCGTCAGAACTTAGGCTCATGATAGGTCTTCGTAAATGACAAAGGTAAATTTCTTCCTGATATGTACAGCTTTGAAGTTCATTAATGCTAGCTAACAGATATGCATCTCTTCTCAGATTGATCGCTACATATTCAGAGATCGGATTTATAGCGATCATGCTTTCATTGATTTGAACCGGTATTGGTATCAAATTATGTAGCTGGAATGTATCTCTGCTAATCAAAGGTAAGGTAATTTCAAATATAAAATATTCTTCAGTCATTCTTGCTTTGACTTTCAGTAACCTATATATCTTGTGCAGGTCATGCTGAACGTTATCGACAGGTAATGCTAATTCTTTGGAAAGTTGACTTGACACTATTTGTAGCTCAGAACGAAGTTGGTTCGGTGTCAAAATATGGAGATTGATCTGGCCATGATAGATTTCAGTCAAAGTATCTAAAAACGTATCTTGCATTCGTTTCAAGTTTTGAATCATATTGGTTGTCGCCAAGGCAGCTAATGTAAATTCTTGCTGAACAGACATGACATCGATCTCCTTTTGTAATGTATTTGACACGCTGTCTAAATAATTCAGATGCTTATTTATTAGCTTATGTTGTTTCTCTATTGTCTCCTCTATTCTTTTTACTATATTGTACTGCACTTCTATGACCGATGTTTGATTCCTGTACAACTGAGTCAGATGGTTTATGTTACTACGTACTAGGTCAATGTCACGCTTATATTTTTCTGCGAAATCCTCGTCGAGTATACCAAACAATGAGTTAGATATAGCACCGACTGCATTTATCAATCCGCGTCGAGTTCTCGACCTTCCAAGATGCTGACTTAACAACAGCTGATTATAATATTGTAGTTCATTGAACTCATGTTGTATTTGTAGGATGATAATATCGCAATGATTGTGTTCTTTAATTTTATCGCAGGTTTGCTTGAGATATTCTGAACATTTGGAGACCGCGTCATCACCCTGCCAGAAAGGGGCCATATCGTAATAGGTGACGATTTTCCACTCGTCTCGTATCAGCTGCATTTTTCCCAGAGGATCAAAATACAGTGTCTGGTTGCTATCAAATGTTGTAAATTTGTAAGATGCTTCCGTAACCGTTGCGAGATTCATAAACAATATTAATGATAAGGCTAAGCTAAATAAAGTAGTACAACTTTTAGTGCGCGGGTTGCTTTTTATGGTTTTTTGCGGTTTTATCTGGCCGCTATTTTGCTGATCATGCTGTTTTGCCTCTTTCTCTGCTATAGGCAAGACGGACAGTTTCAAAACTGGACGTTTCATGTAGCCGTTTTTGGTCTTCAGGGTTACTACCCGAACAACTCCGTCGTTTCCGGGATGGACCTCTACCACCCGACCGACTGGCCACTTACCAGAGGGTATATTGTCGTCATGAATGGTTACCAAATCGCCTACTTTGATATTCTCTTGGGCTTTTAACCATTTGCTACGTACAGATAACTGGGTAAGATATTCCGCCTTCCATCGCTTCCACAAGTCTTTAAACATTTTGCTCACCATGTACCATCTTGTTCTAGCATCCTGCGCCGTCTCTATGACAGTAAGACCGGCACGACTATTCAAAAAATGCGCTGGGGTGAGAAAATCTATATCGTTGATATCCTCGGATATTGAACATAATGGTCGCGAATTAAGGCTTGCTTCGATTTGAGACAGCAAAGTACTGTACTCCTCAAATGTTAGTGCTTGATCACCAATCACTCTTTTCAGATGCTGCTTCAAACTCCGGATAGATCGTTCCCATAATCCGCCAGCACTAGGCCAAGAAGGACAATTCCAATGCCATTGTATGCTCATTTCAGTGATTTCTTTGTAGAAAGTATCATTAAAAATACTCTCTAGCTGTTGCTGTTCTTCTTGTAATATCTTATTAGCACCTACGAAATTGGTGCCATTATCCGAATATATGTGCTTCGGGGCTCCTCGCCTTGCTGCCATACGGCGTAAAGCTGATATAAACGATAAGCTGCTAAGGTCAGAGACTAACTCGATATGGACTGCTTTCGTAACCATGCAAATAAAAAGAGAAATATATCCTTTTGTTGCTCTTACACCCCGACCTTTATTGCACTTCACTCGAATAAATCCGGTGAAATCTACCCCGGTGTGGTAAAACGGCGGTGCAGGATTACATCGAAAATCAGGTAGGTGTCCCATTATTTGCTGTAGTATCTTCGGCTCTTGTTTTTTGCATGTTACGCAGTTACGAAGTTGTTTTTTGGTAGCTCGATTTCCTTTAATTATCCAATAATTTTGTCGTAAGAGTGATAAAGTCAACCGCGATCCACCATG
This sequence comes from Euclidia mi, assembly GCA_944739405.2. Taxonomy (NCBI): domain Eukaryota; kingdom Metazoa; phylum Arthropoda; class Insecta; order Lepidoptera; family Erebidae; genus Euclidia; species Euclidia mi. Next base: position 58,484,071 of record OX123182.2, read on the forward strand.
GAAGGTAAGTTCGTGTGCTTGCTGTATTAAAAGTTCAGTTAGCCTGCCGCTGTATGGAATGATAATCGGATATTTCATATCCGCGCTGATGTTGGCATTTTTCAGACGTCCTCCGACTCTTAATATGCCCTTCTCGTCTAAAAATGGATTTAAGTTCAATATGTTGCTATTTGAACTCAGTTTAGTGTCGCTTAATAAATTATTTACCTCCGATTCAAACTCAATACGCTGTACGTACTTAATTATAATATATTTTGCTTGCCGCATTTCTTGTAATGTGATATATGACGGCCTTTGTTGACGTGTCGGTGCAAGTGCACGTAATAACCAAGCTACAATACGATTTATTTTTAGAAACGAACTGTGTCGATTTAATAATTGCTCAATTATGCTTGTTGTGGGGTCAAGTCGTTGAACACTTGCGACTTGTTTCCGTATCTCTTGATCTGTCGTATATTTACGCTGCTCTTGCTTAGGCTCAAAGTCAGGAGACGATAACCAGGCTGGTCCTCGCCACCACAAATCGCTTTCTTTCAACTGAGACATAGGTAAACCTCTGCTTGCTGGATCGGCTGGATTCTCTTTTGTCGACACGTAATGCCAAACATCTGCTGCTAATATGTTAGTGATTTTCTTCACTCTATTAGATACAAAGGGCTTCCATCTGTCTGGGTTGCCTTGTATCCAACTAAGAGTGACCGTTGAGTCACTCCAAGCGTAGATTTTATGAGTCATGCTGCTTCCTATGCTTGCTACTACTTTGGACATAAGTCTAGACAATAATTCTGCAGCGCATAGTTCGAGTCTCGGCAGTGATACTAATTTGTTATTAGGCATCAACCTTGATTTTGCTGCGACTAGAACTACTGTCGCTGTGTTTGATGTTACGACACGAGCGTATATGACACATGCGTATGCTTTGAGAGATGCATCACAGAATCCGTGTATTTGGATTATGTCATCTCGTTTGCTGTTCAGCCATCGTGGTATTTTGATCTGACTTATCAAACTGATATCTGCCGTCAATTTTATCCATTCGTTTCTGATTTCAAGTGATACTTCGTCGTTCCATTGAACTTTCGAATCCTGCCAAACCTTTTGAAATAATAGCTTTAGTGTAGTGGTCAGTGGAGCTAGCCAACCCAGAGGGTCAAACAGTCTCGATATTTCAGAAAGTAATGCTCTTTTCGTTAGTTTTGTATGATCTGCCGATACAGTATACTGGAAATTGAATTCATCCTTGACAGGGTCCCATCGTAAGCCCAATGTTTTAGGTGTGTTCTCAGTTTTAAAGATGAAAGATGTTTGATTATTCTGTTGGGATGAAGCTATATTTTCTAAGATACTTTTGTTGTTTGAGGACCACTTTCTTAATGAAAATCCAGCACTGTTAAGACACGAAATTAATTCTGCTATGTTGCTTTTTCCATCTCGAATACAATGCTGACCAGACACATAATCGTCCATAAAAAAATCTTCTCGTAAAGATTTAGCTGCATTTGGAAACCTCAGCTCCTCATCAGACGCTAACTGTCGAAGGGACATCATTGCTAAAAATGGAGCTGATTTGGTGCCGTAAGTTACTGTTGTCAATTGGTAGCATTTTATTGGCTTATTTGTTTCCCGCCAAACGATTTGCTGGAGCTTTTGATCTTCTTCTGTGACATAAATTTGGCGATACATTTTTTCTATATCAGCCGTGTACGCGTAGCGATATATTCTCCATTTCAACAAGAGTTCTTGTAGGTCTTTTTGCAAATTTGGACCCTTGTGCATAAGGTCATTAAGACTATAACCGGAGGAGGTCTTGGCGGACGCGTTAAACACGACACGAAGCTTGGTAGTAGAGGAATCTGCTCGTAGAACCGAATGATGGGGCAAGAAACATTCGATTGATTTAATATTAGAAGTTGCTAATTTCATATGCCCTAACTGCTCATACTCGCTCATGAATTGCTTATACTGCTGTGCTAAACATTCTTGCTTGCTAAATTTCCGTTCTAAATTTCTAAATTGTGCTATCGCTATGTCCTTGGACGATCCTAACCTTTCGCTAAAATGCTCTTTCATGGGTAAACTAACCTCATAACGACCGTTTTCCAAACGTTTTGTCGTTGAAATGTAATAGTCAACACATTGTTGATCTTCAGTTGACATCTCGTTTTGCTCCTGAATATCCTCAATCTGCCAGAATTGTTGGATATCGGCTATATTATTTTGAATAACGTTACAGTGAAAAGTTTGTATACCACCGCAAAGAATCCACCCAAGCTGGGTTTGCTGAGCTAAGGGTGAAGCTGTATTCGAGCCTCTTATCGTGCCGTCTAACATGATAAGAGCGTAAACGTCTGCACCGAGTAATAAGTCTAATGGGCGACTGGTATAGAATTCGGGGTCGGCTAAGTTAACGTGCTCTAAATGTGACCAAGCTGGCTTGGAAAATGACTTATTAGGCAGATTTTTTATGAGATTATTCATTATCAAAACATCAGTATTGAATTTATAGCTAGTATACATAGATTGACATGTTATGTTAATCTTGCCCTTACAGTCGCTGTCTTTTTCTCCGATACCAAACACAACTCCACTAAACTGTTCGCGTTTTAAACCTAATTGTTGGGCTGCTTTTTCCGTAATTAACGATATTTGCGAACCTTGGTCGATAAGGGCTCGTAAAACTAATTGCGTGCTATCTGCGGATGTTACTCGAACTAATGCAGTTGCTAAAAGAATTTCCTGGAAATCATGCTGGGATGCAAGCACGTTACCGCTATTTTGAGGCTTACTATCAGTTGGTTTGTTACATATTTGCTTTTTGGTACCGGATGTAGGCTTTTGTTGCGTAAAACATTCGTGTAATATGGTATGGTGATTTCCAGAAAATTTGCGACACCTTTTTGCTGAATGGCATTTATTTCCATTGTGGTTATAAATGCAATTAATGCAGTATTGAAAATTATTAACTGTTTTAAGCTTTATTTCGTTTGGCATTGCAAGAAACTTTTCGCAACTAAGCAAATTGTGTTCCTCGAAACAAAGTGCGCATTTGTTAGCCGACACGTGTAATGATTTCGCAATCGGTTTATACGATTTCCAATTATTATAATCATTTGATTTATTATAATAATGGAATTTTCTATTATTAGAAAACGAAGTTGATTGGCTAGCTTGCTGATTGGATGTTGGATGAGTTTTAGGGATAACATCTTGTCGCCGCCGAGCGGTTTCAAGGCTGGTAAACTTATTTTCTAAGAAATCGAAAAAGTCCTGCAGTACAGGTAGCTCTCGCGAGTTTTTTAGCGACTCTATATACTCCGAAAATGACTCACTATCTAACTTCTGCGATAAAATGTGAACTAATAGAGGGTCCCACGTGCTTATATCTACGCCTAATTTTTTGATAGCGTGAAGACTCTCTAAAGATACGTCATGTAACTTTTTGATAGCTAAAAATGATTGCTGCTGAAGATTAGGTAAATTTAAAAATACATTGACGTGAGATGTAAAAATAAGCTTCTTGTTATCAAATCGGTGGTTGAGTATCTCCCAACAAACCATGTAATTTTCAGAGCTTATCGGTAGGTGCTGAATCAATCGTTCCGCTTCGCCTTTTACTTTGCTTTTTAGGAATTGCATCTTTTGGGCATTCGACAGTGCGGTGTTCTTATGAATCGCCTCATTGAATAAATCCTTAAATGAGACCCATTGATGGTAATTGCCTGTAAACACGGGAATGTCCATTTTTGGAGTTGATTTTGCATGATGCGATGTAGACCACATTTTCGAGTTGATAGACTTTTTCATACTTATAAAGGTACGTTCATGCTTCGTGTAATGAGCTTCGTATGTCTCGTTTTCTTCAGACTCACCTATGATTTCCCAATGAAGGTTGTCGATAGCATTCCAACGATTTTGTAAAATTTGAAGAGCATCTTCAAATTCCCATTTATCGGCCAATGATTCCAAATCAATATTCTCGACTGCTCTAATGAACGCTTTAAAATTGACAGACTGCTTGTGAAGCATATCGTCAAGCTTGCTGGGTGATCCTCTCGACACGCGAGACGAGGTTGTTGGAACTGGCTCCTGCGTCGTCTGACGCCTTGTTCCACTTGCTTCTTCTTCTTGCTCATAGCCTGATGCCAGACTTCGTTGACTCAACTCTTCTAGTTGCTGATTTATGAGCCTCTTGACCGTAAAATAAAGCTGCTTTGTGCTCTCATATTCAGAGTTGACGAAATAAGCATGATTCGTCATCTCAAAGGGAAGCAATTTTTCATGATTGTTTTGGTAGTCTTGCCAGTACTTTTCCAATAACTCAATTTTACGCTTACAATAATCAAAAGTTTTACGCTCTACGCTATCCTTTTTAAAATTAATGTGGAGTTTTTTAATGGCCTCCGCAATCTCGGATTGGCAAAAATATAGACTCTCCATATTGCTGCTATAAAAAATATAAATAAAAGAACGATCTCACTTGGTTGCTGCTGGACCGACGGGTCTCGCCTCGTCTGTGACCTGGACGAGCTGGACGTTTGCTGCTGCTGAATGTGCACCCCTAAGAGTGCTGCTGGAACTGCTATGAGATGTACCGAGTGCTTCGACTCAATACTCGATCCTGAACACCTTTATCACACTGCTAGGTCACTGCTCGATAGTTCGCTGCTAGAAAGTTCACTGATAGATGGTTCACTGTTATATAGATCGCTGTTCAGATTATCAAGCACTTCACTTATCGACGATACCGAAAACACGTGTATCACGACCGCGAAGTCCTTAAGGCTCGAGGACCATAAAATGTTGGGAACGCGGCTGACGTTGATAGCTGATGCTAAATTAAAGACTTCGATAACTCTTTAGACGTTTATTGCTATTAAAACTGTTACTAAGTATGCTAGGGAATGTAAAAATGCTAATGGATGATAAATGCTTTGCTAATAAGTACGAATGCACGCGGTTTGCTGTCCGAATATGCACTGATGTGGCCGCTCATACAATGCGGCCGTATTACGTTGCTAGATCAGCAAAACGTGGTCGATTGCAAGTATTGCATCGAACAGTTGTCATCATTCACTATTGCCCCAATACCTGCGAGAATTACCAAATTAAAACGAAAACATTTATTTACCTCTCGTGTAATTGAAAACCTACGCGTGTAATACCTACTTGAAGCGATATAAAACAATCAAATTGAAAAGTAAAAACCCTCATGGGGCATTAAAATGACTGACAGCACGAAACGGTTCGTCAGGGAATTGTTTAGAACATTACGTGTAATATTATAATGGAGCGCTGAGGTAAAGGGATTCTCGTTGAACTGCGATAAGACTGTATAAAATAATGGACATTCAGTTATTTTATTACTTCTCAATTCTAGAGTTTTATAATAATTACTCAAAACTCTACATTGTATTTAATCATCTATCCAAATATGCTATATTATATGGTCAAGTGGGACTCCAGCTTCATTCACTCAATAGACACTGTATTATGAAATCCGCCAATTACAAAGCAATCTAAAGCTATAACAAAAAACGTTCGGGTGCGACATAAAGTTTTTACTACAGTTCCGTGTATTTTCATAAACGTTGAGTATGCCAGCATACATAACGCAAGCGTTGATGAATTTTCTTAATGATAATCTTTTGTGATGTACCTGTACCCACTTGTTATGTATGAAATTTAGTAGTGCCTAGGGCGAGTGACGTCTGTTTTTGAAAATTGACCTAATTGGATCAAAATTCATGTTGAATAAAAAGTATAGGTAATTTACTAAGTACAGTCCTAATCGCTTACAAGTGTGTGGTACAATAATTTAGATACAATAAGAAGTAGCTAAATTGTATTTACGTCCAGAAATTTTGACACTTTTCGGCAATTGCGATATCGATCATGAGACTAGAAACGGTAATTCCTTGATTTCTCAACGTGTTGTTTCGGGTGGGTATCAAACTCACGCCACTCGAAGCAGTTCTGAACGGCAAGGTGACCACTTAAACCACTTGACATACGCGCAGTTAATATTTTTCTTCAGTGTCAGTGTCTTTACCATTAGAACTAGATACTAGGAAACATTTTATTATGTATTATACAGTAAATAAGTACACTTTCAGTAAACATGACTAAACATCAAAAGTAGTAATTGCAAAATAGTCGGGCTAAAAAAATTTGCAAGTTGCGTGTGTGCCGAAACCTTAACGTGACGTGTAAAATATTATATAGGCATTGAATTATTACCTACAGAAAGTCAGTATTCAAACAACGCGAGCTCAGAAGTTAAGCTGAAAATTCGCTATGTGTGCGGAACTGTGCTGTGTTTACTTGCTGCATCACGCACACAGACGCCATTATAGAGTTGCCAATAACAACGTCTTTCCCCTAAAAATAGAGTAAATTCATAATTTTTGCATGAAAGTAAGTAATTTTATATTATGAATTCTACAGTCACACTGTCTGCTTTTTAAGTTTTTACGACTGACTAACGATGGCTAAATCAATCTTGACGAAACTTTGTGCGCTCAAACGTAAGCACTAACAAGTGCCGAGTGATTTCCTAGTTAAATGCTCTTTATAGTACATTAAAGTATTTATGTATGTTTGTGAGAAAAAGGGTGCATGGGGTTCCCACCAAGAACTTAGGGTCCCAAGCCAACCTCACCTGCAAGTGGTGCACCTGCCGATCAACGGACGAGGCTCTGGCAAACAAAATATCCCGATAAGCGGCAATAGGCTCGCCACCTATTACGTAGGATCAAAACATTGGCGAAAATTGGGCGTTTAATATGCCTCTGCCTACCCCTTCGGGGAGACAGGCGTGAGTCTATGTATGTATGTATGTGAGAAAAATTAACAAAAATCAACAGCGAGTACTAAATGTGCGCCGTTGCGCTATGATGAACAAAAAAGGCGACAAGTTTAAAAATTATAATTATAATTCGGTCGGTAAGGTCATTCGTTCAACAACGTTTTATTTAGTTACGCCTACCTACATTACAAGACAATACTAGACTTTAGATACAAGGATTTCAATACAAAAACGGAAAAATCGAGTGCTTATACATGCATAGAATAAATTTTGGTAAGGAATGTGCAAATTAAACTGGGACAATTTCACACCCAACTGGCAGCACTCCGCACGTACTTAGATTTTGTTATTATGATTCACTGTATTTGTATTATTAGACAATCTACGTAATCAAATTTATTTCTGACCGGTGGTGGAATGATACTCCAGCAACCTTATAATCTTTTTCTGAAGCATTGTGGCACAAAACAATGTACAATATGTCATAATTTCTGTTATTTTGTGGGAGATGCTTACGCTACCGTGCGACTCGGACCACAGACAACGCGGCCGCCGATTGGGTCAGATTCTGACCCAAATGAACGGCGCGTATTACGTGCGCGTACTTGGTTTCTGTAGGTATTAATTCAATGTATATAGGGGTTCATTACTGCGGTTTTCGTTTGACATGTTTTCATTCAGTGTTACAATGTGGATGCCGTAGATTTTGTTGCAAAAACTATTTGGATTTGATTGCTGCGTAACTGTGTTTGGTTTGGATAAGGTCTTCAGATTACAATACCGTAATTGTTTCATTTTCATAAAAACAATAAAACGTTGTTTTGGTACTCCGCTACAGCGAAGTATCGAAACGCCAATATGTTGGCCGTTATGCACGTATATAAATGAAATCCACGGAGTGACAGCCAGAACGTTACGAGTTTGAAAACGATCGCATCGCGCGCGCGCATCTCACAACACAACTGGGTCGATTCCGCGCGGAATCCTAATCCCAAGAAGACCGACATTATCATCACGAGAGGTGGAGGCTCAACGGCTGGTGCGGGTCGCAGTCCGAGGTATGTACGTGCATTGTATCCTTACTGTTGCCTGCCTAGTACCCGAACAACGAGATTGAATCACCCCTTTTATCGTCAGACCATGAGCTGGTCTCCCCAGTGTAGTAATTATATCGCTGCAGAAGCGGCGAGTTGCTACATCTTTTTGGTGCCGAAACCCGGGAGCTTCCGCTTCTTTGTGTTTTCTGGTTATCGAAAATAGCTTAGGTTAATCGCAAATAATCTCCTGTTTTAACAAACATATCGTAAATTATCGCATTCTAAGTTATTCCATTCCATCAGAAAAACCTGTTTACTCAATATTTCACTAAACATAGATCACGTTTACGAACTTCATATCACCATCGAACAATGTTTTACAACCAGTTTGCCTGTAGGTATGCAGATCTAACTACAAAGATATTTTACTGCACATACTTACTAGCTACTTAAATTAGTACCTTTTATGAGATAAAGGTGTGCAATCACTATTACCTATAATTATCGGGGCATACTTTTACAATTCACAATAGGTAATTGACCTTCAATAAATTTCATTATTAGTTCGGTTAACATTCATTACCGTCTTATTAAGCTATTTATTAAGAGCGTTTAATCCGTCGGCGGCGATTTTGCGGGTTTTTATTGTTCTATTACGTTACGGATAAATAATAATTAATGGCAAAGATAAAGAAAATATGAAAGTTCAGTTCTTTATCAAGAGAGTGCTAAAGAAAAATATATGGGTTACTACAGTAAATATTTTAAAACGGATGAATTTAAAAAAGTCATTTTCGTCATTTCTGTAGTTTAGGCCAGCATTAATGGTCGCTAGTGCTATGAAAACTTATCGTTTTATAATTCTGTAAATGTAAACTGTACGAGCAAAAGTTATACAAGCGAGTCCTTAAAAAAGAAATTGTACTTTCATTCATAATTTTCAAGAAAATCGGAGATCAAAACAGTGCATTTTGCTTAATTTTAGCCCGCAAATTTGCATTTATATCTAAAAAACTACTGTGATTATTAAAAAGATATATAGACATTTAGAAACCTTAAGATTCATTTTAAGTCATATAAAAAAAATTTGAATCTAAACTTTTCGTTTGTAATTAATATGTTTTTTTTTAAAAGACCTATAAAGCTCGAAGCGCGATGCTATGTCCGCCATTCAGCGCTGAGCGCTCTCAGAGGACGGACCTGTCGCTCGCGTCCGCGTCCACCATTTTACGTAAATATTGCATTCCAAAACGTTTATAGCGCGGCTAAAGCCTCTTGAACCTAATTTTTTTTCTCAACGTATTTTTTTTATAAATATGTAAAGTTGATGTACTTAACTTTATTTATGTATTACGTATTAAACTAGTGTGTTAGTCAAGACATCTGGAGTCTAGTGGTTATTGGTTGGAGACTGACAGAAACGGACCGTTAGATATAATACCTTGCTTCAAAAATCAAGTGGCAATATACAGTATAAACAGATCAGTAGTTAGACGCATTTGATCTTTGATGGGTGACCATGAGATTGGCTTGCAGAGCCTATATCGCAGGTTTATTTTCGTACAAACTACATAAGTTAAGGTAAAGTAATTGACATCACGGTCATAGTATGGATGGGTGACCGACCGATGAATTTACAGAGCCCATGTATGAGGTTCTTAAGGGGGGGGCAAAATTATGGTTATTTTTAAGCTAGGACGCGCCGCCGTTAGCATGATACCAATGTAATAGGTATTTACCTAATACGTACTATGCAATGCAATTAAAAGCACACTTGAATCGAATATTATCTTACAAACCGCCGCAGCTCAGCTGATCCCCACGAGCTCGTATTGCAGGTACCTAACACACACAAGCACACGTACCTACCGTGCAGTCTTATTCTGCACCGGTTAACAGTTTATTTTGAGACTCAATTCTTCTAACTATATTTGTTCAAAATGCAGTTTCGATCTAATGTCAGTGTCATACCCATGTCACAAATAGTATTCTCCTAAATAAACTGATATTGGAATGTTATCGTGACTAGATCGTTAATTGAACAATGTCATCATCATCGTTCTAGCATACCGTGGATTCGAACCCGATACCCTCTGCATAGCAGTCCGTTGGTATCTCCAGTAGGCTATCACTGCCTGTTGTTAATTAATCAATGTGTCAACCATTTAAATTAGAAGAATATCAATTCTGAGTCAATTTAAAATCTAATCTCATTTCGTTCAAAGTATAATTACAATGTCATATAAAATACGAGAATTAGGCAGCGATAGACGAGTGGAGATACCAACAGATGAACAGACTGCCATGCAGAGGGTATCGGGTTCGAATCCACGGCGCGCACCAATGACTTTTCGAAGTTATGTGCGTATTGAATTATTAATTATCGCTTGTCCCGTGCCTCAGAGAGCACGTTAAGCCGTCGGTCCCGGTTGTCATGAAGATATTTGACAGTCGTTACAGGACGTCAGTACCGTCTAAATAAACTGACACTAGTCTAAACCATTGAATATCGCTATCCTTTCGGGTTGCGGATGTCTGACAGGCAGTTGCTCTGTGGAAAAGCTAATATTCAGCCCAATCCGGTTAGACTAGTAAGCGGACCCCAGATTAAAACTGGAATAACGGTAAGAGGAGTTTAAAATACGAGAATTGTTATTTAATATCCATGTAAAATTTTATAAAAAGAGGGATTTATCGCGATGTATTGGTTTCACTAAGTTCACAAGTAAATTATTTCACACAGTGTGCGATAATATAAATCCCTCAGTATCTTCTTGGGTTTACGCGAATGTTACACATTGAAATTAAACTACAGTTTACGGATTTTATCGCGATGTATTGGTTTCACTAAGTTATTACATTTGAAACTAATGATCTAGAAACTATATTTTTAATTTATTACTAGCCGACGTTTCGAATTCTTTACAGAATTCATGTTCACGGCAGACTGAGGTGATATTTGTCTTTTTCTTGAATGTATAAGTTATCTCAAAGTACCCGAACTTTTTCATCTACTGGTGTTACTATTTACGCAGAATGAGCTCACAGTGTCCTTAGGTCTTCTGGTGACTTTGTCCTTCTTGGGTTTCATTAGCCTTATGACAGGGTCCCAAGCTGGAGGAACATTCCAACCATCTTCCCCATTGAAATTAGGGTGTTTTTTAATTTCAATAGCCTCTCGCATCATCCTTGGAAGAAAACGGTGTTCTTTTGCGAGTATCTGTGGTTGGGTTCTTGTTCCACATGTTCACACACAGCAGACTTAAATTAAAAATATAGTTTCTAGATCATTAGTTTTAAATGTAATAACTTAGTGAAACCAATACATCGCGATAAAATCCGTAAACTGTAGTTTAATTTCAATGTGTAACATTCGCGTAAACCCAAGAAGATACTGAGGGATTTATATTATCGCACACTGTGTGAAATAATTTTAGGTGAATATATATTTTATAATTATAATATTTTGTAAATGCAGATCAACATATTGTATATTGTTTTCTTTCTTTTAATGAATTAAGTATTTTCTTTTACCCGACTCTTTTGATTTTGTATTTAGTGTCATTCGTGTGTTTTCATGCATTAATAACGAAATAGGTGTATATTAATTGAAATGTGACAATTACGTAGATGACAATTATAAATTATTTCTATCATAAAACTGCGCCAAATTATTATAAATAGTCGTTGTTATCCTGAGGAACATCATCCTACTAAACAAATATGTAATATCTATCTTTATTTGATACCTTTAAATGCATGTGCATTGAAAATAATAAATTTGAATACTTTCATATCATAATCGACGTATTACCTAAACGAATACTGTTCATGTATGGCAAGAAGGATCAAGATTATTATTCCACGCGACACCGTCATAGTGCGCCGGGTCTCGCATCCGCGGTGCGCGGGCGACCGCGGTGCTATAAAAACCTAAACTCGAGCCGCCGCTCGAGGCGTATACGCTCTTAAGTCGTACTTACGAGTATTCTTACTTACTTACTGTAGGTAGATCGAAATATCTTAACCGCTTATATCGACTGGACGTTTTGATTACCTACCTTCGAGTGAATATTCTAGAATTCCCTAGATGATTAGGTACCTTGTTATTTTATTGTCCTTGCGAACATAAAGTAAAGTAAGTACCTATCAACTATCGGGATAAACTATTCAAGTTTCATCTCTTTATTCAATTTTTATAGTATAATAATATTATACAACTACAAAAATATCGGATGCTTATACTTACCGTGTTATACATAGCTAGGTGGGCCGTGGGTGTTTTATTCACTTATTGGTTCGTAGCGATAATACATATACTTACGCGCGTGTTTTAAACTTCACATTCAATCGCCGCATGTCCCGAGTTTCTTAAAAAATCATTTGATGAACGTTTGCACACAGCTACCGAGAAAAGACGGTGTTTTAACTGTCTAAATCCATCTCATCAATTAAGGGATTACTATTTTCATGTCGAACATGCAAAAAGAAACACCACACTTTACTCCATCGCGAAAAATCTAGTGAGTCAAGTCAACCCACATCGTCTTTGGTGTCAAGGTCATTGATGTGTCAATGACCTTGACACCAAAGACGATGTGGGACCATTGTCTTACTGGCTACGGCAATAGTTCAAATCAGGGACGCTTCGGGTTCAATGCAGTCGTTCCAAGCTCTTATCGATACTGGAAGTCAAAGCAATTTTATCACGAAAACGGCAGTAAAACGTTTGACCTTACCCCTTACTCTGGCTAACGACAACGTCAGCGGAATTGGAGAGTCTACAACGCCGATTTTTGGCGACGTCACTTGTTTGGTAGGCACAAAGGAAAGAATTTTATTTAAATTAAATTTGCACGTCATTTCAACAATATGTGTGGCGATCAACCCATTAGGAAACTTAACACATCTGGGTGGACACAGATTGAATCGATATCCTTAGCAGACCCTGGGTTTGATATTCCAGGACCAATTGACATGTTGCTCAGTGCTGATGTGTTTGCTTACTCTCAAATCAACCCACTGCTCTTAACTCCGTTTTTGGTCGGCTTCTCTTGAGCAAAACTCGTTTAGCTTCAAGCACCTTAGTGCACGCACCGGTAAATAATGATATCAACCTGAACTCGTTAGTTCAACAGTTTTGGGAGTTGGACTCCGTTCCTGAGGCCTCCGTCTTCACTCCAGATGAAGCACTTTGCGAACAAAAGTTTTCATTAGATCATTGTCGCGATGCGTTCGGCCGATACACAGTGCGGTTACCATTCAGGGATGATACCGAACCCATTTTCGAGGGTTCTCGTGACGTTGCGCTGCGACGCTTCCAAGCAATCGAGCGTAGGTTGTTACGTGACCCAGAGTTATTTAAGCAATACGCGGACTTTATGTCAGATTACACTGAAACCGGTCATATGTCTTTGGTTCCCGTAAATGAACTCGGTAAACGAAAATACTATATTCCCCATCACTGTGTCTTACGCCCTGATTCGGCCACTACTCATCTCCGCGTTGTTTTCGATGCCTCAGCTAAGGATTCCCGCTCTCGGTCTTTAAATGACACTCAACTAATCGGTCCAAAGTTGCAGCCGAACATTTTAGAAATCCTGTTGCGTTTTAGAGTACACAATATAGTTTTAATGGCTGACGTTCGACAGATGTACCATCAAATTTTAATTTCCTCGGCCGATCGTGATTATCAGCGTATTTTCTGGAGATCTTCTCATACAGAGCGTCTTCAAGAATACCGTCTGAATACCGTAACGTATGGCGTATCATCATCTCCTTTTCTCGCGTGTCGCACTCTGTGACAGCTAGCTGAGGACAAAGGCAATTCTTATCCGGTTGCGAGGAGAATTATCCTTTCTGACGTGTATATTGATGACGTAGCCGGTGGTTCTGACACGCTAGAAAACGCTCAACAAGCAAAAACCCAACTAATTGCTTTGTTCAAACTCGGCGGCTTTCATTTAAGGAAGTGGGTATCTAACAATGCGCAACTTTTGTCTGAACTTCCTAGTGAAGATTGCCTTGCTGGTTCTGTCTCTCTCGATAATTCTGAATCTGCGATTTTAAAGGTTCTTGGCCTTAAGTGGGACCCATACACGGATGCATTTCTTTTTGAAATCAAGCCTTCTAATCGGCCATGTACCAAACGATCCATCCTCAGCGAACTCGCTAGAGTTTTCGACCCGTTAGGATTCTTGTCTCCCATTACAATTCAAATCAAACTCAATTAAAAAAAAAATACGGCTGGCGTAGTGGTTTAAGCGGCCGCCTCGCCGCTTGACACTGCGCCGAGTGTTGTGGGTTCGATTCCCACACGAGACAACACTTTGTGTGATCCATAAATTGTTGTTTCGAGTCTGGGTGTTCATTGTCCGCGTTAGTTGTATGTTTGTAAAGTCCCCCGCGACACAGGATTTAGTCCTAATGCGGGAGTTGTCTTTTTAAAAAGAAAAGAAAAAAGCATATATCCAAAACCTTTGGATCCTCGGTATTGGGTGGGATCAAACACCGCCTGATGAGGTCATCAGTACATGAAATACTTATAAGGTCCAGTTACCACAATTATCTCAATTTCGAATTCCACGCAGGTTAATTTGTTCTGATCTAAAATCGTGCGAGTTTCATGGGTTTTGTGACAGTTCTGAGGTAGCGTATGGTGCTGTAATTTATTTACGAGTTACTGACATAAACGACAAGATTAAAACCTATCTGATCTGCTCCAAGGCCCGTGTAGCACCGCTCAAATGAACTTCATTGCCTCGATTGGAGCTATGCGCAGCAGTTCTTCTATCAGACCTTTACAAATTCGTTTGTGATACGTACCTCGATCGCATTACAATCAATGACGTCTATTTGTGGTCAGACTCGACAGTAGTTCTTTCATGGTTGCGAGCCCATTCGTCTCGCTGGGTAACATTCGTCGCAAATCGGGTCAGTCAAATCGAAGATCTTACCTCAACCGCGTGCTGGCGCCATGCACCTTCTGGAGATAATCCTGCGTACATTTGCTCTCGTGGACAATTACCCAGTGAAATCGTTAACAATTCCTTGTGGTGGGCGGGCCCTGATTGGCTCTGTAGGGATTATTGTTCCTGGCCGTCTAGCTTTGACACTGTATTTTGCGACGATGAGGTGCTCGTCATATCCGAGGAACGTAAATCTGTAGTTTTAGCAACAGGTCACCGCGATAGAACCATAACTGATGAATCATCTTCATCAAATATTATTAAATCACTTCTCGTCATTATCAAAGTTAATTAATGTTCTCACGTATGTATATCGCTTTATTAATAATACCAGACGTCCAACCCAGATAAATCGGCAGGGGTTTCTTAATAACGTTGAACGTCATAACGCATTGATACAGATAGTAAAACATGTGCAACATCGTGCTTTTCCGGAAGAAATCTCTCACTTGCAATCTAAACGGACGTTATCAAAACCTTTTCGTAAACTAAATCCGGTCCTTGACGACAAAGGAGTGCTCAGGGTGGGCGGTAGGATATCTCGATCAGGCCTCGAATACGAACATAAGCACCCTGCCTTTTTATCCTCTGACCATACCTTTACCTACTTAGTTATTGACTTTATCCATCGCAGTTATTTACAACCGGGTATAAATACCACACATTTTTTACTCCTACAAAGATTCTGGATTATTGCTGCAAAACGCGTTATTCGTCGGCGCTTGTCCAAGTGTATTCAATGCTTTCGAACTAATCCTCAGGCTTTACAGCCCCTCATGAGCGATCTTCCCTCCTATCGCGTCAATCAAGTTAAACCATTTTCAGTAGTCGGGGTCGATCTCGATGGGCCGTTCCGTATTAAACTAGGTACCCATAGAGGTGCTAAAATGGACAAGGCGTATTTGTGCTTATTCGTTTGTCTAGCGATCAAAGCTGTTAATTTGGAAGTGGTGTCGACGTTAACAACTGAGGGATTTATTGCTGCGTTACGACGTTTTGTAGGAAGTCGCGGTCGATGTAACGTAATTCACGCGGACTGTGGCACCAATTTTGTTGGTGCTAAGAACCAACTCTCGACTTTAATGGACCGGGCTTCAAACGCAGAAAAAATCGAATTCAAATTCAATCCTCCCGGCGCACCGCATTTTAGTGGCGTCTGGGAAATTCAAATAAAATCAGCCAAATCACACTTGTATCGAGTTGTGGGTGATCAGGTTTTGACCTTTGAAGAATTAACGACTCTGTTCGTTCAAATCGAATCCATCTTAAATTCGAGACCGCTTAGCCCTATCAGCTCCGATCTAAATGATCTCACTTGTTTAACGCCAGGTCACTTTCTCACCTTAGAGCCTTTAACATCGGTTCCCGATGAAGAATTTTCTAACGTTAATCTAAACCGGCTTCATCGGTGGCAGCTCATACAATCTTTTCAACAGAGTTTTTGGTCCAAATGGAAAACCAAATACCTAAATTACCTAACGCAACGCGCCAAATGGACGAAACACTCTAAACCGTTACAAGTAGGTTCTATGGTGATTATTAAGGACGATAATCCTACACCCTTGCATTGGACACTTGCTAGAGTTGTAGACCTGGAGGTCTACAACTCTAGCAAGTGTCCACTGCACTCCGAGCTATTCCATCCGCACCAACCTGGAGGTTGGTGCGGATGGAATAGCTCGGAGTGCATTGATTCAAAATGCTAACAAACAATTTATTAACCGACCTTTAGTAAAATTGTGTCCACTCCCTATAGAGGACTCAGCTGAGTTATTTAAGCAATACCTATTAATCAAACCTTTAGTCTTAAGCAATTATTCTAGTTTACTAAATCTTGATCGTTTAACTTAACGTACTTAAATATCGTTTTAGTTTTCTCTTTTTTCTTTAACCAGAAAATACCATAGGCATTTTGGTGGGCGGGATGTTTAATTTTTATAAAAACAATAAAACGTTGTTTTGGTACTCCGCTACAGCGCAGTATCGAAACGCCAATATGTTGGCCGTTATGCACGTATTTAAACGAAATCCACGGAGTGACAGCCAAAACGTTACGAGTTCGAAACCGATCGCATCGCGCGCGCGCATCTCACAACACAACTGGGTCAATTCCGCGCGGAATCCTCATCCCAAGAAGACCGACATCATCATCACGAGAGGTGAAAGCTCAACGGTTGGTGCGGGTCGCAGCCCGAGGTATGGACGTACGGATACAATGTATCCTTACTGTTGCCTGCCTAGTACCCGAACAACGAGATTGAATTACCCCATTTATCGTCAGACCACGAGCTGGTCTCCCCAGTGTAGTAATTATATCGCTGCAGAAGCGGCGAGTTGCTACAGTAATAGTGGCTTAAGTAATGAGATAAGCTTATTAATTATACTCTTATCTAACTTTTTAACGGCTCAAAATATTGACGCAAAATCAGATTGAAATCATAAAAAAATAGTAAATGAATACCACTATATACTATGACTTTGCATGTTTCTTTAGAAACAGCAGATTATAAGCGTTCGCAATTAACGTACGCCAATCGATCTATCTAGTCTGTTATCCATGCTGAACATGATAAATTGCCCCATATGTAACTGTTATTGAACATCATTCATGTGTCTTTTATTTTTATCTACTTGATTATAGGGAGATATTACCAACATATACAACGAAAAATATGAGAATATTCTAGATTCACTATGAGCTTTTTATGTACATTGAAGCTAAACTGCTCCATTATATTTTGGGTTGTCGTCATAGTTACATTTACTGTTCTAATTATTTAGTTACTAACTAACCCAAAATACTTTCTGTGAGGCCTATATAAGACATGCCAGATCAGGACCCATTATTTAAATTTCTGCGATACGAAACAAGTTTCAGAAGGCAACTTTCTCAATAGTGATCGCAGCAGAGATATTAAGCAGACTATTTGGAGATAGAAAATAAAAAATAATCTTATAAATCCTTCCTAAGCCTCCATTATGATCTCTGAGCTACAAAGCCACTCAAACCGATGCTATTTATATTTCTAGTACTAGTTTTTGACATTATTCGATTGGTTGGCAGTTATCAGGACAAAATGTCTTTAAGCAAGTTTCATAAAAATCTGTTCAGCAGTTATTCCGAGTCAGATTGACAAAGCTGCGTACATTTATGCATCATCAAAAAAAAAATCGCATTTAATAGGTCATTACTTCCTTGGAAATGGTAAAGCATAGACGGTAAGTTATATACAATTTCCTTGAAACCAAAGCAGTCCAACAGGACATGTCTCTTCTCTGTACGAATCGTCGTAGCCAAATAACTGTGTATTGCGTTCTTGTAATGAAGCGGGTTTCTAAGCTCCTTAGAGAGCCGGTATATTGTCAGAAAGGCATACCGCAAACAAAATGTGAACGAGGTGACCTGACCTAAAATGATTTCTACCAATTGTGGTGCAATGCATTTTAGAATGAAAATAATTGCCTTATGTATTGACATAATCATGGTAATTATTTTCGTTGCCTGTGTGCCACTGTTCATCATTATAAGCTTTGATAAAATCTGTCACATAGCTGTGCACAGGTATTTTCTTATTATGAAAAGGGTGAGTGTTAAGTGCAGGTTAGTAGACTTACCTATAATGTTGTCAAAAGAAATGTCATCTTTCTTGAACATTATAGAGAACTTTTAGGCATGCAGGGTTCTATCTATCTTCTATCTATCTAGCTTCTATATATCTATCTATCTTGAGGAACCCCTCAAGATAGATAGATAGATAGATAGATAATTCTTTATTGTACACCACAAGTCACATTACAGAGTTAAAAGAGAACAAGAAGAAGTTTACAAATACAATGCACAATGGGCGGCCTTATCGCTGAAAGCGATTTCTTCCAGGCAACCTTTGGATGGAAAGAAATAGATAAGGGAAATAGAATTATAAAATGGTGTAGTAATAAAGTTCCTTGCTAAGTAAAGGTAAACATACATATATTACGTAAATACAGAAACATATAATATACATACATGCACAGGTACATACATACATACATACATGCATACATACATACATCCATACATACATATATACATACATACATACATCCATACATCCATACATACAAACATACATACATAAATACATACGCACATAACACATTATAGATATTATAGTCACAATACGCTTTTGACACTGACTAGCTACTAGATAGGAAATGCTGTTTTAATGCCTTTTTAAATATGCCTATTGACTTTGCTTGCCTAATTTCAAGAGGCAACGCATTCCACAAGCGCACTGCCTGGACAGCAAAGGATTTACTATAATAATTTGTTGAATGCGTTGGCATTTGCAGCCTCAGATTCTCTGACGATCTAAGAAACCTTGCATGTGTGTCATGGAGGAACTTAAAACGTTCTTTGAGATACATGGGAGTGTTAGGATCGAATAAAACATTATACAATAATGTAAGAATATGAGCTCAAGATGTTTTCCTTTACCGTTGAGCAAGCTTTAATTAACAATATAAATACGTACTTATCTACGAAGAGTTAATGGTTCCCGCTTTGTTCTTGTCTTGCAGCTTATTACCAATATGTATGCGGCGTCGTATTTGTACGACAGTGCGATATTGAAGGCAGTTGCTGTTACTATCAACATTAGTATATACATGGTAACACAATTCTAGGCAAACGAATTTGTATCAGTTAATATAGTACAAGACAATAATGTAGATAAATTATGACATTAAACAAGGTCAACAAATCCTAAAAGCAATTCACACACAATGTTTTCAGCGAATGTCTTTTGGGCGTTAAGTTTATAAGACATCTATTTATTTATTGAAGACACTCTTGTTCAATTCGCATTAAAATCAATAAAGATGATATTAGGCATTGTTGCTTAGTAAAAAATATTTTAGTTTCAATTATTAAGATGACGTAAATGCGCCGAAATTGTCTAAGTATTTAATATTGCGTTAACCAATTACTTGACAAAAAGATTTCGAAACAGTCAATTTAAGGTTAATTATTGAACGGTATCTTTTTTTGTTGAAACTTGTTGTTTGTGGAAACTCTCCTTATGAGCCATTTCAACTCGACGCCAATCCGGCCAGAGTGTGATTGACCGGGCTTGGGGCTGGCGGAGGAGGTGAATAGAGGCTATCCCCATACTTACTTACTTATCGTGTCGATGTCAACACATTTTATAAAATTTTGGACCAGTTTTCAGCAACGCTGATGGCATTTGGTGTCGCCTGATACAGGTTATCCAGTGTGCACGATTCTGGGTTCACCGGGCACGACAGCAGATGATCCATTGTCTGTGGTGATACGCCGCAGTCACATCTATTCGCACTTGTATCTATATACCCCCACTTTGACATATTGTCTTTACATCGGCCAACCTGGGTACGCAACCTGTTGAGTGCCTTCCAGGTTGGTCAAGGCAGTTTGGCTCCCGGTGGTAACTTTTCTGCTGGTGTGATAAAGGACGGCAGGGAGAATTTTCCACGCCACAGGCTAACTCTGGCTTCAAGAGCATCATTGGCACTTGCAGATACGGTGTGGAGGAAACTGTTACGGCTTTTTAGCCTTTTGCTAGCTGGAATTTGGCCGTATACTGGGTGTCTTCGGTCAGTTTCCTGTTTCCATTTTTCGATTGCAGTGGCTACTTCTCTGCGGACAGCTGGAGGGGCAATACCTGCCAGTGGATACAGCATCTTTACCGGAGTCGGCTTCAAACATCCTGTTATTTTCCGGCACGTTTCGTTGAGAGCTATATCCACTTTCTTGGCGTGGGCCGATCGGTGCCACACAGGGCATGCATATTCGCCTGCAGAGAAACATAACGCTAGTCCTGTAGTGCGCAAAACAGAAGGCGTAGCTCCCCATCTTGAAGATGTTAGGCGTTGAAGTAAGTTATTGCGAGTGGAGACCTTTTGTTTAATATTTTCGCAGTTGACTTTAAAGGTCAGCGTTCTGTCTAAGGTGATCCCCAGATACTTTGGGTGGCTACAGTGAGCAATGGGAATGCCTCGCCAAGAAATATTGAGAGCCCGATTCGCAGATCTATTGCGTAGATGGAATGCACATGACTGCGTTTTCGCTAGTTTGGGTTTTAGGCTGTTTTCGTCATAATACTCACCTAGGGTCAATAGTGCAGTTGAGAGAGTTGCCTCTATCTGCTCGAAAGTCTTGGCCCGAGACGCGAGCGCCAAGTCATCTGCATAAACGAATTGTTTTGTGCCCGGAAACTGTGGTTGGTCGTTGGTATAGATATTAAAAAGAGTAGGAGCGAGCACACTGCCCTGCGGTAGCCCGTTTTTTTGGCGGCGCCACCTACTCTTATCCGACAACATATGCACTTGAAAAGTTCGATTACGCAGAAGCTCGCTAAGGACACGGACGAATTTAGTGTCTCCAGTTATGCTCTCCACCTTTCAAAGTAATCTCCGTATGTTGACGGTGTCATATGCTGCTGACAGATCCACAAAGACAATGCCTGTAACTTCTCTAGCCTCAAAACCGTTCTCTATATATTGCGTCAAGTTTAAAACTTGACTGGAACATGACTTTCCTGGTCTGAAGCCGGCCTGCTCGGGAATTAGTTTTGGATCTATGAATCTACTTAAGCGATCAAGAAACATTCTCTCTAGGAGTTTGAAAGTATGACAAAGGAGAGAAATTGGGCGGAAGTTCTTTGCATTATCTGGGGTTTTGCCGGGTTTTAGAACGGCGATAATTTTAGACTTTCTCCATAGGGTAGGAATTTTCGTTGTCACTATGCAGGTATTAAACATATGGAGGAGCCAAGAAACTGCAACTGGACCAAGGTGTTTTAGTTGTTCAGTGGAGATGTTGTCCACTCCAGGCGCATTTCCTAGTTTCATGTTTTTGATGGCTACTGTAATTTCTGAAATATTAAATGGACTACTGATAGCAGAATTCGATTCAGAACATGGACTGCGCGGTTTGGGTACTCTTTTTGGACGTAGTGCTGGTTTTCCGTTCATTAACATCTGGTACGCGACTTGGTTCGCAGTAACTTGCCCCACCTGTAGTGCTTTTGGAGGGTCACTGGTTAATTTCTGTATAGTGGACCATGCTTTCTTGCTGCTATGGGTTAGGTCGATAGAGTTGATAGTATTTATCCATTTTTCTCGTCGCTTTTCAGAAATCTGAGTTAACAGTTCTTCACCGATTTGGAGCGTTTCTTCTGAGAAAGGATCTTTGTTATAGTGAGCCTCATATTGATTTAACGTTTTACGGGATTTCGGCGAAAGACCAGGGGGCTAATCGTGCTATTTTCAAAAGTTCAAACGTTGACAACGTAACGTATTTGGTGAACGTTTGGTTTTAGTTTGGCTGATGTCAAACATGGTATCGTGCTAATTGTATTGAGCTTTCAAACCGTAGACGAAACCCTTACGTTGGGCTTACGTCAAACGTTTAGTGCTTGACACTGGTTTTTAAAAATAGTAAGTACTATTATTATACTAAAGAGGCTGTAGCGACATCGCGCCATGTACAAGCACTATTTTAAAAAGACAATTAATGTCATTATGTGAATGTCATTGAATGTCAATAAATATTATAATATAAAATCATGAAATAATTTTATTACATTTATACGGTAAGTACCGAAATATTGTTTACTGTAATAAGTGATTTATGCAAAAAATAATTAATGATCACACTTGGTCATGTTAAAGTGGTTTTTATTTCACTAGAGTAACGAAGGTGAATTCAAATGATGATGCACCACAACATTACCGCAATTGCAGCTTCTTCTGCTATTTGTCGAGCCAAATACGATTTTTATATGATCGTTACAATAAACAACACCTATTTTTCAGATTTGGGATAATATATAGAGCAGAGAAAGATGCTAAACAAACCCCGAATTGTCAGCGTTTGGCATAATAGTCATCCTTTCTGTAAAAGAAGAGATAGACGAAAAGCTGGAGAATTTGAATTTGGCTGTCTTTCTAACTTTTCAGGTACGCATTTCAATTATCATTACGTAAGATCCTACAGTATTTACTCTCTTTCTGAACTTGTCTCATAATATGCATAAATACCCAACAAAATAATGTAAGTATATTATACTCAAACACAAGATATAGCGCACGTATGAGAACAATATTAATCTTAAGTTAAATGTCAGCGGGTTTAGTTATTTTGATAGGACTTATATTTGAGTAAATAATTACTGAATAATTTATGTTTTAATTTTGTTCACAGTAGCCGAGGAGTAAGCAAAATAATAAGCCGCTCGTCAGCACAACCACATGGACATAATTGCAAGTTAACAAAAATGAGCAATTTGCTATGAGCCAAATCGAGACCATCATCACTTCTTGGACATTAAACAAGAATATACCAAGAATAACCAAACCAAAAACATAATTATTACTGTGAAGTTCACGTTGTAACAATGGCCTAACAGATGTTGTTTGTTTCAACTCTACTTAAAATTATATTTTGTATCAGATTTCATCATCTCAACACACTGAATAAATAAAATCGAAATGTGAAATTGGAGCTTGCCTTTTAATATACATACCTACTCTATTCCTTTAACTATCTATAGAAGTGGTCCAGCGGTAGTCTGGGTAACACTGGATCATCAGAAGTTGGACTCGATACCCGATTAGAAAGTACGCTTATGTTAGCTCACACACTTGTATCACATCCTGCTAAGTCAGTGGTTAGTCTCCCTTGTAGATCGGCTTAATTGTCTAGTGGTACCTAACCCAGTCATGGTTAGGTACTCGTACCACTAGACCAATAAGACGAAAGTCATGGGTTCGATTACCACCCAGGAGAACTCTTTGTGCGATGAGCAAATTACCATAACTATAATACTCGTATGTGTATAAAAGCAATATTTATATATATTGATCAATTGTCTGACTGCCATGCCACTAGGTTGTGCCTAGTTTGGGACCACATCGTCAGGTGTCACAGAGAATTAATTTATTCTTATGTTTCTCTTCTTCACGGATATTTTCTTACAATTCACTTAGAAATTCACCCGGTCTAAATGGTCACTAAGGACGAAAGGCGGCACCTACCCTAACCACTCTCATACTAGTATGGGCAGGTGGTACTTGATGGGTGAACTTATTAGATAGATATTCTCTTAACAGACTCCAAGGCTTATTACTTTCACTATATATGCAAAGTGGGCAACAGTGATGTTTTGTCATGGCGGGTCTCGTGGCAACAAAGACCCGGGGCAGGTTTTTCCGTGATTATGCCTTTGAAATTTCACCAAGCGAATAGCTCCTGTGGCCTTCCCTTCGCTGATCGGCCAAAGCAAGCCAAATTTAAGAGCCCTGAACCAACTAGTCAAAATAGGCTGGCCAGAGACTAGGCTCTGACCGACTCATTGAACTATTAGGCACCCACAGATTACATGAAATTTACAATTCTGTGTCGGCACCGCATTGCGCTTCCCACGCACGCACATTCAACTCGCTGCCACCCAGCCCTAATCTAAGACTTAGGTCTGTTACCCGAGGTAGTGGGTTGAATTCCTATTATGACAAATCTTTGTATGATGAGCACTACGCTTTTGTCTGTGTCTTGGTTAAATTAAATAATTACAATACCTATCTAGGTACCTACTTAGGGAAAATAATTATAAATGAACGTTTATCAGTCGTCTACTTGCTGTATACTTACAGGCGTCTGAGAGCGCAGTGACCGAGTAGGCAGTCTTTTGGCTTAAGCCATCCAAAGAACCTACAACTGTGACAGTATTATGTGTATGGTATACGTATATCCCCATAATATTGTTTCAGCCTTTCAAAAGCGAATGTCTAGGAAGACATCGCGTCGAGATGTAGCCTTTTTAATGAGAAGCCTTCCTAGGCATTGTTATAAATATAGGGCCAAGCAAACTTGACGCCAATCTTGCAATAATGAATTCTACCGCAACAATAAGCTATACCAAAGAGATATCTATAAAAATTGCCTTATATGAAAGAATGTTGTTCACTCATTTAAGTTGCAATCAAACGTACTATAAGCATATGCCACTAAATTGACAAATAATACAAAATTATCTTAATAATTTTTTCACATTTAAAATATTATATATTTGCAAAGTTCGTCGATAGGAACTTTTGGTTTGACAACGTATGAGACGTCCGCGAACGTAACGGTTTTGGTTTAAAACGTTGTCAAATAATAGCGTGATACCATGCAACAACGAGAGTTCGCTCGCACGCTGTCACCTAGCTGTCACTGAACGTATCTGCCCTACAAAAACCAAATCGTTTACGTTCAAATAATTAGCACGATACGAAATGTGCATAACGTGACGTTTTCGGTTGAAGTTTGGTTTTGGTAAATACGTTGACGTTTAGCACGATCGCCCCCCTGGTATGTATGAAGTGCGGCAACCTCTGGGAATGTACCGTCGAGAGGCGGATGCAACGGTTTTTGCAAACTGGCCGTAATTCTGGGCCTCTGGTTTAATGTTTAATAAATTGTTGTCTATACATTTTGCATAATTTACCCAGTCCGCCTTGGTGTAGTTAAAACGTCGCTTGAAGGGCACTTCGTTTGGTCTTATTATTGCTTGAACAGTACACATAATGGGCCTATGTTGACTCCTAGGTACAGGCTGGCACACCGATTTACTACATTGTGCGCTGATAATTGAGCTTGCAAAAATTAAATCAGGATTATAACCCCTCCTCCACCGACCACTATTGAACGACGCATGTATTTTGGCGTTGTGGATTAAAGTTAGGTCTGATGCATCTGCCCATTCTTCGACTGCTAGTCCATCTTGGTTGGTTTCATGATAGCCCCAGATGATGTTGTGGCTATTGAAATCGCCAACAATGATTTTGATGGGATGCTTATTAAAGTTGGGAAGGTTATTAAAAATAAACGGTTCGTTGGGAGGTTTATAGAGAGCCGAAATCGTGCAATTATTAAGCTCTATTGTAATGAGTTCTATGGAGTTATGGGTCGAAAAGCAAACGGAGATTATGGGGATATTTGGTTTTGTGAAAACAGCACTGCCATATTGTGGGTGGAGAATCTGTGCAATAAGAGTCGTGCCTTCGATAAAGGGACTTGGTTGTTGTAGGTCCCTATGGGTTTCTTGTACACACAGAACGTCGCAACTGGTTTTCCGACATAGTTCCAATAAAATCTCAGATTTATCGCTAGAGAAACCCTCGATGTTCACCGATATTATGCGTAGAGTTGGCTCTAAAAAGAGCCGTTTATTTGTTTGTGGCACCTGAGGTGAAGTAGATGGGTGCCGGTGTGTGTGATTGTGTTGATCCATCGTGGTGAGAGCATTAGTCACCTAGACTCTGCGTTACCGAGTGCTAGGTGTCCAGGGTGCGCCGGACGTTGGGATTCTTGATCGCTTTTCTACGTCGCTCGGGGAGGCTCCTCCCATGCACCCCGAGGCTATCCCCTAAAGGCGGGGCATACCCACTATAACCACCGCGGTGTCCCTACGGGTCCCGTGTAGTGGCGGGGTCACGCGATTCGCGGATAGTATACTTTTCCGTGACCCCGCCCAGGATTGGCGCGCGGATTGGCTCGCCCTTGGTGTTGGCGGGCCTCGTCTCGTAATGACTTGGGAGGTGGCGCGGACACTACGCCACCACCTCCTTGCATTTTGGCAGATGGGCCATGGTAAAACGGCCGCAGAGGGAGAACGGCAAACTGACAACACCGCAACTCAAGAGGAGTTGCGGTGTTGTCAGTTTGTCGTTCTCCCTCTGCGGCCCCACCGCAACACAACAAACGGTGCGCCGCCATTTGGTCGCGGGAGATGGGCCGCGTGGCAACGCAACACCGACACGCCTTTCCTCCCACGACCGCGCCCGACTGCGAGGGACAGATAGAACTGTTTCCCGCACCCGCAACTTTAGACGTATCCTACGCAGGCCTCACCCAAGCCCGCGTGAAGCGGCCACTCTCGGGATCCCGCTTAGCTTCATCGTGGGTGTCTAAGCCACGGTTACTGAGCTGAGCCCCCCAACATGACAAGGTGGAGATCCCACGGGGTGGATTGAACGGTATCTATCACCAAAGTGAATTCGTTTAAAAGTTTTTTCACATGAGGGCTTGTCTTCAGCGCGGTAACGCAATTACATGACATTTTTTTATCAGAAGAAGTACGTTCATGCAAACTGCGATAATATTGCGCGGTGGACACCGCAATTGTTTGCGATTCCGCCGCAATCTTATGCGCATGGCCTTCAAGACGCGATCAAATCTTTTCAAGGCTCAAGATTGGAACAATCTTTGAACCGCGTTAGTATGCGCATTTATGACGAATGAAAGCACTAAAGCCTTTGCACACTTCTAATTCAAGGTGGTATATACATGCTGACGCGCTTTACCGCTCTTTCATGTGAATGATTATGGCTATGAGGTGTGGCTTGAGGCACCCTTTCAAGACGTGCGTTAAATTATTGTCATCTGAAGATATCCAAAACATTTGCGTTGTTTTCATCGATTTGTAAGCTGAGTTAGTTACAAAGCCGCAACTCTGAACATAGACATCGGTTGTACTACAATAATGAACGTCACTCGTGTACTGCCATGTATTTGCATTACCTAATTAATGGTTGTCTTAATTTGATTGGAGTTGTGTGAATTTCTTTTATGTACATATATCATCATCAGCCTTTAACAGTCTACTGCTGGACTAGGCCTCTCCTTTTAAAGGAGAAATTGGCCTACTATACCACGCTGGCCAAACGGGTTGGTATAGGGTTTGTATCAAGTTTTCCTTCTCTTACAGTGCTGTTCTCTGCATAATTTACTCCTTCTGTCGACTATTACGACACCCATGGGATGATATGGGGTGGTGACATTCCGTATTCTTAATCCGTCACCAAACGGACGGAATTATATCATATTCTATATACGAAATGTTTTGACACACTCATTACTAAGGTTTGGTGTTTTGTTGGGTATTATCTTGTAAATACCTAATTAAGAACATATTGCTGTATTTTTTATTCCTTGAGCGAGTATGGCTAGCCGGATTTACAAATCGAAATAGGTGAATACATAATGTGTTATTTCATTTTCCTTACCAAATAGTTTCTTCATCATGTCAGCGTAAAGAAGTCCACTGTTTGATATAGGCCTGTCCTAAGGCTCTCCATACAGACTGCTCTTGAGCCACCTGGATCCAACAGCTACACCACTACCCGCGATCCTAACATGGTAGGATCAAGGTGTGCACCAGTGCCGCCACTCTATAATCTTGCTGCTACACCGGCCATCATTACTTATGTTGTGTGCCCTGCCCATCGCCACTACTTATGACTATGACTTTGGTTCGTAGCTGATTTGATCTCGCAGTAACACTCCGAAAATAGAGCTCATCATCATCCTCTGACTGACTTTAAGGCTTCTGAATAGACCCATAGTGAGCGACAACATATTATCCGATCTGTGGGTATGTCAATTGCTGAATTATGCTGTTAGAAGATTTTTGTCTTGAGACGCTTACAATTTTACAAAAATAGGTTTTTATCGGAAATATAACGAAATGTATTAATAAAACATACGTACAACTTATCAAATGTAGGATGTTATTTAACATAATATGGAAATACAATGCAACTTAGGAATAGAAATCAAAAACACGACTTTAATTTAGTTCGTGGTAAACAATTTAAATCCTATAGTAGGATCCTATGTAGGTATAAATATAATACTCTAACTGAGTTTACATTAGATTTCAGTTTTTTATTGCTCTTGCTTTCCAATACATTGGTGACTCTGTTCTATGCGACTCCTTCGGATCCCTTCGACAGTGTAATAGTTATAGTTTATGTGATAAAGAGAAATAGACATAATTTTGCTTCATTTTTTTTCTTAAAAGTATACCTAATAAGTACTTGCGGCGAATAAAACATCACTTCATTTGCTGAGCCACAATCACGGGGGCGCTACACTGTTCCACGATCCTTTAGACACAGTCCCAATATGTGGGATTTGCCTGCTTACCTTAGAAAAAAGATGGAAATATATTTATTATTTCGCTGACGTCAAGGATATCAGATTACAAGTACGCTTTTCCATAGCCCGTTATGAATGGGCTTACCTGCGGCCGTAAAGTACTGCATGGCCGCTTTTAATTCTATTAAGCTCTGGATTCATTAACGTGCATAAGGTTAATAAAGCTTATTTTAATTGCGTAGGTACAGCGATGTTTTAGTAGTTGGGATTGATCTTGTGGGTAGACGCACCGTTCGTAAATAATAATTTATGGCCAGTGCAGCATATTATTATCACAATTAACAATACTTTGACGTCGATATATTTTAAATTTAGGGCATACATCACCTCTTTGATATTATTTTTATTGGTGCTTCTTATATTTTTGTAACAGTCAATATGTTAGTTGGTATTAAACATCATATTTGAATGCTACAGATTATTGAAACCATCATAACTTTTTACTTGGAAAACCTCAGTAACACTCTTGCCCAACCCAGGAGTCGAACTCGGGACCACCAGATGCAAATTATTATAAGGCCTTCAAAAATTACAAAATAACTTATTAACCTTAAGTGCCCAAAACGTAACTAGATTGTTTTAAATATACACACAATACAGTGTAGTATGAACAAATATTCAAAAGAAAAAACTTCCACACTCGAAACATAATTTTTAGATCACGCTGGTTTTCGTTCTTGTGAAACACCCGCAGGCGTGTAAACGAGACAACTTCACATTAAGCGCCTTTTAATATCCTCGCAGCTGTTAGTATTCGACATAAAAAGGGAAGTTTATTACTGTTTTGAACGTATTCTATGTTCTCTGCCTATGTTAGTCTAATCTTTTTATACACAAGTTTTGCTAGAGTGGATGGATTTTTTTGTTACTAATATCTGTCGGTCTGTAAAATAGTCTTAAATAGGAAATTTAGAACCGTATCAAAGAATCATCAACAATATCAAAGAATAGACATGAATGTCATTTTCCGCAGTAAGTTTTTAAAGGCAATACACGACCTAGAGTTTTTTACTAGATTTTGACGAGGCAGCCCTTAGCATAGATTATGATGAAACTTTAATACCCACCTTTTTCTTTATATCGATGGAAATATCAACCGAGCTGAAGTCGGTACTTGTTACCTACATCGCACAAGTACGTATTTACTTTTATTTTCAGAGAGTAAAATCTTCATTTCATACATTAATACGAAGAAATTAGTGCTATTAATTGTTTTAGAGCATCAAAATAATGTAGTCTATTGATAACATGCAAATTTTAGATTATAGTAAGTCTCTAACAGGACATGTTTTAACACCATTGTAACAATGATCAATTTGTACTAGTATATATATTATTAATGTTGCTACCAACCTGTATTGCTTAAATGGAATTAAAATAATGTTGTACCAATTACTACGAACATTTTTCACTTCTGCACCATACCTGGGAAATTACTGGTTCAGGAGATATTGAGGCTCAAAGTTAGTATGGAATTTTTCTAATTTGGTACAAAATCGATGCATTTACCCCGCCAATACGTTCTTTAGATGCCCTATGACCCCATGGATAAGTAGGTATTTCGAGCATTGCACGTGCCCGCTTTTAATTGCGGTTTAAAAATGTGAAAACTCAAAGAAGAAAACCGTTTCCCAGGTGTTATTTTTGGTTAGTATGACTTGGCATGATGTTCACAACGAGTAGACTTCGGCTTGGTGATGGGTCTTGTGACATCCTGTATATATACTATTTATACATACTATTATATAATATGAGCACTAAAGAAAGAATACATAAAGCCTCTACACAGTAACTACGTAATAATAAATAATGTAGATAGAAATGAAGATACGAATCCTGTGACACATCCGCTGGTCTTGCCAACAGGAGCTCCTTTACTTTCGCCTTAAATTAGTACTTGGTGTTGCACATCCTGATTTCTAGAGGTAGGGCATTCCAGAGGAGAATAGACTGTACGAGAAAAGAAGAATGAATAAGAGATGTGTTATGAGAAGGGATAGTAAGAAGAAGATTATTAGACGATCGCAAGTTTCGGTCGTGGTTAGAATACAGATACTGATTGGCAAGTTAAATAATTTGGGGAAGAAGGAGACGTAAGAATAGCATAGAGGGTAGTGAGAGCACGCAAACTGTGTGAGGAAGCCACTTCAATTGGGAACGATAAGTAGACACATGGTCATACTTGTGAAGATTGAAAACGAATCGAATGCAGTTATTGAGAAGACGGTCGAGTTTGTTGAGAAGGTCTGCATTCAGGTCATAGTAACATACATCACCATAGTCGATTAAGGGAAAAATCAGGGTCTGCACAAGCATTGTCTTGGTCTTAGATGGGAGTATGTTCTTGAGGCGGTAAAAAGTCCGTAGGGTGCCGATGACCTTTTGATTCACCTGGATCACTTGAGTTCGCCAATTAAGTGTGGAATCCATATCCAGCCCAAGATTTTTAACCACAGGATACCAATCTATGTCCGTACCGTTGTATATAATACCGTTACTGCATTCGTTCACGTTACCGATCATATCAGGCTAGGTATGGACTGTGGCAATCTAACGGTTCTAGCCTTGCTTGATTTCAGCAATGCGTTTAACACCGTAGATTTGCACATCATACTTGGTATTCTTCACTCTCTTAGCATATCTCCATCGGCAATTGACTGGTTTCAAAGTTACCTGTTTGGACGCCGGCAACGTGTACGCATTGATGATACCTATTCCGCTTGGTCTAATACGAATGCACGTGTTCCACAGGGTGGCGTGCTATCCCCTTTACTCTTCGCAATATTTATTAATTCTATTTCAAACAAATTACTTGCATCCTACCACCTTTACGCAGATGATTTGCAAATTTATACGCAAGCTCCCTTAAGTAGATTGGCAGACTACATCCTATTTTTGTGCTAAGATCTATCATTAAGTCTGTTAATTCTATGAGACTGTTTTTGGAGACTAATGAGCTGTCATACAATATGATGACAGTAGTTTGTGCATTCAAGTCGGCATTCTTAATCTTATCAACTAGGGTACAAGACTGTGCTCCAGGTGAACAAAAGTTCTGCACTGCTCGCTCAGTGTGATGATCAATTAAGCTACCTAAACCCACTCCCAATTGGTCTGAAAAAAATATTACGTTCTTACTCTGTCACTCTTTACTGGATGCAGTTTTTTTGTGTATTATACTGACATCCATGTGCATTCAATTCTATTGATTCAGCAGGTGTAGTCGCACACTTAGTTGTACAACAGGAACAGTAATTACTAGAGTTGGATAATGAGATAAGTTGTTTTAAATTTTCTCGACCATCTCTTGAAATTTCTTCATAATATTTTAAGATGTACTCATGAGTCTCATTCTGGTATTCCATTATAGTCCTAGTGAGTTGAGCTTGTAGATTTTATATTTGTGCTTGCAACTCACTTGAGTGTTGTTCGTATAACAACCTATCAGAAACTAATTCTTCATTCGATTCTTCAAGATTTAATAAAAGAGACTCACACTCTTTATTTAATTTACAGTTATCTTGAGCATACTGACTCAATTTAGAATAAAAGCTAATGACGTGGGAGATTGCCGGCAGGAGTTGGTCCAAGATGGTAATGACCATACGGCGGCTGATGTTGTCATGTCCTACGGCATTCAATTTTATGGAAAGGATTATCTTTTAATATCATCCGAAGACTCTGGAGAAAATTGGAAAAATTCACTCACACACGCATGCACGCTCGCATTGTTATTAAATTGAATTATTATCATTGTTTGTTACCCTTACTGCTTTGTTCTATCTAATCTTATTTTCATTGTGAATACGTCTCTCTAGAAACAGTTCTTCACCCAATAATATTGTAGTCAATAATATATTGT
The DNA here is from genome assembly GCA_944739405.2 of Euclidia mi. Taxonomy (NCBI): domain Eukaryota; kingdom Metazoa; phylum Arthropoda; class Insecta; order Lepidoptera; family Erebidae; genus Euclidia; species Euclidia mi. The sequence continues at coordinate 58,516,745 of OX123182.2, forward strand.
CGTTTTTTTTTTCATAAACCTATTGTAAGTAGACTTATATAATAAATAATGTACCTACTTGTATCAATTACTATGTCAAAACAATGTAAAACTACAATCTCCTTTTGAAATAAACTTTACTATTATTATTATATATTTCCTAAACGCCCGATCCCTACCGGCGCATTGCCATTCGGACACCTACCGTAAGCCAGGGTGCTGGAGGACGCTTCAGCTTGACCCGCCTCACCGGGGTATGGACATCGTCTCTTCTCGACCTCATTTTTGTTTATTCCCCTAGTCTAGTTTTCAGGTATGACCATGCTCTGCTGATGCTTTCTCTTATCATGACTTTCTCTATGTTTCTTATAGAATACGCAACTCCAAAGCAAAAGCGAGAGTTATTGTACAATGCAATTGCATTATTAGTGACATGGATCCTTCGCTACTCTGCAAAGACGCCCGCAAAATTGATTGGTCCCTTTGCTTATCTCAGACTGAGTGGACGCTAAACTGCAGATATTTACGGAGAACATAATACAGCCCTAGGATAAACAAAGTCAAAGTCAAAGTCAAAATCATTTATTCATCTAGGTCACAAGGTGACGCTTATGAACGTCAATTTTAAAATTAAATTACTTAATGCTTCTACATTTACATTTACTGCCTCGTTCGCAAAGCAATAGGTAGAACCACGAGAAAGAACGGGCAATAAAACTCGTGGCCTCTCTTAAATCGCCAATATTATGGTACATATTTTTATTTTTGTAAGGAGATGCAACTGTTACATATTGTACTTAATTACTTGTAAATAGTAATTAGTTACAGACATAATACTTAAGCAATTAATGCAGTTACTAAATTAAGTGCTTCAGTTAGCCTTCCAATGTGAATATTGTGTAACAGGAGCATCCACTTACGTCTTATAATATAGACAACTCGTGACCATGTTCAGAACTATGGTGGAAATGTATGTTACAGAAGTGACGGTATATGAATACACAAAATTACAAAAACGTTAGTTCACAGCCCATGAAAACGAGTTATCTTCATATTACAGTACAGTAAATTTTAATGAAATTAGTGGAACAACAATGCAAATGTAAATGAAGTAAATGGAATGACCTAATAATAAACGAATAATAATTTAAAAGAACTAGAAATGTTATATAATGATAAACTTAAAAATGCTAAGTATCTATATAAATTCTACATAAGTAGTAGATCATGAGTTGTCTAGTGTGAATGACCATCTATCCTTATCACTGAAATAATCATTAACACTATAATAACCTTTCCTAATAAGACAGTCTTTTATTTTACTTTTAAACGTATTAAATGGTAATTCTAAAAGACTAATTGGTATTTTATTGTAAATACGAATACCTAGCCCTACAAAAGAATTGTAAACTTTATGTAAACGATGATAAGGGGCATATAACTTATGCCTGTTTCGAGTATTTATATCATGTATATCACTTTTTGTAGCAAATAAACCTATATTTTGCCTAATATACAATATATTAGCAAATAAGAACTGCGAGGCTACTGTTAGAATTCCTATAGACTTAAAGCGTTCCCTAAGAGTATCTTTTGCACCTAACATGTATATCGCTCGTACCGCTCGTTTCTGTAGAACGAAGATATTCTGAATATCCGCAGCTTTGCCCCATAACAAGATGCCGTAGGACATGACACTATGAAAATAGCTAAAATATACTAGACGAGCTGTGTCGACATCAGTAAGTTGTCTAACTTTTCTGACAGCATACGCTGCAGAGCTGAGCTTACCTGCATGACATGCTATATGTGCACCCCATTGTAACTTATTATCTAATGTAATGCCTAGATACACTGTAGAGTCAACTGTCTCAAGTTCCTCCCTATCTAGCATAATATTAGGTCCCAGTTGTCTAACGTTAGGTAAGGCAAATTTAACGCATTTAGTTTTTTTAGAATTAAGTACTAGGTTGTTTGCTGTAAACCATTGTGTAACTTGTATAAGTGCATTATTTACATCATCAATTTCATTCCTATTCCTGTACACATACATACATACACATACATAGACTCACACCTGTTTCCCCGAAGGGGTAGGCAGAGGCATATTATACGCCCACTTTTCGCCAGTGTTTTGATCCCACGTAATAGGTGGCGAGCCTATTGCCGCTTATCGGGATATTTTGTTTGCCAGAGTCTCGTCCGTTGCTCGGCAGGTGCACCACTTGCAGGTGAGGTTGGCTTCGGACCCTAAGTTCTTGGTGGGAACCCTATGCCCCTATGCACCCATATTTCTGTCTACTTTAAAAATAAGTGAAGTATCATCTGCAAAAAGTACGACATCACAGATGTTTTTTAAATAAAAAGGTAAGTCATTAATATATACAAGGAATAGAAAAGGACCTAGAATTGAACCTTGTAGAACGCCTAACTGTATAGGTAATTTAGAGGATGTTGTCCCATTTACATTGACACACTGAAATCTGAGCCGCAGTTACGACTCGACAACACTAACTGTTTTCATCTACGCCGTAGTAGCGGAGCTTACGCAGTAGTGTGTCGTGATGAACGCAATCAAATGCTTTTGATAGGTCACAAAATACTCCGATAGCATTTTTAGATGACTCCCAAGCATTATAGACGTGTTTTATGAGAGCAACACCCGCATCAGTAGTGGATCTACCTTTAGTAAATCCCTATTGATCTTTGTGAAGCAGACTATTTAAATTAATGTGTCTTAGTAGCTGCTTTAATAAAATATTTTCAAATATTTTACTGAATGCCGGCAAGATAGAGATGGGCCTAAAATTATTTATGTCATTTTTACTGCCAGATTTGAATAAAGGTATGATTTTACTTAACTTCATAAAATCCGGAAATACGCCTGGGTCAAAACATTTGGTTAAAAATTATAGAGAGGTAAGGCGCAACAGTCTCAACGATAGTACTTAAAATTTTAATTGAAATGCCCCAAAAGCCGCCGGTATTTTTAATTGTTATTGAATTAAATGCGATCAATATATCTTGCGGGGTGACGTGCTCGAATCTAAACACGCTCTTGCATTCAGGTACACTGCTAAGCAACAAATTTTCAGCGTATAAAGACGATGATTGTAAGAAACTAGTAGTTGTTATTGGTATGCTTGCAAAAAAACTATTGAAACATGCTCCAGTACGCCCCATGAAGTTGAAACACTTACCAGCGCCTTGGCTGACTCAAGATATAAAAAACTTAATGTCCAATAAATCTACGGCCAAAGCAAGGTATAAGAAATGACCTACTTCCATTAACTTGGAGAAATATGTTAATGTAAGAAATCTTTGCAAAAAGGTGTGTAGGAAAGCACAACGCCAACATACCTCTGTTCAAAACGGAAATCCAGGTGAAGTTTGGATATTTCTTAAAAAACTGGGAGTCAGTAAGTCACGTGATGAAGTACACCGCAAAACATAGATATAAATTATCTAAACGTACATTTCTCAGTTTCGTCCAATTTTGACGGGACCACTAAAACAAACAGTTTTCTAGTTCTTTCAATAATCCCAAATCCCAGATATTTTCATTTTGTTTTCGAGCAATTTACTTGTTGTGATCTTAAAAAGAGCATAACTTCAATCTCATCCAATGCTGTTGGTAGTGATTGTCAGTCAGTTGAAACATGATTTTCCCTATCCTCGATGAAATTCTTTCTATCCTGTGCCATATTCTAAATTTTTTTATTACTACTGGTATCCTTCCCTCAGCGTGGAAAGATGCGCAAATAATTTCTCTCCCGAAGAAGCTGAAGCCACCTTCCTTCTCTAATTACCGCCCTATATCTACACTGCCATTTCTTTCCAAAGCTCTTGAGCGTCTGATATATAAACAACTTTGCACATTTCTCACAAAAACGCTCTTCTAAAACCCTTACAATCTGGTTTTTGTCCTGGACATAGTACTGCCACCGCACTGGTACATATTACCGACGAGATAAGACTGGGTATGGATAGTGGAAAGCTCACGCTGCTGTTTCTACTTGATTTTAGTAACGTTTTCAACACCGTGGATGTTCACATTAGTGTCGGGTACTCAGCACATTTGCTAGCACACTTGTAGTGACTCACTTTGGTGAGGTGAGTTACGCCCTCTTTACACCTTCCGCATTACTACTAAATCCTGTGTCACGGGGGACTTTACAAACATACAACCATAGTACAAAAAAAATAGTAGGATAGCTTTATACTACCATGTATCTACGTTTACGTTTATTTATCTAAGTTACACAGAATAAATACATACCGTATTTTTTTTAGTTCACATAGAATATAAATATTAAATCATGCGTAGCACAGTAGCTGAGCTTCAATTTCAGTTTACCTACAACATAAATAATTCTAACATATTCTGTTATCCTTGTTATATTATAAAAAGTTCATATCTACAGTATGAAAAGGTAGATAATCGTGGCATAGTTTAGAGAACATGATACAAACAAACAAAAGACAAGAAGATATTGAGTGAGATTTCCTCGGGGCATTGGAGTCGCCTCCACTAAAATTGGATGGTAAAGGGAAGATACAATGGATTTTATTCTGTTTACCTCGGCGCCAGGGGATTCCGCCGGTTACTGCCACAAAAATCGACTTCAATCGCATGTCCATAAATCAACATTTATATTTCTTTTTTCTTTCCTACTGAAAGGGTCGTCAATATTGTACTAATAACAAACTTAATTAATTTCTTAAAGCAGAATAATTTGTTTTGTACTGATTCATACTTTTTAATGCTCAAGCATACTATAAAAACCAAAATTTCTAAACGTCAACTTAAAAACAAAATTATCATAGTCTAATACCTAGTTTACACTCTCGCCTCAGGTCTCGCCTCGTACCTCGCCTCGCAGCTCGCGTGTTGTTGCGAGCTAGCGAGTGCCTGTTTACATTAAATATTTTTTTTTACTTTGAACAGAACTCTGCTAGCGGTCTGCACATAACCTCAGAAAATCTTTGCCTCGCATCATTTACTTTTTGGGTATTTTTATGCATCTTATGTTTTGGATCCCAAATTATTCGCTCGGCCTGATAGAGTTCTAAGAACTGCAGCATTTCTTTTTGGAACCAGTTCATTTTTAACTACTTTTAAACTACTACGATTTGCACACATACTAAAGATTATGTTACGGGTCTGAATCGTGTTAATGAACGAAAAGAAACATGAAATACCTTTCTATTTTCCCGACGTTTCGGCATGAGTTACACCAGCCGTGGTCACGGGATGACTGATGTTCGTCACCGCTGCCTCCGAGAAGTGCGGGTTTTGGCAACTACCCTCACTTGGTCTTCACAATTATTAACATTTCTATTTTCGGAACTGTCGGTACTTCGACACACAACACAAATGGTATCTACACACTGGCGCGTAATGTCACCTCGTCGGTGTCTACATTTGCTGATGACAGGATTCCAAGATGTGGATAAATGGTAACCTCCTGGTTAAAATTTGCGTGCTTTTTTATTTCAACCGCTTCCCACGCTATTCTTGAAAAATAGTGACGGTCTGTGGAGAGAACCTGGGGCCGATGTAGCTCAATCCAAAAATAGAAAGTTAACACGATTTAGATCCGTTACATAATCTTTAGTAACAGTCCATTTTTAATTGAAATCGAAGAACACAACCTGCACGGAAGGGCACCGTAAACAAACTGAAACGAGAGCGCGAGTGTAAACACAACGCTCGCGTCCCTCGCGAGGCCCTTTGACTCGTGCCTAAAAAACCGCCTCCGACGCGAGCGCCACGAGTGGCAAGGCGAGCTACGAGGCAAGCCACGAGCGAGCGTTTACACTCGCGCACCTCGTCGCTCGCCTCGCCACTCGCGCGAGAGTGTAAACTAGATATCAGGTGAAATCCTTGTAATATCAAACACAGACTAAATTTGCAACAGACAAAATAATTTCATAGTAGTTTTATTTAAATTTTATTTATTTTGATTTTGTTTTAAAATACCTACTATTACCTACCTATTTGGATACGTAACGAATTTGGAACCAAAGAAAGTATCACCAGGGATTTATGGCAAAGTCACTCCACCGGCTATAGAAAAATCTCGAGTGACTTATTGTACGGATTTGGAGAAGTCCGTCATAATGAGTAACTTCGAGCGTCGAGGTTGGACCCAACTGGGACCTGACGACGAGTGGAATTTCTACTGGTCCTTCAAGCAAAACTGTCGTACTATTTTTAGTATCGAAAGCGGCTACCGAATAAATGATAACCAAATGATAAATCACTTTCCTAACTATTACAAACTGTCTCGCAAAGATTTATTAGTGAAAAATATCAAGAGATACAGAAAGGAGCTTGAAAGGGAAGGTAATCCTTTGGCAGAGAAAACAGAGGTCCCTTTACCTAATGGTCAGGTGATTTCGCGTTATATTCATTTAGATTTTATACCTGTAACGTACGTACTACCTGCCGATCACAATATGTTTGTGGAAGATCGACAACCCTCGCGTTACATCGACAACCCTCTGCTAATTGGTGACAAAAAATTCGACTTACGACTGTACGTGTTGGTGACGTGATTTCGCCCGTTGAAAGCTTATTTATTCCAACATGGTTTCTGTTGATTTTGTACCGAGAAATACGGCACGAGTGTTACTGAACTTGATAACATGTATGTGCATTTGACTAATGTGAGTGTACAAAAACACGGCGGAGACTACAACAGCTTACATGGTGGGAAAATGAGTATCCAGAATTTCCGTTTATACTTAGAAGGTACCAGAGGACGTTCTGTTACCGATAGATTGTTTGTGGAAATGCAGTAGCTCATCGTTCACTCGTTGAAAGCTATTGCTCCAGTAATGGCAAACGATCGACACTGCTTTGAGTGTTATGGATATGACATCATAATCGACAATACTCTTAAGCCATGGTTAGTGGAAGTGAATGCGTCGCCGTCACTGCAGTCAACGACGCATAACGATCGAATATTGAAATACAAACTAATTGACAATATCGTTTCTGTGGTGGTACCGCCCGATGGAAAACCTGACGCCAGATGGAACAAGATCCCTAATGCTGATGCATTAGGTGACTTTGATCTTTTGATTGATGAAGAGTTAATTGAAAGAGAAGACGCAAATTCACGCTATAATACGTTTCATCGTACTAAATAGAAATACAATTACAATTCAAGTTTAATAAAACTATAGAAATAACTCAATTATTTCATTTATTAGACACATAAGACTGTATTTCATACTATAATTCAAACAACTTTACGTTTTAGGTATGCATCTAAGTTCAGGGGTTGAGGCCTCTAAATCCTTTTTGTACATAGATTCTTCATCGATGAGTATTTGAAAATCCCCTTAAGCCTCAGAGGTAGGCATTTTGGGCCAGCGTGCATCCGGAATACCGTCAGGAGGCAAAACTACCGATAAAAGATTATCCACAAGCTTGTACTTAAGAATCCCGTCGTTAACCGTCGTCGCTGTCATGGACGGCGAAGCGTTCACCTCAACAAGCCAGGGCTTTAAGTTATCGTCAATGATTATATCGTAGCCGTAACACTCAAAACAGTGGCGGTTATTCGACATAGCGTGTGTGACGGATTTCAAGGAGTGTACTATTAACCATTGTATATTCTCAAACAGCCGGTCAGTCACTTTGCGATCTCGAGTCCCTTCCAAATAGAGCTTTAAATTATGTAAGCCGAGCTTACCTCCATGATTCCTATTGTAGTCGCCGCCATGTTTTTGGACGCTTACGTTTGTTAAGTGAATATACATGTGTGTTTTTCATTGAGCAAAATCTACAAAATCCATTGCGAAACATGTAAGCTTTTAAAGAACGAAAAGACGTTACCAGGACTTAAATCCTTAAATCGAATTTCTTCCCTCCGATAAGAAGCGGGTTATCTATATAGCAAGATATGACATAAGTATCTTTGCTTGTAAGATGATATTTTTTAGATTCTCGCGACCACTTTTTAAGTTTCGACAGTTTGTTTATGAGGGAAATGCCGGCCCCTTGGGATTTCCCACAGGGCTTCAAAATCCAGGTGGTTTGTGGAAACTTCCGATATTCTTCGACAAACATGTTATAGTCGGTGATAAAATCTAAATATAAATAGCGAGTGATAAGTTGCCCGCTTGGGAGTGTTACTTCAGTTTTCTCCGCAAGGGGATTGCATTCTTTTTCTAAATTTTTTCTGTACCGCTTGATATTTTTTACGAGTAAATCTTTGCGGACAAGCTCATGATGCGTTGGGAAATGATTGATCAATTGATTGTCGCTAAGTCTTAAACCGTGTTCCAGGCTGAATATAGATGTGCCAGTCTTCGTTTGGTTGTACTTGTTTCCAGCCTCTTGCTTTGAAATTATTTATTACAATAGATTTCTCGAAGTCAGTACAAAAAGTTAGGCGTTTATTATCTCCTTGAGAGTGTGCGGGTCGTCCGTATATGGCACTAAATTTTTTGCTGTACGATGAAGTCATATCAAATTTGTGGTTTACCTGTATAAAACTAATAAAAATATCTTTAGTTGTTGTGTCAAGTGCACGAGTTATCACGGCCTACTAGATTTTCCGCCAGTTTGGAATTAATTATTTGATTATGGCATATTTTTTGAGTTTTGTACCTGACAGCATATGACAGCCGAATGTCACACCATATAACCAAGGAGCAAATATCTTAGACTATATATATAAGTCCAACCTCTCTGGCAAATATAGTCATGACAATTTATTCCCTGATTTAATTCCAGGCAAAGGAAACTGAGCTGAAACAGCCTTTTAAAGTCCTCTTTTTTAGATTTGGTTAACAACACAGAGGCCACTAAGACTCTTGAGTCACTGCAATTACGCAGAGACGTGGCCTCAATGGCTGTCTTCTACCGCATCTATCACGGTGAGTGCTCCGAAGAGCTCTTTCAACTAATCCCACCCTCTCCTTTCCTATCCCGAACGACACGTGCTGGGTTGAGGTGCCACTCTTACACGGTAGAACAGATACGGTCACGCACCAAACGGTTCGGCGCCTCTTATCTCTGCCGTACCATTAAGATGTGGAACTCTTTACCAGTCCACGTGTTTCCCTCCACCTATGATCCCGGGTCCTTTAAGCGGGGCGTGAAAAAGCTTTACTCAAGGCCGTCAAGGTGAGGGCCATCATGCCAATGCCATGCTGGCTGCTGGGATGATGTCCATCACTATGGAACTTCACTGACTGCTTAACATCAGGCAGCATGGAGTCAATTTGTTCGGCAGGAATAAAAAAAAAAAGGTACAGCATCCTAAACTTTACCTTCGATTTTGATCGCACTTTTATTTGACCCACATTTAGTAGCATATTTAGTTAAGTGGGTGTAATATTACACCTCTGCCTACCCTCTCGGGGATATAGGCGTGAGTCTATAAATAAAAAAATAAAAAATATTTGACGAATATTTCATGAAGAATCAAAATTAGTGTTTGGAAAAAAAATCTTTCAAAAATATTTAAGTTACTAAAATTCTTTTTTAATATTTGAGTGTCAATGATTCATAAAATCGTCATCATTAGCCATGTATATAGGGTGTCACAAGATCCATCACCAAGCCGAAGTCTAGTCGCTTTGTACATCATGCCAAGTCATACACGCGGCGCCTATGAATATGTACGAGACAGATTCTTTATCCGAGGAGCGCGTACCAACGTTTATCTCTCGAAACAGCTTCCTACAATATGTTTATTACTCGCAAGAGATGCGTGCTTTCGCCTTAAACAACCGTCACCACCTTTTCGCCAGTAATGTAGGCGCGTTTTTCTACGAGCTCACATTCGCATTTCGGCGAGTATACCTCAAGGGTGAAATTAATGTGTCGACGTAGAACTATGTTCACCTTTCGTTATTGTTACTAAAATATTACTGCCTACTACGTGTTTTGGTACTTTTGCCTGAAATAGCTCTATATATTATTTTTAGTGTTAAGTTGATTTGGAAGTGTGGCCGCTATAAGTAGATAAGCTTGCTGTTCAATTAATGTTTATCTTTGGCTTCGGGCTACTAACAACATATTGTTAAAGTTTAGTGTTTCGAAACAGTGATTATCCAATGGTCTTGTGATTGCAAACCTGAGACTTTGATATCAAGTTATTAGTAATGACGTAGCATCAGTTTATCATATCATTGACAATAGCATTTTCACTTTGCTAAAGACTTCAGACTTTAAGACAGTACACCATAGATCACTAAAATGTTACTGATCTAAAACGAATGATTCCTTGATAATATATTTCGTTCCTGTTACCTAAAATAGCTGTAGGTATGGTCGGCCTTTCGCTAGTGGCTTTAATTTTATTTTTAGTGTTAAGTTTATTTAGAAGTGTGTCCGCTATAATTAGGTAGATAATTGTTCATTGATTCATTTTATTAAAATTCTTTCGCTAAATATTCGAGTATCATTATCATAGTATGAAATGTAAAGATTTCATAAAGGTACTGCCTTTTGTAAACCTTTTGTAATCTTCCAAATCCACTATTTGTTTTAGCAATTGTATAAGACGAATTAGATTTCAACAATCCATTGAATATATCCAATACTACGATTTATCATTTTTATAAAATTACTTTGACTTAAGACTTTATCTGAAATCAGCTTTAAAATGTATTTTTAAAAATATCTGTTTTCTGTCTTCATTACTCTATAAATAATATTTTCAACGTAAGTTATTAGGGATCATATTTATGTTCCCCGGAAATACAAAACGAAGCCAATTTCAATGAAAGCTTCACAGCGTTTTGAACGAAAATCTGTGGTTCCAATAAATAATCACTTTCATATAAAAATAAAATTCCTTTAAAACCACAATCCGACTATGTTCGCAGAACAGTCACTTATACGATTAGAGGATGTATTCATTTATAACATATATAATTATGTAGAAACATGCGTTTCAATATAGTCTATTCGATCCATTGAGTGAAGATAAATGTTCAAAATGTGATTTTATGTAAATAATCTTATTAAAGAAACAAACTAGAAAAAAGTTGTTTTGCCAAAAATGCTGCCTATTTACAATCGAATATACATTAATAATTGGCCCTATATTAGTTGGAACTAGCAAACTAATTACTATTCAATTATTTAAAAAAAACTACATATGTAATCAAAAGACATCGAAAAGTTTACGCTGATTATTTATAAGCATAGTAGGCAAGTTAAAATGTGACTTTTAAGCAAATATGATCTCTACACGCAATTATAGGATTGTTTAATAATTGAATCTGCTATAAAATTGTCATTTCAATACAACATTCACTTCGGGCTTTTCAGTATCTCGTATTATTTAAAATTTTACTAATGTAGTAATAACGTAACAAATTTTATTATATACTAGCTTTTGTCCGCTGCTTCCCTCGCGTGAATTTGAAGCTCCCTGTCCTAAAGATGAATTCACTAACGTCACTTGAGTAACCGATGTAAAAAGTTTGAAGTTATTCCATTGATCGAATACAAAGGTTTCATACAAATTCTCACTTCCATTTTTACCCCCTTAGCGTGGGCATTACCAAAAAAGATTTTCTTAGTGTTTACTAACTTCATTTGAGGGACCAATATAACAAGTTTGAAGTTAATCCATTGAAGGAATTAAAAAGTTTCATACAAATTCTGAAACCCTTTTTTACCCCCCTAGGGAAGGAATTTCCAAAAAGCCTCTCTTAGTGCTACTCTACACTCCTCAATAGGCATGGGCGTTTTCGGATTTTTACGCAAACCGATAAAAATCCGATTTCAGATTTTCAAATCGATTTTAGAAGTCGATTTCAGTAGTGGATGTAGGAGCGTAGCGTACGACAAACGCAAACAATCGAAATGTTATTGTATCTTAGGCATGAGACCAATCAAGTCACATAAAACTCTCCAAACATAAATTCCTAATAACTATTTGCAATTTTAAAATAAACATTAAATAGTTGCAATCTGAATTAGATATTATCGCCTCGATATTTAGTTTTATTTTTCTATTCAATCTGCAATTCATAAAAGCGCCAAAATCCAAAACGATTCGCTTGCTTGGCGACAATTCGCTTCATCTCTTTCGCTCTTTCAATGGATCACTAAGTTAATAATAAAAAGAAATAAAATTCGCTCTTTCTCATTCTAACTAACTAGTCGTTTGGTAAAGTGAAAGAGAACAAATGAATATGAAAACTATCGAAAACGTAAGCTTTAGATTTACCTTGTAGTTTGGTTGCACTTGCACCGTTTGGTTCGGATTAGATTGTAAGCGTTATCGTGGTATTGTTTTGCGTTTTCTAAAATTGGTTTTCTCATATTGTAATATCGATGTAATACAATTTCTGACTGCAATCGGATTTCAGATTCGTTTTGATATATCGGTGTCATGCCTACTCCTCAAGGAATTCACATACCAAATTTCACCTACTTGTGCCGAGTAGTTTAGGCTGTAGCGTGTCAATCAGTAACGCAACGATTTTATATATACAGAAGATATGTGAAGTTTAAACTGAATCTCCTTAAAATTTATTGGTAAACATCAGCAAGCGAACTCACAACATGCATACAAGTTCCTAATACACGTCTCCAACATTGTCTCGTAGGCCGCATAAATTGCGCACATGATATACAAAGCACAAGTTACACCGGCTGCGGGATATTAGCCGGAATTGCTTCAGTTTACCCGCCATCATTGATTCCAGCTCACAAATTTTTACAATACCTCGTTATAAGGATCTCTGTCACAGTTGTAGCGAATGTGCTGTGAATAAAAATACAACTTACGTAGGTATACACTTTCCTGGGTGTTCATTATAAAATGACGGCACTGTTGTTAATTTTTTGTTTGTGTGCGATAGTTTTTTATGGAAGGACGATTGTTAGAATATAATATCATTGAGTAAATTCGGGGAGATGGGCCTCGTTAGCCTGTCAAGGAGAAGGAAAACTCCAAAATTAAACAACTTTCAGGGAGCATACCCGACACAAAACCCCGATCTAAGGTGTGAACAAACCCGTGCCGAGGGATTTGTGGCCAGAGGGCAAGCTGGTCGTAAACGGAGGGTGCCTGTGTTTGTGGTCACAGGGTAGAGCTGATATTCCGCCTTACCCCCGTAAAGGGCTCTGCGAGAATGGACAGTCTAGATTCCTAAATCTCGTGGGAACGCTATGGGAACAAAAACTTCTTCTTCTCCATACGGTGGCGACGCAGTTCGCAACCCGTCACGTTTCATTCCCCGCGAGGGCGAAAAGCGGCCTACGGAAAGTCAGTTTGCAACGTTGAATGTTGGAGGAGGGATGGACGGCAAATTGGATGAGGTATGTCAGATCATGGATAATAGAAAGATTGATGTTCTTTGTGTGAATGAAACAAAAAGGAGAGGGTGTGACACCACCAAGCATGGCACATATACGGCATATTCGTCTAGGGTAGATAGTATCACCAGAGCCTGCAAGGGAATTGGTGTAATACTATCTGCGCGAATAAATGAGTGTGTAAAAGAGTTTGAATGTGTAAATGCTAGGCTACTATGGAAGAGAATTAAAGTAGGACTTACTCGTGACTTTATTATAGGGGTGCACGCCGCGGTCAATATAGTAACGGGTATGTCACAGCAAGAACAAGACAAAAAGCAGGAGTTTAGGGAGAGTTTAAGAGATATTTTGAGGAACTGTAAGGACAACGAAAGATTGATCTTGTTAGGGGATTTCAATGGATGGGTGGGAGATGGATTTGAAAGGGTGTTAGGTGCATTCGGTGATGAGAGTGTGAACGAAAATGGAAAAGCACTGCTTGATGTTTGTTTGGAGTGGACAAACACCATGTTTGATCACAAAAGAACACATATATACGCGTGAGGCGAAACATTTTAGAAGAAGTATGATTGATTTTGGTATAAAAGATGAACGATTGAGAAAGAATATGTTGGATACAAGAGTGTATCTAGGGATCGGCATCCACACAGACCACTTCTTGGTATTGAGGCGGTTTAGTGGGCTATTTAAAAGATGGTGACACCGAAAACATAATGAAAATAGAGTCTTGGAAAGAATAAAAGTAGAAAATCTTTAAGAGAAAGATGTGAAAGTTGAATATAAACGAAGATTGATAGCAAGATTTGAGAGTTTCGATGGCATAAACAATATGGGCGAATTATGACAGTCTTTTAAAGAAGATGTAGTAGGTGTGGCGTCTGAGGTATGTGATGTGATCAAGAGAATAAAAATACGAAATGTTAAGAATACATGGTGGGACAAGGATGTTCAATCAGCAGTGTCAGAGAACAAGAAAGCTTGGTTAGATTGGTTGGCTGCCAGAGCCAATGAAAGAATGGGAAAAGCAACGAGAGCGGACATAGATGAAGCAAGAAAGGAGTTTGTTAGGTCAAAAAGAATAGTGAAAGAAATGCTTAAAAAGAAAAAAGAGGAAAAGAAGATGTTATGATCGATGGACAACGAGTCCATCGATCGAGCAAGTGAATGATTTTGTGTGTATATTTAGGTACGCTGTTTACTAGGAATGTTAAAAACAAAGAAGATATTGAAAAAGGAGTTAACACGATAAGTGCGAAACAGGGCTTGAAATACCCTGTCCGTGTCTCGTCTTTATAGCGGTAAGGAAACACTTAAACTTCTCTGTCGTGCGGGAGGCATAACTTCCATCTTGTTCATTGTAGAAAAGAGATAATTATATATCTGAGATGTGCTATTGATTCCTAGTTCTATGGTACACCAACCTTAATGCCGGGTTTCTTAGACCTCGTGCCGCACTGAACAAATAATAATTCTAACACTGTGCGGAACGAGGTTGCGAACACCTTGTACCCAGCGCACCTCGTACCGCACTCTACGCTAGCTTCCCGCGGTTAGTGTTGTGCAACGTATTTGAGGCTGCGCACGTGACTAAGTAAGACTGCTGCCGATTATGTCGAAACGTTGCCAGAAAAATTTAATTAAGGTGAAGACGAACCGGTTGGTGAATCTGAGTCAAAATCAGGATATAGGAAGATATTTCAAAAACAGGTCAGTCGCAAATATAATAACTCCATCTGTGTCAATGTAATAGGTATGTAAATTGTAAATAATTATGTCAAGTATGTTCTATCCAACTCTATTCGACCCTATTTTTTTTTTTTACCAGGAGGAAAATCCCTTCGGATCTCCGACTCTTGGGGAAATGAGAGCCGGAGTATGTGGTGTTACCAATAAAAACCACCTCGACTTTCTCATGTACCCGTGTGTCGGAGTGTCGGGTATCCCCGAAGCATTCGTCGCAACCCCCCGACGAGTATTGGCCCACCAGAGGGTCAGGTGTTCCCCGAACAAAACCCCTTGGCGGCGGATGAAGGTGTTGGGCTCCGCCGCCAAATCACCCAGCGGCTGTAGAGGATAGGAGACGGCAACGCAACACCGCATCTCCTCTTCCTCTGCGGCCCCACCGCGACGCAACAATGGTGCACCCCCATTTGGTCGCGGGAGATAGGGCACGCGGCAACGCAACACTGACACGCCTCTCCTCCTGCGACCGCACCCGACTGCGAGGGACAGACAGAACTGTCCCCCGCACCCCCACTTTGGACGCATCCTACGCCTCACCCAAGCTCACGTGGAGCGTCCCCTTCGTGAGATCCCGCTTAGCTTCACCGTGGGTGTATTTCAAACCCACGGTTATTGAGCACCCCTCCCCCCCCCACCACGACAAGGTGGAGATTCCACGGGGGGGTAATCGACTCTACCTTACTCATACCCTAATCTACTCAGCTCGACCCTACTTTTCAGAACCCACTAAAGCACATCATCTCGAAAAGGGATCAAAGAAGAGGACAAAACTGTAAATAACATTACTCACAGAATGCACTGGTTGCAAAAAATATTATTGTTTGACCTGTTTTAATGAAAAGCATCCATAAGTTTGATAAATAAATACAATTAAATAAAATCGATGTTTATTTTCCCATCACTAAATAACACGAAAAACTGCAATTTTTCAGTGCGGTACGGGTTTCATCAGATCCCACATTTTGTATTACCCATAGAATCTAAACTAACTAATCTAACCACGGGCGGTGGCAGATTTAGGTTAATCAACTCATTGTTAATAATAATAAAGTCAAAAGCCGTACACTTTGTCTTATTTGGCGCCAAAAAAAGAATTTTGGTCTCCTACGGGTGGTGGAGTTTAATATGCCTCGTGCCGCCACAATCTCTGGTATAGGACAAGGTTTAAAACGACCCGTAACGCAGTAATTGAAAGTACAGATAAATCTGCGCAGGGAACGTTTTAATGCAGGTAATAGGGTGAATGGAGCTTTGAAGCCTGTTATGAACAGTCAAAACGTGTCCAAAAAGGCACGTTTGGCTGTGCATAGAGGGATGTTAGTACCTACATTTATGTATGGTAATAAAAGTTGGGTATGGCAGAATAGACACGAAAGTAGAATAAATGCTGTAGAAATGAGAGCACAGAGAATTATGTGTGGAGTGTCTTTGAACGACAGAGTAAAGAATTGTGTGATATAAGTGTGTTATGGGAAAAAAGAAGATGTAGTGACAACCATTGAGAAAGGTATGCTAAGATGGTTTGGAAATATGGAGAGGATGGATGACGAAAGACTGACCAAGAAGTTATATAAGTCAAGTGTGAATGGGACAGGAGGAAGGGGAAGACCTAGACGGACGTTCTCTGATTACATTTGAGACATCCTAAAAAAAGGTCAGGTTAGAAGTACCCTTAACCGAAGAGCATGCATATGAAATTTGATAGGAGTGAATAAAGCAAGAGAGATATGTCAGAATCGTTGCCAATGGCGTCCCGTAGTCTCTGCCAACCCCTCCGGGAAACAGACGTGAGTCTATGTATGTATATATGTATGTAAATAAATAATTAAGTAAGACCACAAATATAAATAATCTATTAGGAATTTGTGGTCATAGACGCAATAGTAAATATTAAAATGAGAATATTTCTAGATTATTAGCAAAATCGATACGAGTATTTTAAAGTTGGTTTTAGTTACATACCCATTTAACTTTAACATATGGCACTTTGTCATAAAAATACAATGCAATAGTTGAATCCGGTAGCAGATTTATAATAATTAAATTGGTCAAGTGCGTGTGGGCCATGCACAATGTCTGGTTCTGTAGTTTGATCTTAGCAACGAAGGACAGCAAACGTTTTATGGTGCACTTAAATAAATTACAGTTACAACTAATTGTAGAAACTAAAAAGAATTTTACTAGTATTGGTCAATGTGATACTAGTAAAATTCTTTATTCGCTTTACACCATAACTCTCGCACTATGAATTTATCCTGTATCGCAGAGTTTTAGGAATCGAACCCACGACAATCGGCGCGGGATTA
Organism: Euclidia mi; assembly: GCA_944739405.2. Taxonomy (NCBI): domain Eukaryota; kingdom Metazoa; phylum Arthropoda; class Insecta; order Lepidoptera; family Erebidae; genus Euclidia; species Euclidia mi. The sequence goes on from OX123182.2 coordinate 58,534,076, forward strand.
AACGGAGAGGTGGCCACTTAACCACTCCGACATAAGTGAAGTCAAAATTTACTTTAAAACAGTAGGATGTGATAGTTATCCTTTGAAGTTCATGATATATCTATGTCATAATCGATTTTAAACTTTCGCGATTTGTATACATCATACAATATTGTTTAGCGGGTCTTAATCGCGATAATTTACTTATTTAAAGTTAAGTGACACATTAATATATAAACCTGTGTCTTATAATCCGACAGCCAGAGTAACGAAACGCATTCGAGCTTTGATAAAGGACCATAGAAACGTGTTCACGGAAGATGACTTTCAACGTCTACACAAACCTCAAATTGTGCAGCCGCCCAAAATTTACGGTTTGCCTAAAGACCACAAGACAAACGTACCATTGCGGCCGATAGTGAGTCAAATAAATTCACCTACATATGGTTTAGCGAAACACATCAGCAAGGTACTGCAACCGTTAGTAGGTTAGACGGCATCTTTCGTGAAGGACTCTCGGCATTTCATCGACATCATCAAGAGCGTGACAAAGGAACCAGACGAAGTGATGGTAAGTTTTGACGTGGAGTCACTATTCACCAATGTTCCAGTTCAGGATTGCCTTGAGGTCGTTGAGAGAAAATTAAGGGATAGCGGTCTGTCTAACGAATACGCCGTTCTATTGAATAATTGCCTAGAGGGTAACTACTTCATATATCGTGGACAACAGCACCGGTGATGGCCAATATCTGGACGGAACACTTTGAAGAATCCATAGACATGCAGGCTTCAAATGTAAAGCTATGGAAGAGATATGTCGACGATGTATTTAGCATCATGAAGGGCAACAAGCAAGAAATAGAACAATTCGCAGACAAATTGAACTCCATACATCCGAACATCCGGTTCAATTTGAAATGGAGGTAGACGCATCGTTACCCTTTCTCGACGTCAAAGTGACAGTGAGAGCTAATGGTACACTTGGACACACTGTATACAGAAAACCGACACACACTGACAGGTATCTAAACGCATGCTCGCATCACCCCCCGCGACATTTGGAATCCGTAGTGACCTCGTTAGTGAACAGAGCGTATGACCTCTGTGACTGTGAACACTTAAGCAGTGAATTTTCACATGTTCCGGAGGTACTAAGGCGCAATGGATACAAAAAGGAGATACCCCGTCGGAAGAGGAAAGACCGCAAACCTGAAGTAAGCAGAGTACCGGCTTACATGCCTTATATCAGGGAAACGGACAAAGTCACACAGTCACGGACAAAGTTGGAACAGTACTACAGAAATACTCCATCAAGACTGTATATAGTCCGCTCTCCAAGGTAGCAGACAACCTGCGTAACCCAAAGGACGTTATTCCTCTACAAACACCAGGCGTCTACAAAGTCGACTGCAGTTGTGGTAGTTCCTATATCGGACAAACCTAACGAACGATCGCTGAAAGGGTCAAGGAACATATCGTAGCTGTAAAAATCGACAAATGAATAAATCTGCCATAGCTGAGCAATTGCTAGAATCTGGACCAAACCACTGGATAGAATTACATCAACCACAAGTCTTATCCACCGATCGTCACTATTACTCCAGGATAGTACGTGAAGCGGTTGAAATAAAAAAAAATAGAAATTTCAACCGGGAGGACGGATACAGACTATCGACCACTTGGAACCCAGTCATTAACAAATGCAAACAACGCCGCAGTAACACAAATCATCAGTGTGTAGACGTCATAAGTGTAGTTTGTCGAAGTACTGACAGTGCGGATTAAAATCAAAAATATAAACAAGTGAGGGTAGCTGCCGTAATCCGCGCTTTACAAGGACGGCGCTGAGCTGACATCAGTCCCTCCGCGACCACAACCGTTGCAAGTCGGTAGAAACGTAGGAGAATAACAGAGGTATTTATGCCTTTAAATAAGTAAATTATCGCGATTAAGACCCGCTAAATAATATTGTATGATATCTATGTCAATATTTAGAATACTTTACGGCCACTAAAATACAATCGTCAGGAGCTTTTGGTCAAGGTTATGACATTTGCTATGATTGATGATAAATGTAACGTACCTAGCAAATGATCTCCTGGATAAAAATACAGAATTTTTTCAGAATAATGTAGAATGTATCGTAAATTTTAGAATAAATAGCATTTTATCGCGATAACCAAAGGCTCATGGAGTATAAACTCATATAAACCACGAACAGGCAAACAATCAGCGAAAGAACCAAGGTTATTTGTAGGTTGGTGCGGCACCCTAAAATCATATTTATATTTTCCTTTGCGTCCTCGCTGTCGGATACGGTGATATCTTTGAGCTGTACTGTGTGTGCGCTGAAACATAACATTTGTCTCCAGCATATTTATTTTTCAACTTTGACCCGTGTAAAAAAATTTGCTCTCTCTCATTCTAACTAACTAGTTGTTCGGTAGAGTGAAAGAGAACGAATGAATATGAAAACTATCGAAAACGTAAGCTTTAGATTTACTTTGTAGTTTGGTTGCGCTTGCACCGTTTGGTTCGAATTAGATTGTTTGCGTTATCGTGGTTTTGTTTTGCGTTTTCTAATATCGATGCGATACTATTTCTGACTGCAATCGGTTTTCAGATTCGTTTTGATATATCGGTGTCATGCCTACTCCTCAAGGTATTCACATGCCAAATTTCACCTACTTGTGCCGAGTAGTTTAGGCTGTAGCGTGTCAATCAGTAATGCAAAGATTTTATATATACAGAAGATATGTGAAGTTTAAACTGAATCTCCTTAATATTTATTGCTAAACATCAGCAAACGAACTCACAACATGCATACAAATACACGTCTCCAACATTGTCTCGTAGGCCGCATAAATTGCGCACATGATATACAAAGCACAAGTTGCCTGCATTTTACCCGCCATAATTGATTCCAGCTCACAAATGTTTACAATACCTCGTTATATATACCATCTCTGTCACAGTTTTTGTGAATGTGATGTGAATAAAAATACAACTTACGTAGGTATACACTTTTCTGGGTGTTCATTACGGAAAAAATGGTGGCACTGTTGGTAATTTGTCGTTTGTGTGCGTCGATTTTATGTGTGTGTGTCGTTTTTATGGAAGGACGATTGTTAGAATATAATATCATTGAGTAAATTCGGGGAGATGAGCCTCGTTAGCCTTGGTTGGCAACCTGTCTAGGAGAAGGAAAACTCCGAAATTAAACCAACTTTCAGGGAGCACACCCGACACAAAACCCCGATCTGAGGTGTGAACCGACCCGTGCCGAGGGATTTATGGCCAGAGGGCAAGCTGGTCGTAAACGGAGGGTGCCTATGTTAGTAGTCACAGGGCACAGCTGATATTCCGCCTTACACCGGGGCGGGCGGGGCGGTGATGGACAGTCTAGATCCCTAAATCTCGTGGGAATGCTATGGGCACAAAAACTTCTTCTTCTCCATACGGTGGCGACGCGGTTCGCAACCCGTCACGTCTCGTTCCCCGCGAGGGTGAAAAGTGGCCTACGGAAAGTCGGTTTGCAACGTTGAATGTTGGAGGAGGGATGGACGGCGAATTGGATGAGGTATGTCAGATGATGGATAATAGAAAGACTGATGTTCTTTGTGTGAATGAAACAAAAAGGAAAGGGTGTGACACCACCAAGCATGGCACATATACGGCGTATTGGTCTGGGGTAGATAGTACCACCAGAGCCTGCAAAGGAGTTGGTGTAATACTATCTGCGCGAATGAATGAGTGTGTAAAAGAGTTTGAATGTGTAAATGCTAGGCTACTATGGATGAGAATAAAAGTAGGACTTACTTGTGACTTTATTATAGTGGTGTATGCCCCGGTCAATATAGTGACGGGTATGTCACAGCAAGAGCAAGACGAAAGGCAGGAGTTTTGGGAGAGTTTAAACCACTACGCAATACGTGCTATTACTAGCAATATTTACAACTATAAATTAAATATTTTTTAATTTCTGATAGTAATAGGTAACAGGCAGTGCTCCAGAATAGCAGTATTATGACTTTAGCTTTGTAGAAACGGGAAAAAAAACTAATTAGAAGTGAAACGGGAACAAGCAATGAAGAGCGTGCCTTTAATCAATAATATTTGAAAGAGACATTTAACATTTACTAACTTGTTATCTTGAACTGCATTTGCATTTTACTTAGTATTGATGTTGTCCTTTTAAAAAGTAGTTATATTAAAGTTGGACGTTTTAAAATACTTTTGGGACCATCTATGAAAACTTTAGAGTTCTTGGTAATTCTTCAGAGGCAAAATTTTCGATGTCTATGGGAATATTTCTGTAACCAACTAACAAAACGATCTGTATTTTTTTTGGTGTACAGTTTAGCTTTATCCCTATCTTGGCCAAATGATATATTTGAATTAATTGTAGTCTAGATGCAAAATAATAATATTCAAACCTCGTTCTTCTGATTCATATGACGTGTCTGCCTGCCATTTTCCGGTATAAAATAGTCGATGCTGCATTTTCCTTTTGATAAATCAATATCAAATAATATATTATCGAGAGGAAATGAATAACCCTCTTATAAAAAAAAGATGTATTAGTTATAAATACCTTAATGTGTTTATAAATAATAAAATAAGAAGTGTCCGGCGTATAATACTGATTAATATGGCGTAAGCTATTCTTGACCGTACTTGGTCGGGTAATGATTATGAGAGTCTGGTTTCCCGTACCGGGGGAAGCCAGTCGTGCTACGGACGAGCTAGAAGGTGTACCTTGGGCTGGATGGCTTAGATCCCGGTGTTACGAGGGTAAATAGCTGATTCATCTGTGCTTGGTTCAGGTGGCATGCTGATTACGATGCCTACTTTATAAACTTTATTTTATTATTTTGCAACTTCAGTCTGCGTTTCGAGAGACGCTTTTAAGTTATAGATTCGTGTAGAAAAGTGTCAATACTAGAGTCTGTATGAATGATGAGTTAAGCGGAGTCGATCCCCGCACGAGACAACACTTAGTGTGATACGCAATTTGTTGTTTAGATTCTGGGTGTACCTACCTATTTTTGGTCCGTCGATCGGATGTTTGTGTAGAGTTCGTTCGTTCGAAATCTTATGTCGCGCGGGACATAAGATTTATAATTAGTGCGGCCAGTTGTTCTTAAAAGGAAAAAAATGTACATAATCGATATGTTAAAATAATTAAATTCAAATGACAAGTTGCCTGCAAAAGGTGCCATGGCCTTTAAGTGTATTCTACTTTTCTGCTTTATCAAAGATAAAATGAATATTCAGCAGATTCGAAATATTCCAAGCTTCATCCCCAGTGTAAGGAATAAATATCCAATTACAATTCGAAATATTGACTAAAATGACCTTCATGTAGGTAGTAGGCCGGCTCGACCGGGAAAGTACTACCCTCTCACAGAAAATTGACGTAAAGTAACGGTACCTAAACTGTTGCGTTTCGTTCGGTGAGTGAGAGTGCCGGAGGCCCTATCCCCTATTCCTTCTCCCTCATCCCACTCCTCATCCTATCCCTTTTCCCAACCCCAAGGGGCGGCAACGAACTTGTGACTCCTGTGGTGTTGCTTGTGTCCATGGGCGGCGGTAATTGCTTACCATCAGGCAATCCGTCTGCTCGATTGCCGCCTATTAACATAAAAAAAAACATCAGACTGGAATTCAGGGGTTCTTTTGCAGATATTTTTGTCGTAAAGAAATTTTTACTACAGGACAACATAAAACGACATAGCGCGGACATAAATAAATACCGATAACTCGACGCCAGATGGCGCTGTTTTCTATAAGCTATTTGGGATACTTCGGTTTATACACAGTTTTAGGAGGAGATTTCATTTTCAATATTAAACGTTACTTTGCAGCAGACCATTAGAGGGGAAATCGATGAACAGTAGACAAAATAAGCATTATCTGCTTATACAAGATTAATCGATGTTAATCATTCGCGATTAAGGTTAGGTTATTTATAAGGAAAATGATTGATGGTTTTCTATGCTACAAAGGTTTAAAGGTAACATTTTATATACTTATTTACATTCCTTGCACAAAACGAAGTAACATGAGACAAACTTTATAAAGCTTGCTTAAAATATTACGCCAGCAAACATGTTTATTATTTAAACGTCATATTTAACATTAACGCACAATAATTCAGAAATTAATATTTAATATTCAGCAGCCTTCATACACTATTTCTATTTACATTATTTGGGAGCAGCATGACTGTCAGGTCTTTGCATCAATAATGAGTCAATCCGTTGAAGCTGGGATGACACAGACACCGAAATTGTATTTAAATTTTATGGTAGGTACATATTTACGAGCCACAAGTTTATGTTGAAAACATAATTATTGTGTTTGAGGGTTGTGATCGTTTAGTTAGGCCGATGTATTTTTGTGGCACCTTAGGTCGTTAGTTGATGAACCGATTTCGATTAAGCTTCTTTGTTTGTAGTGTGACTCGATAAAGATTATTATTTGGTATGATTATATTAAGAATCATTGGATATTTCAAGATTTGCATATGTTTTTAGTTACTAATGTTATAATAGGATCTATCACGCGTCTCAACTATACGGAATTCTGGTTAATAATTTAGTTTATTATTATTTATTTATGGTCAATGTGTTATGGGCAAGGCACATAGCTCGAAGAACCAATGTCTGTCGGGGCAGGAAGGTTCTAGAATGGTGGCCACGTACCTAACAACGCAACAGGAGTCGACCTGACGCTCTATCTGGAACATCCCATGAAGAGGTCGTATGCAGGTTTAATTCTAATTTATTTTTATTTAATACGCTTTGTATAAAAGTATAAACATAATTCACACTTTTTGAAATCAACATTCTGATAGATCCATTTCATACATTGTCATACATATGTTGATCAATTCCCAAATAAAAACTCATCCGAAAAGAAACTGAGTTCATGTTCAGTCACAAATGTTTGCTATACACGCTATGTCTTTAGCCAAAAAGTGAGTTTGAGTGGTGTCAAAGCTGGGCTTAAGGCTCTGCTCTTTGGCTCTTTAGTCGAGTTGAATTAGTTTACTTGTTAGTTATTATTGTGCTTGTTGAAATATGATATTAATACCTTTTTGAATGAAGTTTTTATTAATTTCAGTAAAGTGGTGAGTCAAATATTATGTCAATCAGATTGCAATATTTATTTTTACCAGTTTATTAAGCGGTAAGAAAGAGCTAATTTATAAAATTAACACTTCTTGACCACGGCCAGTTTAACCCTTCCTAAGATATAGATACAAATATAATGTATACGATTTCACTCTATTTACTCAGACCCGTTAAGTAGTAATGATATGCGGGTTCTAGCTCACAGATTTGGCCCTCCACAATCGTTGTACGAGGGACTAACCCATCCTAAAAAAAAAGAGATGTGCACATCACTCCACTCATATCTAATTGATTTCCGGTGCTATCCGCACCCTCATTAGTATTGTTCCATTGTTCACCTAATCCTCTTATCTATTGTACCGGGCACCCTCATTACGGTTGCATTCGTTGTTCTTTATCTATTACTCATTGTTAACGCTGTTTATGACTGCTATTGTTCTACAGTCCATGGGCAAGCATGCTTTCTGAATCATTAATAAAACAAATTCCTTCCTTTTCTTAGTATTTTATTTCTACATTTTATTACTAATCTTGTGCAAAATATGATAGGAAAAAATGTTATCCCTTCTAAGAGGCTTCGCCCTAAAAATCATCAAAGGGTTCCGCACTGTAAACACCACCAATGCAATCGCAATAGCAACATTCACTCCACTTGATATTAAAGTAAAAGAGTGCGCCTGAGCGGAACTGGCTCATATCACCGGCTCCACCGATCACCTCCCCGACAACATATCACTAAACCGACCTACATATCCCGCACACCTCCTACACCCTGCACACCGCAATCCACATCAATACCACACTGCAGACACATAGGACAAACTCGATAGTCTACTCACAAACCATTCACACACGCATCATATTTACACTGACAGAAGCAAACACGATGATCAGGTGGGAGCCGCCTTCATTGTACACAGCCCACAAAACACAATCATCACCGAGCATCATAGACTACACCCATCATGCATTGTGTTTCAAGCCGAGCTCGTCGCAATCAATCAGGCATGCATCTGGGCTGCCACGCAAACCCTTACCATCGCGGCGGCTGTCATCATGTCCGCCTCAATGTCTGTTTTGGAGGACATTCAAAACACGAACAATACCCATCAAATAACCACTAACATCCACCAATTTTCACATTACACTCAAATAAATCGTCACATTCGTCTGGGTCAAGGCACACACAAATATACATGGTAATGAACTAACAGATATAGCTGCCAAAGACGTTGCAACAATGGAAATACCACTCACCTTCTCACACGTCCCGCTGAGCCACGTCAAACGCCTATCCAAAATAAAAAGCTCCACACTCGCCGCGGAGGCGTATACCAACAACTCCAAAGGCTTAAACAATATGCAGCAGTATTATCTGGTATTGACTCAGAACATTCAATTTCTAATCAAACGTCTACTGGTCCTGTTTTTATATTATCGTTTTGCCTTGAACAATATATGATAAACAGAGGAGCTTTCTCTTTAAAGTTCTTTAGACTAAACAAGGATCCAACGAGTAGTTGCAATACGACTGACGGAATTTCGCATACATTTTGTATAATATACTATATTTAGTCACAGAAAATTTAAAGCCTAAAGGTTCGTAAGGATAATAGTGGGAATTTAAAAAAGAGTTACGTGCGTCACAATAAAATTATCAAATAATGAACTATCTTGCAATTTGTTAGTGTGTAAACAGAAAATAACGTATCTAGGCTTTTCTAATTGTGATACAGTTCTTACTGACCATGATTGCTTTGTGGTTTTATGTAGTAAAGGGTACTCATATAAATCCCAATTTCTAAATGCCATTTGAATAGATTTGTCTTTTACTATATTATCTGGAAACATGAAGTGGCAGTATTGCTCATGGTGTAGTCGTGTGGTAGTGTTGTCGCAGGGATATGTGTCATTGTCGGTTATGTGGAAACGGTATGTATACTGTTTGTGATATTCGTGTCCAGTGAGTAGCTGTGTAAGTGCAAATGTGTGACCTGTGGTGTTAATGAGTTTGTGTAGATGGGTGAGTGTGGGGCACAAGTTTTGATGATAAAGCCTTTGGGATTGTTGGTATACGCCTCCGCGACGAGTGTGGAGCTTTTTATTTTGGGTAGGCGTTTGACGTGGCTCAGCGGGACGTGTGAGAAGGTGAGTGGTATTTCCATTGTTGCAGCGTCTTTGGTAGCTATATCTGCTAGTTCATTACCATGTATATTTGTGTGTGCTTTGACCCAGACGAATGTGACATTTATTTGAGTGTAATGTGAAAATTGGTGTATGCCAGTTACCATCCCAATGATCCTTATTCTAGGTCATATGGTGTAAGTTGCATGAAGTGGCAGTATTGCTCATGGTGTAGTCGTGTGAGTGTGTATTTTGGGCATTGTGTCAAAAGATGTATGAATGTCTGTGTGGTAGTGTTGTCGCAGGGATATGTGTCATTGTCGGTTATGTGGAAACGGTGTGTATACTGTTTGTGATATTCGTGTCCAGTGAGTAGCTGTGTAAGTGCAAATGTGTGACCTGTGGTGTTACTGAGTTTGTGTAGATGGGTGAGTGTGGGGAACCAAGTTTTGATGATAAAGCCTTTGGGGTTGTTGGTGTACGCCTCCGCGGCGAGTGTGGAGCTTTTTATTTTGGATAGGCCTTTGACGTGGCTCAGCGGGACGTGTGAGAAGGTGAGTGGTATTTCCATTGTTGCAACGTCTTTGGCAGCTATATCTGTTAGTTCATTACCATGTATATTTGTGTGTGCCTTGACCCAGACGAATGTGACGATTTATTTGAGTGTAATGTGAAAATTGGTGGATGTTAGTGGTTATTTGATGGGTATTGTTCGTGTTTTGAATATCGTTCAAGACAGACATTGAGGCGGACATGATGGCAGCCGCCGCGATGGTAAGGGTTTGCGTGGCAGCCCAGATGCATGCCTGATTGATTGCGAAGAGCTCGGCTTGAAACACAATGCATGATGGGTGTAGTCTGTGATGTTCGGTGATGATTGTGTTTTGTGGGCTGTGTACAATGAAGGCGGCTCCCACCTGATCATCGTGTTTGCTTCCGTCCAGTGTAAATGTGATGGTGGTGCAATAGATAAGATGATTAGGCGAACAATGGAACAATGCTAATGAGGGTGCGAACAGCACCGGAAATCAATTAGATATAAGTGGAGTGATCTGCGCATCTCCGGAACCGCGCATCCTACACAAAAATGGACCGCAGAAACGTGATCAGAGCATTCCAAAACCTTTTTTTTTTATTTTTAGGATGGGTTAGTCCCTCGTAGAACGATTTTGAAGGGCCACATCTGTGAGCTAGAACTCGCATATCATTACTACTCCGTTGCACAAATTTACAAATAAACAAAGATTTTACAAATAAACTTAATTTTGTATAAGACATCGCTGTAGTTCACGCTTTGACAAGATGTCTACCATGTTAATCTAGGATCTCGTAAGCTATGTGCCGGCAACTCTACAGGAGTGTTATCCGCTCGATGGCACTATATGGTGCACCAGTGTGGGCAGAGTGCCTAACTGCCCAAACAAGGGCTATGTTATGGAAACCCCAAAGGGTTATGGCAGTTAGGGTCATACGGGGCTACCGCACTGTGTCAATAGAAGCGGCATGTGCTCTAGCCGGCACTCCACCATGGGATTTGGAGGCGGAAGTACTTGCCAAAATGTATTGGCGGACAGCGGTGGCAAAGGAAACTGGTTCAGTTCCATCGCTGGAGGAACTACGTAGGTGGCGCGAAAATGCCCACCACGTCACTATGGCCAAATGGCGTGATCGGCTGGAGACCCCGCGAGCCGGTATTAGGACCGTGGAAGCGCTCCGGCCAGTCTTAGACTGTTGGGCGGGGCGGCAGCGCGGGACCCTCACTTTCCGACTGGTGCAGGTTTTGTCAGATCACGGATGCTTTGGCAAATACTTGCACACGGTTGCAAGGAGAGAGCCGAGTCCCGTCTGCCACCACTGCGACTGCAGTGAGGACACTGCGCAGCATACCCTCGAGCACTGCCCAGCCTGGGATGTGTGCCGACGGGATCTTACAGCTGTCATTGGTTATGATCTGTCGCTACCACCTGTAGTTCAAGCTATGATGATCAGTGACAGGCATTGGGCGGCGGTCACAACCTTCTGCGAGGAAGTAATCTCGCAGAAGGATGCGGCGGAGCGAGTCAGGGAGGAAAATGCCTTGCCTGACTCGATCCGCCGCCGGCGAACTGGATATCCCCGATCCTTCGCCCGCAGAGCCACATTAGGGCGGCATAAGGCGCATTTCAGCGCGCTGACGCCGCGGCGTCTTTCAGTCTATCGAAACGAATTAGGTATACACAACTGGGTCCCAAAAAGAGTTAAGTGAAATCGCACCGCCGCAATATTTCACCAAATTCCAACATGTAAACTTACTTGGAAACTTTGAACATAATAAAACACCATTACAAATTACAAAACAAGTATACAATATACAACCAATCATTCTTGGCACAACAGTCACCTTGATTATGTTATATAACTATTTTTTTTTGCTTAATTCTGCTCGCAATAGTCGGCGAATGAGTGTAGTGGGCCACTCATACATAAAATACAAAATACATAAAAGATGAAACATATTAGAAAGTGTCATCAAGCTCAATAATATGAAATGTCATATTGATACCATGAAATTGGTTATGAATATTCAGTTTGAAAGTTCTGCTTTTTCACTTGTTTGTCTACACGAAATGAATAAACCTCACTGCGTTTATTTGTTTACAAAATATCCTCCCTTTTGTTAACGATTGCAATAGCAATAACGGATGTTGTAAGGATGTATCTACTTACCTATGTCGTTTTTATTTTCAATGCACATACAAGGTGCCTGTTGTGCCAAGAATGATTGGTTGTATATCGTATGCTTGTTTTGTAATTTGTTATGGTGTTTTATTATGTTCAAAGTTTCCAAGTTAGTTTACATGTTGGAATTTTGTGAAATATTGCGGCGGTGCGATTTCACTTAACTCTTTTTGGGACCCAGTTGTGTATACCTAATTCGTTTCGAAAGACTGAAACTGTTCTTTTATGTTGACTTGGCCGGTGAAGGGAAATGGGAGTTATATATTTTATTCACCATGGTAATTAAATAGTATACTTCAACTGCAACACCTACCAGCAGATGAGTGTAATCCGTGCAAACATCACTTTTAGTCATATCAAAGCGGATCATGTCTCACAAGGGTTTTTGGGTAAGGGAATCGTAAGGCTATTATTAAGCCTTAATAGTCAAATGCATGCTTTACATCAAGCTTAGGCTTTAAAGCACACTATAATAAATACTTATTTAGTATATTATTAAAAATCGAAAACAAAAAAAAACTAATTATATTAAAAATAAACATTTATATTTATATATATATATATATATATATATATATATATATATATATATTATTAAAAATCGAAAACAAAAAAAAACTAATTATATTAAAAATAAACATTTGTTTGTTTTAACATCTATTTTGAAATACCTACAATCTATTGAATGTTACTTATGTACAAATGATTTTATTTTAAACTATGCTGTGCCCAACGAGGTCTATAATTGTACCTAGCTTAAGAATATATGTACCACCTGTAACCACATTATGGAAAAACTATAAAGCATTAAAGTACTTTCTCCAGTTTCATCATTTAGTAAAATCAGAGATGTACGTCTCGAACCTGAAAGTCATTTTGAGCCTGGCGCATTTCAAAATTTTCTCCACTAAATTTGTATTTGAATTATTAATTTGTCTGTAATGTTAAGATGCAGCTTATTGCTGCATCTTAATATTAATGGGAAAAATGCCGGTATGTTTCACTTGATAATATGATCGTATGCTGAAAGGTTCTACTATCAAACTATGATGCTCTACATGGTTTACATATAGGCACTGTTATGGTAACTTTTCAATGCACCGAAAGCTCTTCAATAATAATAATAATAATTTATTTATTTATCTTACTACAATAATAGTATACCTATATAATTCTAAGGTAAGTAAGTACTAGATTATAATAGGTGCCTGTACTAGGTTGGACCTATGCCACAGGCGGTAAGAGCACGATCATATGTTTATTATGTTTACTACTAATTAAAATGTATAATATACCAATACTTATTACTGCCTACATAATATATACAATGTATATGCCTGTGTATATATGATGTATATGCGTTGCCTTAGGTGTCTGTATTCGAGAAGTTCACTTATTCGTCGTTGCAGCACTGCAGAAGTATTTTCTATCCACGCACACTAGTTTCAGGCTTGATAAATCTACATGAACAAACTACCACCATTTTTCAGTTCAAAAACCCCTACAATACGTTGCAAACTGCTGCCTTCCCTGGTTTACTAATGTTTGCCATAATTTTATATGCCATACTGGTATTTGCCATAATTTCATTAGAAATAACGCTTCAGTTGTCATAATCGTGAAATGACATAAAATGACTTTCACTAACTCCATTGGTCATAATCGATCAAGTGTCATAATAATTTAAATCCATAAATGTATTTGCTATAATTTTCGTTTTCAATAATCTAAGAAGAAAATAGATAATAAACCGAAGTTGAACAACTTCAGTTTATTAAACTAGTGTGAATAATGTGGACTAAGTTGACGGAGCCCTGCTTCGCAGGGCTCCTATTTTTGGGTTAAGGGTCAAAAGACAACCCTAACCTAACCTATCCGAGTCAGATTGCACTGAGTCGGGGTGTTAACGATAATTAATTATTCAACTTCAGTTTATTAAACTAGTTTGAAGAATGTGGACTAATTTGACGGAGCCCTGCTTAGCAGGGCTCCTATTTTTGGGTTCAGGGTCAAAAGAGAACCCTAACCTATCCGAGTCGGATTGCACTGAGTTCGGGTGTTAACAATAATTAATTATTCAACTTCAGTTTATTAAACTAGTGTGAAGAATGTGGACTAAGTTAACGGAGCCCTGCTTAGCAGGGCTCCTATTTTTGGGTTCAGGGTCAAAAGAGAACCCTAACCTAACCTAACCTATCCGAGTCGGATTGCACTGAGTCGGGGTGTTAAAGATAATTAATTCAACTTCGGTTTATTAAACTAGTGTGAAGAATGAGGACTAAGTTGACGGAGCCCTGCTTCGCAGGGCTCCTATTTTTGGGTTGAGGGTCAAAAGAGAACCCTAACCTAACCCATCCAAGTCGGATTGCACTGAGTCGGGGTGTTAACGAGAATTAATTTCGACCTAACAATATTATGTATTATTTTCATAATTATATCACATTTTGATTATGTCAAGAGTCGGTTATGAGATGTGTTACTTATGGAAACTAATTATTATGATATATGTTGTTATAGAAAGTCATTTTATGGCAAATAAAAGTTATCACTGTTGAGTTGTTAAGGCAAACGTTATTAGTATAAATGATAATAGTGCAAGTAAATATTATGATTGGGAATGATTATGGCAAACAATATTAGTGCAAATGAATTTATGGAAAACGAGGGAATACCGCCTTCCCTGAGTTAAAATCAAAAAGACTTGAAATCCAAACTCGTCTCGTAGGTTTAAAATTTACAGCGGTTACGGGGAAACTTTGTGTAATAAAATCCGCGGCATATCTTCCATAAATCGACATAATTATTTACATAAGTACATCTAACTTCATTCGTTCGATGTACGCCATGTAATATGTAATTCTTATTCCAATCTCATCGATGACGTACGTTTGTACTTATTATACAGTTTTTTGGGATATTTTATTGTGGTTGTTTACGCCAATGTTGGTGGATTGGTCAATGTTGTTGTAGTTTATATGTTATATGTGTTTATTTAGAATATGCGAGACTTTGACTTTATGTTCGCTTAGGGACAAGATTTCACAATTTAATGCATATGGCAATGATTGCTTATATTGAGCACCACTAGAGCCGGCTCGGCAAATTATACCTGTCTGGCATTAATACATTATAAGTATTACTAAGTTTTAAATGAAGATATTACTAACATAGTATGGATTCTAGTAGTCTGAAATACTTACTTACTACAATACCTTGGCCTCCAATGCGAGAGAACGCCACATCACCCGATCTTTGGCCACTTATCGCCAATCACCAGCTTGAAGCTCCCTCGGATCTTGTTCTACTACGTCTTTGCAGCGCGGTATATGGGGCGACCGACAGGACGACGCCCTGTTAGTTGACCCCTTGACACCACGTTCCTCTCCCACTCTCTCGACGTGACCGAGCCATCGGAGTCTGTGAACCTAAAAGGACCAGGATTAAACTATAAGGAAAAGTCATATTTTCACACGTCCTCAAAATATATTGCATTGAAAAGGAATAAAGGCATTCAACATATATTGTATTTGCAAACTATACGTTTGAATTTGTAAACAAAAATTGATGATATGTTTTTTTTTTCAAGTTTTCAGTATTTACTAACAAAATCAACAGGGAGATTGATTTTGTTCTCTCCACTATTCACTCTCTGTAAAAATTGGCTGTTTGACAACCAGCCCATATAAATAACAAGTTTACTCAGAAAAAGCAAAACTCGCCAGCAGAAAATGTCAAAGTGCTCGATATTTTAGTGTTTTGTGTAAACTCAGCACCAGTGTTGATACTGCAGCGCCGAAATAGACGGATTGCAACATAGTCGCTCGTTGTTTTTATCTGTGCATACATTATTCGTGGATATATTTGGACTAACCTGGATATTCACGAATAAATTGCATGACATAGACAACCTACATTAAATAGTAATTATAGATTTGTCTTGTGATACAGTAAGATCATGTAAAAGACGAAGAAATTATGTTGAATACATACATACATACATATCGTCACGCCTTTCATCCCCGAAGGGGTAGGCAGAGGTGTATTTCTACACCCACTTTTCGCCAGATATACTTTAGTCCTACGTAATAAGGGGCGAGCCTATTGCCGTACCGGGCCCAATTAAGTTGGATCTTTTTTGGAATATGCGACTAACCATGAGACGGTTTGCCACCCATAAACACCCGCAACACCAGAGGAGTCACAAGTGTGCCGCCATCTTTTGCCATTCATACCAAAATCAGCAAAGGTTCTACTACCCACAAAAAGAAGCTGTACTATAGAAACATTATACTCGTATAAGCAAATAATGATGCACATCCATTTTCAGTCGTAGATTTTCGACCTGCATGTCAAATTTCATAAAAATCTGTTCAGTGGTATAGCTCTAAAACTGTAACAGGCAGACGCTCCTCAATATTAACATATAATATGTATATAGGTTATAAAGGTGTCTACGAGCAATGAGAATGAACGATGTGCTCTTGACAAGCGGAAGTGTGGAAATTGAATGTCCTCATGTAGGTACAATATTGTATCCACAATTTTCTAAATAGCCAACCGGCTGTATGAGCTGAAGTGTTTACGATTTAGTATTACTTAAATATAAATTGAGCCTGTTCCAAAGCACTGACAAAGGTCGATAACTTGTGACGTCAATCCTTGACGCATCACTCGGCCCGGTCGACCACGCCGCCCGCGCCCTGCAACGGACAATAAATACGGCCGCGCGGCGATGGGAGTTCTCTTTTGGCGCCTTCAGACCGAGCTAAGTACACCAGCTGCTATTCCTGGACGACCATCGGGAGCGGACCCTCAACAAATTCCTTACCATCGCCGAATCACGCGACCCTGTTTATATCTTTTCGAATGGCATTTTTGTAATTTTTTCGTAAGTAAAACGCTCTGCTAAATTATGTTTAGATTTACTTGACGAATTAAATTAATTTTTATTGTAACATTTAACCACGTTTCTCATTTAAACACCACCTAAGGGACTACGTTACAAACTTTCCTTCATAACTTAAAGGAAACGAAAAAATAATAAGTACTATACTAAAAAGTCATTCCATCCGGGCTCCACAACCTAACTATAACTTTTCGAAACCGTCTGCAAACAAGTTTAAAGGACTGTTCACTGTCTTTACATTCGCAACTTAAGGCCATACTGACGTCACTTGTATGATGATGTCATACGCACGATTGCTACAGTTTATTTAAATGACAACAAAAAAAATTACGGTAACTTGAACAGAATTGGGATGTACGTACTACATTCCGCCTGTGGCTCCACCCACATTTATTATTCCGACACTTTTCTCGTGCTTTGTCACGACAAAACGGCGGCGTTTCACAGCTTACGCGTTTTTGCATATGTAAGCTTATACTACTACTAAGTTTCATCAAATTTCGCCCAGTAAGTTTTTCTGCAGTAAGGACAAACCAACAAACACATCTGCATTCTTATACTTAGAAAGGACTTTCAGTCGTCAATCAAATACACAAAAGCTTTCGGATTAGGTAAACTTTATACTAAAATATATTTTCACTATCGCTACAATATTTGTCTTGTATTGTTTTTTTGCCAAAAATGTTTGTAAATGTACCGGCTTTAAAAAAATCTGTCGTAATAAAGTTGATGGACGTTGTTTTTAATATCTGTGTTTTTAAAAACCAAGCGGCATTACTCTTGTAAATGAGTTTATGAACACGAGACAGCCACAGATTTTAATTTGGGAATATTATATAGGTGGAAAAATAAAATATGCAACACGTTTTAATCATGTGGGTTAGGAATGTCGTTATAAATGTTTATTATATGGTGCTCAAGCTCAAGAGTAAAACCGTATTAAAAACTGAATAAACTATTACTAGTATAAACCATGGAATATCGCTAATTTTAAAAATGAAATCACGTCGCAAACTTCACTTGGCAAGCCTTCTTTTCGGGGTCATCAAATACAAGGAACCTACGTACCTGTATACCAAGCTTAATTGGGTCACGAGCCAGAGACAATGTACAGTTAGGAGGTGCGCACAGCAGCTGTCGATATACAGTCACAATACTGCTACGTTCAGGGGTAGTTTTCGTTACTCAGCTTCAAAAATATGGAATAACTTACCGCCCCCGATAAGACAAATAAAGAGTACAGTCACATTTAAGAAGCGACTTAGAAAATGTCTCTTGGAATCACAGTGTAAGCTGGGTAACGTAAATACTGACATGTCTTTTATTTGATTGTTTTATTCCCATGCAATTCTATGTTATCACAAATTTTAGCTATTGAATTGAATTTAAAATTTATATTTCATTAAATTTATACTTATTTCATTAATTTTATATTTTATTAATTTTATTATCAATATTTTAATTAGTTTTATGTTATTTTTAATATTATTATTATTATTTTATAACATCACCCATTGAATAATTTATACATGGATAATATGTATTTTGTTTAGTTTTCGACACACTTTACCACTACTCATAACACACTAACACATACTTAAATACAATACATGATAAGCGTTGAGTGCAGCCGGGGTTTGTACATCCGTGTTGTCACAAAGGTGCCGGATGAAAATCAGTAGCCTAGGAATGCTCTGGCTTTACTGGGCTAAATGCTGATCTGGCAACCTGTTCGGTCAGCCTTGGGACACCTACCCCATAACAGCTATAAAATTGAATCATATTATTTTAATATTACCTAAGTGTTGTTTTAAGTTTTAATTTTAATTTGTTTTTGTTGTGTCCTTTGTGCTGTCTGAATAAATTTTATCTTTCTTTCTTTTCTTTCTATCCTTTTATGTTGCGAAGGTCAGGCGGCAAATGCTTTGTGGAAAAGCTAATATTCAGTCAAATCCAATCGGACTGACAGTGGGATTGGATTGGATCAGTGGATTGACTTCAATCTAGTCTAATCAGACTAGTTAGTGGATCCCGGGTCTCAACTGGAACAACGCGGGTAGGATATATAGTGCTCATAGCAAACATAAATTTGCTTGCATATGCTACCATTTGGATGGGTGACCGTTTTTTTTACATCAGACAGCTACCGTGCTGACACAATATGTGATAATGGTGTACGGACACAATTTCGTTAGTCATCTCGAAAACCTTCGGAGGGTCTAAAATCTTTGACTTTTTTTTCTCTCGGGTTAGTAACTATGTTGCAAATTAAGTACTCTTGACCTACTCTCTCTACTCTACTACTACTCTATGAATCGAGTTTAAAGTTGAAAAGGTGTATGACAATCTGCCTTTAATTTCTTTTTTCGCTCGTTTGGTGCCTACCTATAGAGACCACTGAGATGTCATATCCCGCAGCAGTGTAGTTCCACAAATCGTGGTTAGTATTAGTAGCATGGGCCTGGAATCAAACTTGCAGCAGCCGCAACAGATTCACAAGCCTCTGTGATATGAGACCATACTGGTCAGAAATCTGGCATTGCTTAGTCTACATCTACAGCTCAAAGAAAAAGAACAAAAAGGCGACCGGACAGTGAGTATATAACAATAAGATAATAATAATAATATAACTGCGAATAATTCAAATAAAATTTATGACTATTGTGTATAGATTCAGGCTGACCATATAGTTTGAAACTAACCTACATACAAGTACTAACTATTATCACGTAGCTACAATATAGACATATAATTTCTGCTAAAATACTCTCAAGAAGCATTTACGTAATTTGTCACAAAGATATCTACATACTGAAGTGGACATTTTAGATCTGTTTAGCTTAATTGGTTATTTATGGAAACACTTTAGACTATCAGTTCCAGATATTGCATCGCTTTGTGATCTATAGTGTTCATTCATAAAACGATACTCTAAACATTTTACAAGAAATAACTCGCAATAGGATTTTCAAAATTGTTTTATTACCATAAAGTTATAAAACAATGGTATTATTTTACGAAATATTCACTCGAGAGCAGTCTATCAAATATAAAAATAATGAAAGTTTCTTAGTAACCGTTACTTTTGCCGTAAAAGTGAATTTTCATCATAACGTTCTGAGATCGCACCAGTGAATATTAGGCGCACCCACCCTTAGTCCATTTATCACACCTTTATCGTATAAATGTTACATAAAAATTTGCACGCACACACTGCTTGAACGCCACTCCTCTTATTTTCTTTTCGTGGCCTACTTGTCTTTATTTTCCCTTTATATAAAGAAAGTTGTTTATCTAACTAATCCTTACAAATCTTCATCGCTTTACTTTTAAAACGAAGCGAAGCCTTTCACGTGAAAGGGCAATGTGACTCCGCTTTATTCATACAATCTTTTTTATTTTCCTATTTTAAATCGGTGTGAAGTTTTCACGATTTTACTTCACATTTGTTTCGTGAGAGTTTATTTGATCATGTAGCAAATTGAACTGTTAAATCCTTTGAAAAAGTGCGATGACTATTAATCTCAATTCTCTAAATGGCAACGAAACGACTCTAAATATAACTGTGGATTAAGGTATTAAGCCTGCTATTATAGAACGTATTACCGTTCCTTGATATTTTGTTGTTTGAATTAGATGATAGCGGTAGCCCAGTGGTGTACGTAACGGACTGCTGAGACGATGGTCTCGGGTTCGATCCCCAGATACCCCGGGCACACACCTCTGACTTTTCGAAGTTATGTGTGTATTACAATGTTAATTATCGCTCGCTTAATAATGTGCCCGGTAGATGGCAATAGGCTCGCCCCCTATTACATTGGGACCGAAGCATAACTGGCGAAAAGTGGGTGTGTTATACACCTCTGCCTACCCCTTCGGGGATAAAAGGCGTGAAGATATGTTATTTTATGTGAATTATATTGTCTTTATATACTGTTGGAGTACGTATCTAGCTTAATATTGTCAGTATAATAAATAATCTGAGATCAAAGAAGCAATACGCCACGGAGCGTGTACAGTAGAGATTGCATACGTACATACATATACTCACACCTTTTTCCCGTCGGGGTAGGCAGAGACAACAGAACGCCACTTGCTTCTATACTTACAAACCTCACGCGCTTCCTCTACACTCATTACTCTTTTCATACATGCTCGCCGGTTTCGGGTACTTTGGACCTTGCCGTTTTTTAGGACGTCTCCAATTTGGTCGAGGAATGTCCGAAGAAGTCTACCGCGACCGACTTGTCCATACACATTTGCCTTATAGATTTGATTCGTCATTCTTTCTTCACTCATTCGCACCACAGAAGAGATAGCAGCAGGCTACTGAATATTAATAACCATAGTCATAACAAACTATTTCGCATTGCAATCGAATTACTGCGCAGCCACTCGTACCAATATTGACACTACAAATGAATTCGTCAGCATTAACACATGTTGGCATTTAGTTTTATAACTTCAAGCGCATGTTTACCAAGTACTTCGAGCTCAAAATTCGTGTTTACTTTTAGTTGTGTTAGTGAATTCATCATGATCACTCTAATGCATCTCAATTATACAACTGAAAGAGTGTAGGAGCTAGTGGTGTGTGACATTTGGTCGAAAATATACACCGAATTTCATTTGACGCTAAACTTTATTTTTAAAACATTTTTTTTTTGTATTTAGTTTTATTTTCACGCTATAGCTTTAAGTTGATACTATGGTTTTTACATTGATGAAAAATATGATACATTTGTACATTTATTTATTTTATATCCGTATCTTTAAACAGACATCTCTGCCCAATAGTCTATTCTTTTATTAGAGACATATTTCTTGAAGAATCATATCCATTTTCCATAAATACCTACTTGTCGATAACTAAATAGTTCATCAAACAGCATTAATTATATATATTTTTTTGTAAAATGTGTTAAATCTTGAAACACATTTACCAACATATAATTGAAAACTTTTTCATGTTTTAATTGGACTTCGTTTTGTGCAACAAACAAGTGGTTGTATAATTGCATCGCACAACAATTAATTAATGTCACAAAGTCATGTAATAACATTTTATGTCTAACATGACAAAAGAGTTTAAATTAAATAATTCATAATTGCACTACAAATTGGTTTTATATGCAGCCATTTGTGTGCAATTTGAAAACTGCTTAATTTGTTGGTGCTTATGTAATGCTGCAAAATTGAAATGAGACTTTTTTTTGAGATCGAATTACATCCCGTGTCGGTCAAACATTTCCGTTTTTCGTTTTGTAAGTTCGAAGTAGCAACACTCCGTGAAATATGTCTGGTAAATGGCAGTAGGTTCACCCACTATTATGGGCTATGGGATATATATCAAGGCGGATGCAATGTGGGCATCGAACACTACTGTCTACCTATTTGAAGATACCAAATCATGAATCTCTATGTTTGTGAAATGTATCGGTCTTGGTAATGGTGTTATGTTTTGGAAGGACTATAAATTCACAACTTCACATATTATTTTACAAATGGCATCAATACTAATTAAATAGACCAGGCAATTATTTATGTCACCGAAAGGCATACACAATATCATATCTTTGTACATTTAAGCAATTGGCTTGGCTGTACTCTGTACTATGCTGAATTTTACTTTAGTGGTTGAATGAATTTCTAATCAAATTCAAATTAATTTGTGTATTAGTTGACTACTATGTTTGTGTCATATTTGTTGTATTGCGAACTGTATACCTGGCTGTTGTATTGTATTTATTGTATTGTGCATTGTATTTGGTGTGTCAATAAATTATTTATTTACCTACTTACTTACTTAATCACATGATTAACACAAATATAAGAGCTGATTATTGAGGGCAGAATAAACAGACATTTTCTCAATCAAACACTTTAACTCAAGCCCATGCAAAACTATTTCAGTTGCTATTTAAAAAATGCAGCGAAATTTAAGTTAAAAACGAAGTATTTTTATAGCGGTACTATTTATAAGAATTACATGCCTATATTTAGCTTCACAGTTGTTTCGTTATGTTTTACAATACTACAATATCTACGAAGTTATTGTGAACTCTGCCAACGCAAAAACATCACGTATAAACCGCACCACGCTGTTAGTCTCGTTTTCATTTCCAAAAGGATTTTTTGCGTAGACCATTCCCCTTCACTGGCGAGCCAGACACAAAAACTGTGGGATTTTTATTCTTTTTATCAGCCACATTAAAGCGACTCGGTTAAATACTGCAAATGTTTCCCCGTTATTTTTGCTTTCTAAAATATTTCAGAAGTTTGAATTTAGGTATTGGTTAAATTATTCATAAGGTAGCGTAGAAACTTTACTGTTTTAAAACTATATCGATAATTTTCTATTGGCATAACACATAACTGACTAAAACCACTTCACAAATGACATCCAACTAGACTTATTTATTTTGAAATGATAATAATTACAAAAGGAGAATGACCAAAAGTGGTCTAGCAATGTTTCATGTTGCAAAACCAAAATAATGTAGAAATTATTTTCTTATTTTTTAACTTTTACGTCAGGAATTTTATATTCGTATCCAGAATTTTGACTTAAAAATAAACTGTAAATAAAAAATAGCTACGCATTATTTCCGTATAAAGTCTTATGTATTGACGTTCCGTTCTCTCCATTTGTACGAACTATGTAAGTATGAGCCTTTAGATAAAACATCACAAGAATGATATGAAATTCATAAATAGATAAATAGGCATTAATGTAATTACGTTTTAAAATATGTATATTTTTTTATAGGCTCATGCCTGTATCCCCGAAGGGGTAGGCAGAGGTGTAATATTACACCCACATTTCGCCATGAATTTTTAGGTCCCACGTAATAGGGGCCGAGCCTATTGCCGTTACCGTGCACATCACCAGACTCCGTGCTGCTACTGAGAATGCGGAAAAACCCAATAACACTTTTGCCCGACCCTGGAATCGAACCCGGGACCTCCGATCACCAGTCGCATACGCTATCCACTGGACCACGGAGGCAGTTTTAAAATATGTATATTTACTTCATTAATATTTTATGGCTTTGCTATAATAATAATTATTATCTATTATTTTTGTGTTCCGTCTCACGCAGACTGTTAAGCCAGATGACAACCGGCCTCTGGGACCGGCATCGGCCATTACTGTTTATTGAGAATATTCATTGCGATAATCTCTTCATTTAAATTGTAATACTTACGAAACTCCGTTTGAGTGTTTCTATTAAATAACTTAGCGTGTGCTTCATATAACTTACGACACGACGTTTTTATATTTAGTTGCCTAAGTGTTTTATTACGGCAGGGCGTTTTATGTGTTGTGTTTATGTACTCTTCGAGTCTACCTGTAATCAAGTCGATGCTTGATCCTGATCAACCAATACCGGTTGTAATGCGGAGAAGCCAATGTGTTTTGTAAGTTCATGATAATCTTTGGTTTTAACTTGCGAGTAGGTTTAAAACATAATTTTAGGTTATCTTCGTTTTGTTCAATTTCTTAAAAACCCGGGTATTTGTAGGAAAATGCACAATTTTGTTTGATAATATATAAAGTGTAGTCTATAATAAATAAAGAATTATTGTGCAACAACTTGAGACGGAATTCCATACATAGATGGTCATTCTCCTTTAAACGATACCAAAGTTATGCCATTCCGCCTAAAATGTAAATTCTTTATATTCCTGACTTTGATTGTGATTGTGCAACAACTTGAGACGGAATTCCATACATAGATGGTCATTCTCCTTTAAACGATACCAAAGTTATGCCATTCCGCCTAAAATGTAAATTCTTTATATTCCTGACTTTTAAGTACTATGAGATAAAACAAAAAAAAACTGTAATTATTATCGATTATGAGATTACTTACCAACTTTGTATTTAAATAAGTAGGTAAATATAATTTGTATGACTAAGTGACTGCCTCTGTGGTCCTGCGGTAGCATAGCGGATCATAAAGGGGTTGAGTTCGATTCCCGCTTCGGTCCCAAAAAGTAATATTGGGTTTTTCTGTTAGGAATTATCCAATGGAAGTTCGGCAGTGTTACACCCCCGCGCCAATCCTACGTCCAATCTTTGTCCGGTTGTGTCGCTCTTGGCGTCCCATCGGACTATTAGAGTGAGGCAATAAAGAGTGCGCTTGTGTTTGCGCACACACTTGTGCACTAAAATATGTCCCGTGCAGTTGGTAAGTCACATATAAAGACAAGCCGCCGTGGCCGGAATCGGTCGGAGGACATTATTTATGTTTAAGTACCTAAGCTTTATTTTGAACTTTCAACTCTTCTACAAAGTTAGGAGGGAAATTTTGCTTATTGTGCTCTAGTGACGTCAGTTTTAAGATTCTTTATGGGTTCTATGGTACCCACCTATAAACCAGAATGTGACCAACGCGCTTAGCCTTGCAAATCGATAGATTTAGTCTATAAATATGGTTACTTTTAAACTTTTCAAAGACTCCTATTATATCAAACAAACTTGGCGCCTCAGTCTCCTTTTGTACCAAATTAAATTAACTAAATGATTATTTTTCTTAAATAGACCTAATGAACAAAAGGTTTCATTGTAATATTTTTTTCAGGCTATTTGACTCAAACTTTTCTGGTAAAAATGTTAGTCTTTTAAACTACCCGAAAGCCTTTTACGCGCGATATTTTTTCTCCTATTGTGTTATTTTCTTTGTGTAAGTACGTCAGAAAATATTATATTTAATTACAGGTTTATCGCAACATGCTAAGTTTAAAAAAAGGTAAAAGCTTAGACTTGAGATAAACAACAAACTGCTGCCTAACGGGTCTGAATTAACGGTGCGCACATTCAAAGTGATGTGGGTATTATTTTATAGCCTGTTGTCTACATTGTAGTGTTTGTTTCAAAATCAGGGAAATTTGAATCAAACACTATAAAAATGTGGCCAATACCTACAGAATTTTCTCTATTTTGCCTCTTAAGCGTTAAGCGAAATCTCCTTCCTTACTGAGAGCTTCCGTAATACTACGTAGGTACCCACTGTCTAAACATGATTGTTCAATATTTTGGGCTCTGTGATGATCTGCCACTTAGTACAAGATATTTTATATTTATGATGATCGTGATGCTGATGACGAGTATCGCTAACTCCATTAGCATTCTGTAAAGATCTGCTTTATTAAATCTAATCTGACAAAACTATGAATATTTTAAATATGTTAAAGGCAACAAGTACTGCGAGTAGGTATAAGTTGCGGTATTTCGGTAGTAATCTCTTACAGCAAGTAAGCCAAACAAGCAATCCTATTCTTCTTTGCCAATCTACTCATAGTGAACGAAGAACATGAGTTTATATGAACATGACACACATAACATGTCTTTATATCAAGGCAGTTGATTATGGACTTATATAAGCAACTAGCTTGCTAGTTCATAACATTGATCACTGGTTTCTTACAATATTTTGGCACAAGACCGCAACTTAAAATCATTTTAACCGGGCCGCGGCTAGACAGCTGGGAAACGTGATTTTTAGAATTTGCATTTTAATGAAAGTCACAAGTACTCTGGAACTGTGCCCGACAAAACGATGATAGGCTGCGATATCATAGAGTTTAAACAGCAGAATTTCTTTTAAAAGTATTCTACTTTTAAGAATCTTGATGATTTGTTATCTAGCCAGTTGCAAAGTGTATGTTCTTCTAACAGACACTTTTAAAATGTATTTTGTGTTGAAGAATCTTGATGGTACAATATCTAGGCAACTTCAACGTGTTTGAAAAATTGCAGTGTTCGTGCTTTTAAGCTCCTTTCAAATTATCTGATAAATGTATTGTTACTGTTGTAGGAAAATTGTTGATATAGTGCTTATGCAAATGATGTGGTGACGGTTTTATTTAATACCCACTAGCCACCCGTCTCGGCATTGCACGGGTGGCTGTTAAATATAAGCTATGTTACTCAGAGATAATGGTGGATTATAATGTTAATAGATTTTGCAATCGATCTAGTAATTTTAGTTACCTCGTTCCAAACATCTTAATATATAAAATCCTTGCGTTACTAACTGACTGACAGACAAGCTACAGCCAAAACAATTGGGCGCAGGAAGCTGCAATTTGGCATGTATGTTCCTTGGGGACCGTACGGGTGCAATAAGAAGGGATTTCCCGAAATACCCACGGGATCGGGCAAAATGGGTAATTCGAAAAAATGTGCGTGCGTAGCCGCTGGCGTCGACTAGTAATATATAAATCTTGCCTCTTAATTATATTAGAAAAATATAGATAATAATTAATCATCATAATCATAATACTTTATTTGTAGAATATAGGTTAGATACAGATCTTAATGTTATTTTAAAGTACCACTACATCCTACTACAGTATGTGGTGTACAAATAATAAATGTGCGATAAAATTAATGTTAGTATACTAATTACTTATAATCAAGAATGATATAGTGCAAATTACTCGAAAACTAATAGTTGCAATCAAAACAATAAAGGATAAGTTAATATAATACTATATGTCACTATTTTAAATAATAAAAGCAATATACATGTCAAACTAACATTAAATTCAAATAAAAAAATGTAATATCAATATTAAAATTACAGCAATTATTTTAAAGTACTACTTCCTACCACTTTATGTGGTGTACAAATAATAAAAGCTTAATTAAAACTAATGGTTGTATAATAATTACATGTCAAATAATAATTAAAAAGTGAAATACAAAGTAACATCAAATTCAAATAATCTTAATATATAAATTCCTTGCGTTACTGACTGACTGACAGACACGCTACAGCCGAAACTATTGGGCGCACGAAGCTGAAATTTGGCATGTATTTTCCTTGGGGACCGTAGGGGTGCACTAAGAAGGGATTTCTCGAAATTCCCACGGGATCGGCCAAAATCGGTAAATTTAAAAAAAATTGCAGGTGTAGCTGCTGGCGTCCTCTAGTATATATATAAAAATAAAATAGGACTGTCAATATTAAAATTACAAAATTTATTATTACATTATTTTAACATTGCGATATTCGTCAAAAGAATAATATGCCTTATTTATAAGAAATTCCTTTATAGTTTTTTTAATCCATGAGAAGGCGCGCCCTAAAAAGTTACACGAGCAGGCGCGCGTGAGCAAAACTCTCATGCTACTTCAAATGACGTTTTCTTTAAGATCAAGTATATTTTTGCTATAATTTTACATTTTATGATAAATTAAAAGCCTTTATTTATTTAAGTAAAGTGTTTTATTCATAGTAAATAACAAAAAATATAGTCTATTTTGCAAAATAAAGAATTATTGCAATTTGGCCTTAATATTTGGGTAACTTTACATAAAAATATATATAAAAACAAAATCACAATAAAAAAGGAATGATTTTATCTTTCATGAGATCTTGAGTTAAGTGTCTTTCATAACACATATGGCACATAAAAATAACATGCTTGGTGCACACTGATTTACTGCACAAAATGCATGCTTTTTTTTGAACGCATTTTGCTAGTGTGGCATATTGCGAAAGTGGCGTTTTGTGAATGTGGCATTGAGCGCCTAATCCTACTTATATCTACTAGTGATGCGACAATTGATTTGACTAGCATATTCCTATGCATATTTTGATTCTCTACATGCCATTTCTTAGGTGTTCGCTCAGATATGCCCGCGCAAGTTATGTTTTTTAAACCCCAGAACATTTTCCATGTAGATGTTACAGAGTTACACCCTTTAAATTCTTTAAAATAACACTTATTGATATCTTTCATCCGTATATATAAAATTCTTGCGTTACTGACTGAATGACAGACAAGCTACAGCCAAAACTACGGGGCACAAGAAGCTAAAAATTTGGCATTTATATTCCTTGGTGACTATAGGGGTGCAGTAAGAAGGCATATCCCGAAACTACTACGGGATCCGGTAGAAACAGTTAATGTGCGGGCGTAGTTGCGGACGTCCTCTAGTTTGATATAGGTCTCAAGATGTTACAACACTTGGGATAAATCCACCCATTCTTCTTTGAGGGGCTTGCCGATCACCCATTTTAGACCTTGTTTACTGTAAGAGACAAATAAAACATGTAAATAATATATCCACTCAGTTAATCAATAACTGTACATAATAACTACGAAAACACAATCAAATCCATTTTGTTATTAACAAAAAAATACTAACACGAACGGGCGCGTGATGAGCAAAATGCCGCGCTTCTCGATGCACCACTCACAAACCCATCACCACGCATTCATGGTGGTACTGAGCACCACGGGAGTTGCGTCAGAGGGGAGG
This sequence comes from Euclidia mi, assembly GCA_944739405.2. Classification (NCBI taxonomy): domain Eukaryota; kingdom Metazoa; phylum Arthropoda; class Insecta; order Lepidoptera; family Erebidae; genus Euclidia; species Euclidia mi. The sequence continues at coordinate 58,563,222 of OX123182.2, forward strand.
GGGTTAAATTTTAGGAAGGTATTAAGGAGCTTGTAGTGACACAGTATAGCTAAAGTTGAAATTTACAGTAATGAATTTATGCGTAAGCAAAATGCTCATAGCGCGCCTTCTCACAGGTTCTGTAAATTTTCTGCATTTTGAAGACATTTGGCAGCTTATTGTATATCTTCGGTGCCATCACAAATATGTTGTTATGATATAGAGTGGTTTTAGCCTGAACCATATTAAGTTTACCCAATTTGCGCCTACTAGTGACCTTTGAGAATTTTGACCAGTTTTTTTTTCAAATAATGCTGTTTCAAATATATACATTGATGGCATTGTTAGTATTTTTAGGTTAATAAAGTGTGGTTTACATGTCTCAGTAGAATATACATTACTGATTGCTCTGATGCAGCGTTTTTGAGACTTACAAACTAATTCTTTACCAGTTGCATTGCCCCAAAATATAATGCCATATCTTATAGTGGCTGCAACTAGACCATGGTAGGCAGTAACGATTGTGTCTTGGTTAACAGTTTTTTTTAACATGTTTAGTGCATATGCATATTGGTTTATTTTACTGCACACCTTTTCTATTTGTGTATTCCACTTTAAAGTGCTTTCAATTTGCAAGCCCAAGAATTTTGTTACTTCTATTACACTAATATGTTTATGGTTGTAATTGATATTTATGTCCTTTGTTCTCTTCTCGTTTTGTCCAAAATTCATAATAGTAGTTTTGCTTAAATTAATTTTTAGATTTTGCGAGTCCAGCCAATTCACCAATGATACAATATTGTCTTCTATTATTGAATTGGTGGCATTAGAATTATCATCATTGAATATGACGGTGCTATCATCAGCAAACATCACCATAGGAAACTTTGTAGCGGATGGGAAGTCATTAATATAAATAATAAAGAGAAGAGGGCCAGGCGTACTACCCTGAGGCACTCCATGTCTTATTGTTCTAGAATTTGACTTGTAGCAAGTTACAGTTTTAGTCTTAGGGCATAAGTTATCAATTATTGTAATCTGTTAGCGATTAGTTAGGTACGACTCTATCAGTTTAGATATGTTGCCTCGAATTCCATAGGCATTTAATTTATCGATAAGTATTTTATGATTCACATAATCGAAGGCCTTCGTCATATCAATTTTCAGTGCTTGCACAGACAGTCTCTTATCCACTCTAGAAATTACCATTTATAAAAACTCGAAAATAGCCGCATCAATGCACTTATTCTGCCTAAAGCCTTTCTAATTATCTCTGAATAGATAATTTTTTTCAAAGTAGTTATTTAAGTTAATAATAATTACTTTTTCAAAAATCTTTGCGAATATAGGTACCAATGCATTCGGTCTATAAGATTGCATATTTTCTTTGTCATCTTTTTTATAAAGTGGTTTAATAAGCAATATCTTTAACTTTTCGGGATATACACCCTGTGAGATACAGTTATTTATTAAATGACTTAATACGGGGGAAATTGGTACTGATACCATTTTTACTATTTTAGTACTAATCGCATTATATCTAGTGCTTGCTGTATTTTTTAAATTGTTTATTATTTGGTGAATGTCTGTAGGGGTGGTAGGCTGCATAAACATAGAAGAAGATTTTTGCAAAAATCGTACGTGATTTTGCTTGTTCTTTTACGTTATCTGATTCAACTAAGTCGATAAAAAATCATTGAATGCTTGTGCTATTGCGGATGGGTGTGTTAAAAATTTATAAAAATTTTTTTTCGATCAATATTATTGTCATTAAAATTTGTTTAAAATTTAGTTTTACTTTTTCTGAGTAAACTTGTTATTTATATGGGCTGGTTGTCAAACAGCCAATTTTTACAGAGAGTGAATAGTGGAGAGACCCTTTCTGAAAACAAAATCAATCTCCCTGTTGATTTTGTTAGTAAATACTGAAAACTTGAAAAAAAACATATCATCAGTTTTTGTTTACAAATTCAAAGGTAAAGTTTGCAAATACAATATATGTTGAATGCCTTTATTCCTTTTCAATGCAATATATTTTGATGACGTGTGAAAATATTACTTTTCCTTATAGTTTAATCCTGGTCCTTTTAGGTTCACAGACTCCGATGGCTCGGTCACGTCGAGAGAGTGGGAGAGGAACGTGGTGTCAAGAGAGCGTATGTGGGTCAACCAACAGGGCGTCGTCCTATCGGTCGCCCCATATAACGCTGCAAAGGCGTAGTAGAACAAGATCCGAGGGAGCTACAAGCTGGTGATTGGCGATAAGTGGCCAAAGATCGGGTGATGTGGCGTTATTTCGCATTGGAGACCAAGGTATTGTAGTAAGTAAGTATTTCAGACTATTAGAATCCATACTATGTTAGTAATATCTTCATTTAAAACTTAGTAATACTTATAATGTATTAATGCCAGACAGGTATAATTTGCCGAGCTGGCTCTAGTGGTGCTCAATATAAGCAATCATTGTGTTAAATGTTATAATAATTTCATCATAATTCGATAGATGGCGCTGTTCGATCCTGAACCGCGCTATCAAAGTTTTCCGAGGCTAGTATATATAGCACCGGCGATTGAGTGAATAAATGTCTAGCCCGCCGGTCGTCGTAGTGAGAGGACGTCGATTCTCGCAGCGCTCGGGTCTCGCGAATTATAAATTCCGTGTGCATCACAACACGCTCACGCGGGGACGCCTTAATAATATAATTGTGCACCTACCGACATCTGAGGATAATCACACGGCTCACTACTGTTTTCGGTCCTCGGTCTGCCACCAGCGGCAAGCCCCGGGGGCCGTTTCAGTGGGGGTCGTGTGCCGAGGAGGTCGGAAGAGACCACGCACGACAGCCCCCCCGACCGCTCCACGTGTACTACCGCGCCGCGTCACGTTCGACCGTCGCGTGCCGTCCGCGTGTCGCCTCCGCGTCGCGTGGCTGACCGCGACGAGCTAACGCGCCGCGGCATCACCGCGCCGCGCCGCGCCGCAACCGCACCGCGCAGTTAACGCAGCTCGGCGTTTCAACCGCCGCGTTTGGACCGCGGCGTTTATTTATTTTTCGCTGCGACAAGGATGTGGCGTTGAAGTATGCCGCCGCCACAACAGCAATACCCGCCTGCAAGAAAGGCAACCCGTCCGCCTCCGCCGAGACGGAGCATTTGGCGTTCACGTGTCGCCCCGCTCGCAGCCATCCAGGCGGGCGTTGAGCGCCTGATCAGCGACCAGCAGGTCAGCCGAGCGCCCCGCACCACCCCACCTCCCCTCAACATAACACCCGGCCTTGGGGGTGAGGAGTACTTTGCGGGCAGTCCACTGCCCGTAACGCCGACACCAACGGCAACGCCGAGGACGTCCCCAAGGTCGTCACCGGCACCACCCAGACTCTCGGCGCCATCGATGCCACCGATAGGTGTCACCCCGGCCGCCGACCCCCCGCGACCCGCGCAGCCCACCCGCGCCACGCACCCATTTGTGTGGCCGCAGGCGAGCACCAACGCCGCGCCACCGATCGGTGCCATGCAGCCGTCCGGCACCGTGCCCTCATCCGGCGCCGCTCCGGCACTCACTGCCGCTGCCAACACTGTCCCACCGGCCGGCATCACGCCCGACCAACGCATCGCGGCCTTGCCCCCGCACCTCGTCCCACTGGCGACGTCAGCTGCCCTCCTGCAGATGGCGCCTCAGCAGCGGCGAGAGAAGAGGCCACTGACGCAGAGTGCACCCAGTGCACCATCACCGGACAGGCTGGACCAGCCACACTGCGCGCCGCGATACACGGCGCCACCGGTGACCATCTCACCGGAGAGGTTCCCCTCACCCCCCCCCGATGGCCGAGAAGAAGTAGGCGATACTTACGACGCCGCCCTTCAACCTACACAGCACGACCTCAGTCTCCCCCATGGAGACCGGGCCGTCCTACGCCGCCGTTGCCACCGCGACCGCAGTGGGTGCGTCTACCTCTGCCGCACCTACTGCTGCCACCACCGCCGCAGCACCGCTACGTACTCCAGTGGCTACCACCACCACCGCCACTGCGACGACAACCACCACAACCGCTCCTGCAAAGACCAGGTACCCGCCACTCGTGGTAGAGGTACTACCGGACTGGCCGACGCACCTCAAGGAGCTCAAGAAGCGGCTAGGGTACGCGCCGAACAGCCGCGCATACGGGAAAGGCATCCGCTTCATGCCGAAGTCGGAGGCTGAATACCGAACCATTCAGCGCTACCTCACACAGCTGGAGAAGGATACCAGGATATCCTGGTATTGTTACTCCCTCCCAGCCGAGCAGAGTGTGAAGGTAGCAATACGAGGCCTGCCTTCCAATACCGACTCCGGGGACATCGAGAGGGAACTCCGGGAGCTCGGATACATCCCGGAGTACGTCCGCGCCATACGGGCGCGCACCGGTCGTCCCGGCTGCCTATTCCACACGCAGCTGCAGCGGACCCCAGACATCACGCCGGGCATATTTGACGTCACAGAGTTACTCTGTATGCCCAGCGTCAAAATAGAGGCATGGCGTGGCAAGAAAGGCCCCGCACAGTGCCATAGATGCCAGTTGTTCCGGCACTCGTCACACAAATGCCACAGGCCCCCAGCCTGTGTGCGCTGCGGAGAGGAGCACGCCGCGAAGGACTGCCCACGCCCACTTGAATCGCCACCCACCTGCGCTAACTGCGGAGGTGCATATACGGCCAACAACATTGCCTGCCCGGTGTTCCGCAAGGAGGCGCGGAACAAACGAGCCGGCACAGTGGCTCGTACCTCTGCAGCCGTAACAAAACCACCCGCCGTTGCTGCCGAAGAAAACGCCCCCGGCTCTCTCATGGCCGCTGCCAACTCTGCCCAGGCGCCAGCTGGCAGGAGGAGGAGGAGGCGAAGGAGACCCCGGAGTAAGTCTGCTGCGACATTCATGCAGCAGACCAAGAAGAAGGAGCAGTCTACTGCACCTGTGGTCGCTGCCCCCTCAGGGAGGACGAAGGCGAAGCAGGCTGTAGCGCCAGCGCCGGTGACCACCACGCTGGCGCCGGCACGAGTAGACCCGGTGATTACCGTGGCCATCGGCGCGCTCAACGCCGTGTTACAGGCCCTGCAGGACGGGCGGGATCCGGTCCCACTCATCCTCAAATGCGTAGGCGAACTATGTGCTTATGGCCGCTAGTAGCCTACGCATTGTCTATTGGAACGCCGACGGAGTGTCCCCCGAGAAGACCAGGCTCCTTAGGTTGCTGCTCTCCCAGCGGCAGGTTGACATCGCCCTCGTCAACGAGACGCACCTTAAGGCCAGCCTTTCATTCAAGATGCCAGGATACCACGTGTACCGAGAGGACCATATCTCTCCAGCTGGGACTGCGTATAGGGGATTAGCAGTCCTAGTGAAGAGAAGGATCGTTCACCAACCGCTGCCTGTGCCAACGCTGCAGTCGTCGTACGCCCTTGGCGTAGAAGTCTGCATAGATAGCCGCCCCATCCGTGTGTTTGCTTTCTACAAGCCGCCCAACAACAGACTAGCGACGGCTGATGTTCACGCCCTGCTGGACTCGCCGAACGCGACCATAGTCGCGGGCGACTTCAACGCTAAACACACTCGGAACACTTAGAACTCAACCACCACCTGCCCTGACGGCCGCCGTCTACTGGACGATGCAGACCGCAACGGCTACGACGTGCTGGGGCCAGAAGTCCCGACGCACTATCCGTACCAGGCAGCCCTCACACCAGACGTCATCGACGTGACGGTCATCCGCGGCCTGCCGACCGCACCATTGATCGACGTCCTGGATGACCACCTCCTCTCGGACCACCAACCCGTACTACTCACACTGTCGAGTGCTCCGGCTCGAACAGTGACACCACCCTCTCGACACCGCCAGGATTGGCAAGCATTCGCCGATTACATGGCGAAGCACGCGCCCTATCGCCGAATCGAGACCCACGCAGACGTCGACACACTCGCTGAGCATCTCAGCGCTGTGATCAACACAGCGCTTCGAGTCTCGCGTCTGGACGCTGCGTCGACACGCCGGCCTCCCCAACTCCCGGCCCACATCATGGCGATGATCGAGAGGAAGAGGAAGCTGAGACGCCAATGGCAACGCACCCGATGCCCGACTATGAAGTCCCAGCTCAACGCTCTGGCTGCGAAGATCTCGAGTGCACTGGAGACAGTCGCCACCGAGTCCTGGCACCGCACCATCGAGCGAGCAGGTGAAGACTGGTCAGGCATCCACCGCCTGTGCCGCCAACTCTCTGGGAAGCAACCTCCGATTAGGCCCCTTCTGGCTGGTGACGGTACCCCACGTTACCGCCCCGAGGACCGAGCGGAGATCTTTGCCGACCACTTGGAGACCCAGTTCCAGCCGAATCCAGCTTCTGACATGCAGCATGTAGAAGCTATCCAGCAGCGTTTGGAGTCTTACTTCCAATCGCCGATAGCCCCCACGGAAGACCCAGTAGTGTTTTCCCCGGGTCAGGTGCAGCGAATGATTCGCCGCACCAAACTGCGGAAAGCCCCAGGTCCCGACCGGATCACCAACGAAGCCCTGCGTCACCTACCTCCGCGAGCAATCGCAACGCTGACGCAGCTGTTCAACGGCATTCTCCGCCACTTTCCCGCAGCATGGAGACTCGGCCGAGTCATAATGATGCCCAAGCCCGGGAAGAACATACTGAAGCCCGAAAGCTATCGGCCCATCACGCTGCTGTCGACACTTTCGAAAGTCTTCGAGAATCTTCTACTGCTGCATCTTGTACCGCACATCCAGCCACGCGACGAACGGTTCGGATTCCGAGCCGAACACTCCACGACGCACCAGCTTGCGAGAGTACTGCACCACATGACGGTGGCCCTCAACAATAGGGAGAGCGCTGTTGCAGTACTTCTCGATATGGAGAAGGCGTTCGATCGCGTCTGGCACGCCGGCCTGGTCTACAAGCTGTCCACGTCTACTACTCCCCGCCGAGTAGTCAAGACTGTGGCCACCTTTCTTCAGGACAGGCGCTTTCAAGTGACAGTTGACGGCATCTTGTCAACAGAGCGGCCCATCAGAGCCGGCGTACCTCAAGGGAGTTGCCTCTCGCCCGTGTGCTACAGCAGGTACACGGACGACATCCCCGTCGCTGGAGGCGCCATGCTGGCGCTGTACGCAGACGACGCTGCCTACATCACCACCTACCTTAACCCCGTTCACGCGGCGGTTAAGATGCAGCACGCACTGAATGCACTCCCGCTCTGGCTGGAAGACTGGAGACTGACGGTCAACGTGGCGAAGACCCAGGCAATCTCCATGGGTGGACGGAGACTGCCCCCGCCTCTCACCATGCTCGGACACCACGTCGACTGGTCCCCGACGGTGAAATACCTCGGTGTGACCATAGACCGTCGTCTCACGATGGCCCCACACGTGAAGAACGTTGTTGGCCAAGCGCGAACCGCTCGAGCTCTCCTGCGTCCTGTCTTGGCGTCCAGACTTCCCCTCCGTGCGAAGCTGGCTGTCTACAAGGCATACATCCGCACCCGCCTCACCTATGCCTCCCCAGCGTGGTACGCGCTGGCTGCGGAGACCCTCCGCAAACAGCTGCGTGCACAGCAGTCGCTCGCCCTACGCGCCGTTGTAGACGCCCCTCGCTACGTGAGGAACGACGTCATCTCCAGGGACCTACGCATGGAGAGCCTCGACGACTTCATCGGTCGCCTGAGCGCCAACATGTTCGCTCACGCTGACGGGTCATCCTTCCGTCACCTGCGGGAGCTGGCGCCATACCATCCGCGCCCACCGAACCGACCACTGCTGCGGGACTTGATCCCCGCAGCAGTCACACCGGATTGACTCCAGCTCGCTCACGTCGGCTGACGGGCGCTTGTCGGGAGCCTCCTCCGGCAAGATTGACCTCGCCAACGTAAGCGTAGCCCCCACCGAACAAGCCGCCGCTGGCTCGTAGATCGCTCACCGGACGTTCCCCTCTTGGGTATACTGCCGGTGGGGTCAGGTCTCGCTAGCGGCGTGAAGTACACCCGGACAAGACGCCCGGATACGACGCCAGTGGCAAGGACCACACCCCCGTGACCCGTCTGTAGTTGCAGGCGGCGGCTGACACCATTGAGACAGGACAGCACCTGTATCAGTTTCCCCCCGGTTCCCCTAGAGGAATCGTGAGATGACCCGGAAAAAAAAAAATAAATGTCTCTTGCTTGGGGATGATTTCGTGTTTTATTTCGTTCCCTTGGTCGGTCATTGATTCACTGTACAAAGTGGTCTTATCGAGTCGGATCCCGCGCGTCACGAGCGTTGTTTGTGTTATCGCGCCGTGAATTTTTGAGTAAGAGCACAGAAACCAGTGGCGATTCCACTGAAGTGCTACTTTCGCGCGCGCGTCGCGAGTGAATTGTGAAGCAGCTACGAAAGAGCGCACCAGTTGGAGCGAGACGTCAATATAGAGGGCGCCACCAGTCCCTTTGCAAGACTGACGATTTGGGCAAAAGGCGCTGTTTGGAGTGCAGACGAGGTGTGCCAAATCACGCGGCAGAGGGCGCTGTCATCCTATCGAGTTGTGCATGAGGCACCGCTAGAGGGCGCTGGTAGTGTTTGAAGACGTGACGACAACAGTGACAAGACGTGGATCAGGTTTGGCAGCAGCAAACTGTGAGAAACTTTGACATTATTACGAGTGCAGAAATAAGTGAAACAGTAGTTAATCGTTTAATTTTACGTAGCGAATAGTGTTTTGGACTTAGAAAATATTTGCTAAATTTGGGACTTATAAGTTTTATTGCTTTTATGCTTAGTTATTAGAAGTAATCTTAGACATTGTTAAAGTAGTTTGTAGACTTAGAATAAATTTAGTAAAAAGTGATACTACGGGGAACCTATGCCCGATTTTTTTCTGAGTTTGATATTTTAAAAACACTTGTAAAATTTTCGTAATTTGATCAGTAACTTAGAATATTTCTGTCTAAGAAGTTCAACTTAAAGCTCTTATCAAATCTGTTGTAGCAAGTAGTTGTTTAATAGTTTGTCTGGAAGATAGAAACAAATTAGTTTAGAGCTTTGAGTAATTTATTGTATTGTTATTATTAAACATGGAGTCGTTACTCAAATTACAATTAGATGCTAAAAGTATAATAGAGAGAGGAAGAGTTAATTTTAAGAAGTCACCCAAAGATCGATTAACGCAATCATATATTGAAACACGTTTAGAAACATTAGAATCACAGTGGAAAGGTTTTGTAGATACACACAAAAAAATAATAGAAATAGCTACAACTACAGATATGAAAAATACTTATTTTACAACAGATATTTATGACAAGACAGAAGATATTTACATAACATATAAAAGTGAATTAAAAGAACTTAAATTAAATAGCAATACTAAAAAACAATCAATTGAAAGTAAATGCAACGTAAAACTACCTAAAATCAGCCTACCCACATTTTCCGGCCAATATACGGAATGGACTTCATTTCGTGATTTGTTTGTATCACTTATTGATAAAAACGATGCCATTGATGACGTCTAAAAACTCCATTATTTAAAGGCTCACTTGTCTGGTGAAGCAGAGCAAATACTAAGGCACACGCCAGTTACTGCATCAAACTACAGAGAGTCATGGGAAGTGTTAACAAAACGTTATGACAATAAGAAATTCCTGTCCAACTGTATGCTAAAACGTTTTATACAACAACCCGCTATCGTTAAGGAGTCATCGTCGGCGCTCAAACATCTTTTAGATACAACTGTTGAATGTCTACATGGGTTAAGAACTCTCGATATAGATGTTGATTCGTGGGACGTAATCGTGATTTTCATAATTAGTTCGAAATTAGATAACGAGTCTAGAAAATTATGGGAATCAAATATTAGTGTTTCAGATGAGCTACCGAAATTTCAAGAATTTAAAGCATTCTTAGAATCACGATTTCGGTCCTTAGAATATTTAGATTGTAAGACGAAACAAACATCCAATCGTAACAAAACCACGTCATTTCACGTTGCTGCCCAATTATCTTGTATATTTTGTTCTGAAGATCACAAATTATGTCACTGTAAGCAATTTGCTAAAAAGGACTCTGACGAACGTCGTGAATTTGTCCGAGCCAATAATGTATGCTTCAATTGCTTAAGTAAAGGTCACTCGGTATATTTTTGTCGCCAAACTACTAAATGCCATGTTTGCAAACGAAAACACCACACACTGCTTCACCCAAAGACCGGCAAGTCTACTGAGCCTAGTGATGGCTCTGTGGACAAGAACGTTGTAGTTGCTACAGCAGCTGCTACGTCTACTCAAAGCGAGAGTACCAAGCCAATTTCTTGCTATGCAGATACTCATAGCCATGGGCTGTTAGCCACAGCTCTGGTGAATGTCGAGACCTACACTGGCACTGCTATGGTTCTAAGAGCCTTGATGGATCAAGGTTCTCAAGCTTCTTTTATCACAGAGGCTGCAGTACAGTTGCTCGGCTTGAAGAAACGATCTGCTCATACCGACATAGCTCGACTAGGCGACGATAACGGGGTATCAATCCCCTCCAAGTGGATGGTTCATATCAAGTTACAATCTCGTCTAGATCCCACCTTTGTTTTAAATGTCGATGCATTTGTTCTAAGAAGACTTACTTCATGTCTTCCTGAAAGGAAGATCATTCGGTTTCAACCACCGTTTTCATCCTCTCAGCTCGCTGACCCATCTTTTGATACACCAGGTAAGGTGAATTTGTTGTTGGGTACTTGTGTGGTCAGCGAAGTCTTATTGGAAGGTTTAGTCAAGGGGCCTCCAGGTTCGCCTATTGCCCAAAAGACTAAACTGGGCTGGATTTTATCAGGTGAAATCCAGAAGTCATCGTTTTCACGGCCAGTATTTTACAACGCGATTGTAAGCCTAGACACAGATGATTTGCTACGCAAGTTTTGGGAATTAGAATCAGATCAGTCTGCAGTGAGTAAAGCTAGGTTAACAGAAGAAGAGCAAAAGTTTGAAGATTTCTACTGTAATACAACCACTAGAGACGCCTCGGGGCGATACGTAGTTAGATTGCCGTTTAATTCTACCGACCCGCGTAGCAAATATGGTGGCTCAGAAGCTATAGCTCGTAAACGTTTTTTCATGCTGGAGAAGCGATTATTAAAGAACCCTGAATTGAAGACTCAGTATAGTGCTGTCATCAATGAGTATATTCATCTGGGACATGCAGAGTTTGTTCCAGACTCGGAGAGACACAAGGATGCTGTATATTTACCGCACCATGCAGTCATCCGCAGTGATAAGAGCACGACTAAAGTCAGGGTAGTCTTTGATGCCTCTTGTTCGGGATGCAATGGGGTATCATTGAACGACGACTTGATGGTTGGTCCAACTCTACAACCAGATCTACGGCATGTAATAATGCAGTGGCGTCGCCATCCTATATGTCTCGTAGCAGACATTGTGAAAATGTATAGGCAGGTGAGGATTTCTGCAGAAGACGTAGATTATCAACGCATTTTGTGGCGCGACGATCCTAATTCAGAATTAAAGCATCTACGTTTATGCCGCGTCACTTTTGGTACCGCTCCTGCACCTTATCTGGCTGTGCGTTCTCTACAGCAATTAGCCCGTGACGAAGGAGGTAGTTTCCCTACGGTTTCAGACCGTATACTCAATCATTTTTACGTCGATGATATTTTGTCGGGCTTCGAATCTATTGCTGAAGGTGAACAGATTTACAGTCAAATGAACGAGCTTCTTGGTCGCGGTGGTTTTCAGCTTCAGAAATGGTCAAGCAATAATTATAGTTTATTAGATAAGATAAAAGACAAATCAGACAATCAAAATTTAGAATTTAAAATAGACACCATTATGAAAATTTTAGGATTAACGTGGGACAGAAAAACAGATAACTTTAAATATACTGTCAACCTGCTGCCGCTGGAATTGCCGGTGACCAAGAGAAAGGTCATCTCTGACATAGCTCGTTTATTTGATCCTTTGGGTTGGATCGCTCCAGTAATAACGACAGCCAAAGTATTTATCCAGCGTTTATGGCTCGCAGGTATAGGATGGGACGATGAACTGCCCGAAAGGTTGATAAGGCATTGGATTGATTTTAGAGACAACCTCCATCACATACAAGGTTTTCAGTTACCAAGATGGCTCGGTACTGCCAAGGACAATGTGCGTCTTGAATTGCAAGGCTTTTGTGACGCGTCCAACATGGCTTATGCAGCAGTGGTTTACACACGGACCATAGATCATAACGGTGGTGTTCACGTCAGTTTAGTAGCATCGAAAACCAAGGTGGCCCCTGTCAAGGTGGTATCCATACCACGTTTGGAACTATGCGGCGCAGTGCTGCTGTCAAAACTTCTTTCTGAAGTTTCGGACACCTTGAAGATTGGTAGAGATGACATTCATGCCTGGACTGACTCCTCGGTGGTTCTGGCTTGGCTAAGCAGCCATCCGAGTTGTTGGCAGACCTTTGTTGGCAACAGAGTGTCTGAAATACTAACTGTAATAGATAATAAACAGTGGTCGCATGTACAGTCTAAAGACAATCCTGCAGATTGTGCGTCAAGAGGCGTTAAACCGGCTGAATTGTCACAGCTAGAGTTATGGATTAAGGGACCTAGTTGGCTATCGAATGAATCAATAAATTATGGTAAAGAGAAAATAATAGATAGTACTAATTTAGAAGAGCGAAAATCCACCTTAACCTTCAATTTAGTTACAAATGAGCATAAAGAAAATTAAATCATAACAAAATTTTCGACTTTGAGGAAACTAACTAGAATCATTGCATTTTGTAGAAAATTTCTAAAGATCAAAGAATTAAAACGTAAAAATTGTAATACTAACTTAACATATTTAGAAATTAATGAAGCCTTATTTACATGTATAAAAATTTGTCGAAAGGAACATTTTAATGAAGAAATAGAAATTATAAGAAAAACAGGAAAGGTAAATAAGAAAAGTAAACTAAATTCGCTGAATCCGTTTTTAGATTTGGATCAAACTTTAAAAGTTGGTGGTAGACTACATAACGCTAATATACATGAAAATGTCAAGCATCCAATAATAATTCCTCAGAAGTCTCACTTTACATCTCTTTTGATAGCCGACGCCCACCAGCGCACTTTACATGGTGGACCACAATTAGTTTTAAATTATCTATGATCCAAATTCTGGATTCTAAATGCAAAGACTGTCATAAGAAAACATATCCGCAAATGCTCTACTTGCATTCGTCATGCTCCTCGGATCACTCCTCCACTAATGGGCCAGTTGCCTGCAGTCAGGGTCAACGCTAGCCGACCTTTTCTGCGAAGTGGTGTGGACTATGCAGGTCCCATTAGTGTTAGACCTACAAAGGGCCGTGGTTATCACTCCACAAAGGGATACATTTGTTTATTTGTGTGTATGGCCACACGTGCCGTACATTTAGATGTCGTAAGCGACATGACATCTCAAGCATTTATATCCGCTTTCAAGCGATTTACGGCCAGGAGAGGTCATTGTCGTGAGTTGTGGAGTGATAACGGGACCACCTTTGTAGGGGCTAACAAGGAGTTAAAGGCATTGTTTACCCACGAAAGATCCGGCGTAGCGTCTGATAATGCTGACTGGTTGGCAACCAATGGAACTGACTGGCACTTCATTCCACCCCACTCTCCAAATTTTGGAGGGCTTTGGGAAGCTGGAGTGAAGTCAACCAAGCACCACCTTAGGAGAGTGATAGGCCCTAGCACTCTTACTTTTGAAGAGTTGTCTACTGTCCTGGCTCAAATTGAAGCTTGCCTCAATTCTAGGCCTATTTCTACCATCAGCAGTGACCCAGATGATCCGTGTCCACTAACGCCAGGTCACTTTTTGGTGGGTGAACCTTTGCTACTCGTACTCGAATGTAACTTCGAAGATTCGAATATCAGCACTTTAAAAAGGTGGCATTTAACTCAGCGGATGGTTCAGGACTTTTGGCGTAAATGGTCTCGTGAGTACTTAGTTCAATTTCATCACAGGTATAAATGGTCTCATAGCACACCTGAACCCAAGGTGGGTGATGTAGTGTTGGTGATGGAGGATGGCATGCCACCGGCAAGGTGGCTTTACGGCCTTATTGTAGACAAACACACTGGCTCAGACAACATCACTAGAGTCGTGTCTTTGCGATGCAAAGACTCTGTTATAAAAAGTTACAATGTAAAACTTAAAGATAAGTATGCCTAGTATTGTAAGATTTAGTTTATAATTGTATTTGGTATGGTTGAGAAACTATTGTTAGAATGTTTATTTTATATACAGTCCACTGGCTTGCCTAACCAACCACATTTTGTTACTGTTTCATGGTGGGCGGTAACGTACAATTATTTTGTAGTTATGGACATTCTGTCCATGGTGGGCGGAATGTTAAATGTTATAATAGTTCCATCATAATTCGATAGATGGCGCTGTTCGATCCTGAACCGCGCTATCAAAGTTTTCCGAGGCTAGTATATATAGCACCGGCGATTGAATGAATAAATGTCTCTTGCTTGGGAACGATTTCGTGTTTTATTTCGATCCCTTGGTCGGTCGTTGGATTCACTGTACAATTGCCATATGCATTAAATTGTGAAATCTTGTCCCTAAGCGAACATAAAGTCAAAGTCTCGCATATTCTAAAAGTCTATATTTTATTTAAAACTAACACGAAACCCAAATAAACACATATAACATATAAACATCAACAATATTGACCATTCCACCAACATTGGCGTAAACAACCACAATAAAATATCCCAAAAAACTGTATAATAGGTACAAACGTACGTCATCGGTGAGATTGGAATAAGAATTACATATTACATGGCGTACATTGAACGAATGAAGTTAGATGTTGTCTAGAATTACCGTAGCCAGGCAGGAAGGTGTATCAGAAGTGCGCAGTGGAAGGTGTAATACATCTACCTGTCCACGATAGACAATATATCCAGACACAATGCACTGCGTTGCACAGTGAGTAAAGTATTGAGTAGGTACATGCAAATTTTACCTTATATATCCTGGTGATGTTCTTGAAGTGGACCTATAGATTAACTTATAATTTTGGCCAAAATAACAAGAGAATCAATAGATACCAGTTTACAATTCGGCGAAGTCCTTCTCCAGACCACGATGCACTTTAGCGGTTCACAAAACTTTTCACAAAAGTTCACTATGTCATCAATTTACAACAAACAAGGCACGCGAACTTGCAAACGGCGTGTTAATTTTTCAAGCGGAAGGACGGAAGTGACAGTTCAGACCAGGTCTCGTATCAATGTAGGGGTACTCAGGCAAGGCGACAAGTGGGCGACCAATCAAAAAATGGCCCGGCGTAAGGGCCTCCAAATCATTCGGATCTGAGGAGATCGGGCACAATGGCCGAAAGTTCAAAACGGCCTCAATCTTACAAAACACAGTTGCGAGTTCCTCAAATGTAAGGACAGATTCACCGATTGTCCTGCGCAAGTGTGTTTTGGCCGATTTTACGGCGGCCTCAAATATACCACCCCAGTGTGGACAATTTGGTGGGGAAAACAACCAATTTATCCCACGTCGGGCAAGCCTATCACCTATATCAGCCTTGTTGGTTTCAAGAAAATTAACAACTTCATTCAAATAATTATACGTGCCCTTGAAGTTAGTGCCGCAGTCAGAACGGATCAAGGAAGGCATTCCTCTGCGGGATACAAATCTGTCAAATGTGGCTACAAACGCCTCGGTCGTAAGCGAGGAGACCAGTTCCAAATGTACGGCCTTTGTGGAGAGGCAAACAAAAACGCACAAGTAGGCCTTAACAGTCTTGCTGTTTCGAAGTGTCGACGTTTTCAGCAAACAGGGACCAGCGAAGTCCGTGCCAACACCGTCAAACGTCCTGCTTTCAGTTACGCGATCTGCCGGTAAGTCCCCCATCAAGGGCTGCATGGTAGAAGCCTTGAGCTTATAGCAAGGGATGCAGCGAAATACTACACTCCGAATTATTCTTCGTGCAGACAAAATCCAAAACTCGCGTTGCAAAATGGCCAAGAGCGCATTACAACCAGCATGCGAATTTTTAAGGTGACGGTCAGTTACCAACAAGCGTACCAAATGACCGTCCTTAGGTAACAAAAGGGGGTGACGTGCCCCGTAAGGGAGGTTGGCGTTCTTGAGACGCCCTCCAACGCGCAAGAGACCCGTATCGTCCAAAAAGGGGTTCAATTTAGAGACAGCTCCCGACAATTTCGATCTCCCTGATTTAAGGATAGCAATCTCCTTTTCAAAATGCGCCAATTGCACAGAACGAACCCAAAAGGTGAGGGACTCCTGTCGTTCCTGTGGTGAGAGAAACGGTGTCAGTCGTTTCTGTTGTGGGTGCCTAAAATTAAAAACAAAACGCTTTATCCAAGCAGTGACACCTAACAACTTGTCGAGGGAGCTGTAACGATTCAACAAAAAATCGGGGTCGAAGGCGCATTCTACCTTCTCAAGAGCGAGTGTTCGTAGACCCGGCAAATTAGAAGTATTCAAAACTGGCGTTCGAGGCCAATCAGTTTCTGGTCGACTCAACCATTCCGGACCCCACCACAGCGAATGACCTATCAAACTAGGCGTCAAGCATCCGCGCGAGGCACAGTCAGCGGGGTTGAGCTCACCTGGCACGTGTCTTCAAGCAAGTTTGACTTCGGATTTCTGAATTTGGGAAACGCAATTAGCGACAAATACCTCCAAGGTGTGGACAGAAGCCTTCAACCAACAAAGAACAATTTGGCTGTCTGTCCAGGCGTAGGTCCCATTAATGCAAATGCTTTTACCCAAGGTACTGGACACGTGATTCAACAAGCGTACAAGTAGGGCTGCTCCCGAGAGCTCCAATTTCGGAATGGTCAGAGATGTCCGAAGGGGTGCTACCTTGCTCTTCGCCATGATCAGGGAAACCCTCACCTGACCTGAGGCACTAACTGTGCGCAAGTACACCACGGCGGCGTGACCACGTTCCGAGGCGACACAAAACCCGTGAAGGGTGGCCTTGTACTTCCCGGGAGGAAGGATGGGACGAGGCAAGGAGATCTCGTTGACGGCAGGAAGTGAGGATACAAAAGAGGTCCATTCCTCAGCAAGAGTGCCGTGCAGAGGTTCGTCCCAGGTCAATCCTGCTGTCCAAAGCTTCTGCAAGAAGCATTTTGCCCAAAATATAATTGGACAGATCCAACCATTCGGATCAAAGGTTCTGGCGACAGTAGACAATACGAGACGTTTAGTCCAAGAACACGGCAATTTCAAGTCTACGTTATATGTAAAGATGTCTTGGACTGGTCTGTACTGAACGCCGAGAACAGCCATCATGGCGGGGTTGTCAACAATCTCAAACAAATGTGGATCTTGCTGATGATCCTCTGGCAAGCCTTCCAAAAGCGCTGGTGAGTTGGAAATCCATTTACGCAACTCATAACCAGCGGAGGCCAAAATACCTATCAATTCGTCCCGCAGGAGGATCGCCTCGTCCGCTGTGGAGGCGCCCGAGCAAATGTCATCGACGTAAATATCGTCCTTCAAGATGGCGGAGGCTCGTGGGAAACGTAAGCCTTCGCGGTCTGCGAGCTCCCAAAGAGAACGTATTGCCAAGTATGGGCTTGACCTTAACCCGTACGTATTAGTATTGAGCTCGTAGACGACCATGGGATCGCGAGGAGACTCTCTCCAAAGGATCAGCTGGAAACGACGGTCATCAGGGTGGATAATCGTCTGCCTGAACATCATTTTTATGTCGGCCACAAAGACAACCTGATGTCGTCGGAAGCTGGTGATGACGACACAAAGGTCCTTGACCAACTTGGGACCAGAATGCAAGCACTGGTTCAAGGATACGCCTGTTGAAGTCTGCGCAGAACCATCAAACACTGTGCGCAGCTTGCCAGTCAATGGCTTCAATACCGCATGATGCGGGAGAAAGTAGTGCTCCACCGAACGCCAATCCAAATTTGACACAGACATGTGTCCCAATTGTTCATATTCTCGCATGAACTCAATGTACTTCTGTCTGAGCTCCGGATCACGACCCATGCGACGCTCCATAGCCAACAATCTCTTTTCGGCTAAAGGTCGTGACTCACCAAGCGGAGGCCGAACAGACAGAAATGGTAGCCTCGTAATGATCCGACCAGAACGGAGTCGACCAGTGTTGTTCTGGAAGAACAGCTCGCATTCCTCATGTTCTGGATTCAAACGGGCAGCTTGAGGGGGCTCCTCTATCTCCCAAAACCTCTGAACCGCATCAGAGAGAGCGGAGCCTACAGCCAACAAATTATCAAGTTCAGGTGGAGGGTGGTCCCTAGGTACAGGTCCCATCAAAGCAAATCCAAATATGGTCGGGATGGCAGTCAAACCATTTGGCACCAAGACCCGTTTCCCACCAATCAAAATTCCACCGAGGACATCAGAGCCAATCAACAAGTCGATTTGTCCCGGTGTGTCAAATTTGGGGTCTGCCAGTTCCAATCCCGATGTCAAATTCACCACAGCAGCGGGTAGCTGTTTCTGTGGGTGCATACCCAAAATATTCTTCAACACAATAGCCGAGGTTTTAATCCTCGGGTGTGAAGATTCAACAGGGCCAAACAAAACCTTAACTTGCCCTTCAACATTAGAGGCTACGTCCCCTATGCCCCGTATACAATCTGGAAAAGAGCCCATATTTAATTTAACCTGCTCTACCAAATAAGTGGAAACAATGCAACCTTGTGAACCTGTGTCCAATATAGCACGGACAACAACAGAGGTCCCCGTGGGTCCCCAGACCCTAACAGCAACCGTTGGTAGGATAACGGTGTCAATGGGGGAGGTTGGCGTTATAGGGCAGGAGTTAATTACCTATTGTTGCCTGGGCGGCGACCGTTGGCCAGGACCAGGCAAATCAAAATGGGGGTGCGGCTTGAAGTCCTCAAAGGCGCGATGACTCGATCCGCGCGCCATCTGTGGGGGGTCATAATGACGCACCCGCCCAAAACGAGGTGGGCGCGAGTCAAGGCGGGGACGCTCCGCCAAAGGAGGGGAATACCTGGGGCAGCAGTCATGGTGCTGGTGACGCTGAATAGCACATTCAGGTGCGCGTGAGAGAGGAGGCGTGCGCACGCTACGGTTCTCTAAGCGGGGCGAGTGGCGATCAATTGAGCGAGGCGACTCTCGGCTACGCGCCGGTGAGCCTCGGCTGCCACCTTCAAAACAACCGCCCGTGCGTGGCGTCTGCTGGTTGGACAAGCGGCCAACCTCTCTGGCATTCATACAGAGAATGTCCAAATGCTGTCCTCCACAGTGAGGACAGGGGCGAGAATTTGGGCAGTCTCGCTGGTAGTGGGACCCCAAACAAGAGAAGCAAAGGCGGCGGGCATTCGCGATGCGCCTACGAGAGGCGACATGTAGGTCCACGAATGCCCTACAACTGGCCGTTCTGTGCCCCGTGACCTTGCAGTAGGAGCACTCCGCTGGGCTCTGCGTGACCGCAAAGCGAGGAGGGCGCCGGTCAACATTGGCTCGGGTGTGACCGCGAGCCTGCTCCTTGACCTTGGGCGGCTGCGACTTAGCCGGCGTGTCACCACCGGAGTTGTCCAAGACCCGGCACTCATCCTCCAGGAACTTCTCCAGGTCAGCAAAGGGGGCCAGATGGGTCGCACTATCCCCACCAAAGCGCTGTTCAAAACGCGACCTCAGGTCGGCAGGCAGCTTTTTCAGCACAATGTGCACCAATAGATAGGACCATTGGTCCACGGGCAGGTCAAGGCAGTTAAGTGCGTTGATGGCCACCAAAAGCGGGTTCAAAAGTTGGGTGCGCAACCCAGAGACCCGGGTGAGCGTCGGCAAACCCAAAATCTGCTCGATGTGCGTGTCGGCGAGGCCACGCTTACTATGGTACCTACGGGTGATTAGGTCCCGAGCCGTCTGGTACGCCTCGTCAGACACGGGCAGATGCTGGATGAGGCCCTTAGCCTCCCCATCCAGAACCGACATTAGATAGGCCAACTTTTGTGCCGGCCGAAGGTCAGCCCTATCATTGACTAGGCTGTCGAACAAATTAACGAAGCCCAGGTAGCTTCCTAGGCAGCCATCAAAATGGGGGAGGTCCAAAGTAGGGAGCCTACTCACCAGCCCTGGTGCTGACCCAGGAAGCTCCTGCTTCAGGCCGGGTTGCCCTTCCCTATCGGCAACTAGTTGTCTCGCACTATTGGAGACAGCATCATACAGGTCTAAGACCTGGGCATAGTCTTCGCTGACCTTATTTCGCTGGTCAGCGGTCAAATCATTGATTGACACTTCAAGATAGCAAGTGCTGAAAGTGCGGAATTGCTGTTCCACACTTGCCAGGCGATCGTCAATCCGCTCGTACCTCTGAAGTAAGGCCTGCTGGCGATCAGGCCCGTTCACTAAAGCATTGGCCGAGGCAAACCAGCGCAAATCTAATGCAATAGCACCAGCAGCCGCACGCAAGTCCTTGATAGCTGACATAATCAAAATTCAAAAGAGCCCGGACAAGCGCTAAATAAAATTAACAATCAAAACTTAATTTTTCTTTATTCTTTGAAACCAACAAAGTATTAGCCTGTTTACTGCAAGTGCAGGCAAGTGACAGGTATCTACTGTCCAACAAAATTAATAGTTTCAATATATATTGACACAAAACAAAGTCAAAGTTATCAAAGTTGAACCTTCGAATAAGTTAATTAAAGTTAAATATTCAAATAAATTAACTAATTACTTGCAACAGATAGACTGGCTGTATTATTTGAGATATTTAATAGTAAGTAAGCACAGAATATGTGTTACCTAGCAATATTATCTATATTATAACAAAACAAAGTTTATTAATGTGACCCGCCCAAGTGGCAAGGTCAAGTTGGTTGTTATGTTTATGAATATATGCAATAAACTAAATTTACTAAATTTATTGATACATACAGCTGTTATGTATCCAAACAAACTGACTTATTAATGCAACAACAAATTTAAGTTAGATTTTTCAACAATACAAATCAACAATTACTGATTGAGGTTATGTGACAATGTGTTTCAAATTATCTAGGTCAACTTATACAATTAAATTTTATGTATTTTAGACAATAACTGACCTGACAAACACTACAATACTGTCTACAAGGTGATAAGATACAAGCTCATACCAATCTGAGTTTATACTCAGTAATGCAACAGCGGCTAAATTTCAACTACGCTCTGCTACCAAAAATATGTCTAGAATTACCGTAGCCAGGCAGGAAGGTGTATCAGAAGTGCGCAGTGGAAGGTGTAATACATCTACCTGACCACAATAGACAATATATCCAGACACAATGCACTGCGTTGCACAGTGAGTAAAGTATTGAGTAGGTACATGAAAATTTTACCTTATATATCCTGGTGATGTTCTTGAAGTGGACCTATAGATTAACTTATAATTTTGGCCAAAATAACAAGAGAATCAATAGATACCAGTTTACAATTCGGCGAAGTCCTTCTCCAGACCACGATGCACGTTAGCGGTTCACAAAACTTTTCACAAAAGTTCACTATGTCATCAATTTACAACAAACAAGGCACGCGAGCTTGCAAACGGCGTGTTAATTTTTCAAGCGGAAGGACGGAAGTGACAGTTCAGTGTGACCATTGTCAGAAATTTTCAATAGACTAAACAAAATGTTACTCAATCGATCTAATCGATTTGACTTATAATAAAAACTAATTCTATTTCAAACAGATGTACTTATGTTAATATGTCGATTTATGGAAGAGCTGCCGCGGATTTTATTACACAAAGTTTCCCCGTAACCGCTTTAAATTGTAAACCTACAAGACGAGTTTGGATTTCAAGTCTTTTTGATTTTAACTCAAGGAAGGCAGCAGTTTGCAACGTATTGTAGGGGTTTTTGAACTGAAAAATTGTAGTAGTTTGTTCATGTAGATTTATCAAGCCTGAAACTAGTGTGCGTGGATAGAAAATTCTTCTGCAGTGCTGCAACGACGAATAAGTGAATTTCTCAAATACAAGAATACAAACACCTAAGGCAACGCATATACATAATATATACATAGGCATATACATTGTATACAGGGTGTAAAAAGACCCTTAACGAAAACTGAAAGCCCATATTGTACCAATCAGTACGAACATTTTTTTACTTCGGCACCATACCAGGGAAATTACTGGTTCAGGAGATATTGAGGCTCAAAGTTAGTATGGAATTTTTCTAATTAGTTACAAAATCGATGCATTTAACGCGCCAATAGGTTCTTTAGATGCCCTATAATTCCATGGATAAGTAGGTATTTCGAGCATTGCACACGCGCGCTTTTAATTGCGGTTTAAAATATGTGAAAACTCATAAAAAAATTCGTTTCCCAGGTATTATTTTTGGTAAGAATGACCTGGCATGATGTCCACAACGAGTAGACTTCGGCTTGGTGATGGGTCTTGTGACACCCTGTATATGTAGGCAGTAATAAGTATTGGTATATTATACATTTTAATTAGTAGTATACATAATAAACATATGATCGTGCTCTTACCGCCTGTGGCATAGGTCCAACCTAGTACAGGCACCCATTATAATCTAGTACTTACTTACCTTAGAATGATATAGGTATACTATTATTGTAGTAGATAAATAAATAAATAATAATTATTATTATTGAAGAGCTTTTGGTGCATTGAAAAGATACCATAACAGTGCCTATATGTAAACCATGTAGAGCATCATAGTTTGATAGTAGAACCTTTCAGCATACGATCATATTATCAAGTGAAACATACCGGCATTAAACAGTTTTCCCATTAGCTTATTGCTGCATCTTAACATTACAGACAAATTAATAATTCAAATACAAATTTAGTGGAGAAAATGTTGAAATGCGCCAGGCTAAAAATGACTTTCAGGTTCGGGACGTACATCTCTGATTTTACTAAATGATGAAACTGGAGAAAGTACTTTAATACTTTATAGTTTTTCCATAATGTGGTTACAGATGGTACATATATTCTTAATCTAGGCACAATTATGGACCTCGTTGGGCACAGCATAGTTTATAATAACATTATTTGTACATAAATAACATTCAATAGATCATATGTCCAAATTTTAAAGAATGTTGTGCAAGTCTGTAATTGGCATTGCGATGTGGGAACTTTGTAATATAGTAACACTCGATAGTACTGTTGAATATTCACTCATTTATTTGGGATAAAATATAGGTTTTTATACAATTAGAGGTTACATGGTGGGGGATACAAATGTTTACAATATGGTTAAATTACATGGTTTCATATTCCAATAACATGTAATAGGAGAAGGATCCAATTTGATACCTTCTCCTTATATGGAATATACGTGCCATACTTAGGCTGCTTAAATATTATGGCTATATAAGGTTACTTACACACTACATCTCCTTTCTTTCTTTTTTTTACGTACTAAAGTTACATGTTATAATTGTATTTTTATGAATTAACATATTCTGTTTCTTTATTATTATTATTTTTACACATATTTATACTTGTACCGTTCATTACTTGGGAGCTATTGTTGCGAGTCAAGAAGATAAAACTATGAGAAAACTGACTTAATATTATAAATGAGTTTTATTTTAGAACTTGGCATATTAATCGGATGAAAGTCACATTTAGCTTTATCTATTTGATGATGATGGAAACATAACAGCACAGGAGGTCCTCGGTCAAGCATGCAAAGTTAAGTATGGAACCTACTTTTTACATTGTATCGCGATCCGACAGCTACAATCGGATATTTTTAAAAGAAAGTTGCTGTATCTGGCTGAAGGAATAACGTAAGTACCCAGTATCTTCACAGTACTGTCAAAATGTTTGATAATTATGATAAATTTCTTGGAGGCAGCCATAGCCCACTGAAGTCACCAACGGACTACTATTCAGAGGGTATCGGGTTCTAGCTTTTTAAGTTAAGTGCGTATTGAATTGTTATTTATTGCTTGCTCCGTGCCTCCTCGTTAAACCGATGGTCCCGGCTGTCATAAAGATCTTTGACAGACATTACGGGGAGTCTTCATCAGGCTATATCAGTCCACTGCACGCCAATGAGCTCGGTCTTCAGCTTTCCTCTTCCAATCCCTGCCTGCTGCCCTTCGAATATCATCGCCCCACCTAGCTACAGGACGCCCTACACTACGTTTGCCGAAACGCAGTCGCCACTCAAGAACCTGACGGCTCCAGCGATCATCGGTTCTGCGGCATATATGACCTGCCCACTGCCACTTCAGCTTACTTATTCGCTGAGCTATGTCGGTTACTTTAGTTCTCTGCCGAATGATTTCGTTTCGGATTCAATCCCTAAGAAAAACTCCGAGCATAGCTCTTTCCATAGCTTGCTGAGCAACCTTGAATTGGTGGACAAGGTCATCCACATCCATCACATAGGTCATCATTGGTAGAACGCACTGATTAAAGACTTTTGTCTTCAAACTTTGTGGTATGGGCGACGAGAAGACCCGATGAAGTTTCCCAAACGCTGCCCAGCCCAGCTGTATCCGCCTCTTGACTTCCTTATCGAAGTTGTTTCTACCTAATTGTATGATCTGTCCTAGGTATGTGTATTCGGAAACAACCTCGATGGAGACTCCATTTACGTTGACTGGTTCCGGATCGACATGCTTGTTGATCATAATTTTTGTCTTGTCAGAGTTCATCCGGAGACCTATCCGCTGATACGAGGCAGCCAGACTGTTCAGCATTTGTTTTAATTCTTGCAACGTTTCAGCCATGATAACAATGTCGTCTGCGAATCGTAGGTGAGAGATGCGTTTGCCGTTTATATTGATGCCGTGATCTTTCCAGTCCAGCACCCTGAACATATCCTCCAGTGCGTTTGTAAACAGTTTTGGTGATATAACATCGCCCTGTCTCACCCCGCGACGCAGGTGGACATGTTCAGTATGCTGATTCTGTACTACGACGGTCATTGTTGCTGATTCATAAAGGCATCTCATCACTTCGATGTATCGCCAGTCGACTTGGCATCGCTGCAAAGAATCCAGAACAGACCAGGTTTCAATAGTATCAAAGGCCTTCTCATAATCCACAAATGCTAGACACAGGGGCCTATTGTACTCCTCCGTCTTTTCAATTATCTGCCGCACTGTGTACAAGTGGTCTATGGTCCCGTATCCACTTCGAAACCCGGTCTGCTCGGGTGGTTGGAAATCGTCGAGTCTTCGCGCAAGACGGTTCGTGATGACCCTTGAAAAAAGCTTATATACATGACTCAGAAGCGATATGGGCCGGTAGTTTTTCAACAAGGTTTTGTCGCCTTTTTTGAAAAACAAAACGACCACGCTTCTGTGCCATGCATTTGGAGTTCTCCCAGTGAAGAGGACGATATTAAACAGTTCCTGAAGCTTTTTTAATACAGAGGTTCCTCCAGCCTTCAGGAGTTCAGTGGTGATTCCGTCCTCACCCGGGGCTTGAAATGAAAAGTATTACTGAGTTTTTTCCAATTCTCAGAAGCAGAACGGAGTCTGCCAATGTGCCCGGTAACGGCAATAGGCTCGCCCCCTATTACGTGGGAACTTATATGCAACATGGCGAAATGTGGATGTAATAAAACACCTCTGCCTACCCCTTCGGGGATACAGGAGACTGTAAAATAAATAAACAAACTGTCTGTAATCTCAAAATAACTGAAATGCATATTGTTGCTAACCCGTTTCCAGTATCCCAATAATTTATTTAGATAGTTTTCCTGTCTGTATATTTATTCAGGGTAATCTTAAAAATGTCTGAATCGATGGTTCATGAGAACTCTTGAACAAACAATGAAAATTTCATTTAGGCGTAGCTGCTGGCAAAAGCTAGTTAAAATGAAATGAGTCAAGGATTCCGTCGCAGTATACATTTGTATATCTCAGAGTCATTGTAAAAAAACATTAAAATAAATTATCCAAGTTCAAAAAACCTTTCATAGTATTTTAGGTAAAAGAAATGACACAAGCCTTGGTCAGCAGTTGGACAAAGCAGATAACTGATAAAAAGTGCTTACCTGCTTAAAAATAAATGAAAATAGCAATATAACGGTTCTAAGTATTTTGGCTTATATTGGTCATATAAAGAACCATCCCACATTTTAGTTAGTGAGTATTATGTAGAGCGCTTAGACTCATCTAAGCGCTCTTCATCTTCACTAACTAAAACTAAAATTAATTTAAATGCACATCAGGGACGATGAAAAAAATCAAGTGAAGGAATTAAAAGTCTCATACAAACTGGGAACCCTTTTTGAACTCCCCATTTTAGTGGTGAATTCACTAATGTCACTTGAGGAACCGATATACAAAGTTTCAAGTGAATCCATTGAACTTTTCCTTATATTAGAAAATGGGAATGCCCTTTCTTAATGGGTCATAGGGGAGTGACTTCAAAAACTGCTTACTTGGTGTTCACTAACGTCATTTGAGGAACCTATGTACAATGTTTGAAGTTAATCCAATGAAGGAATAAAAAGGTTTCATAGAAAGTCCAACGCCCTTTTTGAAATCTTTATGGTAAGAAATTCCAAAAAGATTTTCTTAATGTTTACTAAGGTCATTAGAGAAACCAATATAGAAAGTTTGAAGTCAATCCACTGAAGGAAAAGTTTTTTAATACACACTTTGAACCCCTATCTTACCCCCTGAGAGTAGAAATTTTCAAAAAACAAATTCTTAGTGTTCACTATCGTCATTTGAGGAACCAATATACAAAGTTTGAAGTCAATCCACTGAAGGAATAATAAGTTTCGTTTCATACACACTTTGAACCCCTATACCCCCTGAGGGTAGGCATTTTTGAAAAACAAATTCTTAGTGTTCTCTTTTGTGGTTTAAGGAACCAATATACAAAGTTTCAAGTGATCCATTGAAGTTTTTTTTTATATTACAAAATGGGACACCCTTTCTTAACCCCCATAGGCGAGTGACTTCGAAAACTCGTTTCTTGGTGTTCACTACCGTCATTTGAGGAACCTATATACGAAGTTTGAAGTCAATCCACTCAAGGAATAATAAGTTTCGTTTAATACAAACTTTGAACCCCTGTCTAACCCCCTGAGGGTGGAAATTTTCAAGTAACAAATTCTTATTGTTCACTTTCGTCGTTTGAGTAACCAATACACAAAGTTTGACTACAATCCATTAAAGGTAAAAGGTGAAAGGGGTCGAATTCCCAAAAAATATTCTTAGTGTTCACTATAATCATTTTGAGGAACGAATATACAAAGTTTGAAGTCAACCCACTGAAAGAATAATTAGTTTCGTTTTATACACACTTTGAACCTCTATCTTATCCCCTGAGGGTAGGAATTTTCGAATAACAAATGTTTAGTGTTCACTATCATCATTTGAGGAACCAATATATAAAGTTTGAAGTCAATCCACTGAAGGAATCATAAGTAACACACTGTGACCCCTATCTTAGCCCCTGAGGGTCAGAATTTTTTAAAAACGAATTCTTAGTGTTCACTATCGTCGTTTAAGGAACCAATATACAAAGTTTGTAGTCAATCCATTAGAGAGATAAAAAGATACATACAAACTTTGACCCAGAATTTCCAGAAAAATAATTTTTATTGTTCACTATCGTCGTTTGAGGAACTAATATACAAAGTTTAGAGTCAACCCATTGAAGGAATAAAAAGTTTCATACAAATTTTGACCCCCAGTTTTACCCCCTTAGGGGTGGAATTTTCAAAAATCCTTTCTTAGTGCTACCCTACACTCCTCAAGGAATATACATGCAAAATTTCATCGTCTTGTAACTTGTAGTTTCGGCTGTAGCGTGACTGTCAGTAACGCAAGGATTTTATATATTAAGATTAAGATTATTAGTCTCGTATGTAAATTGTCCCACTGATGGACACTGGCTTCTTCTCTCTAGGACTTTACTTTGTTTAGTGTAAGTGCATTATGGAGAACTCTCAGTTGAGTATGATTCCTCACGATGTTTTCCGTTACCTTTTTGCAAGTGATAGTAGGCAATTTAATTTACCTGATCATGTTAGTCACTTTCATCTGTGAATGAATTATTGTAATTTGCCATGGGAATACTTCATCTCTATAGGGAGTTGTTGCTAACATATTAATTTGGTTTCCAGAACATGGGACACCTAGACAGCCTCATTTTGTCAGTTCATTGCTCGACCTATGTATTGGTCTTGTCAGAATGCATTTACATAGAATATTATGCTACATTGTATATAATTTCCCCATGATCTTTTGTATCCAAAAAATTCGTCCATAACTGACTGAATGACGAACAAAACTATTAGGTGCAAGAGGCCAAAATTATGCATGGGGAAAGTATCAGGGCTGCACTAAGGGATTTGTCGAAATTCGGTTATCTTAACTATCAGCACCCATGATCACGAACATTCGGCCGTTATAATTTTAACATTGTCAAAGCAAATTTTAAAATGAGTTTATTCAAAGTTTAGGATGCCTTTTGGAGCAGTGTATGTTAATTTACTTTACTTTACTTTTTGGTTTCTCTCCGCCCTGGGGGAAGGGCGAAGGGGACTTTCAGACTGTTACTGACTAAAAACCAACCCGTATTCCTCATGTTCCCGTGTGTCGGAGGGTCGGGTATCGCCGAAGCATTAACCCTCCGACGGGTATTGGCCCGCCAGATGGTCAGGCGGGATCCGAACAAAACCCCCTTGGCGGCGGATGAAGGTGTCGGGCTTCGCCGCCAAAACACCCAGCGGCCGCAGAGGATAGGGAGGACGGCAACGCAACACCGTATATCCTGTTCCTCTGCGGCCTCACCGCGACTCAACGATGGTGCGCCCCCATATGATCGCGGGAGATAGGGCGCGCGGCAATGCAACACCGACACGTCTCTCCTCCCACGATCATGCCCGACTGCGAGGGACAGAACAACTATCCCTTGGACCCGCGCCTTTGGACGCATCCTGCGCAGGCCTCCGTCAAGCCCACGCGGAGCGTCCACTCCCGGGATCTCGCTTAGCTTAACCGTGGGTGACCTAACCACGGTTAATGAGCCCTCCACCACGACAAGGTGGAGATCCCACGGGGGGGCTTTATAGTCAACCTGAATACAAATCAATCATGACGGAAATCGTTCAGCCGCTCGCGCGTCATGTAGTAACTACTTCAAAACAAACAATTAAACATTTTTTAAAGATTAAATCACTTCCTTTAAAAAAAATTCGCTTTAACCATGGTTTTTAGATATATACCTATTATTGGCAGGATCTATCACTCATAACTTAAATCTGTGATTATCATGAGACATAATTATAACAACAGGCCATTAGTCGTGCAAATAAAAAAATATATTTAAACTTATGTAAGTCACTGTATATTATTTTAATTAGAGAATTCTGTTTAAACTTGTCTCACAATCATACCGTCTTTTGCAGACCACTAAATTAAGTTGTGTATTAAGTATATAATATAATGTTTCGTATTTCAAACAAATCTGTTATGTACTGAAAGAGCAAGATATTCATACGTAAAATTTGAGGTCACTTTTTTGTTTTTATCGAGCAAAACGAATAAATGACTAAAAATCTCTTTTGAAAGTAACGGGAATCTTTAATACATGTTAAAGTTTACCATTTGTGAATTTAGTTTAACTACGATGATACCATTTATTACAAGTCAAAGATATGTATTTATTGATATTATTTAGCTTCTTAATATTTAAGTTTTTGCATTTTATTATATTTTGTAGACTAACTACTAATAAACCTCATTAAGTTATTATTTCATCACGAAGAACTTTAATAAAAAATTAACGAAATATCACATTGTAATAGTAATTTGTGTATTTGAGGTAAATTTCAATCCAGTTCATTTACTAATGTAATACCCACCAGGTTACCTGGACTCTTAAAGACGATTGATACGATTATTCACAAGAGATCAGTGTTCAATAATCTTAAACACGATCAACTGCAAATAAAACTAAAAGCACAGCATTACAAATAGTGAATCCGCATCGACCAAAAATCATAGGCACTCGCTGGGATTTCAGCATTAGACCGTACGTAGATTGGATTAGTGGTAGAATAATTTAATAATGAAACTAAGCCTGGGGTAAACAACCTCGTTTCGTTGCGTATTTCTCTCTCTTTAACCCGCTTTATTACAGTTGATATGTATATAAATACATATGTTCTACCGATAGTTTGCCTATGACTGGTAGTATTTTCGCTTTGGGCTATATGGACTGTATATGATCGAACCGTGAACTTTCGGTCAAATAAATCGCCTGTTAAATTGCTTCGGGATACAGTCAGCTGTATACAGAAATATCGATATACCTCTTACTTACCTACATCTCTTTGTTTAGGTATAATACCTATTTAGAATGTCAAATAATACACCTACGCTTGAGGATATTTTCAAATCGTTGCGATTTGTGTCCGGAAGTTAGGCACCAATCACGAGCAAGATTTTAAGTGATTGTAATAGTATTATACATTATATTTCAGTCAGCGTTAGCCAAGTGGAGATACCGACAGACTGCCAAGCAGAGGGTATCGGGATTTCTACTGCGCGCACCACTTACTTTTCGAAGTTATGTGCGTATTAAGTGCGTCCCGTAGATTCAAACCCGATACCCTCTGCATGGCAGTCTTTTGGTATCTCCACTAGTCTATCGCCGCCTGAATAAATCTCAACCATCTAGGACCCATGACGTATCGTCATAGGTTACACCAGCTGGTGCACGGGACGCCTTATAATAATAGGAGTTATAGTTGATACCTGTTAAAAAGTGAGGTGTATTTTGAGGAGGATTATGACAAGTTTTCTCTAGCCACCATCATTCGCCTACATTATAGAAGCATCTTTAGTCTTTGTTCTGATTTTATCAAAAACTAGATAAGCCCGCGGTTACACCCGCAATATTTAAGGCTACTGCTCCGCTCCCGTGACTCATAGCGTGATGTTATATAACCTATAGACTTTCTCGATAAATGGGCTATCTAATACTGAAATAATTTTTGAAATCGGTCCTGTCGTTCCTGAGAATTGCGCGTTCAACCAAACAAACAAACAAACTCTTCAGCTTTATATATTAGTACTAGCTTTTGCCCGCTGCTTCGCACGCGTAAATTACGATTAGATAAAATATTTTGTACAAGCACCCTCCTCAAGAAACATATATGCTAAATTTAACCTTCTTGCGCCCAGTAATTTCCGCTGTGTCAGACAGTCAGTCAGTAACGAAAAGATTTTATATGCACAGATTGAAGTGATTCCATTGAAAAATAAAAGTTTTTACACAAACTCTGAATCCCTTTTCCACCCTCTTAGGGGAAAATTTTCAAAATAAATGTCTTTGTGTTCGCTAACATCATTAGCGGATCCAATAAACAAAGTATGAAGTTAATCCCTTGAAGGCAGAAAAGGTTCTATGCACTTAGGTAAGAATTTCCAAAAATACTTTCTAAGTGTTCACTAACTGTATTTGAGGAACCAATAGGTATACAAAGTTTAAAGTTAATCCTTTGAGGAAATGAACGGTTTCATACAAATTCTGACTGCCAGTTTAACCCATTTAGGGGCGGAATTTCCAAAAAACCTCTCTTAGTGTGCCCCCATACACCTCAAGGCAAATACATGCTAAATTTCTTCTACTTGCGATCAGTTGTTTCGGCTGTAGCATGTCTGTCAGTCAATCTGTAACGCAAGGTTTTTATATATAGACAGATTATACAAATAATTAATATTTGACTGCCTCCATGGAAAAATGGATAGCGTATGCGTCTGCTAAACGGGAGGTCTCGAGTTTGATTCCCGGGTCGGGCAAAGTATTACTGAGTGTTTCCCAATTCTCAAAAGCAGCACGGAGTCCACCAATGTGCCCGGTAACGGCAAAAGGCTCGCTCCCTATGACGTGGGACCTAATATGCAACATGGCAAACTGTGGGTGTAATATAACACCTCTGCCTACCCCTTCGGGGATACAGGAGACTATAAAAAATAAAAAAAAACTGTCTGTAATCTCAAAACTGAATTGCATATTGTTGCTAACTCCGTTTCCAGTACCCCAATGATTTATTTAGATAGTTTTTCTGTCTGTATATTTATTCAGGGTAATCTTAAAATGGCTGAATCGATTTAGATGTGTATTTTACTAATGGTTCATGAAAACTCTCGAACAGCGACATTGTAAAAAAAAAATTTGTGAATATGAAGAGCGCTTAGACTCTCGCTCTTCATCTTCACTAACTAAAACTACAATGAATTTAAATGCACATCAGCGACGATGAAAAAAAAACACACAAACAAACTGGGACCTCTTTTTGAACTTCCTGTTTTAGTGGTGAATTCACTAACGTCACTTAAGGAACCGATATACAAAGATTCAAATGAATCCATTGAAGTTTTTTTATATTAGAAAATGGTACACCCTTTCTTAAGCCCCATAGGGTAGTGACTTCGAAAACTGCTTTCTTGCTGTTCACTAACGTCATTTGAGGAACCTATGTACAAAGTTTGAAGTTAATCCAATGAAGGAATAAAAAGGTTTCATAGAAATTCCGACGCCCCTTTTTAACCCTTTATGGTAAGAAATTCCAAAAAGATTTTCTTATTGTTTACTAAGGTAATTAGAGAAACCAATAAAGAAAGTTTGAAGTCCACTGAAGGAATAATAGGTTTCATACACACGTTGACCCCCTATCTTACCCCCCGAGGGTAGGAATTTAAAAAAACTAATTCTTAATGTTCACTATCGTCATTTAAGGAACCAATATACAAAGTTTGAAGTCAATCCACTGAAGGAATAATAAGTTTCGTTTCATATACACTTTGAACCCCTATCTTACCCTATGAGGGTAGGAATTTACGAAAAACAAATTCTTAATGTTCACTTTTGTCGTTTGAGTAACCAATATACAAAGGTTTGAAGTCAATCCATTAAAGGAATAAAAAGTTACATAGGTACAAACTTTGATACTCAATCTTACCCTTTTTGGGGGTGGAGTTCCCGAAAAAGTAATTCTTAGTGTTCACTATTATCATTTGAGGATCCAATACACAAAGTTTGAAGTCAATCCACTGAAGGAATAATAAGTGTCATACACACTTTAACTCTAATCTTACCCCCTGAGGGTCGGAGTTTTAAAAAAACAAATTCTTAGTGTTCACTATCGTCGTTTAAGGAACCAAGATACCAACAAAGTTTGTAGTCAATCCATTACAGATTTAAAAAGATACATACAAACTTTGACCCCCTATTTTACCCCCTCAGGGGAGGAATTTCCAGAAAAATATTTTTTTGTGTTCACTATGGTCGTTTGAGGAACTATTATACAATGTTTACAGTCAATTCATTAAAGGAATAAAAAGTTTCATACAAACTTTGAACCCCAGTTTGACCTCCTTAGGGGTGGAATTTTCAAAAACCCTTTCTTAGTGCTACCCTACATACCTCAAGGAACATACACGCTAAATTTGATCTTCTTGTGACCTGTAGTTTCAGCTGTAGCGTGTCTGTCAGTCAGTCAGTAACGCAAGGATTTTATACATTAAGATTAGATAAGATTAAAACCAAATTCACTTGTACATAAATAATTATATGGTCGTCGAGAGGCATATTTAATTTATTCATCAAGAATATATCATATTTTTGGTATTACACATCTCGATGTAAGGCATCATTTTACTGACTGCTTTCGTTACGGATACAGTTTGATGGGGAGTCGTAATTACACATAGTAAGGTATCAGTGTCGATTTCCCATCCGATCAGTACAACCTTATTACAAAGCAGGCAATAATACAATTACTAACTAGCTATGTATACTTTTGAACATAGTTAATATCAGAAAAACCATTCTATAAGACTATAAGAAAGGTACAATAACAAGGATAAATTATCAAGGCATTTTATAAGAAAATTATTTTTATTTAGGTATGTTCCTTGATTTAGAAACAAAATCATTTAAAAATATCATTACAATAACACAACTTTACAACATTTAAGCTGTAGGTGTATAAATGTTTGTACAACACACTGCAAGATTATAACAAAATGGTATAAAATGTTAATATATCACTTATTAATTTGTCAAATTTCCCTTTATCACCCTTTTAGGCGGGCGCAGCTTCGATATTCTCCGTATACCACTGAAATTTACTAATAACCATCAAACAATTTACGCTGCTACTTTCAAACATATTTTTTTTATATTAAAGTCTGTATCCCGAAAGGGCTGGCAGAGGTGTAAATATTACACCCACATTTCGCTATGAATTTTTAGGTCCCACGTAATAGGGGGCGAGCCACGTAATAGGCACGTCACCAGACTCCGGGTTGCTACTGAGTATTCGGAAAAACAGTACCACTTTTGCCCGACCCGGGACCTCCAATCAACAGTCGCATACGCTATCCCCTGGAGCACGGAGGCAGTTCAAACATAAAATTGCAAATAAAATGTATTCCACATTTATTTAATCAGTAGTACCTATTTCCAAATACCAAAGTAATCCAAAAACCCGATTGACCTAAAGTTAATCACAGTTAATCACTTTTCACGCGTCACACCATTTTCAAGCAGAAGTCAGCCACTATCGTAAGCATCCCTATAAAAACAAGGGATGGTCAGATTTAATAGGGTGCGCAGGGTAGGGGCAAATAAAAAAAAAATTATGTCAGTGATTCCCCATTCATCTCAGTAAGACAGGTAGCGTAATTAATATTGCCCACACCTTGCGACAGAATAATGGGAAATTCGATCATGTGCAAATTTTAGTATGCATATTTTATGTTGTGCGTGAAAATGAAATTTCATAAGGTTGGGAGGTGGAATGAAAAGACACTTCAGGTGACAACTTCCGGATTGCACCCAATAGAAACATAATACACAAAGAAATTTGGATACAAAACAGCAATTTTTATGTCACGCTAAGTTGTATCATGTAGGGATCGATTTTACAAGACTCAGCGCTTAAATATCTGCGCGTTTAATAGCATGCAATGAGCTTTTTATTACTTCGGTATGTAACTATACAAATATTTCATCTTTCGACATTATCATCACTATCATCAGCCACGTCGTATATACAATACATATACTGTCCCACTATGAGAAGGGTAAAACCAAAGTCCACCAGGCCAAGTGCGGGTTGGCAGACTTCACGTCTTGCGAGAACACTATTAAGAGCCTTTAGACATACAGGTTTCCTCATTATGCTTTCTTTTAAAAGTTAAATCAGCGATAATTAACAATTTAAAATCAACCTTAACTTCGCAATGTTTTTGATGCATGAAGTGTATTCGAACCCGAAACACTCTGCGTAGACTGCTACGCAGAGGGTTTCGCGTCGTGATCTCTATCAGACCCTCCACTAGGCTATTACTACGCTAGAAAAATATTTAGTCCATTAGAATTTTACATTTGGGATTACATTTGCCAGACGACGCAATTTTATTTTTAGATATTAAGGGCGCAAAGTGTAAGATCAAAGGCAAGTGACTTCTACGAATGTGTTTATTATAACGGCTATAGATTATTTTTGATCCAAAATTGTCAAAAATAAAAGGACAATGCCCATATTAGTATGGAGGCGAAAGTCAGTAATGCCATGCAATGCCCAAATTGCAGCTCTATGTCATACGATAACTTATTAACAGTATTTTATGATATCTAGTATTAATGTCATATAAATCACTGGTTGAAAAGTTATTGGACGTTAAACAAGACATGATAACTGCCTAATGCCTATTGTTTATACATTTTATCGCTTACAAACAGCTTTGCTATTAGTTTTCCACTAGGAACTTCATAATCATCACATAAGCTAGGCCAGATCAGTGTTCTTTTATATAATTAAATGTATGTAAACATTTTAGTTATTTGGAATTATATAGTCTGTCTCTATAGTATCTCCATCTATATAAATGTGAAAACAATTTGGTTAGATACAAAACTTAAGTAGGTACTCGAGTAAATAATAATATGGAAAGAGTACTCCGTAAAATCGCAACACTATCACAAGGAATTAATGAATCGGCTAAAGAACGTGGTTCCAGACCGCAATAAACTGCACTTTTAGTGCATGAATGAATGAAACATTATTTATCATAGGTACTGCAAAGTAAAGAAGTGTTTTTTAATTTTTTTTTATCCAGTGCTTGTTAGGTTTCAAAATAATAACTTAATTCTAGTTTTCATTTATTAGGACGATCTTGTAATTTACTTTCTCTGGGCATTTCTGTGGCACAGATGGATATGGTCCTTTGCAATCACCATCATTGTCTTGCCCTGGTCCCAATTTAATTGGGGTCGGCGCAGTATGTCCTTCGCTTCCATATTTCTCCGTCACCAGTCATCCGATCGTTTATCCCTTTCTCTTTCATATCCATCCTCACACAGTCCACCCATCTTTTCCTTAGCCGCCCTCTCTCTTTTCGTCCTTCTACGTGCATATTCATCATTTTCTTACCTACGTACATCTCATCTCTTCGCATAACATGTCCATACCAGGCCAATCGACTCTCTTTTACCTTTTCATCAATGGGCGCCACTTTCATACTACCGCTAATATAATAATTCCTAATTCTGTACATTCTTGTCACTCCACACATCCATCGTAACATTTTCATCTCAGCAACATGCAATCGTTTCTCATCCATCTTCTTTGTAGCCTAACACTCAGCTCCGTACAGTACGACAGGCCTTATAACCATCTTATATATGCGGCCTTTTAGCTTCACAGGTATTTTGTGATCACATATTGTGCTTGAATCAACGTCAGGTATTTTCCAGGCACTCCTTTCTTCTTAAGGCCCCACTACAAGACTTTACGAGGCACTCGGTCATATGCCTTTTCAAGGTCGATGAATACCATGTGCAAGTTTTTATGTGCCTTCCTGTATTTTTCGCACATTTGGCGAAGTGCAAAAATGGCATCCACCGTACCTCGACCAGGCATAAAACTGAATTGGTTTCGTGAAATCTTACTCTCGTCTCGCAGGCGTCGCTCAATTACTCTATAAAATACTTAACTCTAAAACACATAAAATTTGCAATAAAATATGATTTTAGGAATGCTTTTGAGAATATTTATTTAATAAAAAACATCTTCCTCATGTTTTCATAAATGACTATCACGGGGCGAAAATATTAGCGATCCTACAATCTTGTACCCATATTTACTCTTACGCCACTTTGGTAACGACATCAAAAACATCTAAAAATTCAACCACTGACAAATGCACGCTCAGCACGAAAAAATACATTTCAATGAACTAATTTGATTAAATTCGTCAGTAAATTTCTAAATCCTCTGAATTCTTAGAAGGACAAAGTTTACAGTCAAATAGTTAGTTCGTTAATTTGTTTATAAATACTTTCAAACTTTGCCGTGTGGTTGACGGCATAGAATACAAGTGTCACCACCCCCTATCTTCTGGGTGTCGTAAGAGGCGACTAAGGTGCAAATACCATCTTTGCGTCGAGACGGCAAACTCGAAACCAAACCCTATACGACTGCCTTGTTGGTTTCGCGACATAAATGTGCGCGTGGGATCGGGAGGTCCCGGGTTCGATTCCTGGGTCGGGCAGTGTTATTGGGTTTTTCTGTCACGAAATTCTCAGTAGCACCACGGAGTCTGGAAATGTGCCCGTTACGGCAATAGGCTCGCCCCTTATTACGTGGGACTAAAGTATATCTGGCGAAAAGTGGGTGTAGAATTACACCTCTGCCTACCCCTTCGGGGATAAAAGGCGTGACGTTATGTATGTATGTATGTATGTTCAAACTTTCGTGAAATGATTCGTTGAATACTATTTATACAGTGAATAATATTCACGTTCTTTAATGTATAAGTAAATGTTTCAAAGAACTTTCTAACAACCTGAGGTTTCGGCATGGGTAGCAATTATAACAACAGTCTAATCTAGCCTAGTCGCAGGTGTTCCGCTGAACTTTGAAGAATCGAGAATCTTAGAAGAATAGAAAGAAGTATTAATGTTCGTGGTTTGGAATTGTCTGTAAAGTATACTGTGAATTTGTATTTTTTTCCTTATTCGATATTTTATCATAGCATCTTAGGACAATATACACAGACAGGCAGCGGCTCCGAGGAAAAGCCAATATTCAGCCAAATCTAACTAGACTAGTAAGCAGAGCCCGGGTTAAAACTGGGATAAAGCTAGAAGGATGATGATAATGAGCTAAGGACAACAAACACGTAATCTGATCCCAAACTAAACAAAGCTTGCGTTATGTCAACCAGACAATCGTCACGTCACGGCTCGTCATAAAAGATTAACGTATTTATACATAGTACTTAAAAGAAAAATTATACACAGCTTAGTTTTATACTTAGAACAAAAATTACAAACATCTTAGTTTAACAAAGTAAAACAATAGTTTAATAAAATAAAAATATAATTATTATACCTACTCCTCATTCATCGGTAAAAAATTCCTCAATACTATAAAAGCATTCATTAATAAGGTGTAGTTGGAGTGCGTTTTTAAATTTATTGTCATATTCTATACTCTTTATTTCGTTTGGAATTTTGTTATATATTTTAACGCACATTGCAAATGGCCCAGAGTGAAACTTTGATAGTGAGGAGCTAGGGAGAGCAAGTTTATTTTTAGAGCGCAAACTTCGTTGCTGAGGGCGTTGGTCACATGCCAGTGGGAATAATGTAGAGTGCTTTCTTACAAAAAGGCATATTTCTAATATGTATATGCTGGTTAATGTTAGAATTTTTAAATTAATGAAATGCGGCCTAGTACTTTCTATGCTATCTACGTTTTTTATTATTCTTATGCATTTCTTTTGAAGGATGAAAAGTTTTTGTGCGTCAACACTATTTCCCCATAGTATTATACCGCATTTTAGCCAGGAGTAGGCGTAGGCGTAGTATGCTGACATGGCTGTTTTTAAGTCTGTTGCCTTTTTAAGTTCATACAGTGCGTATGTAAATCTGGCCAGTTTGTTTGCAATTTTTTCTATATGGGCTTTCCAATTAATAAAGGTATCAACAGTCAATCCTAGTAATGAGCATTCATTTATACATTGTAAGTTAAAATTTTTATAGGAGCAATTAATTTTTATTTCTTGCTTTTGGTATGGTCTGTATTGCATTAATTTAGTTTTACTAAAATTTAATTGTAAGTTATGGTCAGTCATCCAATTCAATATTTTTGTTATATATTTGTCTAAGGTATTGTTTAGGTTACATAGGTCTTTACAAGGAAATGTTATTGATATATCATAAAAAGGATTGTTTCTGCATCAATTTCTTTAGGTAAGTCATTGATGTAGATAAGAAACAATACACAGCCTAGTACGCTACCTTGTGGCATAGACATTGAAATGTTTACTTTTTCGGACCGCACGTGAGTAATCAGGCCGGCCTGTGTACGGTACTCTATTTCTACGTACTGAACCCGATTTTTAAGATACGATGTAAACCAATCATATGCTACTTCTCTTACACCTAATCAATTCAATTTGGCCAGTAGTATTTCGTAAGAAACTCGATCGTATGCTTTACTCATATCTAATAAGATACCAATAGCATATTTCTTTGTATTTATTATGTTAAGTGCTTCCTGGATGTATTTGACCACAGCTAAAGTTGTTGATTTATTTTTCCTAAAGCCATTTTGGCTATCATGAAATAAATTAGATTTTTTAATAAATTAAATAAATAAATTATATAATTATATTATAAAGCCGTGTGGTTGACGGCATAGAATACAAGTGTCACCACCCCCTATCTTCCCGTGGGTGTCGTAAGAGGCGACTAAGGAATAACACGATGCAAATACCATCTTTGCGTAGAGACGGAAAACTCGACATCAAACCCTATACGACTGCCTCGTTGGTCTCGCGACATAAATGTGCGCGTGGGATCGGGAGGTCCCGGGTTCGATTCCTGGGTCGGGCAGTGCTATTGGGTTTTTCTGTCACGAAATTCTCAGTAGCAGCACGGAGTCTGGAAATGTGCCCGGTACGGCAATAGGCTCGCCCCTTATTACGTGGGACTAAAGTAGGTATATCTGGCGAAAAGTGGGTGTAGAAATACACCTCTGCCTACCCCTTCGGGGATAAAAGGCGTGACGATATGTATGTATGTATGTATTATATAGCCGGTTCGATACAACAGTTTCAAAGATTTTTGTGAAGGTGGGCAGTAACGCAATTGGCCTATAGTTGCTTGTATTTGAAGTATCTCCTTTTTTAAAAATTGGTTTTATTATCGATGCTTTTAGTTGGTCCGGTATTGTGCCTTCTATAAGAGACTGATTAATTAGAGCGTTAAGATGTATTATTAACGAAATTATTAGTTATTCCCAAGACGGAACAAGCTTTTACTAGAATTGGTGGTATCTCATCGTGACCCGCGCTGCGTTTATTTTTTAGGTGGCTAATTATGTATTTAATTTCACTTGGGTCGACGGGATTTAGATAGATGCTATTTTGGCTAAGGTTTGTTACCGGCCGGCCAGACGGTACGGCACTACCTTGCGTATTGTTTAGAGTACCTGCGGTTTCTACTGACACGAAGTAATCGTTAAATGTATTTGCGATCATAATAGCATCGTCGCTCAGTTTGTGTGTCATATTATGTTAACTTCGCTTTAAAGAATATAAGTTTAATGAATTGTAGTCATGATTTAGAGTGAAACGCGCTTGGCAAACGTAGTGGCACGTTCTCGTATTTAACTTTACCCACAACTGCATTTTAATTTCGGTAAAGCGATGTCGCCAATGTGTTAATTGTGTGGTTAACTGGCTATTTCGAGTAATTGACGTGCCATTTAATTATTTAATTTCTTATGTCAATGTCATAGTTCTAGCGCTCATAGAGTGACTTGACGTACCATTTGTAGTAGATCTGTGAAGTTAAGCTACGTTTACAGTGGCTTCCACATGGATAGGTGACTATATGTGTGGCATTTATATTAAATCGCTATTATGCTTCGGGGATCCCGAAAAGCCCTCAGTCCATCAGGACAGACAGGTATCAACCTGTCTATAAAAATCGTTAGGCCATTCTCAAATATAAATGTTATCTATAATATATTATTAATGTTATCTATGCCATATGTTATCTTTCATAGATTGGCTGTGGCTGTGCCGCGTTGACCGGCGCTCTTGTCAACCAAATGTCAACGAATAAATGAGTGTGCATTTTTACAAGCAGTCGTTTCTTTACTGATACTTAACATTGGCGACGAGGATCAACAGTTTAAAAAATGTCAATTTCACATTATGGTATCTTATCATCGTTTAACAAAATAAGGTGCAATCGTAGCAAACGTACAAAACTCGTATCGGACAATGGTTTTTCGCCTACGATGTCACGTCGGAAAACAAAAGTCGAGCGATTTTGCTAAGCGCACTCTCGGATGGTACGTTTAAACTCGCTTCGGACCTCGCCTTGCCGAAGGAACTTCAAGATGTACCATACGAAGACATATTGCAAATGCTGGACAAGCACTTTACCCCGAAACGCTGCGGGTTTGCGGAGAGATCCAATTTCTACTCGGCAATAGGTACAGCAAGCTGGTGAAACTCCAACGCAATGGGCTGCCAGGCTGCGTGGGCTTACGGCTCACTGTGGCTTTAGCAACGTGGAGGAAGCGTTGCGCGACCGCTTCGTCATGGGAATGGAGCCGGGTCGTGAGCGAGACAAAGTATTTGCTCAAGATTTGGCAGAACTAACGTTAGCGAAAGCTATTGAGTTGGCGGAGTAGTTGCGGAGCGCTCATATGGGGGCAGCGGCAACCGCACATCTCGCGGGGCCACCAGATCAGCTCTTCAAGATTACACCTGAAGCGAAGAACAAACCGGTAGTAGAAAAATGTTCAGTGTGTGGCCGGTCCAACCACGCGACCTCTTAGTGCCGATTCGCAAAATATAAGTGTAAACAAATTGAGAGCATTTAATAAATATAAAGTCACTCTCCAAGTAAAACCTGGCTCAGAACCGGTGTTTTTTAAAGCGCGACCTATTGCTTTTGCTTTGAAGGATAAACTAAACAAAGAGATAGATCGTTTAGTTGATCTTGGTATATTAAAGCCTGTCAAGCATGTGGAATATGCACACTAAAATTGATTCGACATGGGTAGTTGTGGATGTTACAGTAAAAAGTTTTGCTCTTGCATTTAATTATACTAATATTTATTTTAATCACAGTTAAAACTTTGTTTATGTTTTAATATAATTTGTAAATATATACTCCACCTACCAGAGTGTTATCTCCTGTATTAAAACACTATAATCAACATGGAATCCATCCAACACACAATTGAAAATTTGAACACAATATTTAACCAGAAGATGTCGCAATTCGAGGATAAACTGCAAAGTAATGCCAGCCCTCCATCCAACATTGCTGGTCTGGCTGCAAAATTTGGTGCATTCCGAGAATTCGTAACTGCAGCGCTGAAAGGTTTGCAGCTGCAAGTCCAATTGCTGGCGCGTAGTGTCGACCATTTGGAAATGCAAGGCCGTCGCAAGATTCTTCTTTTTCATGGCGTTCCAGAAGAGAAGAAGGAGGACTTAGTGCAAACCATTGTGGGTGTTGTGAAGACGCACATGAAAATCGATGATTTTACTCCCAACAACATAAAACGTTGCCACCGAATGGGTAGACCTGCAACTTCTTCACCACTCAAGCACCGTCCCAAACTTATCAAACTCCAGCATGTGTCAGTTCGGGACAAACTATGGTTTTCTAAAACCAAACTCAAAGGCACTGGTATCACAGCCTCGGAATTCCTTACAAAAGCCCGCCATGACGTCTTTGTAGCAGCCCGGGAGAAGATGGGAGTCTCAAAATGCTGGACTAGAGAAGGCATAGTCTATGTACTTGGGATGAACGGTGAGCGTCATCGAATTAACTCTTTGGTCGATCTACAAAATGTATGCCAACTCAACCTTGCTGACCAGCCGAAACAATTTCCATCGACTGCGAAGAATGAGCCGGTCAAGGCTAAAAGAGCTGCAGCAACACGGAAATAATCCTGGATTACTCATTTCACTTTGTTATTATTGCATCCCAAGGTGGGTGGTTAGGTTTGTTTTTGTACTTGTTTAGTCGGACGGTACTCGTATGATTTTGTTCACTTCATAAATAAGCAAATTCTGCTATTATAATTTTGTAAATGTAAGTACGGTATTTAGAAGATAATTATTATGACTTTGTTTTTATTAATCATAAATCAAGACTAGTAATGGTGTTATGACTGAGTGAGTTGTCACTTTTGACATTTCACGTCATATTCTTACACTAGCGTTTCGTTAATGCAGCCAAAGAGTATACAAATACTACGAATGCAGCAATATTTTTATTTTGTTTTTAAAGTGACACTTTGGTCGTTGCGTTTATA
Source organism: Euclidia mi (assembly GCA_944739405.2). NCBI lineage: Eukaryota > Metazoa > Arthropoda > Insecta > Lepidoptera > Erebidae > Euclidia > Euclidia mi. The sequence goes on from OX123182.2 coordinate 58,606,564, forward strand.
ATATCTAAAGTTTGTATCAAAATTACATCGCTGTTAAATTTAGCATGTAGCCATCCTACTTGGGATATTAATTATTTATATTATACTTGTGTTTTACGTTATATTTTTACTGTAATGAACAACTAACTAGTGTTGCCCAAATGCAAGAACAAGACGAGACTTAGCCAGTCTTGGTCTTGGTCTTGCGCCAATACACCTGGTCTTGGTCTTGGTCTTGGTATTGCGCTCCCAGTCTTGGTCTTGGTCTTGGTCTTGCAGCAAGAGTCTTGCAAGTCTTGCAATTACCTATCAGTCTATTAATATTTATTAAAGTTTTTAAATCTTAGAAAAACGTATTAGAATTGGAACATTGTGAGCTTGAATTAACACAGCCATAGTAAAGATCAAGCAGATTAATAAATAACTGAAGATTTGATAAGAAATTCGAAAAATCAACTGACCTATATGTCGAACGACCTTTATGTCAAAAAACGACCTATATGTCGAAACCATGGAAGTAACTGTTTCTTAATAAACATTTATGATTTATAAGCTTACATTTGCTAAAACATGTAAAAAAAACAAATTAATTACAATAACTTGACTGTATTTTAAAGAACAATATCTGTCTAGAAAGAGATTGAACCCTCAACTTATATGAAATTTAATAAAAGAGTTTTACGATTTATCATTTATTTCAATAAAAAATAAAATACAACACAAATCAAACATAACAGTACACAACAGCTTTATCATTAGGTTATGTTACTTTATATCAATTCTTTTGACCAAGAATTAATACAAAGTAACCATCTGGCTGACTCATCACTTAACCTATTTCTATGTTTTCTAATTACTAATGATGCTTTAGAAAATAATCTCTCAGCAGGTACTGAAGTTGCAGGTATTGAGAGAAAATCACGGGCCATCTTCGATAAAGTCAGATACTCTGTCTCATGCGTCCTCCACCAATCTAAAATGTCTTCCGAGCTGGCAGTTCTTGGTTTTCTCAGGTACTCCTCCAACTCGTCTATCACTAAGCCTTGAAGACAAGATCCAGATGACGTCGAGGGACATTCATAGAGTTTATCAAAGTCTATTACGTCTTCATCTTCATCACATACTTTATTTTCTTTTTTTGGTCATTCCAGAGATTTGTTCAGTGAGTGTAGACTTTTATATTCTTCATAAAGTTCATTGAACTTGCGCAGACTTTCTGTTTTAAGTTGCTTCCCCCACATTGTCAGGTCAAAAGTCTGAGCCTTATGCCTTGGGTCTAAAATTAAAGAAGTACAATAAATCCAGTTGCTCTTCTTATAATGTTTAAGCATTTTGTCTCGAGCTGCTTGGAAAGCTAGAATGAGCCTTTCATCCACTTCAGATCGATTAGGTTTCTCATCTAACTGTTTTACCATGGATTCAATTTTATCTAGCAAGAGATTGAATGATACAATGACTAGCGGTAAAGTAACATATTTGTCTTCACCAAGTTTTGTACTTAAAAGTTTAAAGTTTATTAGGAATTTATGTAATTTTTCGAGTACCTGCCATTCACTAGCTGTGATTTGAAAATCATTCAATTCGGTGACAGAACTGCACAATATGTTAATGCCCGCTCTCACTTTTAAACCAAATCCAATCATATCATGTGTGGAATTCCATCTCGTTGGACAGTCAAGAATGGCATTTAGATTTGATGGCACGCCAGCTGCTTCACAAGCAGACTGAAACTTCTTCTTCACTATCTCACTTCTTTTTATTTTACTGGAAATACTGCTTAACTTTGTTACAGATGTACGCGAATCAGCAATATTTGGTGCATATTCTTTATCTTCCTCATCCTCAGTTTCGTCTGCATAGTCTTCATACTGCTGATCTTGCGCGTTAGTGTCAGACTCACAGTGTAATGCTAAGGTCTTTAATAAATCTTGTACACCAAGGTTTAAAATGTGAGCAAAGCACCGGAAATGTTGATTTTCTGAATCAAAGTGTGGCGGCAGCTGTTTGCCCAGTTCATACATAAATTTGGTATTTGCAGTTGCGTTGTCGACCGTGATACCTTGTATTTTATCAATTATGTCATATTCCAATAAACATGCATGGAAAATCGTTGCAATATCTTCCCCAGTATGTCGACCGCGTGATGGTATAAAATCAAGAACTACAGATCGATACTTCCATTCGTTGTCTATATAATGCATAGTAACCCCGTAGTAACTCCTACCAGCAATTGACGTCCACCCATCAATGGTAAACGACATTTTAGATGATAATTGTTGAAGTTGTTCCTTGAGATTCAATTGGAGCTCTTCAAATCTCTCTTTGACTTTCCTTTTAAGTGTAGACCTTTTAGGAAACACCATATTAGGGCAAATACGTCGAAAATATACTTGTGTAGCTTCGTCATCGAAAAATGAGAAGGGAAGATATTTTTTCACCACCCAATCAACTGTAGCTGTCGTGATGTTGTCACTGCTGTTTTCCGACTGAAATAAAACAATAAATCTTCTGTTATTATTTAAAACATACTAGGTTTGAGCGTTTAGGAGGAGGAGGTTTGTTGTTGTTAAATCGAGAAAATCGTTAAATTGACATTTGTTATATTAAGGTTGCACTGTACTGTAATTTACCAAAATAAAGTACTTAGTTGTTACTGGCCGATTATGAAAACAAATGAAAATATGGGTGTTTATAAAAAATATTTAAGACGATAATTACATACTTAATATGTCGCACACCTAGATGAAAACACCACTAACTCAAAAATACTTACGTAAGTTAATGGCGTTTTTGAAAGTATCGCATGAATAGTTACGCGGAGTTAAAATTCCCGTAGCGACAACTTCGACCGTTGTTAAAAAAATATTCTTACCTGTCAACTTCTTCCAGCGGTTACTAAAAAGCTTGTGATATCTCCTTCTCCACTTAATTTTGGTTTAACAGGAAGAAATATTTGTGATTCCTTTTTGTGGAAAGATATTAGATGTTTCCTTAAGCCTGAAGTGTTTCTGTTTTTCATTTTTATTTCAATCTTTTTATGTTGGCACAATTTACACAAGGCAGTTTGGGATGCATGAATTATTTCGAAAAACTCCTCAAATTTGCTTTTGGGTCTTTTAGATCTGTGACTCAAACTCTCGTTACTCGGACTAGAATAATTTGAATCTTCGTCACTAATATTAAATTGTACACGTGATACGTTTTTAGAAAACAACAAGAATTAGTAAAAACAATTATTAAGTTAGACTCGAAGCACAGCTCAATTGGAAATGACTGCAATTAAAATAATTCCTTTATTTATAGTACCTACGTTTCCTTGCTTTCTACCGCGCCGCCTCGCCACGTGCCGGCTCTATTAAAAGGATGCGGCCGCAAATCAAACGATGCCGCGTGCGGCGTACAAACACAGATTATTACCTACTTGTACAGACGCGACGCGTGAATAAAATATATGTAAAGAATTAGTGCCAATCACTATTCTTTACATATAAGTGAATGTTTTGGCGTACATCTATACTAATCTATACTAATATTATAACGCTGAAGAGTTTGTTTGTATGTTTGATGACAGAAGTTTAAAAATAAATAAATAAATCCTGAACGTCACTATACCTCCAAAGTTACTATTCCTCGTGGACGAAGTCGCGGGCACTGCTAGTAAATACTTACTCTCATCATCTCTCTCAGAGATATTCGGGCTGGTAAGCTATACAAAACTCTTATCGCAGGCTTTTTATTTTATTAGTAGGTAAGTACCTACGCTTTTTATATTATTTTATTAGTTTTATAGAATTTTTTTACACTTTTCAAGTATATTTAAAAGTGGCTACAATATTTATCAAGGATATGTTTCTACTCAGTATGCCTACTACTACTCCCTGAAGTTGGTTTTTATTTATGTACATCAACAGCGACATTGGTCCAATGTTTCGAACCCTATTATTTCATTTTCTCTCTAAACTACTACGATAATTATACGACCAATTTCGGGAAATTTATGATCATGGGAACACATTGCGATTGAATCGTATATTTATCTAGGCAAACGCGTTTAATGACAAGATGGCGAATAAAGTCAGCTCAGCTCAACTCAAAAACAATAGATCTTGTTATTTTAACTGATCGAGGTAGTACATAAATTAAAAAGATTCAATACCTGTATTGTAAATTAGGTAGGTAAATTTCGTATAACTTTCAATAAACCCAAAAGGTTGACAATGATTGACACATCTGATTATTTATTCTTTGATTACGGAGTAGCCGACCGCGGCTGCGGCTGGTGCCGCCAAAGAAAACCGACTAAGCCGACAGAGAAATAAAAGACTAGCCGACCACCAATCGTAGCTTAGCCGCCGGCTTAAAATAAAAGCCGCCTGCCAATAGCGGGCAATCGCAGACCTTTCGGCAATTAAGCCACACCCACAAAATACATTTATTTTTCACCCTGCGGGTTCCGTCATAATTATTTTTGATAATTGTGTTTACTTTTTTTTAACGCAAGATAGATGTAGATCTATCTTGCATAATAACAGTAAAGTAATTGGTGGTTACTCGTAGGATTGACCAATAACTTGCCTGATGTGTTAAGCGAAAGCGTGGCCGAGGATGAAGCTCGTCAATCTAGAAGATATCTATTCACTCTTGCCTTGAAAATCAAAGTTTGAATGAATACTGATATAATAAAAAACAGGTCTGGTTGGTTAAATAAAAAAAATTGCTAGATTGAAATTGATAAAATTTTAATGAAGCTCATTGTGAGAAGGATAAGGCCATAGTCTACCACGCTGGCCAAGTGCGTGTTGGCTGACTTTACACATCTTCAAATCATTGAGAACTCTCCGACATGTAGGTTTCCTCACGATGTTTTCCTTCACCGCTTAAAGTTGGCGGCAATCAACAATACGCAAATAACTTCGAAAACACAGAGGTGCGTGCCGCGGGATTCGAACGCATGACCTGCAGATCGCAAGTCATGCGGTCTCCCGACTAGACTGCCGGAAACTCAGAGTGTGCAAAGCTTATCTTCGAATAAACTAAATGACTAAACTGAAATTGAAACTTTTTAATGGAATCTATTAAAGCGTGCTCCATCGTAAACCGCAACAGTCGCTTGACATCAGACGAGTTGACGGTCAAGTGCAAAGTATCTTCGAATAAAAATTTGAGTAAAAATGTTGAAATTATTTTAAAAATAAAAAACGGAACCCTAAATCAATTCGCTTAGAAAATCACACCCACAAAATACACTTATTTATCGCCCTGCGGGTTCCGTCATAATTATTTTTGAAAATTGTGTTTTTTTACGCAAGATAGATCCGATTGACCACCAATTTGCCTAACATATTAAGCGACGGTGTGGCCGAGGTTGGAGCTCATCAAAAGCCGCTTGACATCAGGCGAGTTAACGGTCAAGTGCAAAAATGAGTATTACTTACAGCATTGCATTAAAGAATTACATTAAAGCGTGCTCCATCATAGCAACAGCCGCTTGGCATCAGGCGAGTTGACGGTCAAGAGCAAAGTTTATGTTCGAATAAAACAAATGACTATTACATTACAGTATTGCATTAAAGAATTACATTAAAGCGTGCTCCATCGTAGACAGCAACATCCGCTTGACATCAGGCGAGTTGACGGTCAAGTGTAACGCTTATCTTCGAATATTAAAAAATAAAAACGGAACCCTAAACGGAGCCGCTTTGAAAATGCCGCTTTTATTTTAAAAATCTTCACTCGGCTTTCGTCATTAGAGGTTTGAGGTTGTATTTTTTCACGTTTGTTTTATTTTATTTTTTTATCATACAGACGATGTCTTATTCAAACGCAGAGTATTACGATATGATACTTTGCGTCGGAGCTGGGAACGGGTCCTGGAGCGGGGGTCGCGAGCTGTACCGTCAACGATTCGTCGACGGCAGGCCGCTAGCGTCACAAAGGCGTCTCCCTTCATATTCAAGCTTCCGCGGACTTTGTTTACGTCTGCACAGCACCGGAAGTTTTCATGATGCACCAACTAACAGGGCCGGCCGAACCATCAGCGGTAATGTGGAAACTCAGATCCTGGAGCATTTTGCCGACGATCCGCGTACTAGCACTCGTCGAGCGGGTGCGCGGCTTCGCGTCGATCACAGGGTAGTGTGGAGGACTCTTCATGAAGACGGCCAGCACCCTTATCATTTCCGCAGAACACAGGAACTACTTCGGGCAGACTACAGTGCTAGAGTTGATTTTTGTGAGTGGTTAATTGAACAAATTGCTGTGGATTCTTCGTTCGTGGAAAAAGTGTTATGGACTGACGAAGCAACATTTACACGAAGTGGACTTGCCAACCTGCACAATGACCACGTATGGGCACACGTCAATCCGCACGCGTCTACCGAAAGCAGTTTTCAGCATCAGTGGCGGATTAATGTCTGGGCGGGCATAATCGGAGACTGCTTAATCGGCTCTATCTTCTTGCCTGCCAGCTTGACTGCTGCAGGCTACTAGGAGCATCTGCAGGGTGAGCTGGAAGATGAAATTGACAACTTGTCGTTGGCCGTGGGGCATAACATGTGGTTTCAACACGACGGAGCGCCAGCGCATTTCGCACGTCGCGTCCGCCAATACCTACATACTCGTTTTCCCGGCCGTTGGATCGGTCGTGGCGAAGATGCGCCGAGGTCGTGACCTCCACGCTCCCCGGACCTGACGCCCTTGGATTTCTTTTTGTGGGGTTACATAAAGAATATTGTGTATTCGGAGCCGTGCAACACGAGAGAAGATATGATACCGCGCATTACAGCGGCATTCAACAACATAACCCCACAAATGTTGAAAAAAGTCATGAGTTCGATTTCTCGGCGCGCCCGGCTGTGTATTGAGAAGGGAGGCCAGCACTTCGAACCTTTTCTTTAATGCGTCGTGAGTAAAGAAAAGTAGGTAAACTAACGACCCGTCCGTTGTACGTAAAGTACATTGAAAGTAAAATGTTAATCGTAATTTTGTTACGAATAAATGTGAATAATAAACCAAAGTGTATGTAACAATAAACAAGCATTGATTAATTAATTAGTAATGGTATTTTTAATCACTCTCACTCCCTCGGTTTAGGTACCCTAAGGTAAGCAATGCACCTTGACATTATTTGGTGATATGATAGGTAAATAAATTTAGTATTGTATTTTAATTCAGATAATTAAATTTTTAGATTAGAATTAAGATAAGCGAATTACTTGTAATGTGTCAGGTTCTATCTAGGCACTTGTTACATTTCGATTTAAAATAATCGCAATTTATTTTCCTATTCATCAATAATTGTACCTAATCATAGGCAGGTAGGTTATCCAGTTAGGTTTAGTTAGATACTAATTAGACCACAGATAAGGTTAGGATGATGATAATAATTAAACTAGTTAAAATGAGTACCTATGCAAGTTATTACATCATGCGATTAATTGACGGGTAGATGGCAATAGGCTCGCCCCCTATTACATTGGGACCGAAACATATCTGGCGAAGTGTGGGTGTGTAATGCACCTCTGCCTACCCCTTCGGGGATAAAAGGCGTGAAGATATGTTATGTTATTAATTGCATAACTTACAGAAAGTTTTTTTTAAGTAGGTGCACGTGCGCTGAACGTGGCGCGGGTGGCGTGGAGGAGCGGGGATGACGGGTGATAGTATACGTGTGTGCGTGCCACAACCACGACTATAGAGTTGTTAGGGTTGTCGAAAAAAACACAAAAAAATATTTTTTTTAGTTTTGTATGGAAAAAAAAGTTTCGCTTTCATTATTAACATTTACGCATACGATTCCAAACTTGATATAGATAAACACCTTTAAATATTGTTGGGCCTAACTCGGACACCCTGTGTACTTACTAGAATAAATTATTATGACATCTACTACCTATCCTTACCATTTTATCCTAATCATAATACTGCTTGCGTGATCAGTATAATGTATTCATTTTCATTCTAAGCACTAGTTACGTTGGTGTAAACACCACCGTCATCACTCATCGAGCATCACCTTACACTTTTATTAGAATTGTTTAGATTACGCCCGACCAAACCTTGTACTTTCGTTTTAAAATAAAGTCAGTTCTGTTTCAACCTCTAAGCTGGACAGTAGTCCGAGAGTTTTATATTTAAAAACTCCTTCGCCGGTATACGGTTCATATCTGGCTCAGTCGGTAGGATCGTGTCTGTTATACGGTTGCCGAAAATCTCTTTTCCGGTACATCCGCGACGCGATCACAAAGTTCCTACGTTCGACCGAAGAAAACCGGCGGAAAAGCGGCGAAGAAAACCGGCGAGGAAAGCAGAACTCAGCCTAGCATCGGCATGCTCGTGGGGTAAGCATCAACCTCTGTTTCTCCCGAGATCTTTCCTATATTTTTATTTGTACTTTACTAACACTAGGTTAAGACAATGTTACTAACAAACTATGGATGATATCCGAAATAAACAGTTATTATTATTATTATTTATTAACTGTGTATCAAACTCTACACCGTTAATTGATTTATGTGTACTGTATTTTGTGTGTGATTTCCACTTTTTACAGCTATTTTGTTGTATTTTTATACTTTTTGTGTGAATTTGTGTATTTTTCATTGTGCTAAAATGGCTCACGAACAAAAGAAGTTAGACATATCTGTAAAAGAAGAAAAAGTCGAAATCGACTATAAAACTTTATCATTTTTCTTGCCCGCATACGACGGCAACAAGAAAACGCTAGCATTTTATATTAAAAGCGTAGAGAATGCTTTAGAGCTGATAGAAAATAGGCAGCATCCAAGCATAGCATGCTTGATTAGGAATAAGCTAACAGGCAAAGCATTAGAAGCATTATCAGAATGCACTGAATTTAATAGTTGGGAAGATATTAAAGCCATACTTACCCGTAGATTCGGCGAATTCCGAGACGAGGTACAGGTAGTTCAGGAGCTGATGAATATTAGAAAATTAAGTTTAGATATAGATAGTTTTGCAAATAAAATTAGAGAATTAACTTACATTTTGATTTACCTAGATCAAACCAAAAAGGATTATTATGAAAAAATGGCTATCGATGTATTTTTAGACCAGCTAGACCCAATCTTAGCACTAAGCGTAAAAGTCCAAAAGGCAGATTCCTTAGAGCAGGTTATCGTCCTAGCTAAACAGGAGGATCTTAAGTTGAAAAATAAAAGATCAGCAGATTTTAGGTCAAAGCCTAACGCACCTAGGCCTAACCCGAACCAGAATAGTAATTACCGGTTTCAGCCACCTTCCGTTAACCCATATAGGTCTTAACAGATGGCACAACCTAGTTTCGCTAGCTTTAGTGCGCAACAGCCGCAAAGACAATTAAACCGTCAGGTACCTAACACGCAACCTATGTACCAACCTGGTACACATAAGAATAACAATAATAGCCGACCTTTTCCCGTTGTGTATAAGCCCGTGCCTTATGCACCCATAAATTTCCAAACTGAACCAGACGATTGTTTAGAAGAATGTCACGATTTAGAGTTCATTAATTTACATTATCGTAACCGCTTACCATATATTTACATTAGAGAATTAGGCGGTCGCTTTTTAATCGATACTGGCGCGACGCAATCACTCATCTCACCGAACGCAATCTTAGAAAACAATGCCCGCTTTGAGCGTGAAATCCAATTCATAAAGACGGCTCATAGTGTAACTAAGCACGATACGGTTGCTTACGTTAAACTTCCTTCGTTATTCAATTGCCATTATACTCACAAGTTTCTTTTTTTTTGATTTTGACCCAGACTTTATCGGACTCATAGGTGTTGACTTATTAAGAGCTTTAGGATGTGTGATCGATATGAAAAATATGACGTTGACAACAGACTTTGTTTGTATTCCATTAAAGGGCGATATGAATTCGTATACAACAATAGAGCCACAGTGTGAACGGAAAGGTAACATAAACATGAACGTCGACGCATTATCCCGTGTTGAAATACTTTATAATAACGACATAGAATATATGCCTGACGACATGATGTTAGACCGTGAAAACCAAACGAATTTATCGACAGAACCTCAACCCGGATCGCTGCGTGATACATTTAGTGATCTTGAAGGAATAGACATTGAATCTCTTATTGACACCTCGACAATATTCGTTCCACCAGAGTCAATAGACAGCCGAATAGACACCCCGGAACCCATTCAGTTAGACTCAGACAATCAATTAGATTATAAAATTCCCGAAATATCAGATGCAATAGATAGGCAGTTAAAACAGTTTCATATTCGAAAATGCCCTGGCTTTGAGTATAGAGTAGACGATAGGACCAAAGGCAAGATAGTAATTAAAGACGTTTTTATCCCCATTAACGAAACTGAACAGCAAATTATAAAATTCCTAAAGGAACATACCATACCGGACCGCATATTCCATTGTTATTTTTACAACGAAGAGTTATATCCCATATTTAGCAAGGTAGTTAAAACTATTTTTAGCAATAGAGGCCCAATGCTAGTACGTTGTACTACAAGGGTAATCTTAGTAGAAAATAACAACGAACAAACAGAGTTAATAAAAAAATATCATGAAGGCAAAACCATCCACAGAGGCATACGAGAAACATACAAACAGTTATATAAGAATTACCATTGGCCGAAATTCAAAAGTAGATATATTAATCAATGCGAAAATTGTCTCAATACTAAATATAAACGTTTGAAATTACCACAGACCACCATCAAGTAGATAATATCAGAGTTAGATTAGATAGGTATAAGATTCCATTTAGTTATATTCTATAACGTTAGTTAAGATACGCGACATATACATACATATGATGTAGGTAAGTAGAGATTATTATACATTTAAGTTATTTCATAAGAATATATCCAATTATAAAGATAGTTTGGTTACTAGAAACCAATTAGTAATAAGTTAATATTTTAATAGATAAGCTAAAAAGTAAGTTAGTTTATTTAGGATCTACTGAACTCAGTTTAGGAAGACCATATATCCCTAGATTTAAAAGAAAACCTCTTTTAATTAATGGACTAGGATCCGTAATAAAAGCTATCACTGGCAACCTAGACCAAGAAGATGCAATTAGCTTAGAAAACCAAGTTCAGGAAATAAGGAAATTAACAGTAAATAAGCAAAGCGAAACCTTAGGAATAATGTCCGATTTCATTAATGAGTATCATAGTAAATTAGAAAGTATTACTAAAAATCAGAAAGAGTTAACTAAAGCGATCGGAAAATTAGTAGAAGAAAATCAGGAAATAGAAAATAAAGTATATACCATGCAAATATATAATCAAATTGAAACATGCTTACAACAAGTATATGATAGATTAGTTAACTTAGAGAATGCCATAACATTCAGTCACCTAGGACGACTACATCCTAGTATAGTCGAACCTAGCTATCTTATTGCAGAGTTAGCGAGCATCCAAAAGGATATGAGCTTCAAAGATTTGCAGTTACCTTATGCACCAACAATGAAAAATATACATATAATAGAAAAATCTATTGTAGTCAAAGCATACAGTACAAATGAATCGATTAACTTTGTGTTAGAGATCCCCTTAGTAACTAATCATCCTTATAGTTTACTCCATTTATACCCGATCCCGAATGCAAACAATTCTATCCTAATACCTAAAAATCCTTACCTGATCTTGGGCAGCAACATGTTTGCGTATCCTTGCGAGCCATGCGCCTCCATCACCGACGAAACCGTCATCTGCCATCACCTGGAACTACAAGAACTCATCGCATCACAAGACTGCGTTGCACAATTACTACAACACAAGAAACCATACAACTGCACTTACGCCACAGTAGAATTCAATGAGAATATTATACACCAAATTAAAGAAAACAGCTGGATCGCCATCATGAAACAAGAAGAAGTAATTAAGACAACCTGTGGAGAAGAAGTATACTACCAAAGATACAGCGGCGTCGTCCTGATATCAATCAATAACCAATGCACCATTGGCATAGAAAGAAGAACCCTACGTACACACAAGAAATTCCTCATCAACAGAGAAAGCGTTCCCCTGCCTAGAACACAGTACAGCACAACGAATAAGCACTCACAAAGGAATCTACAAATAGAAAATGTTCAGCTCAACGAACTAGACAAACTAGTAGAAAAGACTAAAAATTTACAAGAAAAGGAAGAAACAGTCATCATCGCTACTAAGCCCAGTTGGCCCACCATATGCCTGTATGCGATCACGACACTAGCCGCCATAGGCTTCATCACCCACCGATGTCTTCACCGAAGGGGAAGACCAGCAACGACCGAAGCCAAGCAGCTCCAGCCACAAGAGCCCTTGCCACAGGACCAGCAGTCTTCGGCGTGCTTCTCACTTAAGGGGGGAGGAGTTACGTTGGTGTAAACACCACCGTCATCACTCATCGAGCATCACCTTACACTTTTATTAGAATTGTTTAGATTACGCCCGACCAAACCTTGTACTTGCGTTTTAAAATAAAGTCAGTTCTGTTTCAACCTCTAAGCCGGACAGTAGTCCGAGAGTTTTATTTTTAAAAACTCCTTCGTCGGTCGACGGTTCATATCTCACTCTGAAACTTATTTATTCTTTGGAACACCTGTAGGTACTCTTAAAATTCGAAATTATTTTGCATGAGTCTACCTACGCCCTGTGGCGGCAATCAAATAGTGTCAAATGTTGTGATTTCGGCGCGGCGGCAACGATTGTTGTATATGATTTCAAAAGAAGCCACCGGCGCGTGTATCATAACCATGTACTTCCGAAAAGCGGCAAATTTCTTTGAGAAGTAAGTACAAAACCTTTGATGCCGCATTATCAAAGTGCCGATGGCTAAAACATAACTATGCATGCACTCAGTTTGATTTTAATGGATATTTTTTTATTCGCTATGTAGGTATGTTTATGGTACCTATTAGTCGTAATGCGCATAGGTCCAGTTTTTCATATTCTTTGATACAGTTTTTTGCGTCTCATAGAATTCCTAAGCGTACCTATACACCGAACTGTTACACCTAACTACTCCGTGAAATAGCGCTAAGTCCTAGCTGCAAGACGCAAGAGTCTTGCAGGCTTAGTCTTGTTCTTGCTCAAGTCTTGCACGATCAGTCTTGGTCTTGGTCTTGCTAAAAATACGCGGTCTTGTTCTTGGTCTTGGTCTTGCAAAAACGCAAGAACAAGACCAAGACTGCAAGACCAAGACTGAATTTGGGCAACACTACAACTAACTGGCAGGTGGACTCTGTATTGAATACAATACACAGTTTGATTTTGTTAGATTTAGGTATATAGGTTCTATATTATTATATATTATTTGCTTATATATATTTATTTAGTTAATATTTAAAACTTTATATATTTATTATATATTTAATTTTAGTATGGATTATAACAGTAATAGTGACGACTTTTTTTCTGCAAGTAGTGACGATGGCAGTTACGTTAGTGTTCCTTCATTAGCAGATAACCTCCAATCTGTATTTTCTGATGTTCCAAGAAACTTTAATGTTGTGCATATCAATGCCCAGAGTATTCCCGCTCATTTCCCTGATATGCTGGCAAACTTAGACTGTAAGAACTTACACGCTATTCTTGTGTCTGAATCATGGCTTAAGCCATGTCTTCCTTCGACTTCTTACTCTCTGCCCGGCTTCCAACTAATCAGAAATGACCGCACTGGATGTGGTGGCGGCGGTGGTGCAATTTATCTTCGATCCTTTATTGCCTGTAATGTGGTAAACGTGTCTTCACAGCCGCCTTCACCCAATGCTGGTGAACATCTGTTTTTGGAAGTCGAGCTACATCATACTAAAATTCTTCTTGGTGTTTACTACTGTCCTTCCTTACGTATTGACTATTTTTCCTCCTTTGAGAATCTCTTACTTAATCTTTCTCCTTCTTACAGTCAAACTATCATTATGGGTGACTTCAACACTTGTCTTCTTAAGAATGACTCACGTTCTTCATCACTTAATTCTATTTCAGTATCTTGCAATCTTAATATTCTACCTCTTAATGCCACCCATCACTTTCCCAATTCTACTCCCTCACTTCTAGACCTCATTTTTGTTTCCTCGCTTAACCACGTCGCTAAGCACGGCCAATTCTGTGCCGACGAATTCTCTTATCACGATCTAATCTATCTCTCTTACAAAATTCGTCCTCCTAAGGCAAAGCCAAGAATTCTTCTGCAACGCAATTTTGGTGGTATTGATACTGAACGACTTTGCGATGACGCTAAGGCAATCGACTGGAGGCGGTTATTAACAGCAGAAACCAGTGACGATAAGGTAGAGATATTTGAAAGGCAGGTTACTGATCTCTATAATTATCATGCTCCCTTACGGCCAATTAAGTTAAAGCATCGTCCAGCGCCTTGGCTTACCAATGAAATAAGAACACTTATTCATAGGAAAGCAGTGGCAAAATCAAAATACCAGTCTAAACCGACAGATTCAAATAAGGAAAAATATTTAAAAGCGCGAAATCACTGTAATAGGGTGGGTAGGGATGCACAACGCCAGCACATTCATAACTCCGTACAAAACGGTGATCCAGTTAAAGTATGGAAATTCCTTAAATCACTTGGGGTTGGAAAGCAAAGACAAACGACTGCTCCTAATAAAATTGATATCAATATGCTTAACCAGCACTTCTCTGCTTCGTCTAATTATGATAAGACAACAAAAATTAACACTTTAAATTATCTTTCATTGCTTCCAACTCCTGATTATACTCCATTTGTCTTAAGTCAATTTACTGAATGTGATGTTAAGAAGAGCATCCTATCAATAGCATCCATCGCAGTTGAAAGTGACGGTATCACCCGTAATATGATCCTTCCCATCCTTGGTGAAATCCTATCGATCGTTTGTCACATCCTTAATTATTCCATCTCCAATGGTGTTTTTCCAACTGCTTGGAAAAATGCTCAAGTCATCCCTTTACCAAAAAAGCCTAATCCTGAATCCTTCTCCGAATTTCGTCCCATATCCATATTACCTTTCCTTTCCAAAGTCCTTGAACGCCTTATCCATAACCAACTGAATGCTTTCCTATCTAGAAATAATATCCTGAATCCCTTTCAATCTGGCTTCCGTCCTGGACATAGTACCTGTACCACCCTTTTCAATATTACGGATGATATCAGAAGAGGCATGGAGGATGGCAATCTCACAGTGCTCTGTTTACTAGACTTCAGTAACGCTTTCAACACTGTAGACTTTGACGTTCTCCTTGCCAGGTTATGCTCTCTTAACATATCTCCATCGGTGATCGACTGGTTTCGTAGTTACCTGTTTGGTCGCCGTCAAAGAGTCCGTCTGGATGACACCTATTCCACCTGGTGTGATATCTCTGCCGGCGTACCACAGGGCGGCGTTTTATCTCCTTTG
Source organism: Euclidia mi (assembly GCA_944739405.2). Taxonomy (NCBI): domain Eukaryota; kingdom Metazoa; phylum Arthropoda; class Insecta; order Lepidoptera; family Erebidae; genus Euclidia; species Euclidia mi. The sequence continues at coordinate 58,621,929 of OX123182.2, forward strand.
CTTTTCTCAGTTTTTATTAATACTATCTCCAACCATATTTCTTCTTCCTACCACCTCTATGCAGATGATATGCAAATTTATTATCAGACAAAGCCTGAGAACTTAACACATGGTATTAAAATTATTAATAACGATCTGGAACGAATAAGTGATTGGACAAATAGGTTTGGACTAAGGGTTAATCCTACCAAGACCCAGGTTATTGTGGTTGGTAGTTCTAGATTTATTTCTAAGATCGACTGGTCAACGCTTCCCCTCGTATCTTTTGATGGTGTTCCGATTCCTTTTAGTGAAAAAGTAAAGAACTTGGGGATCTACATTGACAGAACACTATCTTGGACATTCCAGCTACAAAGCACTAGTCGACAACTTTTTGCTGCTGGCGCATCATTGAGAAGGTTACGCAACTTTCTCCCAATTGCCACTAAAATAGCACTTGTGCAATCTATCCTTCTTCCCATTCTTGACTATGCCGATGCCAGCTATCTAGATCTTAATGAGGACCAGCTGGACAAACTTGAGCGACTCCAAAACTTCTGTATACGGTTCATATTTGGTTTACGTAAATATGACCACGTCTCTGAATTTCGAAATAAGCTCAAATGGCTGCCAATCCGCCTTCGCCGGAATACTCACATTCTCTGTCTCCTGTATAATGTACTATTTAATCCGTCATATCCCCTATATCTCAAGAAAAGATTTGTATTCTTGCATGACACACATTCGAGGTGCTTGAGATCATCAGAAAATCTTAAGGCGCTGTCCAAAGCGACTGTTTTGGTAAATGAGGGGGTGAAGCAGGGGAGGTGAAGGGCGCTTAGCTCCGTCTACTGCGGGGCGCCCTTCATTCTTATCGCATGCGGCCGTATTCTGGCGACATCCGTATTCCAATATTTCAAAATCGCAAGCAAAACGTTTTTGCATATTGAATTGAGATACTGATATTAAAATTTATATTATATACATCAATCTGTTTGTACAATATAGTCATAGCGCAACTTTTGTTCTCAGTGTAGCCATGAGCAAAACTGGTTTACTTTACAGGTATTAAATGTTGACGAAAGTAGGTAAATACCTACGTGCCGTAAGATGATAAAAATAATTAAGTCAGTTCCATGTATGGAGAGGCCATTATTATGTTTATTTTGTTTTTGTATAAAAATAGTGAAGCAGTTCATAGAATACCTACATCTAATTCCATTCCTGCCAGTTTTCAAATCTGTTTTGCAATAAATTGGCTGTGACATACGGGCGGACAGACAGACAGACATTGCGAATCTATAAGGGTTCCGTTTTTACAATTTTTGGCAACGGTACCCTAAAAAACACAATACTGCTCTACTAAGCGCAAAAGCAGTATCTCAACTAAAGCGAGTTACGAGATAATTGAAGTTTAGTAAAAGTTGATTTCTTTTATTTATTTATGGATGTTTATTGTTGTTATAGTTATAATTATTATGGCAAAGGTTTCGAAATACGTCGCCGTTTTTAGGGGTTGTAAGTGATTGGAGAGGGAGCAGGGGAGGTTTTGAAACCCCCTCACCATTTTCACTTGCCGGAATTGGTTTCCTCTGAAAAAAAAATCTCCAAACATCGGTGTGTATGGCACTGCCAACTTCCACATTCATCACACTAGTTTAATAAACTAAGGTTGTCGGAGCCCTGCGAAGGGCTCCTATTTTCGGATTAAGGGTCAAAAGAGAACCTAACATAACCTATTTATTTACTTATTACAGTCGCACCTAACACAAGGCACTCGAAAGCAATGACGCATAAATTTGACATTAGCTGTCAATATGATCAGTCCAAGATGGCAGTTTTGCGTTTCATTACACGTTTTTCACATAAAACCTAAAAATTACATTTGTAAAACTGTACTAAAGTATAAAAACTATGTTCCGTTTTGCATAATTGCCGAAGTATTTATGAAATTTTGGAAAATGTTAAAAAATATTAAGACGCAACTCCGGCAGCCAAAATTACTTTTAGGGGATTAAAACGAACTACCTTAAGCCCCCTACACTACCAATACCCTCAAATTCAGGCGACTCGTTTCGAAACCCAACCCATTATTATTTTTCAAAATAGATGAAACATCAAAAACATATGTGGATATACCTTATTCATGAGATACTGCTATGTCGCTTAGAAAATTATAGAATTAGAATTTGAGTTACTGCTTTTTCGTTAGCTCTCGTCATACATGTTTGTATGGAAAATATAAAAAAATTCTTTCGCTTCAAATATGTGTTGTTTCAAAGAAAATAAATACTAAAAGATATTTATTTATATTCATTTATAATTTATTGACGAAATACAGAGTTTACAGCTCATCATAAGTTAGCTGTCTGCTACAACCCGGCAGGTTTTCTTTATTCTCATCGAATGTTAAAGGCAGTGTGTGAGGTGATAAGGCTTTAATACTTATTATTTGCTGTTGTTCACGAGGCACAGTTTCATTTACTTTCCTTTTACGCCTTGGTATTGTAGAAATTTCAAGCACTGATGAAACATTTTCCTCTCCGTGATCTCGCAATGCCATCCCTTGAGCTTGACGAGAATCAACAATTTCAGGCAACTGCCAATTCATATAAAACGCCACAAGCTTCTCCCAGAAAACATCATCTCTTTCTATAATTTCTATTTTTAGTTGTATACTTTCGCCACTCCACACAGCAAATAAACACTTTTGTTTGCGTGTAACGTGGCGTTGCCCCTGAATTTGGTAATAACAATTACAATATTTGTTTAGACTATAGTCAGTTCACTTTTTTATCATGTTTCCAAATTTGTATTTTATTTGCTCTTATACTATTCTCCAGGCCATTCTTATAGGCAACTTTAGAACATTAAATTTCCACAATCGTGTTTGGACCTATTAATCCATCTGGCGTGGCACCAATAATCGAATAATCCACAAGGCTCGATTGTTACATTTTCTTGCTTCGCCAGTTGTTGCAAAGCCAGTTGTTCATTTTAGATGCCATGCGCAACTGATTTTACATTGCAAATATTTTATTTGTACAAAATATTTTTTACTAAGTTGGCTTTACTGCTGTTATCTCTTCTTTTTACCACTATATAAAAATTCAATCTGTCATCATATTCTTACGCAATTCGAACCAGTCACTGCTATCCCTCTTGTAATTTTTGCTTATCACTACGGAATTTGAGTCAAATTTGTTAAAAAAATTGTTTGGCATTTCTTGGCTAGCTCTTGCAGATCGTGTTAGGAATTACTGAAGTCAAATGTGTGTAAGACGTTGCAGAACTGTTATCTTTAACTTCACTGTAATTACAATAATGATAATTAGTTACGTACTTTATTATTAAAAAAATACTATATCTTGTGTTATAGTAAACAGAGAAGTTACCTTATTACTTATAAATGATTGGTTTTAGAAATTAAAAAGATATTAGATGTACTGAGACATACCTTATAGTTTATGAATAATCAAAGTTTTACCCGATGTACCTAAAAAGGTTTATGTTCAAAACACAATAATACAACATTCGTTACCGCTTGTGGGCGGATTGCGGAGCGCCATATTAGCGCTGTCATCATTATTGTTCGCCGTGACGGCATCTTAGCGCTCCAGGCGCTCTGACAAGCTAATGAATTTGAAATATAGGAACATAAAATGATTCGATTTTATGTTATTACTCTTTCAAAAATTGAAAACTGTGGCAGCTATGTATTGTGAGAATAATTTATATAATTATATTATGCATAATCGATAATATATAAGTAACATAGTTAGTCATAAAATACTCTTATGAAAATAATTTGTGTAAAAATGTTACATATTTCATAATCACTTAGCCATGGATGAATTTCTATTTTATTACGACGCTTTCTTGTACAAATCCTTCGTAGAACTTCATTTTTCTAATTGTTCATATTTTATTCTTCTAATTATATATTTATAAGCACAGAAACAATAACACATTAAACGCAACAAGAGTATAAACTTAGGTCCTAATTATATGTGCCCATAGTTACATGAAAAGCCTATTTGATTCAAAGTATTCAGTCTATAACATAAAACATGAAATTACGAACTCAAATCGGCGTATTATAATAACAAACAGGTTTACATATAATTTCGTGCAGCGGAGACGCAAGCGACATGACCTATCTCTCACAGGGCTCATAGCCGAATGATGAGGTCTGGGCGGGGCGTAAACTAGCAACTGACATTCAGTACACCGCTTATGCTAATAAGGTTTAAATTACTGAAGCGTTTGATATTGATGGGATCTACCGAGCGTCAAAATCATAGACGTTTGGCAGATTTTATTTAATTTTACAAAATATACACGTATAATATGAAAATAAATAGGGTAATTCTTTAGTTCATTAGATTTCCTACAATATTATCGAAAAAAATATGACAGCTTACGATCAAAATATTGCAAACAGTGAGACGAAAGATTATTTTCTGCCTCGATTTTGTGATTTTTTTACCGTGATTCTATTTTACGTACATGAAAAATTCTTTCAAAAGTCTTTTGTTCAGACTTTTGACTTTAAGCTCTAATTTTTGCTAGTTTGTAATATGTACCGTTATGGCTAGATGCGCGACGAAAAATTAGGTGTTTCACGGCTTCTGAGGTATAACAGCGCCTTAAGTTGAAAATTCCTGTGCACTCTACTGTGTTCTTCGACAAATCATTTTCAGTGCTAGCGGCAAGACTATGGAACTCACTACCAGAAGATATTAGACGATCGAAAACACTGCCAATATTTAAAAAGCTCGTAAAAGAACATTACTTGTCACTGTAACAACAACCAATCCAATTACATATATGTAAAATATACATTATGTATGTATATATGTATGTATAATATATATATTTATTTATATACTTGTTACATGTATTATGTAGGTATATATTATTTATGTATGTATGTAATTATATCTAAATATTGTTTATATTAATTTAGTTTCGTTAGGTTAATTTTAGTTTTAAGTAGCTAGTTTTATTCTTGTATTGTACGCCCGCATACTACCTCTCCATTTAGACGATACTGTCCGTCCATGGTTGTCTGGTAGAAATCGCATTATGCGATAAGACCGCCCTTGTACTTACCATTAGTATATAAGTTATTTACTGTACTTGGTTCTGTAATTACTGGTGTACAATAAAGAATTAAATAAATAAATAAATAATAAATAATATGCATCACCCATTGTCCCTGTATTAAAGCGTGATGGTACTGTTAGGCTGTGTGTAGATTACTCTGTTAGCATTAATAAACAACTTATTGTTGAAAAATACCCATTACCAACAATACATGAATTGTTTACTAGGTTACATGGAGGTCAACAATTCTCAAAAATAGATTTGTCGATGGCATACAATCAATTTTTATTATGTGAGGATTCCTAGAACTTAACATGTATCAATACACATCGTGGCTTGTATAAATATACTCGCATGGTGTTCGGCTTGTCTAGTGCTCTTTCAGAAAGCGATGGAGGGCATTCTTTCTAATATCGAAGGAGTTTTATGCCTGCTCGATGACGTACTCATAACAGGGCCTAATAGGGATATTCATCTAGAAAGGTTAACAACGGTACTCACGAGATTACAAGATGCAGGTTTAGTTTTGCAAAAGAAGAAATGTGAGTTTTTCAAGAACGAAATCAGCTTCCTCGGCTATGTAATAGATAAATACAGCCTTAAAAAATCCCCAGAAAAAGTCAGAGACTGATGCTCCGGTGCCAACAAATGTAAACAAATTACAGTCATTTTTGGGCTTAGTTAATTATTACAGAAATTTTGTTAAGAATGCTTCTGGCATTTTAAGTCCTTTATACGACCTGCTTAAAAAAGTGAAAGAACTGGAGCCTGTTACATGATAAATCTTTTAAAGAAATTAAAAGAATTTTAGGCTCGGAGCAAGTGTTAACTCATTTTAATCCCAATGCAAAATTAATTTTAACTGTAGATGCATCTTCTACCGAATTAGGCGCTATACCACAGAATAGATAGTTCTTACGAACAGAAGCACCACTTCGCAAACCAATTTAAAGAAATGGCGACTCTTGCTACTAAGCAAGAAAGTGCAATTCAGCTCGCATGATCATTCAGTACCTAACGCGATATTGACCTAACTGTTCCCGCTCTTTTCTAACACATAACGCTGTCGCTGTTTGGTGCGGAGCGGTGCGCTAGGGTTGTCGACTTGCCGCTGCTACTATAATATTTATTCATCGTCTATCTACCTACTTGACCACGTACCTAATAATAAATATTTATACTATAAGTATCCATTCCCACTATTTGTGCTCGTAAAACGAAAACCACAAAAATTCTGGTGGTTTACATTTTCACTATACTAATTCTTAGTTATTTCCTAAACGCGTAGACCGATTTACATGATTCAAACAGATAAAATGGTTTTTGAACTAGATCTTTAATTTGACACCATAATCGTTGAGATATCTCAACAAATAAAAAGTACAGTTTTCAAGTTGCTCTCGTAAAATAAATAAAATCAAAATTTCAAGTTGCTTCCGACACACATCCGTTAAATGAGCAATACTTTGCACCAGACTTGTGATGTGAACATTTTTATTATTCACTATTAAAATTCACTTTATTAGCTAGCCCTGCGCGCGAGCGGTGACGACGCGGCGTGGAAGCCGCGCCAAAGTGTAGGCACTTATCGCTGTAGGTATGGCCGAGTGAAGGAGGCCTGGCTATACTGTCACAGATGGACGCAGATGGGTACGAACGACCCATATCTTTTGCCTCTCGTACTCTCAAGGCGGCAGAGAAAAATTATGCTCAAATACAAAAAGAGGCTACTAATAATACTTATAATTATGGTAAGTCAGCTCCTTTTATTCTGCGAACAGATCATAAACCCTTAATATCAACTTTTGGGCCATATAAAGGCATTCCAGAAGTATCAGCAAATAAACTTCAACGTTACGCATTGTACCTGAGTGCTTATAATTATAACATAGAATACGTCCGAAGTAATACTAACTGCGCTGATTATTTATCGCGTGCTAGTCTTCCCGAGGAGCCGGCTTCGATGAATGTAAAGGTGGCGCAGCCAACGGGCTGTGTGAAGATTGGCGCGGGAGCATCGCCGAGCAGTGACTCATTTGACGTGTGCCCGTCCATAGATCGCGCTGCTTATATTAATTTTGTGGTAGATGGCAGCCTACCCGTGACGTTAGACGAGTCACGTAGAGAAAGAAAAGAAGATGTTGTACTTAGGACTGTCATCAGGTATATAATAAAGGGATGGCCTAATAAAATTACCGATAGTAGGTTAAAACCATATTTTTACTGTCGAGTTCAGCTATCATACGAACATGGATGTGTAATGAAGGGCCATGAAGTGGTTTTACCAGAAAAATTACGGATGAGGGTTATCTCAGAGTTACACACTTCCCATCTGGGTATCGTAAAAACTAAAGCAGCAGCACGAGAGCGAGTTTGGTACCCGGGCATAGACGCCGCGTTAAAAAAAAATTATCTACTCATGCAATATCTGTGTGCAGCTTCGACCGGCTCCTCCTCGTGATCCTCATTCTCCGTGGAAATTTCCTGCACAGCCGTTTTTTAGATTACACATAGATTTCTTGAGTCCAATAAAAGGCGATACTTATTTAGTTGTTGTTGATGCGTATTCTAAATGGATGGAAGTTTATAATATGAAAACATCATCGACCTCATTAGCAGTAGTCGATAAATTATACGATTTTATGTTGCGATTTGGACTACCCGAAACAATAGTGAATGACAATGGCACTGCTTTTGTATCAAAAGAGTTTAAAGATTTTTATTTATCCAATGGTATTGTACATATGACTTCACCAGCTTATCACCCGGCTAGTAACGGTCAGGCTGACAGTTACGTAAAAATAGTAAAAAAAGGCATAAAGTCATGTATTTTAGCTAAAAATAATACTCCACAGACTAAACTGAATTTATTAAAATACCTTTTTGACTACAGAAATTCTATTCATGGTACAAAAGGGCTGTCACCAGCTCAGTTAGTGTTTGGTAAAAATATATGATCACGTTTGGATTTGTTTAATCCTAATTTACCTGTATCTTCTTCATCCGACACCGCTGCTCATGTGGTAAAAAATAAACAATGTTCACAAATTAAATCATTTGGTGGTAACAACAAACAAACGTTTAACATTTCAAATAAAGTTTTATACCGAAACAATTACAAATAACAAAAAGATTTGGAATAAAGGTCTAATTGTAAAGCGGCTGGACACAGTTATGTATTTAGTAAGAGACATTTATTCTTATTGCTGTATAAGGAAGCATAAAAACCAATTAGTTTTATATAAAGGTTCCTCTATTGATTATGATAGGTCTTGGGATTGTGACAGTGATATAGAAGGGTTGCTACCCGTTGGTAGAAGTTCATCCCTACAACCAACGGGTTCAGATTGCACTGGAGGACCTGACTTAGCTGGCGCATTCGCAGGTCTAGATGATAGGGGAGGAAGTTATCGGCAGGCGGCAGCATCGGCCACACAACATGATGTCGACGCGACGCCGACACTGTCACCATCTGCAGCAATGAGTCGCTCTGACTCGACAGACTTGACTTTCAGGAAAGTACATCGTCAAGAGAACCAATGGATGGGCAAAATTCTTTAACAGAAATTCAGAAGCATAATCCTATATCATGTGTGTCGTTGCGTAATAGGCATCTTCTAGGTAAGCGTGCTACATCCTAGATCGCATCATTGCTTACCATCAGGCAAGATAGTGGTCAAACGCGAACCTATATTTACTAAAAAAAAGTAATATTCCAAGAACAGATTACAAAAGGTTTTATTGAATGTTTACTTGCACATAATTATTATGTCGATTTATGAGGAAGGAATGTTATGTATAATCTGTTATTAATGTTATCTAGGCCATATGTTATCTTTCATAGATTGTCTGTGGCTGCGCCGCGTTGACCGGAGCTCTTGTTAACTAAATGTGTACGAATAAATGAGTGTGCATTTTTACAAGCAGTCGTTTCTTTACTGATACTTAACAATAAAGAATTAGATACATAATATAATTATTTTTTAACATATACCGCGTTGGTTTTAGTGTAGCATATCGGGCATAGCTTGAATGTTTGACAGAATCATACCCTTTGCCTATTCCAAGGAAAAATAAACCCATAATTTGGATTACCACGATAAAGGCAAAATAAACTGCGTGGCACCTAATGATAGATCGTACAAAACCGTCGCCCGTCTATAAATAAATATTTTCGACTAAAATTATATTAAAGTATTTACTCGGCAAATTTTCCTTACGTGACTGTGCATATTATATCGGTAAAGTGAGAGGAATCATTTCATAATTATAAGGTCAATGGGTTCCGGGATCATGGCGCGTGTAAAAGCAAGACACGTGTCAAAATGGCGGTTATACGCTATAGTCACTAATTTTATTGTTTGATAAGCCAAAAGATTCGCAACACCAAACTTATTTTTCTGTTATTATTGATTCGATCAGGTGATACATAAGTTGTTTAATAACTAGCCGCGCCCTGCGGTTTTGTCCGCCACGAAATGTAGTATCGCATCGCGTACCCGTAATATTACATCTTTCTCGCGTTTCGGTGTTTCTTTTTGTACAGCTCGCGGCCGTATCGTGTCACATGCCTTCCTCAATTTGTTCTTCGTTTTGTTGAAACAAACGAAGTATTAGCTTTATTTTATTAGTATAGCTTGACGTGTCTAAATAAAGACATACCTCTCTTCCTTCATTCTCTCCCATCAAGTTTCTCATGCATGCTCTTCTGTTTAGGGTACTTCTGACCTGTCATTTTTAAGGATGTCTCCAATCAGGTCAGAGAACGTTCTCCTAGGTCACACTTGCCTTATATATATATCTTCTTTGTCAGTTTTTCGTCATCCATCTTTTTCTGCTTGGTGAGTATTAATCCCGGACTATACTAGGGTCCGCCTTCCTGCTCAACTTTCTCCGTAAGCCAGATTATTAAATTTAGTATAAGAACATTTTATTGTTCTAGCAATAGTAAAGTTGAGGCGGTGAAATAATGAAAATTAAAAATAGATTGTTTTTTGTATGAAATTATTTATTTATAAAATATCGAAGATAATGCTTTTGCAATAAAATTTGGGTAATTATAAATTGTATTATATTATAAAAGACACCCGAAATCATCAATCGGAATGGAGTTAGTCTGTCGGTTCACCAACAGAAAATAAGTGGTATTTTATACTATAGATTCAATGTATAATTACAAGAGGCTAATGAGGGAAAATGTAACACAGTATGATTACCCATTTATTACCTAGACTGAGGGTAATCAGACACAAACGAGATTTTGTCACAGGAGATAACACAGAAAAGTAGTTATTTATGATAATTAGACGTCCTTATTCAGTGAAACCTAGGCTGCCAAATGCAGCCAGATATGCATGTAATGACAGTTTTAATTATGTTTACACCTAATTAAAACTGTCAATACATGTGACTCAAGTTCTTTGGACTGTCTACAGCCTTTCGTTAAACTAAGTTAAACAGTGGCACAAATCAGTACAGGCTGTCTGATAGCATATACAAAAACACAACCCTGACACCATGCAACCACATTTCATATCAAACATAACAACAACAAACATTGAAACCAAGACGACAAGTTTTGCAACCTCAATAACACCTGCGAAACACGAAAGGACACGTGACTGACAGTCCAATTCATCCTGTATTCCACAGTAAAGGAATGTAACGAGCAACTTTACTAACTAATTAACACTAGAGGGTGAGAGTGTACTTGTCTAGTCGGGTTTAGGTGGTACTCGAGCCAGTGTTCGTGACGTGCCAGATAATGGAAAACGGTGAGACTATGGCGCCCACAATTTCGCAACTAATGATTTGGATCCATCGACTTAATGTGGTTTCTAACTTACTTTGATTTTACGATGAATTTCGGTTAAATTTGGCTACGTTGTTGGATTACTATTTGGTAAGTGCCTCTTAAGTGCTTTATAGGCTTATCTACTCGGTTGCGTGGTACATCTGCACTGTGACATTAAACATGACAAAGAATCCCAGGGCCTATACTATTAATATTGTAGGTAACTTTATATAAAATACAACCAAACAGGTTGAGTTATCGTGTTCATGACACAAAGATAATGATTGGAAATCGAGTTCATGATCCTATGATTCTCGCTTAGTAGCTGGCGTAACTGATTACTAGGTCAACCGACCAGTGGAATTTAATTGCGTAATAATTTTAAACAAACGAGAAAGTTTATGTCGCCCCAGTCTGATCAATTTAGCTATAATATGAGACTAGTTTCAGATAAAATTACAAAAATGTAAAAAATCTCGTAGCCAATACTGATATCAACATAAAAACAGTTGTACATAACAATGAATTCATATTGTACCCAACAGGGTGAAGGGGGAAGTAACAAATAACGCTCATAAAAGAACTGGGTGTCTGCCCAGTTTTCTATCGGAAGCAGGAATCTTTTTATCCCTGTTTCATAAAACATTAATAGGACCCAAGTGCATATAGAATCAAAGTCCATTGCAACCTGCAGAGCAAATTGATCTGTAGTAACCAATTTCATTCAATACAGAATCGTTCGTTTTTAGCGACTACCAAACTTATTATTATATGAATTTAACGGATAATAAATATAAATGTTGTTAAAACTAACTATAACTAAGTGGCTATTTACACATAAATTAAAACAATAATTTATATACTTAAAAAACTAACAAATAAAAGGAAATACATAAAAAAAAAAGTAAAAGCAGAACAAACACTACCAAACTATTTTTTTTTCACTTCTTCAAGTGGTTACTCAAATTAGACTCATCTTTCACCTTTTATGTTTTGAACTCGCATTTACATTCCTATATCGCATTTACAGACACTAAAAGCCTACCCCCTAAACCACATCAGTGTTTGTCAGCATCCTATGTTGAAAGAGGTCACGCGAATCACGGCTAGGTACTTTATCGCGACCCCACCGATAACTATAGATCTGTGCATTGCTTTTAAAAGTTACTCAACAAACAGCTGAGTATAGATATGTTCTTTCTTTTTAATTTATGATGCATACAAGAAGGTTTTCCTTAGCTGAATATGACATCCATTTTTTATAAATTGATATTTTTACTTACCTTCCACAATAGCTGCCATTTTTCTCAATAGTACTTGGCCCTTTTAACTTCAATGAGACCACTTAAGGTCACGTCTCATGCGCTCATTAAGGCAAGTAATTGAGAAGCGCCTTACTAACTGCAGCCGGTAGGTGGCGCTGGACGTTAACATTTTATCCTACACTTGTTATAAACGACTGCTCTTGTCGTTAAGGCGAGAATTAAACTATATAACGTTGCTATTGTTATAGCTTCTTTGGAGAGGTACTGAGAGTCTTATCTGTACATCATGTGAGTGGTTCAAAACGATTATTACCAAGAATCTATCTCAATGCCGGTAATGAACCTTCATTACCTTGTGTTTAGATAGATTCGAGCGTTGCGAGTAGTACCATATAATTGAGAATTGAGGTAAGCCGACTAGAACCTAAAAGTTTGGTTTAGGGTCTGATGCAACACGGTTCATTATTTTAATTATAAATTGCCGATACATCTTTATTTTAAATAATGCGTTATTGAATAGTTTCCTTTTTAATTTAATGTTTTTTTTTGTGTAAATAGATTTTAACATAATTATTGTATGCTGTTATGTCATTCCATTGTTTTGTTTTCACTCATATGTTCGATAATAGTATCCGGGCTGTCACAAGTGGAACTAGTTTAAAATCAGCGACACGCTTTTAAGCGGGGCATATGCTGAACTAGGTTCCTTTTAGGCGAAAAGCGACACAGCAATTAATGTAATTTAATTTATTAGCGGCAATCATGTGAATAATTAAATATTTCAATATCCATATCTCAAATTATAATGTTTTTACTAAATTTATTTTTTAATTATGCACTGAACTATGTAATTATGTATGAATTGAATGAATGATTTTCTATTGTATCATTATAATTGTTATTTCCTGTTTCTTTGTTTTTTTTCCCGTAATATTGTAATGTGTCAATTTCCAGTCCAAATAAATTTATTTCTTTCTTTCTTTCTTTCTTACCAAGTTATGTTTAGATAGAGATAGTATGTTTCAGAAGCATTGTGAGTTCAATTTAAGCCCATTACGTTGCACAGCAAAGCAAAAGCCTGCTTTCTCTCTTTCCGTTTATGTTTCCCTTCAGCCTTTAACCATTTTAATTTACTTTACGAAAAAGCAACGCCCGCATTCGCAATAAATCGTGTCACAGCAAGCGTTTAAACAGTTAATGTACAAAAATCGAAACAACAATTAAAGTATTACACTAAGTCTTGTGTCGTGCGGGGATAGCACCCAAAACACTAAAATAACTACGCCATAATGTGTAACCAGCATTTTTTTTATTAGTAGTGGTAAGTTGATATTAGTGATTCGGCCATGGATTAACCCGACTACGGCGAAGCCAAAAGGAAGGGTAATGTTTTTGGCAGTCTATGTATGTATGTATGTTTGTTTGTATGTTCCACCGTAGAACCTAAACTACTGAACCGATGTTAATAAATAGGGTGTCAAAAGATTTGTAATAATGGCGCGGGTGACATAGGCTATATACGTTTTATCGAAATTTTCTGCTACGGAACTAATACCTCAGATTCCAACCTCAAAAAAATTAAACTTAGATAATCATTAAGTGTTTGGTATCAAACGAAAGGTATTGGTGATTACATTACAAATGTGTACAGATATTATACTGTTTCTGTCAAAATATAAGTTTTAAACGCGGTTGAACTGAGGTTGAGAGTTACCTATTTTTCTTTCTTCCTTTAAATGTGACAATGTAAATATTGCACGGTTAGTTTACATGCCCATGCCCGAGACACGGAAATGGGTTAAATAAAAAAATAAGTTTAAAAACTATAACCCGACTGCGTAAAAAAGGGGGTCTAAAAAGGACGAAACAAGAAAAGTATAAGCACAGTAATGCTCAAGCTAGAGCCGTGGTCGCACCTATTGTATACGAGTGTACATGTAGTTTCCTGTCATATCTGTTTAATGCAGGTAAGTGTTTCTGGCACCCACTAAGGTATTACGCACAATAGGTGCGACACGGCTCTACCTTGGGCATTGCTGTGCTTATACTTTTCTTGTTTCGTCCTTCTTAGACCCCCTTTTTTCTTAGTCGGGTTATAGTTTTTAAACTTATTTTTTTATAGATATACGAGATATTTACTTGCTTAAATTATGATAACAAGTTTGTAGAGTCGTTACTCTACAAACTTATTATCATAATTTAAGCAAGTTTTAGAATACCACAAGTTTTAGAATACCACTACCCTATTTCGTTCCATGGGTGTGATAAGAGGAAACTAAGGAGGCTAGACTAAGCATGTAGTAACTTTGCGAAGGGACGGAAATATCGACATCCAACCCTGTTGCAACCCGTCCCGGTGGCATGATGTATTCAAATTTTACTCTCCTATTAACTCATTTAAGAGAGGTCTAAGTCCAGCATTGGACTGAGAAAGCCTTTATGAAGACGGCCATGAATTCGTGTGTTATAAAAGACAGCGACGTATTCGCGCATTCTGATTATTTATCCATAGTGCGACACAGTGTTTGAAGCTTCACTATACTCAATATAGTGTAATATCGTCAATATTATGAAGATAAGGTATGACGTCACAAGTCCCAGTAGTGGTGGCCTCAATGTAGTGTGGTGCACGTCGTGCATTAAAATAGTCTATCCCGGCCAAAAGGTTCGTATTTCACTGATCTACAACAGACGGGTCACGTAATAAGTTGAATTAAAGAAACGAACTATGCAGCAGATAACATTCAATTTTGTATCTTTTCATCATAGTTTAAATAACGGCGACTATCTGCATGATTATTAAGGTGCCGATAGACTAGATCATTTGCGTCTAACAGAACATCGAGCTAATTATCGAAAAGCTGTTATTTGAATATTGCAGATGGACACCTCATTTTATTCATTTGTCCAGTCATAAGACGGGCACATAATATTTGTTATTCTTGCTTGCGAAAGCTTGAGCCCTGCTCCAGGCAATAGTTATTACTTATGTTAACACACCCTGTATGTAAGTGTGTAAGTCTTTAAGTTCTAGGAACTCTTTAGGGTAACTTATCTAGTTAATACGAAATTCATCGAATGTTCAATACACTTGTCTTGATATTTATAGTCTCGCATTTAACACTATTGTAGCAATGGAGCAGTGACCAGTATTATCGCCTCGCCGTGTTCTAGTGATCTCATAAGCCTTTTTATATTGGGTGCAGTGGTTCAGTACATAATACTGAGGTTCTAGGCGGTTGAATATTTCAAAAAACATCTAAGAATTAAACAATTTTCCAAAAAAACAGCAATGCACAGTACTATAAGCTGTTACAGCCCTACAGCGGCGGGTGGCAGCGGCAGCCATTACGATGTACATGGCGCGCTTACTCCGCAGCAGCCACGTACCGGCCGCGGCTGACGTCACGTCATAATAAACGTGCCAGGTACATGTTTAATTATTGAAACTTTATAAAAAATGAATATGGGTGCATAGGGTTCCCACCAAGAACTAGGGTCCCAAGCCAACCTCGCCTGCAAGTGGTGCACCTGCCGATCAACGGACGAGGCTCTGGCAAACACAATATCTCGATAAGCGGCAATAGGCTTGCCAATAATACCTACGGCGAGCGGACTACCGCTTATATTGTCCCGCGACTTATTAATAACTTACCCTCAGATTTATGTTATAGCATTTCAAATAAAAATATAAAATCTAAATTAAAACAATATTTCTTAAGACTTCTTTAAAAAATAAATTGTCAACCTGATAAGTATGTTTGTAACTGTATCTACCTACTGTAGTTTGGTATAATACGTTGTAATGCTATACCTACTATTTTGTTATCGTTTATTCTTTTTAACTTAATTGTATGTATAAGTATAGACAGACTCAAAGTAGCATTAGTATAAACCTTGATACTTTTTTAGATGCTATTATAATATATGTCTCTGTATTACTTCATTGTAAAAAAGGTAAATAAATTAAAAAAAAAACCTATTACGTGGGATCAAAACACTGGCGAAAAGTGGGCGTTTAATATGCCTCTGCCTACCCCTTCGGGAAAACAGGCGTGAGTCTATGTATGTATGTATGTATAAAAAATGAAGTGTGGGTCGAAAATAGTTACTATTTCATTGCATTACAAAAAAACAATGCAAACCAAAATCGGAAAATTGATGATGTTTGCCGCAAAATTTGACCACCAAGGGTTTTAGTATCATGTACTGAATCACCGGTATCGTTTTCGGTACGCCGTTCCATACACCCTGTATTTTCTTCCTGCTGAGAATAAGTCTCTTCTTATTATGAAAAGAGTTGAGGAGACTATGAAGTCTACCGTGCTGGGCTAGTCCAGGTTGGCGTACTTCACGTGTCTTTTGAAAACATTATGTTGAATTCTCAGTGATGTCTCAGCGAGACTGAATTATGCAATATAGGTATAGGTAGAATAAAAAAACATTTTTAAATGTAGGCGTTTTTATATCTTAATCGTTTTACTGACGAGACTAACGTTTATCAGTGATCACGCCTTAAGCGATGATACAACCAAATATGGAGGACCCATTGCAGTCTCAGGCAAAAAGTTTAACACGTTGGCTGCACGCATAAGTAGGTGAATAGGAATCTAAACGAAAAAAAGTCAAACTCAACTGCTATACAAACATGTAGGTAATACAATATTCAAATCAAAGTTATATAATTTTAATCAACAGATCTAAACGCAGCATTTTTATTATTTTAGTGAACTGCAGACTCAAAGAATATTATAAAATCAAAACATATTATTTCTTTCAATTACTGCTAAGGAAATGACTTCGAGGTAATTAACTCTAGTCTAGTTAACTAACCGCTATTACTTCTTCTAGATTTCAGGATAAGATACATTGTAATAGTGAAATAAAATGCAAAGAAAAATTATATTACATCAATAACTTTAAATCAATCAATTCTTCTTCTAAATGTTATTCGAATTTAAGTCCATTGAAAAGATACATTTGGGGTTGCATTTATCAGAGGACGCAATTTTTTTACAGATGTATAGGCAGGGATATTGTCAAGCTTGATCCAAATTTGTGGAGTGATACATCCTGTCCCTCGGCCGCCATCTTGGAAAGAGTGCAGGTGCAGATGGTTTTTCGTGATTATCTCGTAAACTATTGGCCCTACAGAAAAAAATTAGAACAAGTTTAATTGCAAATGAAATTCTTTACAACTTTGATTCCATAGTATTTAGTCGTAAAATGAAAATTGACAAAGTTACAAACAAAAATTGAATGAAATTTGCAACATATTTTTTTTTCAATGTATCATAATTTTTACATACATACATAGCCATATTCTCACACCTATTTCCCGGAGGGGAAGGCAGAGACTACGGAACGCCATTTGCAAAGATCCTGACATATCTCTCTTGCTTCATTTACTTCCATCAAATTTCTCATGCATGCTCTGGGGTTAAGGTTACTTCTAACCTGTCTGTTCTAAAAAAAATTAAGATTTAATATTTATTAAAAACTACCCATTATTTATATTTGCTATTTACTAATAGGTTTACAGTCGGTGCCAAGCCGATTTAATACTCACGAAATAATGTATTAATTTGCTCATATTCATTTAAGTGAGTAAAATAATATTATTTGGCTTGGCACCCACTTCAAACCCATTAGTAAATAGCACATAATTATAAATAATAGGTAGTATTTAATTAATATTAAATCTTTATTATTTTTTAGTTTTTAGTTTTTGATGTTGGTTTTAATTAACGTAGTTATTTTTATTTAATACTTTTTAGTGTTTTGTTGTATTATCAACTAGTTATGGGTAGACCAACAAAAGGTGCTGCGCCCCTGAAAAATTTAGATCTCAAGAAACGGTCTTACCGCATGATTTACGTCTTTGAAGTCACCATTATCATCATTGTAGAAGCCAAATTGATTTTTGTAATTACTGAGTTCGTATGACTCCTTCCTCGGACCCTAGTTACCATTTGCACTAAAGTGCTCGTTAAGACGAATGTAACGAGCCTAAACTCGATAGAAATTTGTCATTTATTTACTGAGTTCCTATGGCCACCTTTTGATTCCATCATCAGATCAGCTCTATGTCATAATAATTTTTCAATGTCATCCATTTTACATATATATACAAAATTTCAGCTAAATCGGTAACCGGCAAGTGGATCTTTACTTGCGAGATTTTATTCCAGACATCGGGATAGGTGAGGGTAAATAAAAAAATGCTAATAAAATAAAAACTACTGGGCCTATCTAAACTACTGGGCCTATTTTTTTTATGGAACCAATTCGAAAGTATCCCGCATCAAACAAAAACAAGAATCACGTAAATCGGTTCAGAAACCTCGGAGAAATCGGTGTACATACATCGAAAAAAATATATACCGGCCGAATTGTGAACCTCCTCTTTTTCTAAGACGGTTAAAAATAAAATTGCGTCTTCTGACAAATGCACGCTGAGCCCAAAAATATGAAACATTTCAATGGACTATTTATAAATATAAAAGTTTGTTTGTTTTTCCGTCAAAGTGGAGCCACAGATGTGAATTTTCATATGGATATAGTGGAAGAGCCAGTGAGTAACATTGTGTTTGAAATAGAATTAGTTTTTATTATAAGTCAAATCGATTAGATCGATTGAGTAACATTTTGTTTAGTCTATTGAAAATTTCTGACAATGGTCACACTGAACTGTCACTTCCGTCCTGCCCTTGAAAAATTAACTCGCCGGTTGTCGTCTCGTACGTAAAATATCGCCCTTTGAATTAACGCGAATTGAATTAAATTGAGTAAACCGTCTTGAATGCCGCCTGATCTAGTGCTGGCAACGGTAAATTGATTGTGAACTATTGATTGACATTTGTGAAAATTGTGAATCCGGTATCGAGTCCACGTGTCAACGTGTCCTGAAAACGTCGCGTTTGCAGCTAGCTAAGTATAATATACTTAATTCATTTATTTTGGCCAATATACTTGTATGAATGTGTCTAATTTAGCTCAAGCCTGACATCAGCAAGGATAGCGGGTAAGTGAAATATAATATTGATATTGATTGATTTCAATTCATCACTGTGCAACGCAGTGCATTGTGTCTGGATCATTTTCTATCGTGGTCAGGTAGATGTATTACATCTTCCACTGCGCACTTCTGATACACCTTCCTGCCTGGCTACGGTAATTCTAGACATAAGTTTTGGTGCAGAGCTGTAGTTGAAATTTAGCCGCTGTTGCATTACTGAGTATAAACTCAGATTGGTATGAACTTGTATCTTATCACCTTGTAGACAGTATTGTAGTGTTTGTCAGGTCAGTTATTGTCTAAAATACATAATATTTAATTGTATAAGTTGACCTAGATAATTTGAAACACATTGTCACATAACCTCAATCAGTAATTGTTGATTTGTATTGTTGAAAAATCTAACTTAAATTTGTTGTTGCATTAATAAGTCAGTTTGTTTGGATACATAACAGCTGTATGTATCAATAAATTTAGTAAATTTAGTTTATTGCATATATTCATAAACATTGTAATAATCAAATTTGACCTTGCATAGATGGGCGGGTCACATTGATAAATCAACTTGATAAACCCTTGTTTTGTTGTAATATACGTATAATATTGTTAGGTAACACATATTCTGTGTGTACTTACAGTTGTATATATCATAAATAACACAGTTAGTCTGTCTGTTGCAAATAATTAATTAAGTTGAAGTTTCAACTTTATTAATTTGTTATAAGTTATAACTTTTGATAACTTTTGTGTTTGTTTCAATATACTGAAACTTTTAATTTTGTTGGGCAGTAAATACCTGTCACTTGCCTGCACTTGCAGTAAACAGGCTAATACTTTGTTGGTTTCAAAGAATTAAGAAAAATTAAGTTTTGATTGTTAATTTTATTTAACGCTTGTCCGGGCTCTTTTGAAGTTTGATTATGTCAGCTATCAAGGACTTGCGTGCGGCTGCTGGTGCTATTGCATCAGATTTGCGCTGGTTTGCCTCGGCCAGTGCTTTAGTGAACCGGCCTGATCGCCAGCAGGCCTTACTTCAAAGGTACGAGCGGATCGATGATCGCCTGGCAAGTGTGGAACAGCAATTCCGCTCTTTCAGCACTTGCTGTCTTGAAGTGTCAGTCACTGATTTCACCGCTGACCAGCGAAATAAGGTCAGCGAAGACTATGCCCAGGTCTTAGACCTGTATGATGCTGTCTCCAATAGTGCGAGACAACTAGTTGCCGATAGGGAAGGGCAACCCGGCCTGAAGGAGGAGCTTCCTAGGTCAGCACCGGGGCTGGTGAGTAGGCTCCCTACTTTGGACCTCCCCCATTTTGATGGCTGCCTAGGAAGCTACCTGGGCTTCGTTAATTTGTTCGACAGCCTGGTCAATGATAGGGCTGACCTTCGGCCAGCACAAAAATTGGCATACTTAATGTCGGTTCTGGATGGGGAGGCTAAGGGCCTCATCCAGCATCTGCCCGTGTCTGATGAGGCGTACCAGACGGCTCGGGACCTAATTACCCGTAGGTACCATAATAAGCGTGGCCTCGCCGATACGCACATCGAGCAGATTTTGGGTTTGCCGACGCTCACCCGGGTCTCTGGGTTGCGCACCCAACTTTTGAACCCGCTTTTGGTGGCCATCAACGCACTTAAGTGCCTTGACCTGCCCGTGGACCAATGGTCCTATCTATTGGTGCACATTGTGCTTAAGAAGCTGCCTGCCGACCTGAGGTCGCATTTTGAACAGCGCTTTGGTGGGGATAGCGCGACCCATCTGCCCCCCTTTGCTGACCTGGAGAGATTCCTGGAGGATGAGTGCCGGGTCTTGGACAACTCCGGTGGTGACACGCCGGCTAAGACGCAGCCGCCCAAGGAGCAGGCTCGCGTTCACACCCGAACCAATGTTGACCGGCGCCCTCCTCGCTTTGCAGTCACGCAGAGCCCAGCGGAGTGCTCCTACTGCAAGGTCACGGGGCACAGAACGGCCAGTTGTAGGGCATTCTTGGACCTACATGTCGCCTCTCGTAGGCGCATCGCGAATGCCCGCCGCCTTTGCTTCTCTTGTTTGGGGTCCCACTACCAGCGAGACTGCCCAAACTCTCGCCCCTGTCCTCACTGTGGAGGACAGCATTTGGACATTCTCTGTATGAATGCCAGAGAGGTTGGCCGCTTGTCCAACCAGCCGACGCCGCGCACGGGCGGGTGTTTTGAAGGTGGCAGCCGAGGCTCACCGGCGCGTAGCCGAGAGTCGCCTCGCTCAATTGATCGCTACTCGCCCCGCTTGGAGAACTGTAGCGTGCGCACGCCTCCTCTCTCTCGCGCACCTGAATGTGCTATTCAGCGTCACCAGCACCATGACTGCTGCCCCAGGTATTCCCCTCCTTTGGCGGAGCGTCCCCGCCTTGACTCGCGCCCACCTCGTTTTGGGCGGGTGCGTCATTATGACCCCCCACAGATGCCGCGCGGATCAAGTCATCGCGCCTTTGAGGACTTCAAGCCGCACCCTCGTTTTGACTTGCCTGGTCCTGGCCAACGGTCGCCGCCCAGGCAACAATAGGTCATTGACCCCTGCCCTATAACGCCAACCTCCCCCATTGAGACCGTTATCCTACCAACGGTTGCTGTTAGGGTCTGGGGATCCACGGGGACCTCTGTTGTTGTCCGTGCTATATTGGACACAGGTTCACAAGGTTGCATTGTTTCCACTTATTTGGTAGGGCAGGTTAAATTAAATATGGGTTTATTTCCAAATTGTATATGGGGCATAGGTGACGTAGCCTCTAATGTTGAAGGGCAAGTTAAGGTTTTGTTTGGCCCTGTTGAATCTTCACACCCGAGAATTAAAACCTCGGCTATTGTGTTCAAGAATATTTTGGGTATGCACCCACAGAAGCAGCTACCAGCTGCTGTGGTGAATTTGACATCGGGATTGGAACTGGCAGACCCCAAATTTGATACACCGGGACAAATCGACTTGTTGATTGGTTTTGATGTCCTCGGTGGAATTTTGATTGGTGGGAAACGGGTCTTGGTGCCAAATGGTTTGACTGCCATCCCGACCATATTTGGATTTGCTTTGATGGGACCTGTACCTAGGGACCCCCTCCACCTGAACTTGATAATTTGTTGGCTGTAGGCTCTGTTCTCTCTGATGCAGTTCATAGGTTTTGGGATGTAGAGGAGCCCCCTCCAGTTGCCCGTTTGAATCCAGAACATGAGGAGTGCGAGCTATTCTTCCAGAACAACACTGGTCGACTCTGTTCTCGTCGGATCATTACGAGGCTACCTTTTCTGTCTGTTCGGCCTCCGCTTGGTGAGTCACGGCCTTTAGCCGAAAAGAGATTGTTGTCTATGAAGCGCCGCATAGGTCGTGATCCGGAGCTCAGACAGAAGTACATTGAGTTCATGAGAGAATATGAACAATTGGGACACATGTCCGTGTCAAATTTAAATTGGCGTTCGGTGGAGCACTACTTTCTCCCGCATCATGCGGTATTGAAGCCATCGACTGGCAAGCTGCGCACAGTGTTTGATGGTTCTGCGCAGACTTCAACAGGCGTAGCCTTGAACCAGTGCTTGCATTCTGGTCCCAAGTTGGTCAAGGACCATTGTGACGTCATCACCAGCTTCCGACGACATCAGGTTGTCTTTGTGGCCGACATAAAAATGATGTTCAGGCAGACTATTATCCACCCTGATGACCGTCGCTTCCAGCTGATCCTTTGGAGAGAGTCTCCTCGCGATCCCATGGTCGTCTACGAGCTCAATACAAATACGTGCGGGTTAAGATTGAGCCCCTACTTGGCAATACGTTCTCTTTGGGAGCTCGCAGACCGAGAAGGCTTACGTTTCCCACGAGCCTCCGCCATCTTGAAAGACGATATTTACGTCGATGACATTTGTTCAGGCGCCTCCACAGCGGACGAGGCGATACTCCTGCGGGACGAATTGATAGGTATTTTGGCCTCCGCTGGTTATGAGTTGCGCAAATGGATTTCCAACTCACCAGCGCTTTTGGAAGGCTTGCCAGAGGATCATCAGCAAGATCCACATCTATTTGAGATTGTTGACAACCCCGCCATGATGGCTGTTCTCGGCGTTCAGTATAGACCAGTCCAAGACATCTTTACGTATAACGTAGACTTGAAACTTGGTCTTGGACTAAACGTCTCGTGTTGTCTACTGTCGCCAGAACCTTTGATCCGAACGGTTGGATTTGTCCTATCATATTTTGGGCAAAATGCTTCTTGCAGAAGCTTTGGACAGCAGGATTGACCTAGGACGAACCTCTACACGGCACTCTTGTTGAGGAATGGACCTCTTTTGTATCCTCACTTCCTGCCGTCAATGAGATCTCCTTGCCTCGTCCCATCCTTCCTCCCGGGAAGTACAAGGCCACCCTTCAAGGGTTTTGTGACGCCTCGGAACGTGGTCACGCGGCCGTGGTGTACTTGCGCACAGTCAGTGCCTCAGGTCAGGTGAGAGTCTCCCTGATCATGGCGAAGAGCAAGGTAGCACCCCTTCGGACATCTCTGACCATTCCGAAATTGGAGCTCTCGGGAGCAGCCCTACTTGTACGCTTGTTGAATCACGTGTCCAGTACCTTGGGTAAAAGCATTTGCATTAATGAGACCTACGCCTGGACAGACAGCCAAATTGTTCTTTGTTGGTTGAAGGCTTCTGTCCACACCTTGGAGGTATTTGTCGCTAATCGCGTTTCCCAAATCCAGAAATCCGAAGTCAAGCTTGTTTGGAGGCACGTGCCAGGTGAGCTCAACCCCGCTGATTGTGCCTCGCGCGGATGCTTGACGCCTAGTTTGATGGGTCATTCGCTGTGGTGGGGTCCGGAATGGTTGAGTCGACCAGAAACTGATTGGCCTCGAACGCCAGTTTTGAATACTTCTAATTTGCCGGGTCTACGAACACTCGCTCTTGAGAAGGTGGAATGCGAATTCGACCCCGATTTTTTGTTAAATCGTTACAGCTCCCTCGACAAGTTGTTAGGTGTCACTGCTTAGATAAAGCGTTTTGTTTTTAATTTTAGGCACCCACAACAGAAATGTCTTACACCGTTTCTTTCACCACAGGAACGACAGGAGTCCCTCACCTTTTGGGTTCGTTCTGTGCAGTTGGCGCATTTTGAGAAGGAGATTGCTATCCTTAAACCAGGGAGATCGAAATTGTCGGGAGCTGTCTCTAAATTGAACCCCTTTTTGGACGATACGGGTCTCTTGCGCGTTGGAGGGCGTCTCAAGAACGCCAACCTCCCTTACGGGGCTCGACACCCCCTTTTGTTACCTAAGGACGGTCACTTGGTACGCTTGTTGGTAACTGACCGTCACCTTAAAAATTCGAATGCTGGTTGTAATGCCTTGTTGGCTATTTTGCAACGCGAATTTTGGATCTTGTCTGCCCGAAGAATTATTCGGAGTGTAGTCTTTCGCTGCATCCCTTGCTATAAGCTCAAGGCTTCTACCATGCAGCCCTTGATGGGAGACTTACCGGCAGATCGCGTTACTGAGAGCAGGACGTTTGACGGTGTTGGCACGGACTTCGCTGGTCCCTTTTTGGTGAAAACGTCGGCACTTCGAAACAGCAAGACTGTTAAGGCCTACTTGTGCGTTTTTGTTTGCCTCTCCACAAAGGCCGTACATTTGGAACTGGTCTCCTCGCTTACGATCGAGGCGTTTGTAGCCACATTTGACAGATTTGTATCCTGCAGAGGGTTGCTTTCCTTGATCCGTTCTGACTGCGGCACTAACTTCAAGGGCACGTATAATTATTTGAATGAGGTTGTTAATTTCCTTGAAACCAACAAGGCTGATATAGGTGATAGGCTTGCCCGACGTGGGATAAATTGGTTGTTTTCCCCACCAAATTGTCCACACTGGGGTGGTATATTTGAGGCCGCCGTAAAATCGGCCAAAACACACTTGCGCAGGACAATCGGTGAATCTGTCCTTACCTTTGAGGAACTCGCAACTGTGTTTTGTAAGATCGAGGCCGTTTTGAACTCTCGGCCATTGTGCCCGATCTCCTCAGATCCGAATGATTTGGAGGCCCTTACGCCGGGCCATTTTTTGATTGGTCGCCCAGTTGTCGCCTTGCCTGAGTACCCCTATATTGATACGAGACCTGGTCGTCTTTCGCGTTTTGAATTGGTACGCCAGATTACTCAGAGCTTTTGGAAACGCTGGAATTTGGAATATTTGCACATACTCCAGCAACGCGTTAAGTTGACCGACAAGACCGAACCACCCAAGATTGGTGACCTCGTTTCGATCAAGGAGGCTAACCTTCCGCCACTCAGATGGCGCAGGGGGCGCATCCTTCGTTTGGTAACTGGGGCTGATGGAGTTCCCCGATTTGCTGAGGTCTTGGTGGACGGTTCGATTCTGAGGAGAACGGTTGCAACATTGTCACGTCTACCAACCGATTAGCGGACCGGTAGGCCGGTCCGGGGCGGGTGGATGTTTGAAATAGAATTAGTTTTTATTATAAGTCAAATCGATTAGATCGACTGAGTAACATTTTGTTTAGTCTATTGAAAATTTCTGACAATGGTCACACTGAACTGTCACTTCCGTCCTACCCTTGAAAAATTAACTCGCCGGTTGTCGTCTCGTACGTAAAATATCGCCCTTTGAATTAACGCAAATTGAATTAAATTGAGTAAACCGTCTTGAATGCCGCCTGATCTAGTGCTGGCAACGGTAAATTGATTGTGAACTATTGATTGACATTTCTGAAAATTGTGAATCCGGTATCGAGTCCACGTGCCAACGTGTCCTGAAAACGTCGCGTTTGCAGCTATTATTTTGGCCAATATACTTGTATGAATATGTCGAATTTAGACAAGCATCAGCAAGGATAGCGGGTAAGTGAAATATAATATTGATATTGATTGGTTTCAATTCATCACTGTGCAACGCAGTGCATTGTGTCTGGATCATTGTCTATCGTGGTCAGGTAGATGTATTACAAATTCCACTGCGCACTTCTGATACACCTTCCTGCCTGGCTACGGTAATTCTAGACACATTGGCTACCCATTTTTGTGTCAATATATATTTTTATTGGATCGGTTGGACCTTTATGAAATGTATTTGTACTATAAAGTTTGCATACACATTCCGATATAATATGTAAATATTACTTCCATAGTAACAGTACTATGGAAGTAATAAATATATGCTGTATATTATGTGCCTTATGTAGTCGTCCAGTAATACTAGTCATCCTCGTAGTCATTAGAAGATAGATAATAAAAATCTGTTGATTCATTGGCTCCACACTCGTTCCAAGCCAATATGCTGTTGGCCAATATTTCTCGTATTATATAGTAGAATATACATAGAAAAACGGATTTTAAGCACCTGTGTAACGTACGCTCTTTGTTAATATGCAAAAGATAATAATTTTATATCAAAATTTACATGTTACAATCGTACCTAGAATGGATTGGCTCAAAATTTATATTCCTTTTTGCTAAGCGTTTTTCTGTCTCCTTGGGAAAGGTAATATATTGCGAGCTCAAGTTCATGCCTATATTATAAAAGGGATTCACAATTCAAATTTCATATTTCAATCGTTGTTATATGTATAAAATACTATATACATTTGTTAACATTGTAACAAAGTGTTAGTCTACATTGCAGACAATACGCCTAGTTTTATCGTAAAGCGTCACACAATGAAGATTTATCAAACATCATAAACGCGGGTCCTATTCATATATTACAGTCTTTAGGGATTAAAATTATTTTGTAACGTGTTATCGTTTGTCGAGATTATACGACAACGATACGTTGGTTTCGAAATTCAAAAAGTTCTCGGTTTTATCTTTTGAAATGTATAATTTTATGTTTAGATTTAGTCAGTTTCATTTATAGTCTAAGAGCCCGTGAACCCCAGACCTAAGTTATTTAATAAAAGCTGAAAGTTTGTCAGCGGATGCTCCCAACACAGGTAAGAACGATGGACCATTATGGAGTTTGGGCTACAGTGGCTTTGGCAGGTAAACGGTACTAAAGGTGTCTAAAATACCGATCTAAATACATCAAATAATAAAGTCCAATTTTTCGGTATTACCTTCAGAATATCATTAAAAATCACGTTATGCATTGCCAGACACTTAACATCGTGGCAACCTCTTGCCAGACACCCTTAATGTTCATGAAATTATAATTTTACTTACGTTATAGTATAAAAGCTAATTTTTATATATAATACTTAGGCAATAAGTAGATGATGTTTCCTCATTAGCCAGACACTTTTGATAGTTCCAACCCCTTGCCAGACAAACATTGTAAATCATAAGAAGAGATTCGCGACTAGAATGAATTATGCAAATATTTTTTTTGGCGTAGACTTATATAACTGATAGTCTATGTACATTTTGAAAACATTATAAGAAAAGACATTCGATGCCACAACTAACTCAAATTGTTAAAAAAAATAATTTATTCTGTCAATAACAGGTTTAAAAAAAAAACAAAATAAAATATTCCTTAAAAATTTAATAAAAAATGGTTGGTTAATTATACAAGTTATTAAAAGGGATAAAAATAGATTGATGACATTACATAATTATAATCGATTTTAAACTTTCGCGATTTGTATACATCATACAATATTATTTAGCGGGTCTTAGTCGCGATAATTCATTTATTTCAAGGCATAAATACCTCTGTTATTCTCCTACGTTTCTACCGGCTTGCAACGGTTGTGGTCGCGTATTAAGCCACGCAGGGACATTCCGAACTCCGAAAGCATTCTACATAATGCCAGTGTTCGTCTTTTGAGACAATTAATTCATTCGCAACTGTCGGGTACGAGTTAAATAGTGTGCAGTGTGACCTATACAAAGTTCATACCGAGTGTAGTGACGTGTTATCAAGACGTGATTTTAGTTTTTGCGATCGTGTTACTTACAAACAAGCTAGTCGCATTTACGATCTGCGTACAAGACGGCACAACAAAAAATTTTATAAATTAATAAACCGTCGTGAGAGGCAAAGCGGCAAAAAGGTACACACCACCGTACAACAAACGGTAATTAATTTATCGGATCATATTGTTGATAACGCGACACAAAGCGTACTAGCTAAAGGGTTAAAAAAAATAAACGAATTCCGTACGAGAATGTCATAAGCAGCATCGAGGAGGTTATAACGCGCAACAAGTTACCTTCTAACGATGCAGATACACATAGACAGGATGTTGCCGTTATTTTACGTAGGTCAAAGCCGCCGAAACCCAATGTCTCCACAGAAGAGCGTCAGGCATTAAGAACGCTGCGTGATAACACGAATATTTTAGTGCTGAAGGCCGACAAGGGGAACGCCACTGTGGTGATGAATTCTTGTGACTATGGCAGCAAAATACGGAATTTGTTTAGTGACACACTAATATATAAACCTGTGTCTTATAACCCGACAGCCAGAGTAACGAAACGCATTCGAGCTTTGATAAAGGACCATAGAAACGTGTTCGCGGAAGATGACTTTGAACGTCTACACAAACTCCAAATCGTGCAGCCGCCCAAGATTTACGGTTTGCCTAAAGTCCACAAGACAAATGTACCATTGCGGCCGATAGTGAGTCAAATAAATTCACCGACATATGGTTTGGCGAAACACATCAGCAAGGTACTGCAACCGTTAGTAGGTAAGACGGCATCTTTCGTGAAGGACTCTTGCCATTTTATCGACATCATCAAGAGCGTGACAAAGGAACCAGACGAAGTGATGGTAAGTTTTGACGTGGAGTCACTATTCACCAATGTTCCAGTTCAGGATTGCCTTGAGGTCGTTGAGAGAAAATTAAGGGATAGCGGTCTGTCTAACGAATACGCCGTTCTATTGAAGAATTGCTTAGAGGGTAACTACTTCATAATATCGTGGATAACATTACCTCCAGATCGACGGAGTGGCAATGGGTAGCCCAGTAGCACCGGTGATGGCCAATATCTGGATGGAACATTTCGAAGAATCCATAGACATGCAGGCTTCAAATGTAAAGCTATGGAAGAGGTATGTCGACGATGTATTCTGCATCATGAAGGGCAACAAGCAAGACATAGAACGATTCGCAGACAAATTGAACTCCATACATCCGAACATCCAGTTTACATTTGAAATGGAGGTAGACGGATCGCTACCCTTTCTCGACGTCAAAGTGACGGTGAGAGCTAATGGTACACTTGGACCCACTGTATACAGAAAACCGACACACACCGACAGGTATCTCAAAGCCTGCTCGGATCATCACCCGCGACATTTGGAATCCGTAGCGACCTCGTTAGTGAACAGAGCCTATGACCTCTGTGACCCTGACCACTTAAACAGTGAATTGTCACATGTTCAGGAGGTACTAGGGCGCAACGGATACAACAAGGAGATACCCCGTCGGAAGAGGAAGGACCGCAAACCTGAAGTAAGCAGAGTGCCGGCTTACATGCCTTATATCAAGGGAGTGACGGACAAAGTTGGAACAGTACTCCATCAAGACTGTATATAGTCCCCTCTCCAAGGTAGCACATAATCTGCGTACCACAAAGGACGTAATTCCTCTACAAACACCAGGCGTCTACAAGGTCGATTGCAGTTGTGGTAGTTCCTATATCGGACAGACCTAACGAACGATCGCTGAAAGGGTCAAAGAACATATCGCAGCTGCCAAAAATCGACAAATTAATAAATCTGCCATAGCTGAGCATTTGCTGGAATCTGGACCAAACCACTGGATAGAATTACATCAACCACGAGTCTCATCCACAGATCGCCACTATTACTCCAGGATAGTACGTGAAGCGGTTGAAATAAAAAAACATAGAAATTTCAACCGGGAGGACGGATACAGACTATCGACCACTTGGAGCCCAGTTATCAACAAATGCAAACAACGCCGCAGTAACACAACTCATCAGTGTGTAGACGTCATAAGTGTTGTGTGTCAAAGTACCGACAGTGCGAATCGAACTAAAAATATCAAAAATACAAAACAAGTGAGGGTAGCTGCCGAAACCCGCGCTTTACAAGGACGGCGCTGAGCTGACATCAGTCCCTCCGCGACTACAACCGTTGCAAGCCGGTAGAAACGTAGGAGAATAACAGAGGTATTTATGCCTTGAAATAAATGAATTATCGTGACTAAGACCCGCTAAATAATATTGTACGATTACATATTATTATAGAGCATAAAAGATAAGATTATTTCATTCATTATCATCATTATTATCAATGTTATCACTTTCTTCGTCACTGTTACTCCATTCGATATCGTGATCTTCTTCAGTTTCTGTAAAAATTTAAAAAAGCTAATGGGATTAAAGGTATTAAAAAAATGAAAAATAGTTTGAAATATACCTGAGACAGTGTTCAGTGAATCTCTTACGAAATTTGGTAACTGATCACCTTCGAACCATTTAAAATGGTACTGATTA
The DNA here is from genome assembly GCA_944739405.2 of Euclidia mi. Taxonomy (NCBI): domain Eukaryota; kingdom Metazoa; phylum Arthropoda; class Insecta; order Lepidoptera; family Erebidae; genus Euclidia; species Euclidia mi. The sequence continues at coordinate 58,652,526 of OX123182.2, forward strand.
CTTTTGAGTACCCATCCATTATTCTCGGGTTGATAAATTGTTGGAATTTGCTGATTTGCATTATTCCAAATGCTAGACACATAGTTGGCTTGCAGAAATTGTTGTAGCAGTTCGGATTTACACGGTGGACTACTAGCATCATTATTTCGTAGTTTTTACGACTAAACGCTTCATTAATATCTGAAACCTGATGAAGAACAATTTAAAGCAAACAGCAATAAGACTTGCGAAGAAAAGCGGATACCCAAAAAATTCAACGTCGCCGTGTAACGGCATCCCAACACGTCCAACTCCTGAAAATAAATTAACCTCAAGAAATAAACCTCCAAATCGGAAACCTAAACCAAACAACAAGTCTCTCGGGGATGATACAGATTCGTCTGCGGCTTCTGTCCCCAGTGCAACTAAAGTATCGTCTGTGGCTCCTATCCTCAGTGCTCATAAGGTCATACAGGCAGAACTTTCCACATCGGTCTCAACGATCAATAGCCATGACTGAGAAGACACTGATAAAAGAAACTGGGAAAAAGTGGGGCGTAGACGGTCTCGATTTTCACTTCCCAGGGTACTCAGGGGTACCGCTGAACCTGGCTCTACGATGCTATATGCCGCTGAGAGGCGAAGATACTTGCACCTATATTACGTGCAGGAGGGCACCACAGTCGAGCAAATTCGCGACTATCTTAAGTCAATATGTGGCAGTGACGAATGCACTGTTGAAAAACTGAAATCTCGTAGCCACTACGCTTCCTTTAGCCTTGGAGTACCATTGAAATATGCCAAAAATATAATGTCTTCAGATAACTGGGATAAAGACATATGTGTTAAGCCACGGCGGCAGAACTTTAGTGCTAAGAACAACTATCAAGTGTCGACTGCAATCCCGTGAGATGAAAATATGCTATCAAAATGTTCGTTGTCTAAAGACGAAGACTAGTGCCTTCCTTAATAATGTTACGCAAAGTGAATATGATATAATAGCATTAACTGAGTCTTTTCTTACGAGCTTCGTGTTAGATAGTAAACTTTTCTCTCCGGGCTTTCATGTGATGTGTAAAGATAGATCAGGTGACTGTGGATGGGGAGGAGTTTTGGTCGCATTTCGTGATTATTATAATGTAAAAATAGTTACGGACATTGACGGTATGACTGATGGCAAAAATATTTGCTATTGTGTCATATAAAAATGTAAAAATATTATGCTGTGTCGTGTATTTGCGTCTTAACTATGAGATGAGCAGTATTTGAATGTTTTGACATGTATAGAAAATGTAGTTTAACTTCGCGCTCTTCTACAGCCAGGGCCGAGCCGTCCCTATGCGCAATGTGCGCGGCGCACACAGGCGCCAGGGTGATAGGGGCGCCGCGGGCAGGATATGCGTTAATTATTAACATTAAATAAATATATTTAATTTCATTATTTTCGAAAAAGGACGACAAAAAGGAAGGACTTCATAGATTTCGCACACAGGCGCTGGATTATGTCGGCGCGGCCCTGCCTTCAGCTACCATATATGCTTGTCTGGCAAGGGGTTGGAACTATCAAAAGTGTCTGGCTAGTGAGGAAACATCATCTACTTATTACCCAAGTATTATATATAAAAATTAGCTTTTATACTATAACGTAAGTAAAATTATAATTTCGTGAACATTAAGGGTGTCTGGCAAGAGGTTGCCACGATGTGAAGTGTCTGGCAATGAATAACGTGATTTTTAATGATATTCTGAAGGTAATACCGAAAAATTGGACTTTATTATTTGATGTATTTAGATCGGTATTTTAGACACCTTTAGTACCGTTTACCTGCCAAAGCCACTATAGCCCAAACTCCATAATGGTCCATCGTTCTTACTTGTGTTGGGAGCATCTGCTGACAAACTTTCAGCTTTTATAAAATAACGTAGGTCTGGGGTTCACGGGCTCTTGCTCTATTAAGTTTATTTCGTTGGTACACTTTTCGACTTATCTGCTACTAGTATTGTGTTGTAAACTTTGTTATTCGAAGTTTATTGAAAAATTTGTACATTGGGTGTAGTTTCCGCCACAATATATACCTACATTCCATACTTGGATATTTATAAATTACGTAAAAGAAAATGCTTAACAGTGCTTATGACTGTCGCGGACAAGATGGAAAGCAGTAAAAAATAGTATTTCTTTCAATTACTACTGAGAAAATGACTTGAAGGTAATTAACTTGTCTTGTCAACCAACCGCTATTACTTTTTCTCGCTTTAGATTTTCAGATATATAGCTACTGTGAAGATGAGAAATAACGGCGGACTAAAGCTGTACAACATTCTTAAAATTAAAAAGAAAATAAAGATAATATATTTCCATTCAGTTATAAATGTTTCAAGTTTCGTCATTACCAATTTTTTTTTTGCAAGCTGTACGACTATGCTATGTAATATGCAACACATTGTGTACCTTATGTAGTACCTCTACCATAATCCCAGTCATTCTTGAGCAGGTAGATAGGTAACAGAAATCTGTTATATATTATTCGTAACTACGAGATTAAGGACACGATGCGTCACTACCCCTTTTCATTCCATAGGTATCGTAAGAGACGATTAAGAAAAAACATTAATAGTCATGGACATAAGCTTTATACAAAATATGGCAAATATGTAGGTATCTCAGTAGCCAATTTTATCTTCTAATATTATCTATCCGTAAAGAAATAGTATTTTTGGAAAGAGACAAGCAAATCGTCAAGCCTGCATCAAAACCAAATCATTCTATTGATTCCCAATACCATTGAGACGTACAGAAGGCGCGGGTTATGCTCAGCAGTGGACTGCGCTGGGCTTTTACGGGCGACTCAACTTCGGTCTATGTGAGAGCATAGAACTCCTTCAAGGCCTCCAACCTCCAAGGCCTATGTCCAGCAGTGAACGCCTCTCTGCTGATTGTTAAAGGCGCTTAAACGTAAGTATAGGCAGGAGGATTTTCAAATGCTTAAACCCTCATCATCATCATCATTAGCATGTATCAGTCCTCTGCTGGACGTAGGCCTCTACTATGGCGCGCTGATGAGCTAGGTCTTCAGCATTCCTCTTCCACTCCCTGCCCGCTGCCCTTCGAATATCATCGCCCCAACTGGCTACAGGACGCCTTACACTACGTTTGCCGAGAGCTTAAACCATACCATCAGAAAATTTCTACAGTAAGGATGTAGTAATTGTATTCATCTACCATGAGTACTGTTAGTTTTTCACTTGCAAAACGGACGTAGCTAGTATGCTATAAGTGATACTATGTTACAACAATTAAACAGTGTTGTCCATTTAATGGGTAACGAGCATTAAAACTTTGTTTACTGTCCGTTATAAACTCTGTATATTTTACTCACTGTGTGTATAAAATGTTATAGCACTAGGTACTGCAAGTTCATATCTTTTACATAATTATGCGAGAGGGGAAGACAAAAATAGACTGAATCGGTTACTTACAAGCCCTCGATCCGACTAAGAAATATACTAGTTAAATAAAAGTCAAGAAGTGAAACTCAGCGACTGGTACCTTTATTGACACCCTTTTCATTGCGGTGAGAACACCCATTACAAACATTTTAACTATAGTGTAAGTAACGAGGGACCAGAGCATAAGATTTTACTTATAAACCGGTAGTTTTACTTGTCTAACCAGCAGGAGTAAGTTACTTTAGGTAGTTAGTTGCAGAGGTTACCCAAATCGAAAATAGGTTCTATTATTTCCTGGAGGAATAATAATGACAAATATTTTATAAGATTACGCGAATTGAAATTGATACAAAGGTAACCACATAAAATTATCACAATCTCCAAAAAAAGAAAACTTACCTCCAAGCAAAATAAAGAGGGGTGTTAAAAACCCTGTCATTCCATTTTCAATAGGATAAGGGTGAGTTTAAGATATTATTTATACATAACTACGATGCCGATGATGCAAAATGAGGCTCAGTAATGCGAATGGATGCATTTTAAGGCTCCGAATATCCGGAAAGCTTAACGGATTTTTTAAAAAACCGTTATACTTTACTGTAAGTACGCTCCGACCTGCAAATTCAGTTGAGCAGTATTATTGGTGTAGACTAGCCAAGAACGAGTCTTCATATTTATTTTGAAACTCTTTGTGATGTCATAATTTTTATTTTGCCTTAGAGCCCAGGGGTCTGCCTTCTAGTCTAACCAGATAACTATGACAGAATATTAACTTCTCCACAGAGCGACTGCTGATTTAAACTCCTACTAGATTGACATTTTTTTTAACTTATGGTAGACTAAGATCGATAATTATTGTTTGTTTAATATCTTCTTTGATTTTTAAACAAATATCTGAGAAAGTAAACGTATCCGAAAAAATCATACGTGTTTTTTTTTTCTTGGGTTTACGCGAATGTTACACATTGAAATTAAACTACAGTTTACGGATTTTATCGCGTTATATTGGTTTCACTTGTTTTTAAATTTAAACCGAATGATCCAGAAACTACATTTTTATTACTAGCCGACGTTTCGAATTCTTTACAGGATTCATGTTCACGGCAGACTGAGGTGGTATTTGTCTTTGTCTTGAATTTAAAAGTTATCTCAAAGTACCCGAACATTTTTCAACTATTGGTGTTACTATCTACGCAGAATGTGCTCACTGTGTCTTGATGTCTTCTGGTGACTTTGTCCTTCTTGGGTTTCATTAGCCTGATAACAGGGTCCCAAGCTGGAGGAACATTCCAACCATCTTCCCTATTGAAATTAGGATGTTTTTTAATTTCAATAGCTTCTTGTATCATTCTTGGAATAAAGCGGTGTTCTTTTGCGAGTATCTGTGGTTTATCAAATCGCAGGTAATGGTTGGTTCCTTGTTCTACATGTTCACACACAGCAGACTTCGTCGAGCGTTTGTGTTTAATGTCAGCTATATGTTCCTTTAGTCGAATGCCTATGCTTCTCTTGGTTTGTCCAATGTATGAGAGCCCACACTCACAGTCTATCTTGTAAACCCCGGCCTCTTGTAAGGGTAACTGACTCTTGACAGATGGTAATAATTGGCTTATCTTCGTTGGCGGCTTGCAGAAAGTTTTGATTGAAGCTCGCTTCAAAATGTAGCCAATCTTGTCGGTCACGCCCTTGATGTATGGGAGGACAGCAGGTTGTCTCTCTACTGTGGCTGGCTTGTTCTTCGGGGATTTGTGACGTTGGCGCGGCGGTCGGAGCTTGTTGTCTTGCAGAACTTGCTTGACATGTTGAAGCTCGGCATCCAGGTGTTTCTTGTCACAGATCCCCCGGGCTCTCTGAAACAAAGACATTCCTACGGTAGCTAACTGTTTAGGATGGTGGTGAGATTCACCGTTTAAGTACCTATTTGTATGTGTCTTTTTCCTATACACAGTGTGGCTCAAAGAGTTGTTTTTGTTCCTGATAACAAGTACATTTAAGAAAGCTAAAGAATTGTTTGCCTCTAATTCCATTGTAAATTTTATCTGGTTGTGTATAGAATTAAGATGGTCTAGGAATACATTAACACTATCTGTTGGTAAAATTGTAAAAGTGTCATCTACATACCGCTTGTAGAACCTCGGTGTGATGGTGGCAGTCTGCAGGGCTCGCGCCTCGAAGTCCTCCATGAAGATGTCAGCAACAACAGGCGATACTGGAGAGCCCATTGCCACACCGTCTACTTGTATGTAGTATTTCTCATCCCATAACAGATAGCCAGTTGTTAAGCAGTGTTTCAATATTTCTGCATATTCCTCAGGCATGTTGTTCTCTATTAGCTTCCTTCTAGTTATCTCAATACAGTCATGTGCTGGTAAGCATGTGAATAATGACTGTACATCAAAACTAACCATAGTTTCCTTGTCAGAGAGATGTAGGTGTTTTATTTCACTGACAAAATGGTAGGAATCCTTTACATGCGCTCTCGTCTTGCCTCTGAGTGGTGAGAGAATCTTTGCAAGGTGTTGAGCCAATCTGTAGGTTGGTGCCCCTATTTGACTGACTATAGGGCGCAGTGGAGCATTTTCCTTGTGTATTTTCGGTAGACCATACAATTGGGGAGGTTTTGCCAAGCCAAGAAGGACAAAGTCACCAGAAGACATCAAGACACAGTGAGCACATTCTGCGTAGATAGTAACACCAATAGTTGAAAAATGTTCAGGTACTTTGAGATAACTTTTAAATTCAAGACAAAGACAAATACCACCTCAGTCTGCCGTGAACATGAATCCTGTAAAGAATTCAAAACGTCGGCTAGTAATAAAAATGTAGTTTCTGGATCATTCAGTTTAAATGTAAAAACAAGTGAAACCAATATAACGCGATAAAATCCGTAAACTGTAGTTTAGTTTAATTTCAATTCATACGTGTCTGAAATTGAATATGTATTTTGAGGCTTTTTAAATTGGGTCCGGCTAATAGTGCATTGTGATGTAAACATCACTTCAGTTGCCGCTCCAGTAATATCGGACTACGATGGCTTGCTAATATATTCAAAGAATTAATACGGGTATACATAATTAATGACCAAATTTACTGAATTCAATTTCTCGTTAAACAAGATTTTCGGTGAACCTTATTTTACATTATCCTTTATGTATACAAACTTTGTTATAATACATTGAAGTATAATACATTGAATTATGTCAGCCTAGAGACGACCACTGCTGGACATAGGCCTCCCCCAAGGTTCTCCATACAGAGCTATTTTGAACCGCCCGCATCCAACGGCTTCCCGCGATCTTAACCAGATCGTCGCACTATGTGGCCAAAGGCTGCGCAGCGTCTCAAAAATCTGTAACTTTTTTGTTGCTTGAGATAATAGAATGAAATTTTGCACACGTTATCTTGAATATATTTGCTTTATAATAATTAAAGTTTTATTTAAGTAAATTAGTTTGTTTTATTTATAAATATATATTTAAAAATACAAACAGATTTTTTATGATAACTGTAACGGTTTTTGAATAATAACATAAATTTAAAATATAATTTATATGAAATCGTTGGTCACGAGGCATAAATGTGCGCGTGGGATCGGGAGGTCCCGGGTTCGATTCCTGGGTCGGGCAGTGTTACTGGGTTTTTCTGTCACGAAATTCTCAGTAGCTGCACGGAGTCTGGAAATGTGCCCGGTACGGCAATAGGCTCGCCCCTTATTACGTGGGACTAAAGTATATCTGACGAAAAGTGGGTGTAGAAATACACCTCTGCCTACCCCTTCGGGGATAAAAGGCGTGACGTTATGTATCCATGTAATTTATATGAAATCTATAAGTTAGGGGCTTAGGTTCTTCATAAGTGGTGACATTTTATAACCTTAAACGTTTTAATTGTTGTCTAGGAGTTCAACTGCCTCTTCAAACAGATCTTTTGATATGGTTTCTGTCGACTTCGTCAATCTTGAAATATATGGGTCTGATGTGTACAAAAGCGCGTGAAATACGTCTTCATTAGTGAAGACCGTGAACACTTTCTGGCATGACTCAATCTTATTCTTTTATAGTCCTTGTTCCGCGACTCTTGTGCATCTTCTGACAGTATTCCTATCGGTAAAATGGCAAAATGTCTTATGATACTCTCCCCATGTATGAGGATTTTGTGCACTGAAGATGACATATAGTACCAATTATATTTCTCTACCTACATATTTGCGGTTTTACAATTTTATTACGGTTACGCTCCAAATCTCTCTGGATTCACAGACATGCCTGAAGCCAAGGTCTGCAAAATAACGTAAAATCTCCTAATGAGGCTTTTATCAACTCCTGTTATTTCGGAAGTGCAGTGATAGTTCTCAAAGGATCTACGTGCTGTGTTGCCATTAATGCTATTGCCAGTTCCTTGTCGAAGTTTGTCATTATGTAAGCCTATCTGATTACGAAACATAGATTGCACCAACTATCTTCTTTGCTTTTTTATTTTCGGGTGTTGTTGCTGACCATTTTTTGAAAGAAAGATTATATGAGATATGTAAAATCAACTCCACACATCTAATCCACGCACGCAAGGTGGATAATCCATACTCATAAGCAGTCTCGTGTTCTGTTTTAGATGTAACTCTGATAAGATTGTTCATCTCACTCGGCTTAGCACCACATATAGTGCAGACGGAACTTGTATTTGTAAGGATCTGAGTAACCTTTCAATCATTCATAGTTACAAATAATTCGTGTCTAACTTGAACATCCTGGTTATTTTAATTTAATTTTGTGGCAGTTAAATTATTAATCTGCGACCGAATATCCGCCACTACAGACCTAGCTTTCTCTGGAGCCTATTAAGCGAACTCTAAATAAATTGACCTACAATAACGGACAGACGAACACGTATTATTTTGCCAAAGGATCTCATTTGTAACTGTATTAGGTAATTAATTTTATAGGCACAAGTGAAGCGATGAACAAATTGGCATCTGATGTTAATTCATCCTCTCCAGATAAAATCTGCTTGTATTCACTTTGCCCTGATGATCCGTCAAAACCCCATTTCGTAAACAACTTAAGATTTATGGATCCAGGTTTATAAGTAGATTCAATCTGCAAAATTCGGGACACAGTGTGATCTAAAAGATCTTGTAACTTCACTTTAGCACACGTTTCGTCATTTTTACCGCTTATTTATTCGTCATTTTTGGATCCAGAGTAGAGGGGGGCAGACTTGGGCAAAAAGGAATTAATGACCCTTGTTTTCCATGGTCTGACGAAAGTAAAGATATAAATATTACGACAGCGGTAAACAGCGGTTACTGTCAAAACTCTATTGAAAGTTCACAAAGTCGAAATTTTCTAGGGAGTAAGAAAATAATTTATATAAATATGTCGTCGGGTTGCTTGATTCTTGGCCGGTATCAACACTTCACATCACAGTTTGTTATAAGTTCACACCAAATCAAATTTAACAAAACTGACTAGCTATTTTGTATTACTGAACACGAAACGAGTGACAGTTTTTAGGTACTTCTTGTCCGCCCGGAGTCTCCAAGAGAATTGATAGTTGTCGTTGCTCCGTTGAACGTCAACCGTCATCCCCCCTCTTCAACTGAAGCAAACGTCACACCAGACTGTGTCGAAGCGCGCCATCTTCGCACTTCCGTTTCGGAGTCAATTGACGTCCCATACTAATGATTGTTCCTATAAATAAATATATCAAGTAAATAGCTTGTTTTTAAACTCAGTAAAAAGACAAGATGTATGCTCTTTATAAGCATATATAAAAATTATACATCTTGGAACAAAAAAGAACAACTCTTGAGAAAATCTAGTCTAAACATTGAGTTTCGTGCAATACCCAGACGACAAGTTTTCGATGGTATGGCCACTATTAATGCCATTAAGTAAGTAAACTTTATTTATTGTATTATATTGCGTAGGTATTCTGCTACACATCTCTATTCATCAAAATATTCAGATCTGTCTTTCCCAAAATCCATTTTTGAGACGCTACGCAGCCTTTGGCCCCATAGTGCGTCGGTCCACCCATGCTGCGTCGACCGGTACGTGGTCGCCACTCCAGAACCCGATAGCCCCAACGGCCATCGGTTCTTTGCGCTATGTGCCCTGCCCATTGCCACTTCAGCCTTGCTATTCGGAGAGCTATGTCGGTGACTTTGGTTCTCCTGTCCTCCTCTTCATTTTTGACTCGATCTCGCAGGGAAACTCCGAGCATAGCTCTCTCCATCGACCTCTGAGTGACCCTGAGTTTTCGGATGAGGCCCATAGTTAGCGACCACGTCTCAGGGCCGTAGATCATCACTGGCAACAAACAGTGGTCAAACACTTTCGTCTTGAGACACTGTGGGATATCGGACATGAAGATATGCCGTAACTTCCCGAACGCCGCCCAACTGAGTTGGATTCAACGAATGACCTCTTTCTCGAAGTTGGACCTACCCAATTGGATCGTATGTCCCAGGTAGACGTACTTGTCGACAACTTTGAGTGTAGAGTTTTCACATTGAAGTGGATTTTGCATATTAATGGAGTGATTTTGAGAATGCTGTCAAAAACGATCCATTGCCTACTACTATTATTAATGCGAAAGTTATTGAAAATAGATGAATGCTTCTCTCTCTTTCACGCAGAAACAGCTAAACGAATTATAATGGAATCGCGTGCAATTTTCGACCTTAGTCAAAGTCAAAGTCAAAAATCCTTTATTCATTTGGGTCACAATGTGGCGCTTATAAACGTCAAAATAATAAATTTTAAAATAATTACTTAAAGATTCTACATTTACATTTACTGCCACGTTCGCAAAGCAAGGGCGTAGAACCATGAGAAAGAACGGGCAATAAAACTCACGGTCACTCTTTTTCATCGCCAGGTTTTGCATAATACACATAATTTACATTTTGTAAGGTGCTGCAACTGTTACACCTTCTATATCACTTGTATATACATAATAATACTCAAGCATAACACTTAATTTTAATTTTGATGTTCATTTAGTTAGCCTTCTCAGAATAGAATAGACATGGTGAAACAGGAGCATCCACTTACATTATATATACCTAATAATGCAGGCAATCCGCGAAAGTGATCAGAACCATGATGGAAATGGTGCAGTTAAATATTAAAATTTAATACCAGCCCGCAAGACCGTCATCGACCAGTCATCGCAAGTAGCACCCGTTCACGAGTATGACGCATGTGTCAGCCATCATCCCTCTCGCCATATTAGAGGGACAGGGATGACCCGACACACGACGCCACCACAAGAAATGACATTTTAGTGAGCATGACGACAACGGTATACGAACCATCATACAAAATAATTTTGCGGGTCTTTATCGCGTTAACTTAACTTATTTAAGGTATAAATACCTATTTGTTTCCGACGTTTCGCTCGTCTTGCACCCAGTTTGGTCACGGAGAGACTGGTGAAAGCTCAGCGCCGTCTTGTGGAAGTGCGGGTTTCGGTACCTACCCTCACTTGGTCTTTATTTAAGTTCGCAATGTCGGTACTCCGACACACTACACTAATGACGTCTACACACTGTTGAGATTTATCACTGCGGCGGTGTTTACATTATGCTGATGACTGGATTCCAAGTAAATTCGGAGATCGGTGGATAAGACTTGTGGTTGATGCAGTTCTATCCAGTAGTTTGGTCCAGACTCCAACAAATGCTCAGCTATCGCCGACTTATTAATATGTCAGTTTTTAACGGATAGTTTAAAATCGATTGGTATACGAACCGGCAGTAAGAAACAATCTATTGGTATACTGACCATGACCGCCAATTACCTCCATTTTCCAGATCGTAATTATTATCATAAATTAGTGGAACACGTGAAGGAATGCAAATTTAGAAAGAATTTTGTGAAGGTGACAAGTGAACAATGATATGATCAGGGATAAATAATGTTAAACTACATTCAAGAAATTATAAAAATATCCAAATCCTGCAAAAATCATGTGTTCACGAGGCACCTCCACTCAACATGTTATTTATCAAAACTAGAATTTAACAAATTTATATAACAATTATATTAAATGGTCAGAAAATAAAATAATCGTGAGTTAAACAAACCTAAGCCTATCCCCATGGTGTCTTATCATTTAGAAATTCCTTAATAGTGTAATAACCCTTTTGTAAAAGAAAGTTTCTAATGGTCCGTTTGTATTTGTGCATGGGTAAGTTCATTATTGCAAGAGGCAATTTGTTGAAAAATCGTATACCAATCCCCGCAAATGAGTTCAGAACTTTATGTAGACGGTAGTTAGTTCCCACCAGTTTATGCTTATTCCTTGTGTTCACTTTGTGCAAGTCACTATTTTTGCGGTATAGAATTAAGTTTTTCTTAATGTACATTAAGTTATCATATATATTGCGACTGTCAATATATCTACTTCTTTAAATTTATCACCTAAATAATCTCTAGCACCTAACTTATAAATTGCACGTATGGCCCTCTTTTGAATGACAAAAATAGTCTGTATAGCTGTACCCCATAGCATTATTCCGTAAGACATTACGCTGTGAAAATAACTAAAGTAAACTAAAGAAAGTACCGTCCCTAAAATTTGGAAGTCTTATCTCTAAATTATGAATCTTCGCTAAACTATTGGAACGAATAGTTTATACTCAGGTGTTCAACACGTTACACGGTTTCTTTATCTCGGAACAGCATGGATTCATCAAAAATAAATCGACAACTACAAACCTACTAACATTTATAGACTTCACGACCACTAATATGACAGGGGGCGACCAAGTAGATGCTATTTTCACCGATTACAGCAAGGCATTTGATCGTATAGACCATAAAATACTTTTCCAAAAACTTAACTTTTACGTGCTGGTATTCACGGGCACCTGTTCACATGGTTTTGCACTTACATCGAAAACAGATCTCAGGCAGTTGTACTCAATGTGTCGATCTCAAAATGGCATAGTGTCCCTTCCGGTGTTGCACAAGGCTCATTAATTGGACCTTTGTTATTTAATATATTCATAAATGATGTCAAATCCTGTTTCCTTCATTCACAATTTTTAATGTACGCCGATGACATGGAAATATTCAAAAGGATCGAACAACCCTTTGACTGCGTTTTATTACAACAAGACCTAATTAGATTCGAAGCTTATTGTCAACTCAACGGATTAGATTTAAATACCTCTAAGTGTTACTCTATAAGCTTCTCTCGCAAACCTAAGCAATGCGTATTTAATTATGTTCTAAAAGGAGTACAACTTAAGCGAGTCAATCAAATCCGCCCATTTGGCGTCATGAGTTATCATGACGCCAAATTAACGTATGAAAAACAAATTGACCATATTGTTAATAAAGCTAATAAAGCGTTAGGTTTTGTCATGAGATCGTGTTCCGAATTTTCAAACATGAAAGCTGTCAAAGTTTTGTATTGCTTATACGTTCGCAGCATCCTCGAATATTGCTCTCAAATTTGGAGTCACACAGTACGATGTGCATATACGGAGACTGGAGGCCGTACAGCGCAAATTCACTAAATACTTGCAATATAAGTGTAAGACGTATAATGACGAGACTTACGAAGCAATTTGTAAGAGACAGCACTTACTGCCACTCTATGAATGGAGGAAAATTGCAGATATCATACTGCTAGTAAAGATAGCGCAATCAAAAATTGATTCTCCCCACCTGTTCGGCAACTTGCATTTGAAGGTTCCTACTAGGTCTGTAAGGTTGCCGTATCCTCTACAGGTCCCTCGTTGCGCTACCAACTATAGAAAAGATACTTTCTTTATAAGAACTGCAAGTTACGTCAACAATTGGCGTGTCGCTGACTAGTAAACATTGAGTAAAACTATCCCCGAAATTTGAAGTAAATAAAAATAGATAAAGCTATTTAAAAAGATTAGTTTTGGGTCTAACGTGTGTGCAATATTCTCAGAGACAGTGTGAAAGTGTTATTTTAAATCGAAATGGATTTTCGACTTCAAAATAAACAATAAACAAATGTGTAAACAAACCAGAAATAAAACTTAACAAAGTGACAAAAGAAAACTGGAAACAACGTAATCAGTCGTGAACCGTATGTACAATAACACAAACCTAATTTAACAGTAACATTTTTGTGAAATAAGACATTTATGTGAAATCATCGAAGTCACGGATCGTTAATTTTACACATTAATTTCAAATATCTTTGATCTCTTTCTCGCACTGTTACTTCAATTTCCTCAAGTAGCGACATCTTTGAAACAATTGGCAAACAATAAGTCTTTGTAGAATAACGATATCGATAAAGCAGGATACAACAACAGATAATAATCAGGACCTATCTACAGATAATTAATAAATTAACATTTAACTTTACGATTTTCTGAACAAGTAACGCCATCGTGTGTCAATTGATATAACTATGAATCAAAACGAGAACGTTACGATGAGGCGTGCGCGCGCACACTCACTTGACTGCGTTAACCTGAGTATGGAGAATCAGTCGCTAGATGGCACTATGCACAGTGTTCCCTCAATGTCGGATGACGAAAATGATATTGTTATCAGTTTAAAGCAACAGATCGAAGATCTTACCATTAAATTATGCAGTGCCAACGCCGAAATAGACACGTTAATTTTAGAAAATACTAGCCTAAAAATGGAGAATGAAAATTTATCTCGGAAAAATTCAGTTTACAAAAAAATCGCAATTAGTCCAGCGTGCACGCCGAAGAAAACACCAAGTAAGAGGAATTCGGGTAAAATAAATATCCACAACAAAAGTACACAAACAGCCGATATTTCAAAAGCACAACAGGATACAATGCAGGTTCAACAAAACCACCTTATGCAACATTCCGCTGGAGAGATGGAGCCACCAGCCTATTACAAACTTACGGTAACGCCTCAAAGTATAGTGCAATGCCAAAATAACAGAACAAGTAAGAATAAAATGTGTATTCTGAGCGCGAACAAATATAATTCAAATATAATGTCATTAGCACTACAAAACTTCAATGATAAATACAATTTGTGCCATTACTCAATCCCAAACGCGGGAATAAAACAGCTTCTGAAGGATTTACATACAAAGATACATAACTTTACATTGGATGACTACTGTATCATAATGATTGGTGAAGAGGACTTCAAAACCACAAATAACTACGTTGACATAACTCTTTATATCAGAAATATATTACAAGACATAAAATATACAAATATTATAATTATGGTGCCGACATTTAAATTATTTAATTATTATAATCTATTTAACTCAAGAATAGAAACGTTCAACAATCTGCTATATTTGGACAATACAACTCATCAGTATGCCTATTGCTTGGACTCAAATCTGAACCTGTCATATGACCATAACACGTTTAGACGATCTGGCGTCATTAGTAATAGAGGTATGGCAATTATATTTAACGACTTATACCAACTTATAAGCGATCTAGAACAAATTAGCGATGACAGCTGCAAAACAACAATAAGAGGGACCGATGCTTTGATAGGCACACCGGACGCACCTACCCAAACAAAATCGTTAGCTTTAGAAGAAGATCAGCTTTTTCGGGTATAAGAACTTGCACATGCTTCACCAGAACATCGCGGGTTTGAGGGCCAAGTCGAATATGTTAACTGTTTGTCTACAGGATCTACTGGACAAGAAAACCAGTGTTGATGTGGTATGTTTGACGGAACATTTCATGATGTTGGGGCATGAAGACTGCTGCATGATCCCCAACTACAGTCTCGCGACGTGCTATAGTAGACCCAACTCTAGCAGGGGTGGGTCATGTATTTATATAAAGTTAGGCCACGCTTGGCGAAACATCCCAGCAGTTGTGAACCTCTCAGTTTCCACTATTTTCGAATGTTGCGGAACTGAACTGGTAGATTACAAGATTGTTGTCTTATGCATTTATCGTGTACCTAATCCTTCTAACCTAAATCTATTTTTTGACAAACTTAACTGTGCTCTTAGATACATACGGAAAAACTATAGTAAGCATGAATTAATAATTACAGGAGATTTTAATATAAATACTTTAAAGCAAGATAATGTAACTTTGGAATTCGAATGTCTTCTTTTAAACTATAACCTAAAATTGCAATTAAGAGAACCAACAAGGTTAAAATCTCAAACTTGCATAGACAACTTTGCCCATAATCTTAAAAATAAATGCAAAGCGGAAGTAATAGAACTAGCTCTATCAGACCACACCGCCCAGATATTAAAATGTAATGTTAAAAGAGTGTGTATGATAAAAAGTTGGAAAATTACTAGAAGGGATTACTGTAAGTTAAATATTGAAAAGTTTAAATACTGTATAGGACAATTGTCATTAGGTGATTTATATAACACAAGTGATGCAAACATGGCTTATAATATTTTCTTAGATGCATTTGAATTATTTTACAAACTGTGCTTTCCAAATAAAGTTATAACTGTGCGCATTCATAAGAAACCAAGGTGGGTTACACGAGGTATAAAAGTCTGCAGTAACAGAAAACGTGAGTTCTTGTGGAAATATAGGAAAAACCCCACGCCGTGCAATAAAATTGAACTTGTTCAATACTCTAAGAGATTAAGGAAAATTATCAAGTTAACTCAAAAGGCTATCAATACAAATACCATAAATACTTCAAAAAATAAAACAAAAGCTGTATGGCAACTAATAAAAGCTAATTCTAAGCAAAATAAACCACAAGAAGGCATAAAGCATATTTTAATTGATGGTAATATTGAAACTAATCCATTTGAAATACCAGACATTTTTAATAATTACTTCATTGACAAGATTTCGCCAATTAATAATTCTAATAAATATCAATTTAAGCAATTTTTGACATCTACACAAAATTCTATGTATATGAAACCAAGTGACCCACAACAAATATTAAAAATTATTAACTCGCTCAAAAACACTTTGAGCGTGGGCTATGACGGCATATGCACTAGTGTAATAAAGCAGGTAGGTCATATCATAGCTCAACCTCTTAGCTATATTTTAAACTTAATTATAGAAACAGGCGTTTTTCCTGACAGATTAAAAATATCAGTGGTTACCCCAATCCATAAGAAAAATAATAAAGAGGATATTGGTAACTACAGGCCCATAGCCCTGGTGCCAATATTCTCAAAGATATTTGAGAAATATATTTATGAGGCTCTTAATAGCTATTTGGAGATGCAAGCGATTTTAGTAAAGGAGCAAAATGGATTTAGGCGTAATAAGTCTATAAATATGGCGGTTTACAATTTCCTAGAATTTATTATGTCTAATATGGACAAACGTATACCGGTATCCGCAATATTTATGGACATGACCCAAGCATTTGACTACGTAGATCATGAAATACTATTAACCAAACTTGAGAGGTACGGGATACGGGGTAACATACTGAAACTCTTTGAAACATATCTCAAAAATCGCCTCCAATGTACTAAACTGACTAAAGTTGATGCAAGAACTAAAAAAGAAATCACATACGTCTCCAGGCAACGACAAAACATGTACGGTGTACCACAGGGAAGTATCCTGGGTCCACTCTTATTTATACTGTACATTAACGATCTACCTAAAGCCACATCAAATCCAGTTACTCTCTTTGCGGATGACAGTACAGTCACAATAAAATGTAACAATACTGATACCTACGAGCAGAACATAAACGATACACTAAAAGACATTATAAAATGGTTAGAGGCAAATAACCTACGAATTAATATAGGCAAAACCATCCTTATGACCTTTCGTCAACGTGCCGGCCCACGGAATAGTCTTAATATATACCACGGAAATGAATCAATACGCGAGGTTCAGACTGCAAACTTCCTTGGGCTAACAATTGACAATAAGCTCACATGGAAGCCACACATTGATGCACTCTGTAAAAAAGTCAGTAAGTCAGTTTACGCGCTATATGAACTGGCACAAATTACTAATATTAGTTCTGTCGTCACTGCATACCATGGCCTGGTCGTTTCGGTTTTGCGGTACGGTATAATTTTTTGGGGGAATTCAACAAACAAGGATATTATCTTCAAGATGCAGAAGAGATGTGTTAGAGCCATGTTTGCATTGAAAACTACAGATAGCTGTCGCCCATATTTTATTAAATATAAACTATTAACCTTGCCTTGCTTATACATATTTGAAGTAGCTGTATATGTTAAACGTAATCCAGGTTTATTTGTGTTAGCTTCAGATTTTTATAATAGGCGACAGCGAGATATGTCTCGACTCTGTGTGCGTAAAACAAACACTGCATTGATGCATAAAAGTGTTTTCCATATGGCATCTCTAATATATAACAAACTGCCAAAAACAATAAAGGAAGCAGAGTTTTATATGTTCAAGAAAAAACTAAATGAATTATTGATAAATAAATGCTATTATACTCTAGCGGATTATCTAAATGACAAATTACGTAATGACGTTTAATGTAATTATTATTATTTTTTTTCTAACAAAGCGCTTCATTCTACATTAGGCCATTATTGCACTGGAAATAATAGCAGGACATTTATCAATTAATCAAATATTTATATAGGATATGACAATAATATATATATATATATATTTTTTTTTTTTTAACTTAAATTGACTATGCTTATATAATCTTTAATTAATTACTATTATTATTTCATTCGGTATGACATCCAATTTTATTGTTTAATGAATGTTTAGTCCATGTGACATAATTACTTGTTTGTCATTTTATAATTTTTTGCATGCCACTATTACTATGGTCAAAATACTTGTATCGTACTTATTACTGTTTGTAACACCATTTATCACAGTATTTTTGCAAATAAATATGATTCTGATTCTGATTCTGATTCTGATTCAATTTAGCACACCTAGACCGTTTGGATCTTTTTAATGCAAGTGCCTCCAGCTATAGACGTACCCTTGCCGACCAGTGGTTCGAGTCGGTTCTCTGATTTTGATTTGTTGCTTTAGTGTTGTGTTCGTATTTTAACTTTGTGTTTTTTTTATTTTTATTTATTTCCACTGTATAGTTTAGCATAATGCACTGATCAAGACCTAAGTATACAAATGTGAAAACATATAAATGGTTGATAGTTATACAAAATATGTACTCAATTAGTTATTAATAACTGTTTGTTTTCCAAATAAAGTAAAATAAAATCTTTTGCAATATTACAGCGGCAAGTCAACAAAACGCCAAAGTATTTCGACTCCTTTTTAATTCTTGCATAGCATAAGTTGGACCTAAACTAGAGAAGCTCATAAAAATGTGTGAAAATAAATCTTGAATCGAGCTACAGTTTTAGTTTCTGTATAAGTAATAACATAGCTTTTTCACATTAAAAGCACCCAGAAACTTTATAGGTTTATTCGGTTAGAAATCCTAACGAAACTAATTGGGCAAGTAGTCTGTACTAAACTTTGTTCCCTACCTATAGACTGTTTGGCACTAACTACAGCGAATTTTGGAAAACAACTCGGTTACTCGGTGTGAATTAAACTTAAGATTGGTTTTTGTATAGAGCTTTTGTGAAGCGCATTTCTTGGCAACTAGGTCTTTGATATAATTCTTAATTCACGGAGTCGGTGAAAGAAACTGGACTTACGTGATCATCAGTCTTGGTTGTTATCTGATCCATTGCTGGACGCAGACTTTTCCTCATTATGGAAAGGGACAATAATCCACCTCACTGGGCAGATATGGGCTGGTAGACTTCACATGTCAACAGTGAACTCTCAGTCAACATTATATTATAGTATACAAAGTTGTCCGTGTGGTGACGGATTAAGAATACGGAATGTCACCACTCCATATCATCCCATGCGTGTCGTAAGAGCCGACAGAGGGAGTATATTATGCAGAGAATAGCACTGTAAGAGAGGAAAAACTTGATACAAACCCTATACCAATGACCCTAAACCAACGCGTTTGGCCAGTGTGGTATAGCAGGCAAATTCCTTCTTTCAAAGGAGAGGCCTATGGAGCAGTGGACTGTTAAAGGCTGATGATGATACAAAGTTAATATTATTTAAAAACAATACAGATATAATTTGACTGTCAAGACACATTATTGTGTTGTATTAGAATAAAATTGCAACGTCTTTAACCCTAGAATACTAATCATCGCCTGAGAGGCCGCGTTTGGTTGATTTTTTAAGAATATTTTTTAATTACGTCTATGTATTGCGGCGTGCGTTCGTGCCAATATAGTGCACCCCGCGACGCGTTGGAGAGTGGTCATGTGTTCAGCGGGGAATACTCACGTATCGAGTAATTGACCTCACGTTCGCCTGGGAGGCGATCGATATTAACGGTAAGTTTTTTACAAATGTAGTTTTTTAGTTTTTTGTAATTATTTCTTTATAACAATACGTTTTATTTAACTGAAAATTGATCATTTTATTTAATAGATGAATCTCGACAAGAACCAGATAACAAAATGTTTGTAAAACGAAGATTAGGACAGTGAAACTGAAGATTACGTTGAAGATTACGATTCAGACGACAGTGTGGCTGATCTTACTCTCTTAGTGCGTGCCAGCTTGAAGATGATCTCCAAAATACTGCTGGAACATCTCAAATACAAGCAAGCACAAGCACCGAGTTAGAAGCTGCTCTACAAACCCAATCTCGATCTCCAAACTGCTGTAATTGTGATAGAAAAATAAAGGCTGATTTTAATTTACTCTCAAGGCAAATATCTTATAATTAGAATGGTATTTTTATTTTTATATGATATAACACTTTAACAAAACTTAATTTAGATAATAAATTAGAAGCTATATGTGTATTTTTATTTTTTATTATTATCTTTCAAAAGACTGTCCAAACAAGGGTAATGTTAGATTTAAGGTTGATTTTAAGACTGAAATTATAATTTTAAGAAAAATGTGCCATTAAATTTAAAGAAACAAGGTCTTTCTTCATTATTTGTTACATTGAATACAAATTTTAATAGATTAATCTTTCTTAAATCTTGTATCATTTATGAAGTAGCCTCCCGAGCGATCATTAGTATAAAGCAGTTAAAAAAATAAGATTAGTACTCTAGGGTTAATATAAATCTATTTGACTTCTATTGAATTAAAGTAATGAAATCTAAGAAAAGAAGACAAATGGGATAATAAGTATAACTGCTGATATTTCCCTTAAAAGGTAGTTTAAGAGTGCAGGAAAATAAATATTTTGACAACGGATAATTACGTCCATTTGAGCAAATATATTCTATACAACAGAGTAACAAAATGGGCTGAAGTTAAAGGAAAAAGCAAAAGGACAAAAAATCCGAGTAACCATACAAATATTTTACAGATTATCTTGAATAGGAAGCACGGATCTTACTATAAATCAACTCAACCTACAGACTCTAAAGCAAATCTACAGAAATACTGCCTTAGCTAGTCAATCATCATTATATCAGCTTACAGGCGTCCACCGTTGGACATTAATAGGGCTCCCACAAAGCTCGCCATACTGATCGATCTCGAGTCACCCGCATCTAACCGTAGCTAGTCAATGACATATACTAATGAAGGCCCTCCTAACATGATGAAGTGCAATTGAAGACAGAGATGACGAGTTCCCTTCATGCCCGAGTCACCCCTGTCAAGTGACGTACCCTTAAAAAACCCTTATGCCTTTCAAACCGATCAAAACATTGTTACATACATACATACATATACTCACGCCTTTTTCCCGTCGGGGTAGGCAGAGACAACAGAACGCCACTTGCTCCTATCCTAACAAACCTCACGCGCTTCTTCTACACTCATTACTCTTTTCATACATGCTCGCCGGTTTCGGGTACTTCGGACCTTTCCGTTTCTTAGTATGTCTCGTTATGATGTGTTTTTTATTAAACAGGGCTTGGTAATTATATTCGTCTGTATTGAAAACCTTGAAGTTAAATGTTTAGTGGAATGTTACTCTTGTAGTGACCCTGAATGCTTAAACTGGAGGACGTGGGTCTAAATTCCCACCTAGGACAATAACATTCTTGATGAGCACGATCATTTTGTCTGTGGCGATTTTCGTTATTTTGTTAGATTCGTATTGATGTACCAGTACGAGTATGTTTATCTGATTGTAATATTACAATCTGCTAAGTTTGGGATCAAGCGGCTGTGTGTTTGTTGTCCTAGGACATTAATTATTGAAATTTACTAGGATATTTCAGTATTGAATTTTTTAATTATATAAAGCGTAGTTCTCTGAATGTACACACGGCAACACTGACACTTAGACCTTAGTACAGTTCTTATGGCGTATGAAATTAGTATTTTAGTTACGTGACGTGACGTGTGCCATGCCGTGACGTGACCTGTGCTATGAAGTGACGTGTGCCATGTCGTGATGTGACGTGTACCATGCCGTCACGTGTATTATGCCGTGCTGTGACGTGCCGTGTATCGTGACATGACCTGAACCGTGTACAGTGCCGTGACGTGACGTGTACCGTGACGTGACGTGTACAGAGCTATGACCTGTGTCGTGACGTGACGTGTGTCGTGAAGTGACGTGTATCGTGCCGTGACGTGTGCCGTGCCATGACGTGTGAGGTGCCGTGACGTGTGCCCTGCCGTGACGTGACGAGCCGTGTATCGTGACATGTACCGTGCTGTGACGTTACATGTACCGTGTCCTAACGGCACGGTACATGGCACGTCACGGCACTGTGTATGTTACGTCACGGTACACGTCACGGCACGGCAAAGAGAAACGATTTTGACACATTAGTGCGTTTAACAAAACAAACAAATAAACTCTTCAACTTTATAACATTAACTATAGATAACTGATTAGAATATCTGTAATAGGTCTACAAACTTCAACACCAGTGTTGCCTGTACCCTCACGCGAAAAGATGTCTGTCTCACTAATTCATTATATATATAATATGATTATCCGATTCTGTAAATCGATTTTACTTCAAACAAAATATTTATAGAATCAACATTTAGTAACAAAAATAGAGTCCTCATTAAAATGTTTCATCGAAATATGACTTTTTAGATAAAGTCACTCAATTATTTGCTATGAATAAATATGTACTCAATATAAATTGTATCCATAAAGAACTTCTTTTTGATAGCCGACCTAAATATGCCTGGTAACAATAAAGCTTGGAAGATTCCTATAATTCTTAGTTGTACTGTTGCCCGCGGATTCGCGCGTTAAATTCGCGGTAACACATAGGTATCTTTCAGTCTCAAGATGTGTGAAGACACTCCTGATTATTCTTAAGAGTAAGAAGCTCAATAGGGTACAAAGTAACTCGGTCAGTATCCATGACAAATGTCAAAGCTATGTTTCAATACATGTCCAATATACTTATATCTATAAACACCTTCGCATTTATAATTTTAGTAGGTAGAGAAAATCGTTTCAGCCGTTTGAGCGTAATATTTAATTATTAGTTTAGATTTGCAAACAATGTAATCACCGTGCACAATATGACAATATGTATGATGTGACAGTACTGACAGATAGCACATGCGCAGTACTCAATTATTCGCGCATGCGTTCTTACTGGAAGTAAGAACGCATGCGCGAATAATTATAGATAAATAAAAGAGGAAAATTTCTGCCGTAAAAACTTCTATCCTCCCTACAATCCCTCACTATTGAATGGAAAATGCTCAAACTTTTCTGAGTTAACTGTGCTCGTAAGCATTATAACGCTGATTTGAAATGAATTTAAATGTTGAAATCTTTATAAGGGCAAATCATCACGACCCACAATCATCATCCTCTTAGCGTTATCCCAGTTTCAATCTGGGGTCCGCTTTCTAGTCTAACCGGATTTGGCTGAATATTAGCTTTTCCGCGGAGCGACTGCCTGTCTGACTTCCGCAACCCGAAGGGATAGCGATATTCCTTGGTTTAGACTAGTGTCAGTTTATTTAGAAGGTACTGACGCCCTGTAACGACTGTCAAAGATCTTCATGATAACCGGGACCGACGGCTTAACGTGCTCTCCGAGGCACGGGACAAGCGATTAACAATTCAATACGCACATAACTCCGAAAAGTCATTGGTGCGCGCCGTGGATTCGAACCCGATACCCTCTGCATGGCAGTCTGTTGGTATATCCACTCGGCTATCGCTGCCACCGCCTGCCCACAATATGGATGTCAAAACATAAGCAATAGAAAAACAAAAATTTTATCTCAAGACTGTGAAATTAATTAATATTAAAATTTCATGGGCATGAAGTTATTTTTATATTTAATGAAACGTAGGAACTTTTAAAACGTATTAAACATTATTTTCAACGTCTATTTCTAGTAAGAATTTTCTAGGAACAATAATTCTTCTTCATCCGTATTGTATTTGACAAACATTGTACACCGCACCCGCGAACGCGCCGCGCGCTTCACTGTGGACATGTGAAGAGGCGCGCGATGCCAAGCGCGGACCGCTCCACAAACGCGCCTCCACTCTGGCCAAGCACTTAGAGACTGAACTTTCAGTTGCAAATGTTCAGTTGACATAACACACTAAACACCCCGAACGGGTCAGCATTATGTGACGGCGGCGGCTAACATTATTTTCCTTTCATATTAAAAAGACGTGAAAGTGATAACTACCTTAGAAACCAGAAATTATAATTAGTTGAAACAAATTTATGTATGTAGGTACGTCACAATAACTCTTTTTATATAAAAGCTTGTAATAGAAACCTGAGGGAAAATTCTTCCTTTTTAATGACCCTCTCGCAAATTCAATGAAATGGACCAACTATAACAAAATATTGCGGTAAACGAGGCTTGTAAGTGAAACTTATAGCACAACTTTTTTGTCGTTACATGCATATGTTTACCGTTTCACTTGGCCACCCGATTTCCAATAAATAAAAAATTGGAAATTTTTATTCAGAATTCGCATGAAGATGATATGATATGATATTTGCGAGTGAAATTTGAGACGTATCATTACCATGTTCAAGTACTCTGATATCGTATGGTAATCGTATAAATAACTAATGTATGAATGTGTTTTCACGTATTTTTGTAAGCTGATTTCTTTGAATATTTGTGTCAGATTCCAGCACGATTGTAATGATGTGGGATAATATTATTATATTGTGTACTAATATTATTTTTCATGGATTCGTAGTTTATCTACAAAAAATACATAGTTATAATTGAAAATAAAACTATAATTATAGGTATCACATGAAATTATATTATGGTTGTCGGTATACTGTACAAGGTGTCAAAACGGTTTACGCCCGGCCGTGGTTTTGTTTGGAACCGTTTTATTGATCTTTAGTATCGGCTTAAGCGCTTAGGCATATTAAACGGTATACCGATGCCCAGAATAGTTTACCCGTAGTTTAGCCATTGAAAAATGATGCTTTTATTCTAAGCCCACAATTTTGTCCATTTAATTTTCTATCTGTGGTGGAATATTTGTCTAAAGTTTCACTCATATAACTCCAGAAAAGTAGGTAAAATTACAAAAATCGCCAGACTGTTGAGTTATTCAGCAAAGTTTTTGTTGATATGTTTTTGTTTTATATATCGGACAGTTCTCTCCTATTATAATAGTTTAAAATAATGTTATAGAGATTCAGAACATAACTTTCATAATAACAAATTGCTTTTTACTCCACGCTATGTTTGTCCTACAGTAAGTTCAACAAAAACTATAATTAATTAGTAGGTAATAGAGCCTTGCTTGATGAAGTATTACTTACTCTCTTACAGAATATCGGCGTAAAGTGACGAGTGAGAGCACCGACGGCCATCTTCTTTTCCTTCTCCCTCATCCCGCTCCTCCACCTATTCCATTTCAGACCCAGTTTGGCAACGCACTTGGGACGCCTCTATTCGATGGGTGGCTGCAATTGCTTACGATTAGGTGATCCGTTAGATCCATTGTGAACAAACGAACATACATACTACTACATTTATTAATGTGGATAGCACTTCTATAATTGTATAGTATATAACGACCCTCATGAAGGTCTAGTTAAACACACACATTTATTGATTGTATCTCGTCACAAAAGCTCGCCCTTAAGTGTTTATTGTTTACTGTATTCAAGTCCTTGTTCAAAGTGTAACGTCAAACAAAGTGGAGGCATATTATTACTTCAATTAAATAGGGCTCGCCGCATCCTATAGTTATACTGTTACTATGCACGCATGAAATGTAATGTTTTATAAAGCAAGAAATTATAACTTGCTGTATAAAAATGGCAGATTAATTTAACTGGATAATGTTTGGTTATGATTAAAATGTGTAAATATGACTAAAATGTGTAGCTGGGCGCGAGTTAATATATATAATTAAAACTTATTTTACGCTCTACCTAATTTGGCAGTAATTTGTGTAAAAATTATTTTGTGTAGAATTGGATATTAATGTAGAAATGACTACATGATCGCTTCAATAGATAGCGTAGTAGCTTAAGTGCGCCTTGCTACTGCCAATGTGCTGCGTATTGAAGGTTCGAATCTCACACGAGACAATACTACGTCTAATTTTGCCGCGCCTGGGTATAATTTGTTTCCATTGTTTGAATGTTTTTTTAGTCCTGCGTGATACAGACATCTGGTTCTTCAGATATAAAATAGTTGCAAAAGGTCTTATCGTTTTCAGTAAATTATCCATACATACAGAAACTCACGCCTTTTCCCCGTTCGGGGTAGGTAGAGACAACAGAGAGCCACTTGGTTCTATCCTTACAAACCTCACGCGCTGCTTCAAAATTAAGTTATAAAGTAAATGATCCAATGTCTATAATAAACATAAACACAGCCTTGGATGAAGTCATACGAGTGTCAGATGTTTTCGTTAATTAACTCACTTGACCCATCCTTTTTTATTCATATTTTTTGTTTTCATTTTACTCGGTTTTTATGTATTATACCAGAGGAGGGTGCATAGGGTTCCCACCAAGAACTTAGGATCCCAAGCCAACCTCACCTGCTAGTGGTGCACCTGCTGATCAACGGACGAGGCTCTGGCAAACAAAATATCCCGATAAGCGGCAATAGGCTCGCCACCTATTACGTGGGATCAAAACACTGGCGAAAAGTGGGCGTTTAATATGCCTCTGCCTACCCCTTCGGGGAAACAGGCGTGAGTCTATGTATGTATGTATGTATACCAGAGGATGCTCGAATGAACCGTTTCTTCCCGACCCAAAAGAATTTCGGGTAATCCTTTTTTAGTACACAGCACTCCTACGGCCCCCCAAGCACCTATGTTCCATACATGTTTATTTGTTAGGTTTATAACAATTTTTTCTCCCCAGACTCTATTTTATCCGATTAAGTTTCCAGTTATTTCACAGTACTACTGAATGTATCTTACACATAATTACGGTTTTTATTGCAGAACTTTTAAGGGTAGTGGTTCGACGGTAGGACCCTCTCACGCAGAATATGAAACAAAGCAAAATAAGGGTAAAACAAACTGTTAAACCGTGTGTTAGCGAAGTGCTTGCATTTGTGCAAAATAAAATTGAAGTAATGGATGAATAAAGTCTCGTGCAGATCTTTGCGACAGCTTTTTCTGAGGAAAAAGTCAAGAATGCTAAAAGTCTGTTGTTTGATTCAGTTTAGACTTCAACTCGTAACGTAATGCACAAAAATAAAGGCAAGACCAACAGAAATTTGGAGTATATTATAAGCCTTTTCAAAAAGACAGAACCAGAGTTAATACCAATTTTTGTGGCGCGAGATCTACATAAATTACCACCAATATCCTTTGACCATATAGATGTCACAAGATTACTTGAGGATCTCCTAATTATGCGAAGTGACATATCGTATATTAGGGAGAAATATGTAACGGACGATCAATTCAGTGCCCTTAAATGTGACTTAGAGAATCTGAAAAGAGCTTCATTAGTTAACGTTCATAATTTGAACGTTAATAACAAAATAGGTGGTTTTGTTTATGATACCTATGATAGCGGGCGAATGGGCTTAGTGACACACAGCGAGCAGCTGATTGCGCGTGACGTGAGGGATCAGCTGGCCCTTTCACCCAAGCGTGCTAACAATATGTGCGTCTCGCTTGCAAAACTAGATTCACCATTCAATATACGCGATGTCGGTACTGCATCGTGATATTTTACGTAGCAGTTCCTTTATTAATTATGAGATATGGCGGGCAAAGGCATGCGTCAACCCATACTACAAACAAAGAAAACAAAAGGTAGAGATTCCAACGCGCGGTCGCCGCTCAACTACAGCTAGACGCTCGTGCTCCGCCGCCCGCACCGCTGTCGTCGAGAACAGCTTCACACAAATCTATGACATTGATCCAGACGCGCGTGCCGCCACCCGCTGCGCCCGCACCGCCCGCCGGCGTCCAGGACGCGGCCTTAGATCACTTTGCCATTCGTCTGATATCAATGTACTGCAAGAGACGTGGCTCCTACCGCACGATATAGCGTACCTAGGAACTATTAACAAAGATTTTGCTTTTGTGGGCAAGTCAGCTGTGGATACGTCCAACGAGATACTACGCGGGCGGCCATATGGTGGCGTGGCGCTTATCTGGCGACGGAGTTTGTTTACATTGGTATCAGTCATTGAGTGTAAAAGTTTGCGTCTAGTAGCAGCTAAGTTTGTAGTGATAGAACGCGTCTTTATTGTTTTTTCCGCGTATATGCCTACCGACTCAATGGACAACATTATTGAGTTTACGGAATGTTTAAGCGAAGTAAGTGTAATTATTGAGAACGAGAGCGTTGAAAGTGTATTTGTTTTGGGAGATATTAATTCACAGCCAGGTGAGCGTTTTGGTGTTGAATTGTTAAACTTCTGTAGTGAGCAAAACTGGTTATGTGCAGATATAGAGAGACTTAGACTGAATTCTGATACATATACATATGTTAGTGAAGCTCATGATAATTGTCGAAGATGGCTCGACCACTGTGTGGTCACAAAGGCCGCCTGTTTAACTATTGTAGATGTTAAGATTTTATATGATGTTTTTGGTCAGACCACTTACCCGTACAGCTGACATGGAACTTAAAAGTATTGCAGCCTAAAATTGTTACCACGAAAGCCGCATATAACAGGGTTAAATGGGGGTTTAAAGAAGCTAGCCAGATTAATAGGTACCATGAGTTGTGTCACGATAGGTTGAGAGAAGTTGACTTTCCGGTTGTGTTTCATGAATGCTGTGATTATATGTGCCACAACCGAGAGCATAGGCTACATATAGATAGTTTGTATAAAACTATAATTAACATTTTAAGTGAGTCAGCCGCGGAAACTTATACGTATCAGACTGGAGTGATAAAGAAGTATGTCACAGGTTGGAACAAACATGTGAAAGAGGCTCAAGTAAAAAAAATTATATGGCTATTTATGCTTATTGGCTTCCGTACGTCACTATGGCAGGCTCCAGTGGAAGACCAGTGCCTGGTCCTTAGGACCAGGCAAATACTGAACTGGTGGCCTGATTGCTGTAGCTGTGGGACACATGACTATCAGTGATTTACTTGTTTCTTTGTATTTTCTATATTTTATACTTTTTCCTTTACACACTGCGTCCCTGTAAGCTGCAAGCAATAAAGTTTTCTTGCTTTCTTCTTTCAGTTTTTGATTGAACATCACTGAAAATAAAAAAGAACAGAATGCTTTGTGTAGAGCCAGATTTTTGTTTAAGTATATTTTTATCAGCGATAGCCGAGTGGAGAGACCGACTGACTGCTACCCTCTTCAGTCCCTAGGTACATATTTGATACCTACGGTTTTAATTTTTTTCCTGCGCTCTATATTATGCAATCGTTTAACGACCGAAGCTATCACATGTGATACAATTTAGCAGTTCTCAGAAAAATAAATTGGCAACACTGAGACGTAAACTTTTTTGACAGCGGCTTGTCAAAGTCATTGGTCGTGAACCCGTTACAATGTGGGGACTTCGTGATGGTAAGTTTTATTTTATTTTAGTAGAATTCGGCAATATTTTGACTGTATTTACATAATTACTAAGCTATCTACGTATTGTGACGTCAAAAATAAATTTGTGACTAAGAACTACTTGTCTACGGGGTCATTTTCGTTGCGTATCAAATATGATACCTTTGGATTCAACGACGTCGTTTTGATACAAATTATGTTTTATAAGTCTTTTATTTGTTTTGGATTCCAGCGTTATCAGAAAGAGAAATTGAGAACTATTTGGTCAATTTTGATTCTGAAAACTCGGATTTGGACATCGAAGACGACAACGACGATGAAGAGCTCATAGCAGACCCCTCCAGGACTACTCAATTGTCAGATGAGGAGCAGTCATCTGATGATGATGATGAAGAGAGTAACATCCCTCTCTCCCAATTGCGTGAAAGATATCCAAAATGCCACCACAAGGATGACTTTGACCCACCTATTATTCAAGAAATCCACGAAGATATTGAAGATGTATTTTTCGATCAGTGGGTATCCACTGTTCGAAAACCGTTTGAATATTTTAGCGAATATTTTGATGACTCCTTCTTTGAATAGCTCGCGTTGAGTTCTAATACTACTTACATGTCTCGCAATGGAAAAGATCTGCAGACTTTCTACTACCAAGGAAGTGAATGTTCTGTCCTTGTTAGGTTTTCCACGACTAAGAATGGCTTGGTCCCGTACAAGATATCCACTTGTAGCTAACATTGCAAGAGACAGATTTACCATCTTCGGATGGTGGATGAAAATGCTGTTACAACAGATGTAAAGGAAAAAGATCGTTTCTGGAAGAGTATTGAAATACCTATACCTAATGCCATAAAACAATACAACCAATGTATGGGTGCGGTAGGCCTACTGAATCGAGAAATTTCCAAGTATGCCATGAGGGGAAGAACAAAGAAATGGACAATTTGGGTCCTGTACTGTAGGGACTCGTTAAGCACCTACACTGAGTATGTAGTAGTAGTTGTTGTTGTTGGTTGTTGGAGTACACACAAACACTGCACCGCAATAGTTGTAAAATAGTTTATTGTTAGAGTACGTAAAAACATATTATATATAGGTATAAAATTACACAATTGGCGCGTCGTTCACTTGTTAGCTTATAGCTATGTGTACTGATTGCTAAAATGAAAAGTAATTAGATTGAAGTAAATGCGCAGCACATATTAGCTGACGCGGTGACAAAATATTATGTACGGCGGTGAGACCATACATGCTGGCCACCCCAAAAGGTGAAAGTTAAGGATGAAATAAGTGAACGAAACGCCATTACAATTGGCTTAAAGTTAAAACACAAATGCAATATTATCCGCATCCGTACGTAGACGCCGAGAGCGCTCCGGTTGCTGCGCCGGTGCCTGGCTCGCCACTCCTTGTACTGCTTCCCTTGGAGAGTAAGAGTCCACTCGTTGAATTGGTTGAAGTTCAATTTCTTCGTGTCTAGTCTTTGGTACATGTTGCTTTCTCCGTGGTTTATTGCGACGATTCTTGACGATCAATACAACAATCGCAATGATGATGGCTCCCAAAAGAGTGTAGCAGATCGTGTACTGATGTATGTCATGAGAGGTTATCGTGTTAGGGAGAACCTCATGCTGCTTTTGGTTAGCTAATCGCTCATCTATATTGATCAATTGCTGAGTAAGGTTTTTATGTTCAGTGGTCAAGGAGAAGTTATGATGCGCTATAGCAACTATGCTGTTTACAGTCGAATTAAACGGTGGCATCCTTTCGACCTTATATCCCTGTAACTCCATGGACGAACGAAAGTCGTTGTGGGAATATATTGTAAACTCCTTTGACTGTAAAATGCATCCTTCCGTTAGCGTTACGATTCCAGATGTAAACAGGGAATGCGTCGTAACATCGCTTTCACATATTGTGCGGAAAGTGCAAGTTGCACAACACACCGCCAGCCAGGTATTAGGCGCATGAAGTTCAATCCATTGGTCCTTGCATGAAGCTTTCGTGACGTCACAAGGTAATCTGAAACTGTGGCTCAACAGTTTTGCTTCACAGGGGGCGTAATCATCGTGCAGATTGAACACAGGTTGATTCTCGTAGCATATGTAGTTGTGCGACTTCAGTTGTTTGCAGATCTTTATGTCTTCATCATTGAAAGAGATGTATGTGCTTTTCTTAAAGTTTACGGCGACGTACTTCGAACTTAGCTGCACTGTAGTGGTGGCCGACTCTGTTTTCATGGGAAGTGGGATTGCTTGGTAGAGCATGAAATCTTCATCAGAACTTAGCGGAATGTGCACCTCAAACAGGAAGTAATTCGCAGTTATCCGAGCTCTCACATATAGAAGACTATATATCTCTTTCATGTTGTTGCTGATGTTCTCAACGGGCAATGTCAATGTTTTTGGCAAGTTTCCGGCAATTATGTTGAGTTGTTTGATCAAGTCTGCCGGTGTAAGTAAATGCACGTCCATTTGACCCTTGTAGATGTCAGTGAAGCTGTCGAATAGCATTTCTTGCATTTTCTTGAGATTTTCCATAAGCAAGTATGATGATAGTGCCATCGAATTGAAATAGGACGTAGCCATTAGGATTTCTAATCCAGACTTGACCTCAGCCACTCTCCAGTCAGTTTCGTTTATGAAGTTACTAATCACAGAAAACTGACGTTTGCTGTTATCTTCATTTTTCCTTAAAATCTTGTTTTCCAGTTCCACGATAGAAGTTTGATTTTTGATCAACTCGAGTAGGTAATGTTCATTGCCTTGTATTTCTTTAATGTCTTGTTGGTATTTATCTGCAAACTGTTGATCCAAAATACCAAACAAGCTGTTTGCAACGTTGCCAATCCCGTTTATGAGTCCACGGCGCTTTCTTGACAGATGTTTATGTGGTGTCAACAAAATATCATTGTAGTGAGAAAGCTGGTCCATTTCATGACGTAATTGTTCTAAGGTGTTCTTGCAGTATCTTGGGACTGTTTTTTCACAAAGATCGTTTAATCCATCAAGATAGCCTGTAATTTTACCGAACCTATTCCAGTAATCAGTTAAATTATAATATAATAACAATGTCCATTCATTATGAATTGTTTGCACTTTTCCCACGGTGTCATAATAAACAGGGCGCTCGTGCTCGAGGCTTGTAATATGAACGCTAGGTGTCATTTCGCTGCCCGTGCCGTATGTTCCGGTCGTTATGATACACATTGTTATTAATGTTATAAGCAATGTAGATAAACATTTTGATCCAGAATGTTTTACATTCTTCTTTGACTGTGATGGTTCTTTATCAGATCTATGGCTTGAACTTTCTTCTCTTTTTGGTAATTCATCGGTTTGTAGCGGGAGCGGCGACAGTTTTACGATAGGACGCTTTATGATGCCGTTTTGCGTTTTGACCGAGGTCACTCGCACATAGCCGTCCTCACCGGGGTGTAGTTCTTGTACACGCCCCATGGCCCATCGTCCAGGAGGCAAATTGTTATCTTTGACCAACATTATGTCTCCTTCTCTAATGTTCCGTGTCGGTTTATTCCATTTGCTTCTAATTTGCAGTTGGCTCAAGTATTCGTTAGACCATCGCTTCCAAAATTGTTGTAGCATATGTTGCGTTAGTTGCCATCGTCGCCGAATATCGATTTTGTTGACATCGCAGTAGGCGAAAAGTGGAAGTGATATTACAGGGCTGCCGGTAAGGAAGTGTCTTGGAGTCAAGTAGTTGTAAAACTCGTCCGGATCTTCAGTTAGTGGACACAGCGGCCTTGAATTCATACAGGCCTCTATTTTTGATAGTAACGTAGAAAACTCTTCGTACGTTAATTTCTGTTTACCCAGTACGCGTCGATGGTGGTACTTCATGGATTTTACGGCTGCTTCCCACAAGCCGCCGGCGCTAGGCCACGCTGGAGCGTTGAAGTGCCATTGAACCTCCATTTTTCCAATTTCATCAAAGAAATCAGCTGGCATGATCTGCTTAAAATCCAGAAATTCACTGCGTAAGACTGTCGCTGCTCCGATGAAGTTGGTGCCGCAATCTGAATACATATGTTTTGGTGTACCGTGGCGAGCGTACATTCTTTGAAAGGCAGCAAGAAAAGTTTCAGAGCTGAGGTCGGATACCAATTCGATATGTACAGCCTTTGTTGCCATACATACGAATATTGCGATGTAGCCCTTGGATGTTTTCACGCCACGTCTCTTGTTCAATTTCACTTCTACATGGCCCGTAAAGTCCACTCCAGTGTGGGTAAACGGGCGCGACGGTGTAACTCTCTGGTGCGGTAGGTCACCCATGGGTTGATGGTTTCCAGTGGGCTTGAAGCGATGACACCGCACACTTTGGCGCAGCATCGCCTTAACTGCTCTATTGCCGCCGACGATCCAGTATCGTTGTCTGATGTATGCCAATGTTAATCGTGCGCCGCCATGAAGTGTTGCTATATGCGCTTGTTCAATAAGCAGCTGCGTAAATCGGCTTTTTCGAGGCACAATAGCAGGATGTTTCATATCGCTCGTTAACTTTGAGTAGTTCAGACGACCTCCAATTCTGATGATGCCCGTATTCGTTAAGAAAGGATGAAGTTTATAAATAGCGCTTTTGTTCGATACAATTTCTTGTTTCTGCTAGTGTAGTTGTTTATATTCATGTAAAAATTCTGTTTGTTGGACACATTTTATAATTTGCTCATTTGCTGCAGACAGTTCGAGGGTAGTTAGGTAGTTGGTGTTGAATTTCTTGTTGTGACGTGTGTTTTCGACGAATCGCATAATCTATGCGGTGACTCTTGTTACTCGTGTCAATGTACTGCATTTATTTAATAGCAAATTAATTAAATGTTCGTCTTTGTTTGTAGTTAGGGCTGCCTCTGTTTGTTGGGCCCGCTCTTTATCTGTTGAATATAAAAAACTCGAATCGCAAGGTGCTTCGTTTTGTTGCAATAATTGTAGAAAGTCTGGACCGTTCCACCAAAGCTTGAATCCTAAGAATTTGGCAGGGTACATCCCTCGGGAAGCGCAGTCCGCGGGATTTTTCTCAGACTTCACGTAGTTTCAGTTTTGTTTTGGGATGATTTGAATGATTTTTGTGACTCTGTTTGCCACATATCTATCCCATTTGGATATATCTCCTTGAAGCCATGCCAATACCACTTTTGAATCGCACCATGCTTGTACTGTTATTTCACATCCAGTGTAAGCTTCTTTGATGGTTTCTACCAGTTGAGAAAGTAGAAACGCACCGCATAGTACCAACCGCGGTAAAGAAACTTTTTGTGATCTCGGGGCAACCCTAGTTTTGGCCGCGAGTAAAGTTATTATAGGTGTGTCGTAATCGTTTTTAGTACGACTGTATACAACACAAGCGTAAGTTTTTTCACTTGCGTCGCAAAAGCCAATGAGTTCCAGGTTCGAATCCGTTCCGCCAAGCCATCGCTTAAGTTGAACGTTTTTACCATCGGCAATTTAGTTTTAAGTTTGGTCCATTCATTTGATATCTCCAACGGCAATGTGTCGTCCCAATTGATGTTGCTGGTCCAAACTTGTTGAAATAATAATTTAGCTGTCACAGTAATAGGTGACAGCCATCCCAGCGGATCGTACAGCTTCGAAATCTCTGAGAGAAGATGTCTCTTTGTATATCGACAGTTCTTGTTATCTTCTAACAGCCAGTTAAATGTAAATGTATCGGTAGTCGTGTTCCATCCGAGACCTAAAGTTTTTTGTGACTCTTCGTGTTTGAAATCGAATACGTTATGTGATGAAATTTGCTCTTCAGTTAGATTTGTAAGCAATGCTGGGTGATTTGCTGACCACTTGCGTAAATTCATGCCTCCGCTTTTCAATAACTGAATTAGCGAGCCTTGCAATTGTTGCGCTTGTTCCAGGCTGTGTTGCCCGCTAATAAGGTCATCGACAAAAAAGTCATTTTGAAAAACCTTAGCTGCATCTGGATATGAGCGGCCGCCGTCAATTGCCAATTGCTTGAGAGTTCTCGTGGCCAACCATGGCGTGCACTTTGTCCCATAGGTAACAGTGCATAGTTGGTATTCTTGTAGATTTTCAGATGGTGAATTGCGCCATATTATTTTTTGTAGCGATTGTTGTTCTTCTGCCATCCAAATACACCTGTACATTTTTTCAATGTCAGCAGTATAAGCGTATTTATATGAGCGCCACTTCAAAACAAGAGTTTGTATATCCTTTTGCATGTTCGGCCCTTTTTCAAGTGCATGGTTTAAACTGTAGCCACTAGTTGTTTTCTGGGACGCGTTGAATACTACTCGTAGTTTAGTGGTCGCAGCATTTTCCCGTAGTACACCGTGATGGGGTAGGGAGCATTCTATTGCGGCAGATGATTGTGCTGGTTTCATGTGCCCCAGGTCAATGTATTCGTTCATAAATTCCTTGTACATAACAGCAAGTTGTCTATTGCGTTGTAGCCGCTTTTCCAATTGTAAAAATTGAGAGACTGCAATGGGTTTTGATTTTCCTATCATATGATCGTAGTCGGGACGCAGAGGCATTTTGACGATGTATTTGTTGTCCAAAGTTCGTTGTACCGTATTTGTATAATACAATTCGCCTTGGTCTTCCTGTGAACCTTCTGTACGTCTCAGGGTAAGGTCTTCGCTTTCCCAAAATCTTCTCAGTTCGTTCATATCCACTAAAGTTACGTGGCAGTTGAAGGTCTTGAATTTACCGCACAATATCCAACCCAAGTGCGTTTGTTGTGCGATGGGGGACTGAGGACTGCCTCTGAGGACTCCGTCGAGCAGTATATCCGAATACACGTCAGCACCAAGTAGTATATCTATAGGACGTGAGATATTGAATTCCGGATCCGCCAACTTCAGATTATCTAAATGTAGCCAGCTCGCTTTTTGGAATGATGTGTGCGGTAAGTTATTCGTTAATGTTTTCAGGAACAGTGCTTCAGTTTCAAACTCGTAACCGGTGTGAATCGATTTGCAGGTAAGCAATAGACGTCCTTTGCATTCGCCTGACACAGCGCCTATTTCCGTAACTGTCGCGTTTAATTTTTGTCTGGGCAAGCGCAGCAACTGGGCAGCATTTTCCGTTATCAGATTGACCTGGGAGCCTTGATCCAGAAGAGCACGTAGTATGATGTAAGTTCCATTGGAAGATTTTATCTTAAGCTGCACCGTGGTCAACAATATCTCCGCCTCCTTGTTCGACAGATGATTGGTGACTTGTTGGTTGGTTGAAGTGTAAGGTCGTTGACCCGAGTTTGTAGTATGGTTCCCAATTTTCTTGAAATTTGTGGTATTTTTCGCAGAATTGTGCAATAATGTGTTTCGAATAACAGTCTCTGCATGTTTTGGTTGACTTGCAATCCGATGTGCCGTGACTAAATAAGCTAAATAATTTTTGCATAGTTGTAGTTTCGTAACTGTGTTATTGCATTGTGCTGCGTCCATGTCGAGGAATTTTGGACATTACCTTAATACATGATTTCCATCACAATGTGGGCAACAACCATATCCTGTATGAAAGGACTTCTTGGCATTCCTTTCGTTGAAGTATGGTTTTCCAAGATGAGGTGACGGCTTGCTTATTTGTTTCACTTCCTTTTTCGCATTTTTGACTGTTTCATAGGCCATGAATTTGTTTTCCAGGAAATACAGGAATTCGCTCAAGTTAGGTACATCTCTGGGATTTTGTAGTTCCTTGATGTACTCGCTGTATGTAGTGGTATCAAGCTTGAGCGACATCAAATGCACAATGATTGGATCCCAAGTTACTATGTCTAAACCGATGTTTGTTAATCCATTTAGACATTCAATTATTACATCATGCATTTTCTTGATGTTGTAGCTGTTTGGTTGTTGAAGCAGCGGTAGATCAAGCATAGTGTTGAGATAAGACGTAAATAACAGTCGCCGATTGTCGTATCGCTGCGTTAGAATATCCCAACAAGATGTATAATTTTCAGCGCTGACACTGAGATGCTGTACCAATCTTTCCACCTCGCCTCTAAGCTTTGTCTTGAGATGTTGCATCTTTTAGGCTTTGTTGATCGTAGGGTTGTTGTGGATTGTTTCTAGGAAGAGATCTTTGAAACAAACCCAGTTATCGTATTGTCCCGAGAATTCGGGTATCTCAATTCTTGGCGCTGACTTCTCATAATGCTTAGCAGACCAAATTTTGCTGTTAAGGTTTCTTCTTAGCTCA
This sequence comes from Euclidia mi, assembly GCA_944739405.2. Lineage (NCBI taxonomy): Eukaryota > Metazoa > Arthropoda > Insecta > Lepidoptera > Erebidae > Euclidia > Euclidia mi. The sequence continues at coordinate 58,690,032 of OX123182.2, forward strand.
TCGTATTTGTCTTCCATCTCGACAAACGTGCATAGTTTGCATCGGAGCCCTTCAGCAAAGCTTCCAATACCCGGTGTTGTTTATCTATGGAATCCCATTTCGACTTCAAAATACTCAAATGGTCTTCCAGTTCCCATTTTTCGGTTAACGAGTTGATGTTCACCTTCGATATGGCTCGGTCAAGAGCTTTAAAGTTGCACTCTTGCCTCATCAATGCCTGAGTGATGTTGTCATCCGTTCCTTCACTCAGCAAACCAGTCAAGTCGAATTTGACAACCTTCTGACCCTGTAATTGCTTGAGCAAGTCTAGCATATCCATTTTTATAGTTTCTATATAAACCTTGAGTTTTGCTATACACGTCTTTTACAAAATAGTTGATGTTTTTATCTTCCAACTTTTGTACAAGAATTTCATGTCGTTCGCCGAAATCCTTCCAGTTTGTTTAGAGAGATTCCAAGCGCTTGGTTAGATAATCCACAGTTTTTCTTGATGCACTGTCCTTCTTATAGTTAGTGCACAATGTCTTGATGGCTTCAAAGCATTCTTGTTGCAATTTTAACATCTCCATGGTTATAGTATTGTGTAGTAACCGATAAGAGATGAAGTTCAAAAAACAGATCGCTTGCTACGTCTGTAACAGTAACAGAGCGCTGCAGTTGAAGAATTAGACGTTTGTTATTGACCCGAAGTTCTTTGTTCGACTTCTTATTCCAAATCTCTGGATGCTTCCTCGTAGTTGTAGAGGAGTTATGCGTATTCCGTTGAGTCTTGGAATGATCACGTGAAATACCCAGTGCGCCTTCTCAATTCGACTGGTGAGACCTGCTGGTGGGAGGCCAGTCAAACCGATTCGCTACCGTAAATAAAGACACTTACCACTGAGATCCGGCTCGAAGGACCATTTGATGTAGGGACTCGTTAAGCACCTACACTGAGTATGTAGTAGTAGTTGTTGGTTGTTGGAGTACACACAAAAACTGCACCGTAATAGTTCTAAAATAGTTTATTGTTAGAGTACGTAAAAATATATAGTATATAGGTATAAAATTAGACAATTGGCGCGTCGTTCACTTGTTAGCTTATAGCTATGTGTACTGATTGCTAAAATGAAAAGAAATTAGATTGAAGTAAACGCGCAGCACATATTTGCTGACGCGGTGACAAAATATTATGTACGGCGGTGAGACCGTACATTATACTCATTTCTTTAACTTTGTTATAGCTTCTTGTTGGATTCAGTACAGGCAACAAGCTCAACTGAACCAGTGGCCTAAAAAGCAAATATTATCCTATTATTTCTTTAGATTAGATATAGCAGAGCGCCTGATTTACAGTTAAACAGACGATGACCAGACATAATCAGATTTTAATGATGAACAGCAAGCTAAACAGCTAGGAACGGTTTCTCTACCACCCAAGGTTGCAAAGGAGACCAAACATTTGCCCGAAATGTGCCATGATGAACAGTCAAGTAGGTCTAAATGTCGCGCTGAGGGATGCAAAAGCTTAACATTTGTTCGTTGTGACACCTGTAAGGTGTTTTTGCGTTTTACTAGGGAGAGAAATTGTTTTAAGAGATTTCATTAAAATTTATTGTAATTAAAGTCAGAAATAAAAGGTTAAGAATTTTAATTGGTTTGACATGCTTGAGTCCCAAGGTATCAATAGTGATACCTACCTTAATTCCTAAAATTACACTAAAATATATTTTTTTATTTATTTATTGTCTTTATTGTATCTATAAGAACGTAAATTAATCAAAACTTTCAAGATATATCAAATTTTCAAAGGTCGGGACTGAGGAGGCTACGCAGAGGGTGTCGAGTTCGAATCCATGGCACGCACCAATGACTTTTCGAAGTTATTTGCGTATTAAATTTTTTATTATCGCTTTCTTATCGGTGAAGGGAAACATCATCGTGAGGAAACCTGCATATCTGAGAGTTCTCCATAATGTTCTCGAAAGACCTGTGAACTCTGCCAACCCGCACTTTGCCAGCGCGGTGAACTATGTCCTTATCCTTGGGACAGTATTACGGGCTGATGATGATGATATTATTATAGACAAACACTTTATTGCATTCCAAAATAATATTGTCATCTACAATTCATGAACAATCGGATACCTTATAATTTCACTTTCCCTTGTTCATATGTTGTCATGTTATATACCTATAAATACAGGATAATAATGTAATTATTTTAAGATCTGACCTTGTCATCTGGATAATATTTTCTGTAGTATGGTCCTTATAATTACTCCTTTGGCTGGTCCTTTAATAGTTAATCTACCTTTATTAGATTTGACCTTCAATAAGAAAAGATAAATAAATATGGTAAAAGTTAAAAGTTTCAGGACGTGATAAATTATTTACCCGTGTTTTTGTTTTTCACTAAGATCTAGTATTAAAGTATGGTTTCCTTATATTATTACATGAAAAGGAACCTTATCATGTAGATTGATTTGCTATTTGTCATACAAAACAGATTATAGACCTTTAAAACACACTTTATTCTGCTTATATTTCACTATACTCTCAATGTACCTATCAATAAATCTTCGTAATTACTGTTGGTGTAAAAGCAATAATTAATTTGAGCAAACACCCGAGGTAAGTTTGGTATATAGTCTGCAGCATTAACAAGAAGTAACATTGCTGTGCAAATGAATTCAGTACTTAATAAGAACGTATTTAAGGCTCAATCCCACTAGCATTTGTCGGGCGAGTGCGCTCATCTAACATTTGAGTAGTGTCAACACGCTCAAAAGTGGTTCGCTATTCTCCACACTTCAGCGTAATAATGGCCACAGACAAACTAACATACACGGAACGCAAATGCTGTGTGCATTCTGTATCAGCCAGCATTACGTACAAAAATGCGTTGCGTTCGAGAAGCGTACAAAGCTATGAAAACGCGCTGCGTTGTGCATGCACGCAACGCTTACGCTCGATGCACGCAGCAGAACCATTAGTCCTAAGTTAAATAAAAGCATAGGCTAGGATGTCATGAGACTTGAGAGTATCAACGCTAGTGGAATCTACTCCTAAGCGAACACGAATGAAGTACTTGTCAGTGATATTACGCGGTTGCCAAGAAATTTGGGCCTCTAACGTACAAACATGCTAAGTTAATGTCTATCGAAGTTGAATGTTGTGTAACTGAGAATCATTACGTACGAAGTACTTTTCTTATTAACGTCCGTCCGTATTTATGATTGGACCCCAAAAGAGAATGGACTGTACGCCACAAAACAAGGTTTTGTGGCGCAAAAGAAATTGAAATAAGCTTTCAGGTGCTGTAGAATTTTTGCCCTTTTATCGTGAACTGAATGTAACTAGGGATCTGGTCAACAGTGAAACAATTCTGTCTAAAACGTATTTTTCTGGACATAATGCGGGGTTCCGAATTGTTAACTATTTTGTTTGTGTTGTTCAGACTAAAAAAGCAGGCTAACTCTAATTTCAACTCATTAAATTTTACAACACATTAAAAACTTTTTACCGCCAGATCTTTTTTTACCTAAAGCTAAGCTCAGGTATTTGAGTAATTAGCGAATTTGAATAAATAAATAAAGAGACAATTTTAAATGTTTATATTTAATTTGTTTTAGAGCTAATGTTAGAAGAAGCAATTAGTCTGTGCCTGTGGGATATCTCATACGGAGAAATACGTTTTAACCTATTAAACCAATTGAGATCGTGTTATGGTAGACTTTGCTGTGCTTTTCTTTTGGTTGTTTTGTATAATGGGAACATTCGTGCGATATGCTTATTGAAAATATTTTCTTAGAATACACACTTCAAATCAATACCATGAGGTTAAAAATATGTATCTTTTGTACCTAATAAATACTAAAACCAGCGCCCTAAGCCATTTTCCTTTGTCAACCGTAACACCGTATAGACCTGTACCTTTTTTTTTGTTTTACGAGGTGGAAAATCCCTTCGGATCTCCGACTCTTGGGGCAATGAGAGTCAGAGTATGTGGTGTAACCACTAAAAATCACCTCGACTTTCTCATGTACCCGTGTGTCGACGGGTAGGGAATCGCATAAGCATTCGTCGCTATCCCCCGACGGGTATTGGTCCGCCAGATGGTCAGGCGGGCCACGAACAAAACCCCCTTGGCGGCGGAATAAGGTGTTGGGCTCCGCCGCCAAAACACCCAGCGGCCGCAGAGGATAGGGAGGACGGCAACACAACACCGACACGCCACTCCTCCCGCGACCGCGCCCGACTGCGAGGGACAGACAGAACTGTCCCCCGCACCCGCACCGTTGGATGCATCCTGCGCAGGCCCCTCTAAGCCCACGCGGAGCGTCCACTCCTGGGATCTCTCTTAGCTTCACCGCGGGTGTCCAATCCACGGTTAACGCCCCCCCACCAAGACAAGGTGGAGATCCTACGGGGGGGGATATAGACTTGTACCTAATTGCTTAGTTGAAAATCACTGAAACGTACCTAGAATAGGTAGTTAATTTATAATGAGTAAGTACCTATGGTTATTTTATAAATAAAGTGCATAAGCATTGTACGACCAGAATATTCCAAAACTACCTGGAAATCGTAATTTGACAGCAAACCGCTAACATCTTATTAACATCCCCTGACATAAAAGCGAGTTGAGCAATAAAGTTGTTAGTTAACAGTTAGTCTGTTATTTAGCACAAGTTCAAAAGTGGAATGAATCCATTTTATAGCTCAGACGTCACTAATTGGCTGTAGTTCTGGCATTAACCATGCCGTATTCGTTATTCAAAAGTTTCTTCCAATGTTTTTTTTATTTTCAACTCAATTTCGTGAGTACCAAAAAGTACCTATATAATTACTGGCCGCATAAAGGCGCTGCCATGCTGGCGGTTAATGTATATTTTTTATACTTAAGTACGTAGGTATATTATGGCTACGTTTTAAGACTCACTTCAATTTCATGATGGCAACTATTTTAAGTGTATAAAAATTAACCTAGTGTTTAGTTTAATAGTCTATGGTCACTTGAATAAAGTATATTTATTATTATTATTATTATTATTATTAATTTTAGAATAAGTAGCTAAACTTATTAGACTGCCTCCGTGGTCCAGTTGATAGCGTTTGCTACTGCTGATCGGAGATCCCGGGTTCGATTCCCGGGTCGGGCAAAAGTGCTACTGGGTTTTTTCCGAATTCTCAATAGCAGCACAGAGTCTGGTGATGTGCCCGGCAATAGGCTCGCCCCCTATTACGTGGTACCTAAAAATTCATGGCGAGATATGGGTGTAATATTACACCTCTGCCTACCCCTTAGGGTGAATCCCCGTACAGGCGTGAATCTATAAAAAAAGAAAAACAATATATTATAAAATGTAGTCCCGATTTTGGTTTGTCTATGTTTTGAACGGTTTTTTGTGATTCCTGAGGAAAAGTGTATGATTTAACATTTAAATATTAACTATTTCAAAAATAACAAATTCAGTTCGGTAGATTTTGTTATTAACGAAGAACACGCTCATACGGACAGACAGAAAAGAAAGGGCACTTCATTTTATACTAATTATGTCAATATACAATAGCAACAATAACTCTAGTATAATTATTAATTTGCTCTGCTATTCATAACCAAAGCTCTTACATACCTAAATTCCTAAACAGTTGTATCAATAACCACCACATTATCAAAGCTACGTTAATAATTAATAGTTTATGGTTTGACTACTAATTTAAAAAGGTTGTCTTCCATGCTTCGCAACTTTCGCTGCCGTGGGCTCTTGATGCAAATGTATAGTTAGTACTTATGATGCGATTATGTATTTGACACTCGCGAATAAGTAGGATAGGATTATTAGGATTATTTTTACTACACGCCCACTATTCCGACTGTTGAAGGTTCAATTCCCGCACGATGCAACCGATAAAATGTAATTTCGATTCTGGATGTTCCTTGTGTCCGTTCGTACGTTTGTAAAAACCGCGATACGGGATTTGCAGTGCGGTAATTGGCTTGAACTACAGGAGTAAAGAAAATGTCTGTCATCGATCGGATGCAACTATTTTAGACTTCAAAAATGCATTTACACACTACAAGCTTAGTACAGATTACGACAGTCGTGGTGGACGCCAGTGTACCTTAAGCTCACACATGTGGCCGCGTCCTAAACCGGTATAATTACATTTGGAAATGTGGGCGCTCGTGTTTTTCGGTTTTCATTCAGAATGAGGCAAAAGCTCGTGTTGCATAACGCTTGAATATACTTTTTATCTCGTAAGCCTGCTGAATAATGCTGAATTCATTAACATATAAACAAGAGTGTAATCGTTTTGTTTGCTGTCCTCAATATTACCGCTGAGAGCCAAGCTGGTATTTCCAGCGACATGCAGATGACCAACCACCACCCTTTCGTAGGGGCCTAAGCGGGCTTCTTCCAAAGTTCATTCAGCCTACTGGCTGACTTCAGGGGTCGCATGCTACAGGCTGGTCTAATTCTTGGATGAATTGACAGTAAATTCTTTATTTTAATTACTATGCCATCGATCGCGACTGTCTTGAAGTATTTTTGAGTCCTTACGGAAAGTCTGTACTATTAAATATACCAACTTTATACCACATCTTAGAATAAAGTTTTTAGGGTCAGCAAGCCTATTGGCCTGATCGGTCTTTAGAAAGACCCACCTGTAAACCAACGCGCTTAGTCACTTAAAATATAGAGTGTGTCTACCACTTTTCCACGAGCCCTCTGTGACACGCTTTTGAAATTATTCCGCGATGCTAGCTTCGATCATAGAATAGATGAGTCATTCCTTAATATGTATTAGTAAAAGCTATTGACCCAAAGGCTATAATTGGTCTGTAAGTAGGCATTGTTTATCTCATCGTGAGTATCATAACTTTATGATATATGATAATAATTATTTATTTACGATACGGATTTGGACGAAAGACAGCGGCTCCATAAAGATTTTATTCGTCTTATAGTCGAATAGCATCTGGAATGTTCTTAGCTACTCTAATTATGTGCCAATATACACATCTTCCCCACAGGGAAACTTGCAAATAAAACCAATATTGGACATAACGTCTCCTAATTAGGCCCGACTTTTATGAACAAATAATATAGTTCTGTTAATATATATTTTTGTTTAGCGTCTAACATATTAGTAAGCGAATTGTAAGTACGCAACACAGAAAGAAGCTTAAGTATAGGTATCATATCACCCTAGAGACGTCCACTGCTGGATAAAGGCCTCCCGCAAGGCTCTCGCCACAGACCAATCTTGAGCCAATCGCATCCAACCGCTTCCCACGATACGATCTTAACCAGATCGTTAGTCCTCCTATCGGGAGGCCAACCCCTCTTGCGTCGGTAACTGGTCGTCACGCTAGTAATTGACTCGATTTTACTGTGTATTCAATATCAGTATCGAATTGTGAGTAAGTTTTGTAGTCACCCAAAATTCGAGCTTGCAATAAGGTATTTATAAATTGTCCGTCTTGTTTGTTTTCGATTCAGGTACGATACTCTAGGGGTAAACCCAAAAAGCTCACATCTCACGCCTGTTCAAAAAAAGGCAAAACGTGATTTATGATAGACTCGTCGCTTTTTGAATGCCAAGTAATTTTCCACTATGGCTGAAATATTAAGCTTTTATAATATTCTGACCACATGATATATTTTTAATAATATAATCTGGCTTGTGATTCATTACGTCGAGGCAGAATGTTTTGTGTTGGTTGTTTCAACATTAATAACGTCCCTCGCGACAAAGGGATTAGCTTCAGTGGGATTAGTCGTTGAAACAGAAAATGAAAAAAGCTTACGTTCGCAAACAAAAACTTATCGGCTCGTTATTATTTAATTTTATAGTCAAGATATATTTTTATAAGTGCATATAAAATATTCACTATCATTAAAATAATATTTTCAGTACAGCATTAAAAATATCGTAAGTCTATTGTTCTATGTAGATCTCCAATGATATTTTTGCACTATTGTTTTTATCTCTATCATGATTGAGTGAGTTCTCCTCGTAGTAAAACGGGTAATACAAGATATCTCACAAAATAATACGACAATCATAACATAATAACAGAAATTATATTACATAAACGCAATTTGGCTGAGTGCAACAATGTCACAGCTCACATAATACAATATTATTATAACAAATACATATAACACGGAGAGAGACTAATGCAATTTCCTCCAGTGCGTTATGAAATTGCTTTGCCATTACATTATTATTTGCTGAGCGGATCGCTAGCAGAAGTCAGAATTCACGGTTAGGCGAGACTAATGTCAACACTAAACGGATTTTGAGCAAGGAGGCGCTGCGCTGCGGTTTGTAAAGGATTAGAACGTGACTTGACGGTTGATATAGATGTTTTTATGCTAGAAAATTATTAATATTGAGCTACAATGGGATTTTGCGGGTAAAAAACAGGTATCGTTTACCTCGTAATCCTTGGCTTATCATGTCAAAAAAAAGAAACAACTCCATATAGTTGCTGGCTCACTGTACACTTTAGCTTGCTCAATCCGCTGTTCTATTGTTAAACGCAAGTATATTATATTGAAGCACCATTTCTATAATTATCATTTGCCAACAATAATCATTGCCATATTGTGGTGACGGATTAAGAATACGGAATGTCACCACCCCATATCATCCCATGGGTGTCGTAAGAGCCGACAGAGGGAGCATATAATGCAGAGAACAGCACTATAAGAGAAGAAAAACTTGATACAAACCCTATACCAACCCGTTTGGCCAGCGTGGTATAGTAGGCCAATTCCTCCTTTCAAAGGAGAGGCCTAGTCCAGCAGTGGACTGTAAAAGGCTGATGATTGCTATAAGTAGGGAATCTATATAAATGACACAGAGGTTTTTAAGGAATTCTTTCGGAAAATCCTTTCTTAACGCCGGACGGCACCTAGCGCCGGACACTTACACTATCTCGACAAGTAATATTGCTCACGATTTAAAAATATGTGAAACAGGTGCGGAATAACATATAAATACAGGATCACGCTACGTGGTGTTCCAGTGCTGCGACTGGGCACAGTGGTAACAGCTTTTTGCTGTTGATGGCGGCAAAGCATTGCGTTACGTTATTCTTAAGCAATTATTCTATATAAGGGTATATATTTACGAATTAGTTTCATTTGTCAATAAATATAGTGTGCCATCGGGACTCGTAAAATATGGAAGATTTTCCTAATATCCTTTAAGGATTATGTATAAAACGCGTAAAAAATAAAATAGTGAAAGTGTAAGACACTAAACTTGCGATGGAAACCTGTCTAGAGATCTGATATCAAAGGTAGCTCCCCCTAAATGTCTTATCAACAAACCTTGAAACAGCAGTATGAAGACGTCGACTAGTTTTGGTTCAACAGTTGTTCAGATTATTCTAAAATTGTTAAAAATACCTGCTTCTACGATGAAAAGATTAGCAGCTTCACAAATAGAATGTGTGCGAAGTGAAATTAGTGAAATTTTAATCGTCACCCTGTAGAATTGAAGCTGAAGAGACAAAAATCATGTAATCTTAGGAAAAAAACGGAAAGAAATGGGCATCAAGTACAAAAGAGCAATAGGTGAAAAGTGAAGACAAATCAAACTTATGAAAGGGAAAAGTGGAGGTAAGCTAACAAAAAGATGTCACTATCTCAAATATTCAGCACAGAATAAACACGTGTCACGACGAACTATAATCAAGACTGGTTTCAGTACTCCAGATGACAAGGGTGGGCTCTTGAAGCTTGTGCAGAAGTTCCCGAACATTTTTCTTTATCGAAACTTAATTGAAGTACCTGATTTTATTTATGCACAAATACTATTTTATGTTGATAGATTTAGATTTCATAATTTGTGGAGTCAACAAATTCATAAGTATCTAAAGTTACATTTCTTAAAGTAGTTTTTATTTTATTTCCTAAAAACCTTTGGTGTCCGCCACTGGGGGACTTTTCCCTACTCTCCCATAAACAAACGTGCCTTTTAAGCTTCTAGCTGGTTGTTTTGGCTGTACGTTGGCTGTCAGTAAGTCAGTAACGCATGAATAATACAGATACGGACTGATATTTAGTGCTGAAGATAGGCAGTTAATATTAATAATTAGTTTAAATTAGCTACACTTTGAAATAGCTGAAATGTACTGCGTCACGTAGAGAGAGAGATTAGTAGGTAACGGCATCTAAATTTAATCTAACATTTGTCAGAGACTTCTGCGTATAAAGTTCATTATAATTTCAGGGAAATGTTACTCGTTATAATTATTACGTCACACATCTTCCATCACATTGAGATAGGGGAGTGCTTCTCTGGGGGAATGCTGCAGACCTTAACACAATATTCGTTCTGCAGAAAAGAGCAATAAGGGGAATTTACAACCTCAGTCCTCGTGTTTCTCTAAGAGGAAAGTTCAGTGAGATAGGCATTCTAACTGTTGTATCGCAATATATATACGATAATCTGTTATGTGTCCACAAGAATATTGAGAAATTTAGTAAAAAAGTGATCTTCACACTGTAAATACTTGACATAAGTATACTCTTGTAGTTCATAGCACCCGCCTCCACAAAATAAGTAACTGTTTTATGGGGCAGTGTATACGCTTTTATAACAAGCTCCCTCTTAATATAATAAATTTAACAATAAATAAATTTAAGATAATTGTTAAAACTAAATTGTGTTTAAAAGCATATTATAAAATTTCCGATTATATAGACAACAAAAATGCTTGGGATTGAGCTGCTCTAATTAAACATGTTTAAAAATATAAACTTGTACAACTGATAAATTAAAAATTGACGTTTCGTAAGCACTTTATACAAAGTTTACACGAAATAAAGAATCATTTCATTTCATTTAATTTTGAAGTAGGAGGGGGATGGGAACTGAAGTAGGAGTATATAGCCACAGTTTGAAGTTTACAGTTCAATCTCAAAAGTGATTCTTGAATTGTCTTACAAAATTGTAGATTGTAGGTACAAACAAAATGTGTGTTGCATAAAAACAATCTCCTCATCATCTTTCTAGCGTTATTCTAGTTGGATCCCGGGTTCCGCTCTCTAGTCTAACTGGATTTGACAGAATATTAGCTTTTTCATAGAGCGACTGCCTGTCTGAACTCCGTAACCGAAGAGCGAAATTTGTTCGAAAGTTTAGGCAAGTGTCAATTCATTCATAGATACTGACTCCCTGTAACAACAGAGAAAGATCGTCATGACAACCGGGATCGACGGCTTAACGTGCTCTCCGAGGCACGTGCACGGGGCTAACGATTATTAACGTAAAAATGCTGTATTTTTTAACAATATTATTTTGCGACCAATGCTGCGTTGCGATCTAGAGGTCACTTGAAATCATAAACATATATATATATTTTTTTAATACAAGCGAGCTATATAATACAGGAGAGCGGCGATAGCCCAGTGGGAGAGCGGCGATAGCTCAGTGATGTCCGTATCGGACTGCTGAGACGATGGTCTCGGTTTCGATCCACAGGCACACACCTCTGATTTTTCGAAGTTATGTGCGTATTATACCTAAAGGTTAATAATCGCTCGCCTAATAGGCTCGCCCTCTATTACATTGGGAATGAAACATAACTGGCAAAGTGTGGGTGTGTAATAAACCTCTGGCTACCCCTTCGCAGATAAAGGTGTGAAGCACATATGTTGTTGTATGTGTTATGTTGATATATAAGCCTGTAGTGAATAACCACTGAGGTACTACTTATTTCAGTATAAAATGAAATAGTAATATTTTAAAACAATAGTTTGTTACAGTTCCACAGTACAGTTTGGAAAACTGATTTCTTTCGTAACGTCCTATTAAAATCAGTTCTTAAAAGAACTGGCACTAACGCTGAACTCATATTCAAAGTTAAGACAATAATATAAAAAGCCAAGGAAATGTGAGACAGAGCAGAACGTAAAAAATCATAAACCACGGAGAGCGACCTACAGACTGCCTTTCTCTAATAAAACTTTGCACGTTTATAATCTAACTGTGAACTTTTTGTGAATTTTTTTCCTTCGATCAACAATACTGGACTAGATAACGGGTCACGTACAAAATCTTAGCTAAAATCTGTCCGCGACATTTGATTCCTACCAAATAGAGACAAATGTTTCAAAACAGTTTTACATTCAACCAAGTTACAACCATGACACCGAGTAATAAAGTCATAAATCACAAAAAAAAAATCTAATACTGACGACCAGTCGTCACAAAAAACGACGCTTTGTTTATTTTTTATTTTTTTCGAATATTGAATTCGAATTTTACTACATGGACTATAGACTACTATGGACTCACGCAGAACACTAAAATCATTTATAATATGAATGAACGTAAAAGTTTACTAGTTTTTTACTTTAAAGTTTTGGCCAACTATGTTTGTTAGTAAACATTGCTTATTATTTAACTAGCTGTTCCTCGCGGCATCGTTATATAATATCAATATATATTAGCCTTACTTTCCTGTGTATAATGTTTATTTACTTTTTAAGCACCGTACCCAAAAATGTTATTACGCCTGTTTTCAAATGTATTAATTGTCGACGGCTCACCAAGCTAGATATCGCAGGATGTGACGAATAAAAGTACACCTTAATTGCATATCTTTATAATCATCTTCTATCTTCATGGTACAAGGACAGTTCCATTTATTTTTATTGGGTTCAACAACAGGCTCTGAACATTTAATAAGCACATTAAGCCTATTAAATAATAATAATGATCTATCATGTCACAAATACATATATATACAGGATGTAAACAGACCCTTAACGAAAACTGAAATCCCATGTTGTACCAATCACTACGAATTTTTTTTTTACTTCTGCACCATACGTGGGCAAATACTGGTTCAAGAGATAATTAGGCTCAAAGTTGGAATTTTTTCCAAACAAAATTTGGAATTTTTCCAATTAGGTACAAAATCTATGCATTTACCCCGCCAATATGTTCTTTAGATGCCCTATGACCCCATAGATAAGTAGGTGTTTCGAGCATTACACGCGCGCGCTTTTAATTGCGGCTTAAAAAATGTGAGAACTTAAAAAAAAATCGTTTCTCAAGTATTATTTTTGGTTAGTATGACTTGGCATGATGTCCACAACGAGTAGACTTCGGCTTGGTGATAGGTCTTGTGACACCCTGTATATATTTCTTTTCATTTAAAAATTTAATTTCGACTTATAACAATAATTATTAATGAATGTACCTTTAATTTAGGAACTGCTGTTTTATCCAATCGACGTCGGTTAGTTTTTCCGGATATATCTGATTTATCAAAGTGATCCGAACATATGAATACTTAGTCTCTGATGTTTGTCTTGGTCTGGGTGTTTCTATGTATAATATGCAGGTGTGGGTACCTATATTTGTCTATCCATAGTCTAGTACCCACAGTACCAGCTTATGTTTAGTTTGGGACTAGATGATGTAGTATGTGGTTAAAAAAACAATTTAAACAACCAATTTCGATGTTCTGGTAACAAATTATTACAAAAAAATTACAATACAAATCGACTCCATGCATCTTCTGTTCTGCTTTGTGCGTGTGTTATCATTGTTATCTGTAGCTCGTATTATTTTTTAATTTTGTTCAAAATAGGATATAATTTGGTGATTCTAAGCTTAAAATATAACTTACTTTTTATGTACTTACCGAAAGCAAGACACTCCATCCGTTAAATTGCATTTTCGCACATTATTTTTGCAAATTTTGATTAGTCACTGCGGCATTGTGAAACGTGTTGACGTTGGCTGTGTTTCAAATGAACTAAACCCAAAATAAGATCGCGCTGATAAGCGAGCTGTTATTTGTCGAGACGGTTTTTATGCGCGGACTTGATATCTTGTCTAGTATTTTTGATCAAAGTTCTTTTTCGTATGTAAGATTAAATACTAAGGATTTTACATTGTTTGTAGATTTGATTGCTATTATACTCATAAATCCCTGTTATTTAAGCAGTAAAATGTAAAAAAAATGTTGGTATTTTATTGTCAAGATTTTTTTTTTTATAGACTCACGCCTGTATCCCTGAAGAGGTAGGCAGAGGTGTATTACCCACATTTCGCCATGCATTTTTAGGTCCCACGTAAAAGAGGAAAGAAAAATTTATTAAAATAAATATCTTTTTTTGTGCCAGATATGTTTAATTTTAGGCAATTAGCAGATAATTGGCCTTAGTGGCTTGCCATTGGAGAGGACTATATGCAGCAGACTATGGCATGCTGATGAAGATGATGATGATGACTTTTATAAAAGTAAAACTATGTTTCAATTCTATATTAAGATGAGTGTAATACTGATATAATAAGCTTGAGACTATAATGCATACTTGCATAAAACTAGTGCAAAGAAGCATTCATTAACATAAGGTCTGTGAAGATTATTTATTTATCCATAATTGAAAATCATAAATAATTCGATTTTATCCTTATTTTTCAGGTAAACAATATAATTCATTCTAAATAAGACATTGACAAGCAACTTGAATGTTTAATCTAAATAGAAGCCAGTTACTGAACGGTAATTGATATCTCGGATCGGACGGCAGGTACATCCCCAATGGATTGAAAGCATTTCACAATATGGGCACTATATTTAGGTACCACATAATAGCAACATACGTTATTGTCTATCGAACACAGTGTCAGGTGCCGGAGGGCGCCTACTCTTATGAGAGCAGTTACACAATATATATTACCAAACGCTAATTTCCTACCAAATTATCGGAGAGCTTTATTTTTCCATAAGTTTCGTAATATGAATATGATTTTCTAAGATTACCTTATAATAAAAGTATTCTTATTGAACCCAATTTATAGTTAAACTAGCTTTTGCCCGCTGCTTCGCACGCCTAAATTATGATTAGATAAAATATTTTGTACAAAGGGTGTTTATTCCTCAAGGAACATACATGCTAAATTTAATCTTCTTGCGCCCAGTAATTTCCGCTGTAATGTATTAGACAGTCAGTCAGTAACGAAAAGATTTTATATACACAGATTGAAGTGATTCCATTGAACAAATAAAAGTATTTACACAAAATCTTAATCCCTTTTCCACCCTCTTAGAAGAAAATTTCAAAATAAATGTCTTTGTGTTCGCTAACGTCATTTGCGGATCCAATAAACAAAGTATGAAGTTAATCGCTTGAAGGCATAAAAGGTTCTAGGCAAATTATAACTCCCCTTTTTATCCACTTAGGTAAGAATTTTCAAAAAGACTTTCTTAGTGTTCACTAATTTCATTTGAGGAACCAATAGGTATACTAAGTTTGAAGTTAATTCATTTCTAACAACCAGTTTAACCCCTTTAGGGGCAGAATTTCCAAAAATCCTCTCTTAGTGCGTCCCTACACACCTCAAGGAACATACATGCTAAATTTCATCTACTTGCGCTCAGTTGTTTCGGTTGTAGCATGTCTATCAGTTAATCAGTAACGCGAGGGTTTTATATACAGACAGATTATACAAATAAATAATATTTGACTGCCTCCGTGATACAATGGATAGCGTATGCATCTGCTAAACGGGAGGTCTCGAGTTTGATTCCCGGGTCGGGCAAAAGTATTACTGAGTTTTTTCCAATTCTCAGAAGCAGCACGGAGTCCACCAATGTACCCGGTAACGGCAATAGGCTCGCCCCCTATTACGTGGGTGGTCTGCCTACCCCTTCGGGAATACAGAAGACTATTAAAAAAAAAAGCAAACTGTCTGTAATCTCAAAATAACTGAATTGCATATTGTTGCTAACCCGTTTACAGTACCCCAATGATTTATTTAGATAGTTTTTCTGTCTGTATATTTATTCAGGGTAATCTTAAAATGGCTTAATCGATTTAGAGGTGTATTTTACTAATGGTTCATGAAAACTCTCGAACAAACTATGAAAATTTCATTTAGGCGTAGCTGCTTGCAAAAGCTAGTTAAAATAAAATGAGTCAAGGATTCCGTCACAGTATACATTTGTATATCTCAGCGATATTGTAAAAAATATTAGTGAATATGAAGAGCGCTTAGACTCATTTAAGCGCTCTTCATCGTCCCTAACTGAAACTATAATGAATTTAAATGCACATCAGTGACGATGAAAAAATCAAGTGAAGGAATTAAAAGTCTCACACAAACTGGGACCTGTTTTAGACTTCCCCGTTTTAGTGGTGAATTCACTAACGTCACTTGAGGAACCGATATACAAAGTTTCAAGTGAATCCATTGGAGTTTTTTTATATTAGAAAATGGTTTACCCTTTCTTAAGCCCCATAGGAAAGTGACTTCGAAAACTGTTTTCTTGGTGTTCACTAAGGTAATTTGAGGAACCTATGTACAAAGTTTGAAGTTAATCGAATGAAGGAATAAAAAGGTTTCATAGAAATTCCGACACCCCTTTTCAAAAAGAAATTCCAAAAAGATTTTCTTAAAGTTTACTAAGGTCATTAGAGAAACCAATATAGAAAGTTTGAATTCAATCCACTGAAGGAATAATAAGTTTTGTTTAATACACACTTTGAACCCCTATCTTACCCCCTGAGGGTAGGAATTTTCAAAAAACCAAATTCATAGTGTTCACTATCGTCATTTGAGGAACCAATATACAAAGTCTGAAGTCAATCCACTGAAGGAATAATACGTTTCATACACACTTTGACCCCCTACCTTACCCTCCGAGGGTAGGAATAAAAAAATGCGATTTCTTAGTTTTCACTATCGTGATTTAAGGAAACAATATACTAAGTTTGAAGTCAATCCACTGAAGGAATAATAAGTTTCGTTTCGTACACACTTTGAACCCCTATTATACGGTATGAGGGTAGGAATTTTCGAAAAACAAATTCTTAGTGTTCTCTATCGACGTTTGAGGAACCAATATACAATGTTTCAAGTGAATCCATTGAAGTTTTTTTTTAATATTACAAAATGGGTAACCCTTTCCTAACCCCCATAGGGGAGTGACTTCGAAAACACGTTTATTGGTGTTCACTAACGTCATTTGAGGAACCTATATACAAAGTTTAAAGTGAATGAAGTCAATGAAGGAATAATAAGTTTCGTTTAATACACATTTAGAACCCCTATCTAACCCCTTGAAGGTAGGAATTTTCAAAAAAACAAGTTCTTGGTGTTCATTTTCGTCGTTTGAGTAACCAATATATAAAGTTCGAAGTCAATCCATTAAAGGAATAAAAAGTAACATACAAACTTTAACACTTAATCTAACCCTCTTAGGGGTGGAATTCCCGAAAAAATAATTTTTAATGTTCACTTTTATCGTTTGAGGAACTAATACACAAAGTTTGAAGTTAATCCACTGAAGGAATAATAAGTTTCATACACACTTTAACTACTATCTTACCCCCTGAGGGTAGGAATAAAAAAAAACTAATTTTTTGTGTTCACTATCGTCATTTGAGGATACAATATACCTTTGTATTCAAGATTAATCAATCCATTAAATGAATAAAAAGTTACATACAAACTTTGACCCTCAATCTAACCCTATTAGGGGTGGAATTCTCGAAAAAATAATTGTTAGTGTTCACTATCGTCATTTGAGGAACCAATATAAAAAGTTTCAAGTCAACCCACTAAAAGAATAATAAGTTTCGTTTCATACACACTTTGAACCCCTATCTTACCCCCTAAGGTTAGGAATTTTCGAAAAACAAATATTTAGTGTTCATTATCGTCGTTTGAGGAACCAATATACAAAGTTTGACGTCAATCTATTAAATAAATAAAAAGTTTCATACAAACTTTGACCCCTTTCTTACCCCCTCAAAGGAGGAATTTCCAAAGAAACAAATTTTTAGTGTTCACTATCATCATTTGAGGAACCAATATATAAAGTTTGAAGTCAATCCACGGAAGGAACAATAAGTCACACACTTTGACCCCCATCTTACCCCCTGAGGGTCGGAATTCTTAAAAAACTAATTCTTAGTTTTCACTTCATATCGTTGTTTAAGGAACCCAATATACAAAGTTTGTAGTCAATCCATTACAGAGTTAAAAAAATACATACAAACTTTGACCCCCTATTTTATCCCCTTAGAGGAGGAATTTCCAGAAAAATAATTCTTAATGTTCACTATCGTCGCTTGAGGAACTAATATACAAAGTTTACAGTCAATCCATTGAAGGAATAAAAAGTTTCATACAAACTTTGACCCCCAGTTTAACCCCCTTAGGGGTGGAATTTTCAAAAATCTTTTCTTAGTGCTACCTTCCACTCCTCAAGGTACATACATGCTAAATTTCATCTTCTTGTGACCTGTAGTTTAGGCTGTAGCGTGTCGGTCAGTCAGTCAGTAACGCAAGGATTTTATATATTAAGATATGGATACCGCACAGGGTTTTTACCCTTAGTTGCGTTAAAACCGAACCATATTTGCCTATGCTCGCATGACCTGTTAATATTGGTCGGAAGGTTTAATAACCCTTTTATTCCTTAATCCACGAAACCCCATCAACAATACATGTAAATACATGGGAAAATAACAGAATACAATATGAATTTTACCGTACGGACACCCGAAAGGGCAATTTCGATCATACCGCCCCGACCGCAGTAGCGAAGGGTTAAGTTTACGGATCAGCGTTTTGTGCCGGGTAGCGTAGTCTTGAATAATAGACCCGTTGAGATCATGTTTTATCTCACTAAGCAGAGGGTTTGCAAGTCCACAAAATTGTTTTGTAGCAAAATAGATATTTTTCACGCGACTCGTCTGAACTTCGCATGGCTTTTTATAGTTTTATTTGAATTTTTATACACGTACTCTAAACGCACTTTGAAGAAATTACTAAAATGATAGTAAGGATCATATCATCATTCGATGTAGTCAAAAATGTATTGTTTAACACCGCTTCCATTATATTATTATAACATACTGCAATGCAAAAGTCATCCCGTGACCACGGCTGGTGTAACCCATGCTGAAACGTCGGGGAAAATAGAAAGGTATTTCATCTTTCTTTTCGTTTAGTTAACACGATTCAGACCCGTTACTTAATCATTAATATGTGTACAAATCGTGGTAGTTTAAAAGTAGTTAATACTGCAAAGCGCCTTTTTTTATCGTGTGGAAAATGAGTTACTTTATGCCCCTCCGACCAGGGAGCGGTCGAAGGGGGTATGTCGGACTCCCACCCCGTGTGGGCTGGGTTACCGACTAAAAACCACACGGTGGCTCCGTAGATCGACGCCTTGCGGGTACAACGGGAACTGTGGTTGTATTGCTCCGCTGTACCTGTCGCGTCCGTCCCCTTGCTTGGGACGCGTGCCCGGGGAAAGGCGGGGTGTGCAATGCCTTTCACAGCAGACTGCGCCACACAGTCCGCTGCCTTCTCGGATCCGCTTATGGTGGGTCGTTAGAGGCTCCCCCTCCAACGCCCGCAGACCTGAGGAAGAGTCGGGTTCAACGGCCGCTGCCGCCGCCTTAACGCTGCCTTACTGCAAAGCGCCCTAGCGGTATATTTATATCGCTCGGGCGTTTGGTGTACTTGAACTTTAATAGTTATATTCAAAGTAATTAAAACAAAATATAAATGCATAATATAAATATTAGCCTTCGCACATCGTTTGCCCTCCATTGGCGAAACCGTGTACAAATCTGTTCGATGGTTTTTGATATTATTGAGTAAGTACAGAAATAAATACAAAACGGCGGTAGCAAATTTTTATTTTTATGTAGATACAAGTAGTGATAAATGTAGGTCTTTAATAAATTAATTGAATATATTGTATGTAAACAGGCAACAAATGTTTGTGAGCGCCTTGATATTTTTTGTATTGTGAAAATTAGTGTAAACGATATTACCTAAATAATATTTGGATGTTATTTGACTGCATGGTTGGCGTAGTGGTTTAAGCGGCCGCCTCGCCGCTTGACACTGCTCCGAGTGTTGTGGGTTCGATCGATCCCACACGATGCAACACTTTGTGTTATCCATAAATTGTTGTTTCGAGTCTGGGTGTTCATTGTCCGCGTTAGTTGTATGTTTGTAAAGTCCCCCGCGACACAGGATTTAGAAATAAGCTATTTGAAATAACAATTAAATTTACTTTTATTAGGTTACTTACTAATCGTGTCGATGGCAACACTTTAAAAATATTTGGCCCAAAACTCGGCCACTCGGATGGCATTTGGCCTTGCCTCATACAGGTCGTCAAGCGTACACGACTCCGGGCCTGCAGGACACGTAAGTAAATGGCCCATCGTCTGTGGAGACTTGCCACAGCCGCATTTGTTCGTACTTGGGTCTATAAATCCCCACCTTGACAGATTGTCCCTGGATCTGCTAACCTGGGTACGCAGCCTATTGAGTGCTTTCCAGGTTGGCCAAGGAAGCCGGTATCCTGCAGGTAGTTTTTCCTCCAAAGGGACGAAGGTTGGAAGAGGGAATTTGTCACGTCATAGGTTTTCTCTGGCCTTGGAAAAATTGTTGTCGCTGGCTGGGATGGTACAGAGAAAACTCTTTCTGCTTTTCCACCTTTTCGTGGCTGGGCTTTGGCCATACAATAGGGGTCTGCAATCTATCTCCTGTTTAAATTTTTCTATGGCGGAGGCTACTTCTCTGCGGACAGCTGGAGGTGCAATGCCTGCCAGTGGATATAACATCTCTATCGGGGTCGGCTTCAGACATCCTGTAATTTTCCGGCACGTTTCGTTGAGAGCTACATCCTAGCATACAGTATTAGGGGTTTAGCCACTATAGCCAACACATGACTCACCTTTGTTTGATCAGTCAGCAGTGGATTGATTGGCCCGCTTTGACTTCAATACCAATCCAAGCTTCAACTTCGACAATCGTGTCTATCACGTATACATAAAATCAACTCATGCTTGGCCCTCAGTTTAGCTTGTGTGTATAGCGATAATGTTCGCTCTGTGTATAATTCTGTGACTCGATAGACACACATTCAATCTACAGACACAGAGAACACTCGGACTCGTTCATAATGTTTTGATCACACAAAACGAACGTGTTTGGGAATCGAACCGTAGTAATAAGTGGTGAAGTGACCCTTTAAACCACAACATCATCCGTGCAGTCTCAGTCAAATATTGATACAGTTTTGTATGTACACGAACAATCGATATTAAAGAAAGAAAGAAAAACTGTTTTTTTCTCACAGATACACCCACACAACAAAAAACAGGGTAAAAACATTTAAACATATAAGTAAAAAATAAAAAATAAACGTGCGATCTGTGGAGAATTTGGTACGCACTCAGCATAATGCTCCACTGTGGTCCACAGGGCCCACAATAGAGCGGTGTTTTTCAATGCGACCATTTGGTGTCGCACGGACGTAAAAATCAGCACAGAATTAAATTGCTACAGCAATGGAAACAAATAACAATAAACAATGGTCTGGTTGAGCGCATCAGCAGAAATGGTTCAAAATATGCAGGTTTACAAACAAACACGATGCATGTACGCGCTGTGTGTGCATACAACTTAAATTAATGCCCATCGTACATCCGTCGCGTCGATCCAACGACTCAGTGTGGCCGGCGCGCGCGGCGCATACTACGTACGCGCTGCGTCTCGCAATGAACTCTGTTACGTAAATCATTTGCTTACATAAAATAAATAACATAGATAATATAACATTGTTACATCTAGCAAACATAAAGCATATTTTATAGGTATATAAATAACTAACAGACAACAATGTTATAAGAAACATGCTATGCGGTCTCAAAATTTCATACAAGATCATGGAAAGTGTGTGACAATAATAATACATAGTGGATACAAAAAATACAAACAGTGAATGCCGCCTCGACTCGCCCGGAAGTCGATATACCTACCTCACCCGTAGATCACAACCATTACCTAAGTTATACTACGTACTGTTTTTATATTGTAATTATATAATTATGTAATTGTGCTTGCTTTTGTTTTAGTAATAGGTATCTTTTGACATGTGACTTAAAACATCCTTTTGTTTTAAGGGATCTAAATGGAGGTGGCAGATCATTCCAACATCGAGTCGAGACAAAACGGAAGCAGCCACGGACTCCTGTTGTCTTAAATTTTGGTATTGTGAGTGGGTTGGAGGTGGAGCGGGTGGAATAAGAATAATGGTCCTGTCTCCAGCACAACTTATCATATAGATACAACGGTTTGTGTGAGTTAACAATTCCAAATAATAACGTAGCTAAATGAAGCTGCCGTCTCGCTTACATTTTTTAAATATTGGCTTCGTTTATGTACGGTGTGACATGGCTACGACGTGGGATATCGAAGCAGAACCTGGCACAGGCATTCTGAACCCGTTGTATCAGTCGGGAGGTTCTCGACAGTAAAAATGGGCCATATACAAGGTCCATATAATTGAATTTAGCCAGTACGAGGCTGTCTACCAACCTTTTTCGTAATACAACACAGATAATTTCTGAACCTATAAAATAATTTTAATCGATAAAAACAGTTTTTTACAATATTACTAACGTATGTTTCGAAGTGAAGCTCCGGGTCAATTACCAAGCCTAGGTAACACGCCAACTCCACTCTAGCTATTTCTACCTCCTTGACTTTTATTACTGTCTTAGCAAAAGCAATGTCTTTTATTTGTTTTTTACTACCCAGTATGATATAGTGGGACTTTATCGGATTTAAAATAAGGCAATTTTCTTCATACCATGTGACTACCCTATTAAGTACTTCATTGATTTTCTGGGCCCCTGCTGCTGTATCTTCCGCTTTAAATGATGAATATATTTGTATGTCATCCGCGTACATGTGGTATTGGCATTTTGTCAAACATTTTGTTATGTCAGCAGTGTAAATTATAAACAATAATGGTCCGAGGATGGATTCCTGAGGAATTCCGCGGGACACCAGCAGGGGAGGGGATGACACTGAACTACCATTTTCTTTCTATATCTCGACATACTGCAATCTGTTTGTTAAATAGCTATTGAACCATTTAACTACGCTTTCATCAAAACCATAATATTTTAATATAGAGAGCAATAGCGGGACACTGATGGCATCAAAAGCTCGGGAATAATCCAGTTATGCCAGAATATTACCCTCCCCCCTGTCTCGCGCCTCAATAATGTTACCTATCACATCCGCTAGAGCCGTAGCCGTACCGCGTCCCTACCTAAATCCTGATTGTAACTCAGGAAGAATTTTGTTAGCTTCGAGATCCTCCGTCATTTGCAAGTACACTACCTGCTCCAGAACCTTGGACAAACAAGGCAATATGCTTATGGGACGTAGGTCTTTGTAAGTCTCAGGGGCACTATTTTTGGGTAATGACAGGACCTTTGCACAGCGCCAAAGATCAGGAAATGTATGCATGCTGATGGAAGCATTTATAATATCTGTAATAGCAGAAAGACTTTGAGGTAGTGTTAGCTTTAACATCTCAATGGAAATACCGTCTATTCCCTGGGCATTTGTAGTGATACTTCTGATTATTTTCAGAATAACCTCTTGATCTACAGTGTGAAGTGAGAAACTTGATTTTCCGAAGCTATGAAATTCAAAAAATGTTAATTGAGATATGGATACATGTGGATTGCCGGGAACGTCCAGGAAAGCGGTATTTATTGCGTGCGGATTATGTAAATGACATGACAGACTAATGCTTTGATCTGCCTGATATACATGTGTTTTTAAATTATTCCACAAGGTCTTGGGATCGTGTAATTTTTCATTGATATTCTTATTAAAGTAGGCTCTTTTTTATTATCTTCATCCGAGGTAATTAAACACATCTCTTATGTGACAATAACATAACTACTACGAAACTACGAATATTTAAATTTGTGCATGAACACTCTTATAAAATAAATGCTTTATCTATGTTCGCGGCATGTTCAACACCATTTTTTCTCAAGAAGGTGGCGTATCAAAATCATATTTTAAGGCGCTGTTATACCTCAGAAGCCGTGAAACACCTAATTTTTCGTCGCGCATCTAGCCATAGCGGTATATGTTACAAACTAGCAAAAATTAGAGCTTAAAGTCAAAAGTCTGAACAAAAGACTTTTGAAAGAATTTTTCATGTACGTAAAATAGAATCACGGTAAAAAAATCACAAAATCGAGGCAGAAAATAATCTTTCGTCTCACTGTTTGCAATATTTTGATCGTAAGCTGTCATATTTTTTTTGATAATATTGTAGGAAATCTAATGAACTAAAGAATTACCCTATTTATTTTCATATTATACGTGTATATTTTGTAAAATTAAATAAAATCTGCCAAACGTCTATGATTTTGACGCTCGGTAGATCCTATCAATATCAAACGCTTCAGCAATTTAAACCTTATTAGCATAAGCGGTGTACTGAGTGTCAGTTGCTAGTTTACGCCCCGCCCGGACCTCATCATTCGGCTATGAGCCCTGTGAGAGATAGGTCATGTCGCTTGCGTCTCCGCTGCACGAAATTTTACGTAAACCTGTTTGTTATTATAATACGCCGATTTGAGTTCGTAATTTCATGTTTTATGTTATAGACTGAATACTTTGAATCAAATAGGCTTTTTATGTAACTATGGGCACATATAATTAGGACCTAAGTTTATAATCTTTTTGCTCTTAATGTGCTATTGTTTCTGTGCTTATAAATATATATAATTAGAAGAATAAAATATGGACAATTAGAGAAATGAAGTTCTACGAAGGATTTGTACAAGAAAGCGTCGTAATAAAATAGAAATTCATCCATGGCCAAGTGATTATGAAATATGTAACATTTTTACACAAATTATTTTCATAAGAGTCTTTTCTGACTAACTATGTTACTTATATATTATCGTTTATGCATAATATAATTATATAAATTATTCTCACAATACATAGCTGCCACAGTTTTCAATTTTTGAAAGAGTAATAACATAAAATCGAATCATTTTATGTACCTATATTTCAAATTCATTAGCTTGACAGAGCGCCTGGAGCGCTAAGATGCTGCCACGGCGAACAATAATGATGACAGGGCTAATATGGCGCTCCGCAATCCGCATACAAGCGGTAACGAATGTTGTATTATTGTGTTTTGAACATAAACCTTTTTAAGTACATCGGGTAAAACTTTGATTATTCATAAACTATTAGGTATGTCTCAGTACATCTAATATCTTTTTAATTTCTAAAATCAATAATTTATAAGTAAGAAGGTGACTTCTCTGTTTGCTATAACACAAGATATAGTATTTTTTTAATAATAAAGTACGTAACTAATTATCATTATTGTAATTACAGTGAAGTTAAAGATAACAGTTCTGCAACGTCTTACACACATTTGACTTCAGTCATTCCTAACACGATCTGTTCAAGAGCTAGCCAAGAAATGCCAAACAATTTTTTTAACAAATTTGATTCAAATTCCGTAGTGATAAGCAAAAATTACAAGAGGGATAGCAGTGGCTGGTTCCAACTGCGTAAGAATATGTTGACAGATTGAAATTTTTATATAGTGGTAAAAAGAAGAGATAACAGCAGTAAAGCCAACTTAGTAAAAATATTTTGTACAAATAAAATATTTGCAATGTAAAATCAGTTGCGCATGGAATCTAAAATGAACAACTGGCTTTGCAACAACTGGCGAAGCAAGAAAATGTAACAATCGAGCCTTGTGGATTATTCGATTATTGGTGCCACGCCAGATGGATTAATAGGTCCAAACACGATTGTGGAAATTTAATGTTCTAAAGTTGCCTATAAGAATGGCTTGGAGAATAGTATAAGAGCAAATAAAATACAAATATGGAAACATGATAAAAAAGTGATCTGACTAGTCTAAATAAATATTGTAATTGTTATTACCAAATTCAGGGGCAACGCCACGTTACACGCAAACAAAAGTGTTTATTTGCTGTGTGGAGTGGTGAAAGTATACCACTAAAAATAGAAATTATAGAAAGAGATGATGTTTTCTGGGAGAAGCTTGTGGCGTTTTATATGAATTGGCAGTTGCCTGAAATTGTTGATTCTCGTCAAGCTCAAGGGATGGCATTGCGAGATCACGGAGAGGAAAATGTTTCATCAGTGCTTGAAATTTCTACAATACCAAGCCGTAAAAGGAAAGTAAATGAAACTGTGCCTCGTGAACAACAGCAAATAATAAGTCTTATCACCTCACACACTGCCTTTAACATTCGATGAGAATAAAGAAAACCTGCCGGGTTGTAGCAGACAGCTAACTTTTGATGAGCTGTAAACTCTATATTTCGTTAATAAATTATAAATGAATATAAATAAATATCTTTTAACCCCTTGTATGCCGGAACGCAGATCTACGCGAGACACAATAGCTTTTTAATTGTGTCTGGTATTTCGGCATACAAGAGGTTAATATTTATTTTCTTTGAAACAACACATATTTGAAGCGAAAGAAATTTTTTATATTTTTCCATACAAACATGTATGACGAGAGCTAACGAAAAAGCAGTAACTCAAATTCTAATTCTATAATTTTTTGTAAGTATCTCATGAATAAGTTATATCCACATATATTTTTGATGTTTCATCTATTTTGAAAAATAATAATGGGTTGGGTTTCGAAACGAATCGCCTGAATTTGAGGGTATTGGTAGTGTAGGGGTCTTAAGGTAGTTCGTTTTAATCCCCTAAAAGTAATTTTGGCTGCCGGAGTTGCGTCTAAATGTTTTTAAACAATTTCCAAAATTTCATAAATACTTCGGCAATTATGCAAAACGGAACATAGTTTTTATACTTTAGTACAGTTTTACAAATGTAATTTTTAGGTTTTAGGTGAAAAACGTGAAACGAAACGCAAAACTGCCATCTTGGAATGATCATATTGACAGCTAATGTCAAATTTGTGCGTCATTGCTTTCGAGTGCCTTGGGTTAGGTGCGACTGTAATAAGTAAATAAATAGGTTATGTTAGGTTCTCTTTTGACCCTCAATCCGAAAATAGGAGCCCTTCGCAGGGCTCCGTCAACCTTAGTTTATTAAACTAGTGTGATGAATGTGGAATTTGGCAGTGCCATACACACCGATGTTTGGAGATTTTTTTCAGAGGAAACCAGGTATTTCCAGCAAGTGAAAATGGTGAGGGGGGTTTCAAGACCTCCCCTGCTCCCTCTCCAATCACTCACAACCCCTAAAAACGGCGACGTATTTCGAAACCTTTGCCAAAATAATTATACCTATAATAACAATAAACATCCATAAATAAATAAAAGAAATCAACTTTTACTAAACTTCAATTATCTCGTAACTCGCTTTAGTTGAGTTACGGCTTTTGCGCTTAGTAGAGCAGTATTGTGTTTTTTAGGGTACCGTAGCCAAACATTGTAAAAACGGAACCCTTATAGATTCGCAATGTCTGTCTGTCTGTCCGCCCGTATGTCACAGCCAATTTATTGCAAAACAGATTTGAAAACTGACAGGAATGGAATTAGATGTAGGTATTCTATGAACTGCTTCACTATTTTTATACAAAAACAAAACAAACATAATAATGGCCTCTCCATACATGGAACTGACTTAATTATTTTTATCATCTTACGGCACGTAGGTATTTACCTACTTTCGTCAACATTTAATACAAACAGATTGATGTATGTAATATAAATTTTAATATCAGTATCTCAATTCAATATGCTAAAACGTTTTGTTTGCGATTTTGAAATATTGGAATACGGATGTCGCCAGAATACGGCCGCACGCGACGAGAATGAAGGGGGGCGCCCCGCAGTAGACGGAGCTAAGCTCCCTTCACCTCCCCTGCTTCACCCCCTCATTTACCAAAACAGTCGCTTAGGACAGCGCCTTAAGAGGAACATATTTTAAGAGTATTTTCCTTCTTTGAATTAAAGATTCATCTTCCATTAAAATAGAAAACGCAGCGCCATAGTTTTCATAGATGGGCCTAGACATTTTTGAACACAAAGGACATTTACAAGACAGTTCAACATAACAAGTAAATAAACGCTAAATATCTCTTTCAAATATTATTGAGTGAGGGATTGCTCTTCATTAATCGCTCCCGTTTCACTTCAAATTAATCTTGTTCCAGTTTCTTCAAAGCTAAATTCATAATACTAATATTCTGGAACATTGCCAAGCACTGATATATATTACTATCAGGTATTGCAAAACATTTAATTTATAGTTGAAAATATTGCTAGTGTTACGAGCTGGGGTTCGGTGATAAATTAAATGCACTATGCCACTAAAGTAAATTGACATAAGCAAGGTATATACCTTACTTATGTCAATTCACTAATGAATATGTGTATACCGTTGCACCTTTATTAAATGTATTTGTACTATAAAGTTTGCATACACATTCCGATATAACATGTAAATATTACTTTCATGGTAACAGTACTATAGAAGTAATAAATATATGCTGTATAGTATGCGCCTTATTTAGTCGTTGATTTGAAATATGTTGATTCATTGGCTCCACACCCGTTCTAAGCCAATATGCTGTTGGCCAATATTGCTCGAATTATATAGTAGTATACATTGAGATAACATAACTACTAGAGTAACAAACTCCTACAGTTGACGTTCAAAATAGCGTGGCAACCAGCCGAGATAGACGACGTAGCTTTGAAACCAATATGCACCTTAGAAAAAACCTATATTCATCTCTTTCACTTATTCAAAAATGACGTTTCAAAACGTAAATTTGATTGAGACAACAACTGAATGTCAATCGTGAAATGCGGTGTTCTCCAATTGTAAAATGTTTTCCCCGAAAACATAACGGAAAAAAGAAGCACCCATACATACATTGTTAAATAAATGAACCCTAAAAATATAACACAGCTTTTTTTAACAGTCGTGTAAAAATTCGTACCGAATTGTGTAGGAATTCAAATGATCAAAACAAATGTTCTAAATAAAAATATTTTAAGCCACATTGTTGTTGATTGTATTATAAGGGTTCGATTCCGGTGATTCAAGAGAAACAACGTAATTACTTCAAGTATGATTTAATACTCATTTAATTAAAATTAGTACATTGAATATATAGTCTTAATCTAGGATAACTGACATCATCATCACATGACTATTAATTCTTCTTTGTCTTACATACACCATAGTATCTCTTCGATTTCTCTTTAAAAATAAAGGAATTAAATCTATAAGAAAAAAACGAGAACAAAGAATTATTAAAATAATAATTTACTGCTTCGTATTATAGGAGGAAAAGTCTTAGTAGGAAACAAGGAATGAGTCCTATAATTTCGGTACCAAATGACAGCGCTCATCAAGTTACGAAACTCCCGTAAAAATGGGAAATTCAAATTTTTTTTTTTTATTGACAACATCGCACAGTGTTTTATGAAGACCATTTTTCGGACACCGTCTTTTTATTAAAGAAGCTAATAGATATATTCAATAAAAAGAGATATTTCGAATCCCCATTAAGCTAGCATCACTAGTTTTTTAGAAAAACTTTTTTGAATATCTTCATATTTTAAAGCGGATATTTAGAAAAAAAGATATTCCTCTTAAACTAAGCATGATACGCAATAATAATGTTACAAGCACCGATAGCGTCTCTTTCACTGCACATTTAACAGTTAAAATGAACCTCATAACTTGACTAGAATCAAATTTAAGCGAGATTTTGGATTTTTAGATTTTCTTACTTTTCCCGAAGATTCTACCAAAAGTGGAAAAGTTATATATACAGAAAGGATGCTCTTTACTTTCCTCATATGCTCAATAAATTTCAGATCCCAAATCCATAGAATGTAGAAGTTATTCTAAATTAACTGTTTTTGGTAGGGTTTTCACATTTGTATGCCGGATTATAATGATAAAATTTTTATTCGATATTGATTTTATAACTAAATTATATGTTGTAAAGAAATCAATATCGAATAAAAATTTAATCATTAAAATCCAGAATATAAATATGAAAAAACTAGCAAAAACAGTTATATGGAATAACTTCTAGATTCCATGGATTTGGGGTCTGAAATTTATTGAGCATATGAGGAAAGTAAAGAGCATCCTTTCTGTATATATAACTTTTCCACTTTTGGTAGAATCTTCGGGATAAGTAAGAAAATCTAAAAATCCAAAATCTCGCTTAAATTTGATTCTAGTCAAGTTATGAGGTTCATTTTAACTGTAAAATGTGCAGTGTAAGAGACGCTATCGGTGCTTGTAACATTATTATTGCGTATCATGCTTAGTTTAAGAGGAATATCTTTTTTTCTAAATATCCGCTTTAAAATATGAAGATTTTCAAAAAAGTTTTTCTAAAAATCTAGAGATGCTAGCTTAATGGGGATACGAAATATTTCTTTTTATTGAATATATCTATTAGCTTCTTTAATAAAAAGACGGTGTCCGAAAAATGGTCTTCATAAAACACTGTGCATCGTGAAGTTCAATGACTTTTTGTGATTTTTATTGTAATTTACAGCAAAATGTCGTGATAAACAATTAACATGAGCGTGAAAAAATATATCCTGCCTCTTTATCAACGTAATTTGCAATATTTCACTGCGTATCTACCCTTTTTACGATCGTTGTCTTTTCGTGTCGACAAATTTGACACTTGAGGAAAATGAGAATATATGCGCTCTTTGCTAATCTAGTTGTTATATAGATCAATGGTAGTATATATGTTACGGGCAACTTGAGAAGTCTGGCCCCTTTGAATAGTGACCGGCCTGTATACATAATGCCCATGTCGCAGGCAATTTGATTAAAATTGCATGCCTAATCACTTTTCCCGGTTAGTATGAATGATATATAGATGAAGATTAGTTGAGACTGTAACTCAAGTAAGTAGGTTATGTTAGGTTCTCTTGTGACCCTTTTTACCAGTAAGATTTACCACTACATCCTAAGATTTACAAAAACACTAAGTTGACGGAGCCGTGCTTCGCAGGGCTCCTATTTTTGGATTAAGGGTCACAAGAGAACCTAACATAACCTACTTACTTGAGTAACAGTCTCACCTAAACTTACAGGCTTACGTTAATTTTTTAAATGGACCACGGGCTGTCGGGCATTATAATATGGAGCGGTCTGTTTAATAAAAATACTAAAATTTATCAAATAGCCCGATGCTCTTGGAAACTATTCATAATACTCGGCCCTTATTCATACGGCCTGGTTAGTCACGTTGCCCGTAACATATCCATGGTAAAATGGATTTTAACCACCTGTTTAATGTACGCCCTTTGTTAAAATACTAAAGATAATAATTTTATATCAAAATTTACATGTTACAATCGTACCGAGAATGGATTGGCTTAAAATTTATTTTCCTTTTTGCTAAGCGTTTTTTTGTCTCTTTGGGAGTGGTGGTATGTTGCAAGCTTGAGTTCGTGCCTATATTATAAAAGGAATTCCCCATTAAAATTTCATATTTCAATGGTTGTTATATGTATAAAATACGATATACATTCGCAAACATTGTAACAAAATGTTAGTCTACATCGCAGACAATACGCCTAGTTTTATCGTAAAGTGTCTCATAATGAAGATTTATCAAACATCATAAACGCGGGTCCTATTCATTCAGTCTTTAGGGATTAAAATTATTTTGTAACGTGTTTTTGTTCGTCGAGATTATACGACAACGATAAGTTGGTTTCAAAACTCAAAAGGCTCTCGGTTTTATCTTTTGAAATGTATAATTTTAATGTTTAGTTTTAGTCAGTTTCATTTAAGTTTTATTCGTTGTTACACTTTTCGACTTATCTGCTTCGAGTATTGTGTTGTAAATGTTTATACTGCAGTGGAATAAAATAGTCTCTTGAGGATGTAAATAGATATATTGTATAGTAAAAGCAGAAATAGTAAATCACGACATACAGAATGACAGCCACATAAAGGTGACACGACAGTAACTTGACTGCTAACATTATTATGGTTTACTCTATTAACTAAACAAGAAGTTCTAACACTGGCCCTTAAACCAAAATAATACACACTTGTTACAAAAATCAAGTATTGAAAACTAACTAAAACATCTCAAGTATTCAACATAAACTTTGTAAACTATACCCATTACAATGTGCCTTCACATTAATTTACTTTATCCAAATAAACCAAAAACAAAAACGTTTAAATCAAACAGCTTACGTTAAATAAAAACAATAAAACTTAAATTCAATGTTACATTAACATTAACTGCGCTTTAAACTTATTATGCATATCCCTAGACAAAGGTTTTGTCAAGACATCAGCTATCATATCAGAAGTACATAAATATTTCACATCAATGTCCCCATTGCTAACATTTTCCCTAATGAAATGATGCCCTATATCTATATGCTTTGTTCTAGCATGAAACATCGAATTAGAGCACAACTTTTGAGCTGACTGGTTGTCATTAAAGATAGTTGTTTTAAACGTTCGACCCAAAATCTCACGCAAAAACTTTTGCAGAAAAAGAGCCTCTTTACAGGTATCAGAAAGCGCCATGTACTCCGCCTCTGTGCTTGACAGTGCCACGGTGCGCTGCTTCCTGCTTTCCCAGGAGACCACTGACTTGCCCACTTTAAACACATAGCCAGTGTAAGAGCGACGATCAGTTTCATTCAGCGAATCATTTATCACCATACCGCCTTTCGCGAAGGTTAAACATAAATGTTGCGTACCTTTTAAATAGCGAAGAACTCTCTTTGCTGCCTTCCAATGAGAAGCGTCATAACATGTATTAAACTGACTCAGATAGCTCACCGCATGTGCAATGTCCGGTCGCGTACCAACTGCAATATACATGAGTGATCCAATTAGGCTTCTGTAGTCGATTTCCCAGTTTTTGTGAGTTTCACACCAACTTCCATCGGTGTCGGAGATGGTTTACAATCCTCCATCTTAAACTTGCACAATAATCTTTCAATGAAATGAGATTGATCAAGTTTTACCACGTCCTTAAGCTTACTTACTTTCATTCCTAACACGTAGCTCGCTGGCCCTAAATCAGTTATCTCAAACTTGATGTTTAGTTTTTTTTATTTTAGCCTTTTCCGACGAATTTAAAAATTAAAATAATAAAATGTCATCTACGTAAAGCGCAATAATAACTAATCCTGTATCCCCCGACCTGAAAAATACGCAGGGTTCAGACAAACACTTCGTGAACCCTAATTTTTCACATAACACACGATTAACTTTCTCGTACCACGCTTTGGCCGACTGCTTTAAACCGTAGATAGCCTTATTAAGCTTATAAACCTTATCCTCCTTACCCTTGATTACAAAGCCATCCGGCTGTTCCATGTAAACGGTTTCCTGGAGGTCACCATTAAGGAATGCAGTTTTCACATGCAGGTGTTCTATATCCATGTTGTACTCGGCAGCAATAGCTAGTAGCGCGCGAATGCTAGAGAATCGCACCACAGGCGAGAAGGTTTCGTGGTAATCCACACCTTGTCGTTGTGTAAACCCCTTAGCGACTAGTCTCGCTTTAAACTTTAAAAGCTCGCCGTTTACACCACGTTTCTTTTTAAAAACCCACTTACATTTGATAGGTTTTTGCTCAACTCTATCAGTCAAAGTCCAGCACTTATTTACTAGAAATGACTTATATTCATCTTGCATCGCCAGCCGCCAGTTGTCCGCGTCAGGGCTGCTCAGCGCTTCCTGCACCGTCTGCGGCTCGTCTCCGCTGCTGTCTATCTCGCGAGCAAGATTCGCTAGCAAGGAGTCGTCACTACAGTCCGAATACTCTGTGCTATCCTCTTCCAGTGAATCCTCTGGAATATATGTTTCATCCGAAGTATCATTAGACTCAGGGCTCTCATCCTCGCTCTCAGAATCATCTGCCGTAACCATGCTGTCTTGCTGGTTATTCTGCACTGAAACTGTGTCATCAGAATCCTGGCTAGATGGTTCTGCAGGAGGTTGAGTATTGTTTACACATACAGGGGGTGTAAATACTGCAACACTACTCATACTATCCGTCCGTGTGGTGACGGATTAAGAATACTGATTGTCACCACCCCATATCATCCCATGGGTGTCGTAAGAGCCGACAGAGGGAGCATATTATGCAGAGAACAGCACTGTAAGAGAAGAAAAACTTGATACAAACCCTATACCAACCCGTTTGGCCAGCGTGGTATAGTAGGCCAATTCCTCCTTTCAAAGGAGAGGCCTAGTCCAGCAGTGGACTGTTAAAGGCTGATGATGATGACTCATACTATCATCGTGTGACACAATATCCATGTAATATTTGTCTTCCAAAAACGTTACCTCTCGAGCCTTAATATAGTCCTTCAAATTGCTCGGATCGACCAATCTATACCCTTTGGTATTTTCACAGTACCCCACGAATATGCACTGCTTAGCCCTCGCCTCAAGCTTGGTCTTTATGTGCTTATGAGCATAAGCAACACAACCAAATATGCGTAGGTGTGAAACCGATACCTTTTTATTGGTCCATTTCTGCTCTGGAGTACATCCCTTCACAGCGACGGTAGGCGACCTGTTCTTAAGATACACTGCTCTACTGACAGCTTCTGCCCAGTAACCCTGGTCCAGGCCAGCTTCAAACAGCATACAGCGTGCCTTCTCCATGATACTCCTATTCGCCCGTTTAGCAACTCCGTTCTGCTGCAGTGAGTACGGCACCGTCGTCTGATGTAGAATGCCGTTGTCACTCAAGAAACTCTGAAATTTAGCAGACATGTATTCGCCACCATTGTCACTACGAATTGCCTTAAGTTTTTTATTAGTCTGGTTCTCGACTAAGGCTTTCCAGTTTTTAAACTTCTCAAAAACTTCACTCTTGCTTTTAAGAAAATAAACAAAAGTCTTCCTTGTAAAATCATCTAAAAATGTCATAAAATACTTAGCTCCGCCTAGCGAGTTGCAGGGCATAGGACCACAGAGATTGCTATGGACTAACTCCAAAATATCCTTAGCTCTCGTGAATGACTTTTTAGGAAATGACGTGCGAGTTTGCTTTCCCTCAAAACAAGGAATACACGGCGTCATACTACTGCTATTATTGTATGAAATGCCATCAACCATACCTCGCTTAAGTAGCTCCATACTTTTATGGTTGAGATGTGCAAGTCTCCGGTGCCAAACTACCTGCGTACATGCAGTTGCCGCTGCAACGTTCTGCACCGCGGCAGCATCCAGCACAGCGACGCTCTCGGCAGCTACAGCCGAATCACCGTGACTGGAACTTGGCTCGCACACTGTAGAGACTTGTACTGCACTCTCTGATGCTTTACAGGAGTAAAGCTCGAGGTATCTGCATTCTCTGCAATGTTACACTCGATAGGGGAACATTTAGACGTATCTAGCTGAAAAATACCATTACGTAGTGTGCCTGTAGCAACAACTATACCATCATCCGATATTTGACAACCAGTAGACCCAAATACGATATCATACCCCTTACCCCATACCCCAGACAGCCACAAAAAAGGTGACACGACAGTAACTTGACTGATAACATTATTATGGTTTACTCTATTAACTAAACAAGAAGTTCAATTCTAACAATAAACTTTGTTAGTAGAAGTTTATAGAGAAACTTGTATATTGGGTGTAGTTTGCACCACAATTTCTACTTACATTCCATAACTGGATCTTTATAAATTACATAAAAGAAAATGCTTTACAGTGCTTATGACTGTCGTGGACAAGATGGAAAGCAGTACAAAATAGTATTTCTTTCAATTATTACTGAGAAAATGACTTGAAGGTAATTAGCTTGTCTTGTGAACCAACTGCTATTACTTTCTCTCGTTTTAGATTTTGAGATATATACCTACTGTTAAGATGAGAAAGGGGTAAAACACACTTAATAAAAAAAAGAAAAAAAAACATTGAGTCACAAAAGTTTCAGGTTTC
This sequence comes from Euclidia mi, assembly GCA_944739405.2. Taxonomy (NCBI): domain Eukaryota; kingdom Metazoa; phylum Arthropoda; class Insecta; order Lepidoptera; family Erebidae; genus Euclidia; species Euclidia mi. Next base: position 58,725,834 of record OX123182.2, read on the forward strand.
GTCATTATCTTTTTTTTTGTTAGTACGACTATGGTATATGGTAATATGCAACACATTATGTACCTTATGTTGTATCTCTACCATAATCCTAATCATTCTTGAGCAGGTAGATAGGTAATAGAAATCTGTTAAATATTACTCGTATTTACGATTCTAAGGACACGATGCGTCACTACCCCTTTTCATTCCGTTAAAAAAAACACTAATAGTATCTAATGGACATAAGCTTCATACAAAATATGGGAAATATATAGGTATCTCTAGTAGCCAATTTTATTTGTATAGTTCAAATATTATCTATCTGTAAGGAAATAGTATTTTTGGAAAGAGACAAGCAACTTGACAAGCCTGCATCAAAACCAAATCCTTCTATTGACTCCCAATACCATTGTGACGTACAATGACGGGTTATGTTCAGCAGTGCACTGCGCTGGGCTTTTACGGGCGACTCAACTTCGGTTTACGTGAGAGCATAGAACTCCTTCAAGGCCTCCAACCTCCAAGGCCTATGTCCAGCAGTGAACGCCTCTCTGCTGATTGTTAAAGGCGCTTAAACATAAGTATAGGCAGGAGGATTTTTAAACCATCATCATCATCATCATCAGCCTGTATCAGTCCACTGCTGGACGTAAGCCTCTGCTATGGCACGCCAATGAGCTCGGTCTTCAGCTTTTCTCTTCCAATCCCTGCCCGCTGCCCTACGAATATCATCGCCACAACTGGCTACAGGACGCCCTACACTACTTTTGCCGAGAGCTTAAACCATACTAACAGAAAATTTCTACGAGTACAGTAATGATGTAGTGATTGTATTCATCTACCATGGGTACTGTTAGTTTGTCACTCGCAAATGCTATAAGTGAAACTATGTTACAACAATGAAACAGTGTTGTCCATTTAATGGGTAACGAGCATTAAAACTTTGTTTACTGTCCTTTATAAACTCTGTATATTTTACTCACTATGTATATAAAATGTTATAACACGAGGTACTTGAAAGTCCATATCTTTTACATAATTATGCGAGAGGAGAAGACAAAAATAGACCGAATCTGTTACTAACAAGCCATCGATTCGACTAAGAAATATACTAGTTAAATAAAAGTCAAGAAGTGAAACTCAGCGACTGGTATTGACCTTTAGTAACACATATTGCGATGGGAACACCCATTACAAACATTTTAACTATAATGTAAGTAACGAGGGACCAGAGCATAAGATTTTAATTATAAACCAGTAGTTTTACTTGTCTAACCAGCAGGAGTAATTTACTTTAGGAAGTTAGTTGCAGAGGTTACCCAAATCGAAAATAAATTCTTTTATTTCCTGGAGGAATAATAATTTCAACGTATTTTATGAGATTACGCGAATTGAAATTGATACACAGATAACGTACATAATAATCATCACATTCTCCAAAAACAAAAAAATATACATCCAAGCAAAATAAAGAAAGGTGTTAAAAACCCTATCACCCCATTTTTAATAGGATTAGGGTGAGTATAAAGATATTATTTATACATTATTACGATGCCGATGATACAAAATGAGGCTCAGTAATGCGAATGGATGGATTTTAAGGCTCCGAATATCCGGAAAGCTTAACGGGGTTTTTAAACTTTACTGTAAGTATGATCCGACCTGCAAATTCAGTTGAGCAATATTATCGGTATAAACTAGCCAAGAACGAGTCTTCATATTTATTTTGAAACTCTTTCTGATGTCATCATTTTTATTTTGCCTTAGAGCCCAGGGTCCTTCTAGTCTAACCAGATATGACAGAATATTATAACTTTCCACAGGGCGACTGCCGATTTAAACTCCTACTAGATGGACTTTTTTTTAAAGTAATGCTAGACTAAATCGATAATTATTGTTTGTTTAATATCTTCTTTGATTATATACAAATACCTAAGAAAGAAAACGTATCCGAAAAATTCACACGTGCCTGAAATTGAATATCTATTTTGAGGCTTTTCAAATTAGGTCCGACTAATCGTGCATTGTGATGTAAACATCACTTCAGTTGCCGCTCCAGTAATATCGGACAACGATGCCTTGCTAATACATGCAAAGAATTAATACGGGTATACATAATTAATGACCAAATTTACTGAATTCAATTTCTCGTTAAACAAGATTTTCGGTGAACCTGATTTTGACGTGGATTACATTATCCGTTATGTATGCAAACTTTGTTTTAATACATTGAAGTGGATTTTGCATATTAAAGGAGTGATTTTGGGAATGCTGTCAAAAACAATCATACTGCCCCTACTATGCAAAAGTTTTTGAAAGTAGATGAATGCCTCTCTCTCTTTCAAGCAGAAACAACTGAACGAATTTTAATGGTTTCGCGTGCAATTTTCGACTTTAAAATAATATATTGGCTACACCCCTGTGGTGTACCCATAGTAGAGGTGATACCCACGCAGGCAGGGCCGTGGGCAGAACTAAATCTTATGTGAAAAGAAATTTGCACAAAACGCAAATGACGTCAATGAAGCCACAATAGCCTAATCATCAATAAGTGAATAGAATGATACTAATTGGACCGCCGATACGATGACAAAGAGAATAATAGTCAAGAATAACTTTGCAAGCTTCATTATCAAGTGGCAAGTCAACAAAACGCCGAAGTATTTTGACTACTTTTTAATTGTTGACATGTAGCATTAGTTGCACCTAAACGAAAGAAGCTTATAAAAATGTGTGAAAATAAATCTTGGATCAAGCTACAGTTTTAGTTTCTGTATAAGTAATAACATAGGTTCTTCACATTCAAAGCACCCAGAAACTTTATAGGTTTATTCGGTTAATAATCCTAACGAAACTAGTTGGGCAAGTAGTCTGTACTAAACTTTGTTACTTACCTATAGACTGTTTGGCACTAACTTCAGCGAATTCTGGAAAACTACTCGGTTACTCGGTGTGAATTAAACTTACGATTGGTTTTTGTATAGAGCTTTTGTGAAGCGCATTTCTTGGTAGGTCTTGGATATAATTCTGAATTCCTCCCCGATCGACTGGGAACCTACGATAGGGGGCAGTCACTATAGATCAGAAGCTTGACTTTTTTAATGCAGCTGTTAAGCGGCTTTACGACGATCGTGCCCCTATTAGGAAAGCTAACCCTTTGGCTACCCTTTTGGGTTGCGGCGGTCATACGGCAGTCGCTCTATAGAAAAGCTGATATTCCGTCAAATCTAGTTAGACTAGCAAGCGGACCCCCGGACCATCCAAGGAGAGAAATCATGGATGCAATTGGGATAACACTGAATCTCTGGGCTATCGCTGCCTCTATTGGAATTTAAACAAATTTAATAATTGTTTGATTTGCGACTAGAAATCAACCCGCCACAGTAATTTCAAGTAAAGGCAGAGCGAACATTGCGCATGTCACTGAAAGTTCCCTTTATACGGTATTTTGAAACAGATGTACGTTTATTCATCGACAAAACATTTATTAGAAGTGAAACAGTGTATCGTCAACCACTAATAAAAAACAAAGGCTGCTGCTTTTCACCAAAAACCTGCTATGACACTGGTATGCTTGACTTGTTAAAAAATAAATGCAAATGTTGTAAATTGATTAAAGAAATGAGACAATTTGCAGACTAAAAATAAAGATATATTTGTCGGAGATTGGGAAACGGAAAGTCAAATCTTAATAGATTTGGGCGTATTCGGATACGATGGTTGGCAACACTGAGGTCGGCAGTTGACAGCTGTCAATGTCATTTGATGTTTTTATAAGCGAACGTGGAGCTGTCAACGGACACTTCGGCGACAGACAAAGCGGAGGAAACAAGTGTGGCCTACCTACTTCCGACTTCGCCGCGTTTCCAAAAGTTATCCATCCGAGCCACGTGTGCATATTAATATATTATATGATAGATACTGCATTTTGTGTCCACAAATAAACAGTGTGTTGTACTGTGTGTATTTATTGCAAGCTGTACCCACCTAGAACTGTGAAGCGTTGATACCGGCAAAATGAAGATACCCTTCGTCATCAGAAGTTGGATACGACCACAACGACCCACGTGTTCAAAATGAAGACGCTAGTAACGAATGGGTGGGAAAAAATGCTGGGTCTGTTGGAACTACAAAATCGCAATTTTCTGACGATAATGCAAGCCATGAAAATACCTACTACATCGTCGCATGGCTTTTGTTTACCGGACTTCGACGATCCTGAGCAACAAGATGTGGATGCACGTGCTTGGGTGACGACTGCAGACATGTGATTGGACGATCAAGATCCGCATTGCGCCCCGCTTATGGTCGCACTAAGCCGGGCCTTGAAGGGAGGAGCTTCAACCTGGCTATCTACCGTGCCGTTTCCTGGAATGGACCTGTTCAATGAAGTGTGCCCACAAGGCGCGAGCAAAGGCGACTGCTAACGCCACTATTTTGGTGAATCAGCTGGGCCTTCAACTGCAACCGAGGTGAGCGTATTTTATCTGTTTTTTTTTGGTACTGCAAATTTTATTTAGTTACGGTAGTTGTATAACATTCTTGGTTAGCAGAATACTGCTACACGTTGAACATTGGAAATGTCATAATCGTTGTGGTGATGTCGCCATCACATCATACCGAGTGTTGTGGGTTCGATTCCTGCACGAGACACTGAGTTGTGGAACCGTTTGACTTTAACGGTGTCGTGTTTCCCATGGCATGATCTCATGAATAACCTTCTTTTTAATAACCTAAAGAAAAAAAAGACAAATATGTGAGTAGTACTGAACGATTTAATTGCGATCTTTGCTGTATTTTATGTTAGCGTATGGTTGTCTGACTACAACTGTGACCTAGCTATAGCGTAAATATCGAACGGAGGTTTTGAGTTTGATAAACCGGTTAAAAAGAAAGCGATTATTTTTATTTCTTCATGCGATGTTGGCTCGCACTCACGAACCTTGTGATCATATGCTTGCTTGCACATAGATTATCTTGTCTCGCTCTTACTTTATGGACTGTAATAGTAACAAGAGTGAGCGTACAGGCCGACTTGCATTGTTCCAAGCAAGTGCGTTTGAGTGAAACGTGCTAGTTCTTGTTCAAGTGCAGTTGTAATATTGGTTTTAGAACCAACACCCAGCTTCGGTTGGTTTTCTGCTAAATCTAGAACGATAACTCCGGTCTAGACTGTCCTTCGCAGGGCAGCGGCGCTGGGGTTGCTGGACTAATCGAATCGTACGTACTGGGTTCATAGTGTAAGACTGTGCTGTGATTGCGGCTGACCGTGCTTGTTTTGTATAGAACAGCTTGTAGCTTTTTCTTAAATAGACGTGTGAACTGCAGTTCACTGCAGTGCTGTTTAGACGTGTGCGGTTGGTTGGTTAGTGTAACCTGACCATAGTTGAAGGATATTATTATAGTTTGACCGTAACCGCTGTACCGCGCCTTAGGTACGTGAGCGGCGAGACGGGGGGGCGAAACAGTTGCTCCATCTGGTCATTCTGCCGTCATCGCTCACGGCGGCAACTAGTCTTATTTGTTGCGGACTGTCTGTGTCAGACGCACATGAGGTAAAATATCTAACCTCTATCTATCTGTCATTTTCAAAGCGGCCGAATATTAAAAAAAAGAGAAGCAGACAAAGAAAGATTTGAATATAAAAGTGACGCAAATATCGCCAACATTGTTGCGGAGGCTACGGGATACTACGAAAAAACTGTAAGAAATGTAGTAACTGCAGGAAATTCATCAACTAATTTAGTAGGACTGAAATTTAGTTCACCAAAAAAAAACAAAAGTTATAAAGAAAAATATGTTATTGACGATTTTGATTTGGGAGTCATCGGAAGAAAAATTCATCAGTTTTATGAGATCGAAAAAAGAGTGCCAAGTATTCGTAAATTACTGTCAAGATCGAGACAGGATGGCATATTGAATTGTAGACGTGAATATCTGAAAAATCTTTTACACACAATGGGTTACCGTTACAAAAAAATGTAGATAGAAGAGACATCTTCTCATAAAAAACCTAATATTACAGAGTGGCGGAGAAAAGACTAGAGGAAAATCAGGAAATACAGAAGCGAAAACCGCAATATACGGGGTGATTTGTAATTGCTCGTATTCCCTTCCGGAGGTGATTCTAGGGCCAAAATGGAGTATTTTTACCCCCAACATATGGGGGTCCAAAATGCACCATTTTGGAATAAAACGATTTTTAAGATTTTTTGAGCAAATCCCATATTTTTGTTATAAACATCTTCTAAAAAAATATTTTGACAATTCTTGGTAGCAAATTGGATCTTATTTAAAAGACAATTAAATGTTTCATCTTCTAAAATAAAATAAACCTACTAGCTCATTGTGGCATTTGAAAATAGAGCCAAAAACACACAAAAAATGTTCGAATAAAATAAAATGACGCCACAAAAATGCAATCATTTGAAAAAATATATATGTGACATGTTATGTATAGTATTGGAATAACTTTCTGGTATTGACATGTTATGTATAGTATTGGAATAACTTTCTGGTATTATCTGCTATCCAAAAAGGTATAATAGTCTTAGCCAATTTGTGGGAATTACGAGTAATAGCCGCTTTTGTTCAAAAAAGTGCTTCTGGATGACTTACTCGTCAGAATATTTTTCCTGTATTTATTCTTAAGCTCTGCAATCAACAGTGATTTACTAGTAGGGAGACCAACCTAGCAAAATACATAGGGTCTTGGGTTCGAATCCTAAGCGTAAATGACTGTCTTTTGTTAGTTAAATGCGTAATTAGGTTTTAATTCTCACTTGTCCCGTGACACGAAGAACATGTTCAACCAGTTGGTACTGGACGTCATATTTATCTTGGCAACTCTTTTAGGGGAGACACAATTCTCAAATAAATAAATAATTGAAAGAAAAATGCCGTGACACCTAATTAAACCATACAATATTCCATTGCATTCATGTAACGGATGACAGATGGGGACAATCTGTCGCAAAACTTAAGATTCGTGATTAGACGCATGATGCAGGCCAAAGAACGCCACTCCTACCAAACTAGTATTGTGAATATTGTTGGCCCACCTGGTGATTAGGTTTATTGCTCCGTTTTTTTGCCACAAGTTGGCGATTTGAATTTTTGCCTAACACCGGCGGTTTTGTGCTGGGCAAAATTTCATACACTATCGCACACCCAGCGCAACTTCTTCCAACAGAGCCGGAAACTCGTATTATGAATAAGCTTTCGTAAAATTCTCTTTTTAACAAAAAATAACATTTTAGAGTATCAACGCTGATTTGACAAGATTTCGTGTAATTTATATTTTGTCACAGTGAGATCCCATCTGAAATCCGGATATTTTATGGTTTAATTTAGTGTCATAGCTTTTTTCTTTCAATCATTTATTTATTTGAGGGTTTTGTCTCCCCTAAAAGAGTTTCTAAGATAAACATGACGTCCGGTACCAACTGACTGAACATACTCTTCGAGTCACGGGACAAGTGAGAATTAAAACTTTAATATGCATTTAACTAACAAAAGACAGTCATTTACGCTGAGGATTCGAATCCACGACCCTATGCATTTTGCTAGGTTGGTCTCCCTACTAGTAAATAACTGCTGATTGCAGAGCTTATGAACAAATACAAGAAAAAATGTTCTGCCGAGTGCATCATCCAGAAGCACTTTTTTGAACAAAAGCGGCTATTACTCAAAATTCACACCAATTGGTTAAGACTATTATACTTTTTTGGATAGCAGATAATACCAGAAAGTTATTCCAATACTTTACATAACATCACATATTATTTTTTTTCAAATAATTGCATTTTTGTGGTGTTATTTTATTTTATTCGAACATTTTTTGTGGTTTTTTGGCTCTATTTTCAAATTTCAGATCGAGACAGGATGGCATATTGAATTGTAGACGTGAATATCTGAAAAATCTTTTACACACAATGGGTTACCGTTACAAAAAAATTACAAAAAAATTCACGTTAAGCAAATAGGTTCATTTTATTTTAAAAGATGGGCCATTTAATTGTCTATTAAATAAGACCAAATTTGCTACCAATAATTGTCAAAATATTTTTTTAGAAGATGTTTATAACAAAAATTTGGGATTTGTTCAAAAAATTTTAAAAACCGTTTCATTCCAAAATGGTGCATTTTGGAATAAAACCCCCATATGTTGGGGGTAAAAATACTTCATTTTGGCCCTAGAATCACCTCCTGAAGGGAATACGAGCAATTACAAATCACCCTGTATATTTCCTAGATGAGACATATATTAATGCCAGTCACAATGTGAGCAGATGTTGGCAATCAGTGTCAGAACCTGGAATTCACACTGACATCGGGAAATTCTTCACGCTGGGTGTCGAAACGGCTTGGTTCAAGGTGCATTAACTATATTTAATTCAGACGCTAAGACAGGTGACTACCATGAAAACATGAACGGGCCTACTTTTTATAAGAGGGTGGATGAAAAGCTAAAAGATAAGTTGCTGCCGAACTCTGTAGTTGTCATGTACAACGCATCTTACCACAGCGTTCAAGTTGAGAAGAAACCGAACATTACAAGCCCCAAAAGTGAAATGCAGAACTGGTTGAATTTTCCGAAACTATGAAATAAGCCCAACTGCAAATTCTTATCAATAACACACAAAAAGAGCCCGTTTAAAAAATTTATGAACAATTAAAAGCTAATGGACACTCAGTACTGCATTTACCGCCATACCATCCAGACCTGAACCCCATCGAGTTGGTCTGGGCTGATGTCAAAAACAATATAGCGCAAAACCATATTAATTCTTCTCTAGACGAAAAGATAAACACACTGAATTTATTGTTTTCGGAGTACACGGCAGAAAAATGGCAGAAATGTGATGACCATGTCCAAAAAAATGAAAACGTTTACTGGGATCGCGACAATAGGTTCGATGATATAATTGAGCCAATAATAATAAATCTGCTGGATGACTCTGATTCAAGCTCCGATAGCGAAATGGAATGTGAAGTTGAAACAGAATCTATGTCGGAATAGTCAGTGTAATTTATTTACCTAATAAATAGGTTTTAATTTTTAATTTGACACATACATACATACATAGACTCACGCCTGCCTCCCCGAAGGGGTAGGCAGAGGCATATTAAACGCCCACTTTTCGCCAGTGTTTCGATCCCACGTAATAGGTGGCGAGCCTATTGCCGCTTATTGGGACATTTTGTTTGCCAGAGCCTCGTCCGTTGATCGGCAGGTGCACCACTTGCAGGTGAGGTTGGCTTGGGACCCTAAGTTCTTGGTGGGAACCCTATGCACCCTTAATTTGAATTGTCACTTTTTCTTTTTCAAGTACAATGTTATTTCCAAGGATTAAAGATTCATTTCAGTTATATTGGTTCTTTTATTGTACTTCGCTATATTGGACAAAACAGGGATTGGATAATATAATTATACTCGTAGATATAGTTAAAAAAATTGTGCTTCGATATCGTAAGATCTGTCTGACACTACGCATCTCATGTGCGTTCATGCTCTTTCCTGCCCACACCCCACCTCCCCGCACATACCTAAGGCACGGTACAGCGGTTGCGGTCAAACTATAGTGTCATTATTTTACCGACTCGTGGTGTTGGTAATCCCTAATGGTTTTCGTTTAAACGTCATCAGGGCACTTTTACTCGTTGTAGTTCTGAGTTGTACAGACGATCTCGATGTTGCAATTACACCTGCTTCTTTGTGTGCATAAATTTTTGACATGGCACATTAAAATGTTTTTAACTCATGATTATTAGATGGCACCACTAGTAAAATTTAATTAAATTTTAAGATTTTACGCGTGAAAATTACCTACTGTGTGTTTTTAAAATTCTTGTGATACACTGGGAATTTTTATCATGTGCCCCGAGTTCTCTGACCAATTCTAAGTTATGCTTAGGACGTTTAGGAGTGATAGTGTTGCTAGTAGAAGCTGTTAAACTCGATTATCAGACGTAGAAACAAATTATTGAGTTATCATCGTAGTGCGTAATGATAATCAGTTTCAGAAATTTTAATTTTCGTTGTAGTTAGAACTAGGTTAGTGATCGTTAGTGATGATTGTATTTTTAACCTTATTCTCATTAAATGGGTACTTTTTTAGTCGTTGTTGTGATAATTTTGTGGTACCCACGTTTCCATTGCTGTAGATTTGCATAAACTGGATAAGCCGTTTGTGCGGCTGTACGTTTAGCCATGCGTCGCCGTTGGTTGGACCAGCAATGCCTTTCTGGTTAGCCTAGTTTACCCTTGAGCTTTTGTGTTAGTGATAGTATCCGTTGGTGCGGAAACAACACAGCTGTCAGTGCATTTGTCATAGTATCACAAACGTTGTCCATCGTCTTGAACGCGAACAGCTGTTAGTGCATTTGTCATAGTATCACAAACGTTGTCCATCGTCTTGAACGCGAAAGGTCCGTTGCTGTATCGCTAGTGATTAGTTTAAGATAAGCTTCGTATTTAGACTATCCATGACACAATTATAACGCTGAAAAGACTGGTTGGATACTCGGTAGTAAACTTGACATCTAGAGCATCAGCCTAGTAAAAATTTTCTTATAGTCTGCTATGTGATAAGGAAAACTAAAGCGATATGTTGAACAAACCCGTGTAACCGGATGGAGGTTGCATAGCGTAATGTTGAAGACCCGATGAATGTCAGAGTATGAGCAAAGAAATATTTTAATGAGTTTCTTATTATTTGAACGAGTGTTGTTCTATATGTCCGCTTCGAGAGAAAGAGTTAGTTATGATTTTCATTAAAACCTGTGATGATTTTGATCAGAGTACCTTTTATTGCCCACCGCCTTGTGCCAGGAATGGCCGAACGACTAGGATTACTGTTCGAGAATTTTCTTTTATTCTTGCAGCGAAGTACATTAAAGTGTGGTTGTTGATGGCAATCATGGATACCTTGCTACTCAAGTAGCTCTCATTTGATTTTTGATGGCTAAAATTATCTACCTTTGGTTTCTGTGTCGTATGACAAGAGCGTGTTGCGAGAATCTGAAAGTACTCATAGACTATTGATTGGTTATCTCAGAACTGCAGTCGTTGCCCGTATGTAGCCAAAGGCAAAAAAAGGCATTTGGTTTTAGTTTTTGTCAGTGGTCAAATCCAGTTTTAACATAGCTCATTGAGAGTATGGACGGGAGTTACGTTCTGTATAGTTGTGAAGTTGTTAATGAATTTGATAATCGCTTAAAATTGACGAATTGCGGACGTTGAATTAGTCTGAAAGAACGGATACTCTATTCAGTGGGTATACTCTGAGAGGTATCTTTGAAATACTGTTGGTAGATTTATTTCCTCTTTGGGTAATCTTGGTGGCTAGCGCCGCCTGATGGTCGGCGCGGCCTGGAGGCCGGTGCGGCCTGATAGCCGGCGCGGTCTGACGGCCGGCGCGGCCTGGTCGCCGGCGCGGTTTGGTGGCCATCGTAGCCTGTGTGGCGCGCGGCTCGTGTGTGGCGCGGGTCCTGTGTGAGGCCTGTATGTGGCTTTGAGGAGCCTGGTAACTTGTATAGCTAAAGCCTATCTGGCCGAAACTGGCAATGAAAGTGAAGGTAGTTTATTAAAGGAATTTGGTTAGAAGATGTAGAGTCCAATGACCTTAGCTTTACCTACTGAATGATGAGTTAAATTTAGTCAAAGTCAAAGTCAAAATCCTTTATTCATTTGGGTCACAATGTGACGCCTATGAATGTCAAAATAATAAATTTATAAAATAATTACTTAATGACTCTACATTTACTGCCACGTTTGCAAAGCAAGGGCGTAGAACCATGAGAAAGAACGGGCAATAAAACTCACGGTCACTCTTTTTCATCGCCAGGTTTTGCGTAATACACATCACTTACATTTTGTAACGTGCTGCAACTGTTACACCTTCTATATCACTTGTATATATTAACTGTACTGTAAGGATGTTATAATCATATATTTAGCCTATTACCTATTTACCTATGTAGCCATCTATGTACCTATAATGTTACGTGTATCCAGTAATGTTTTATATATCGTATGTAGTCCTAAAAATAAATCAGTCTATAATCTGCATCTAATAGTTTCACTTCTCTCCCGCTAAAGCCTACCTTTGCATGGCGACCGTGATTTAAGTTATGCGAACCTGACCCGGCCGCGCCGTATAAGGATTGTACTTCATAAACATTGCGCTCTCGGGACGACTTTAAGATGTTTTTAACGACGCGCGACGCGTGTTATAAAACTAACAACGTTTGGTGACATTATTTTCGTACACGGTGAATACGATAATAGGAAAAATGGGCAAAACGCAGTCTAAAGATGAAACAGTAATTGTTCAAAACGCGGCTGGTGGCGTAAATAGTGCTGGAGTGGAAGAAATAAAATCTCATTTATCTTCGACCAATATTCTCATGACTATCATAGTACTGCTCATGGGTCTTGGTGTCTTGTATTTGGCATTTCGTATCTACAGAAAATACCATTTGAATTGGATACGGAACGAGTTTGAGTCAAGTGCCAATAGAAGGTCACTTTACAGGCGTCATCGAGTTAATCCTGACGTAAAGGTTCAGGATTCGATTGTGTGAACAGTGTACAATTTTCGTGAAATAATAAGTGTTTATACTGCGTTTATGGTAAAGTGCTTACAGAGTATACACATATAACTACATACATCTCTTCGGATCGCGCAATTAAGGTCATTAGTTCTCGTTTGATTCTCGTATGTGCATATTAAAGTTGCGTGCTCTTTAGCAGAAATAAAAGTGTCTTTATAATGATTCGTTTGCAAAGTGTATCAATATAATAACAAACTGCATAGAGATGGTTTCGTAATCAAGGTAATTTGGTGCTCGTATAGTATGGTGAATATGGACATGAACAGTATGTTTAAAAATATATCGTGTTAAATAATTATAAAGTAAAATATTGATGCATTTAAATTCATAGCAATGTAATGTAGTACAATATCTACATAATAAATTACACTGCACACTTTGTGGGCCCGGCCTTGATGTATGGAATGAATAGGTAACAAAATTATGATCAATTACAATTTATGGCGGAGTATTTAAAAAGCTTGTATGAAGAATTGTGTGAAGTTAGAAAGTATCTGATAAAGATTGGCCCATCACGAAGGGAAGGAAAAATTATAGAAATAAAGTTTAGTGAAGCAAAATTAGTATTTGAACAATATAATTCTTATTAAGACAATATTAGAAGAGTGAAAAGGTTTGATGAATCGGAAGATATTTTGATAAATGAGTATTGTAAAAATATAAAAGATATTTACTCCGAAATTTTAAAATTGTGTAAGCGAAGCGAATTGGTATTAAAAAATTCAAACATGGATAAATTTGATGTAAAAGTGGCGTTAAATTTGTTACCGTTTATGACGGACAATGAAATAAATACGAAGCAATTAATAGTTGGAATAGAATACTACGAATCAATTTTGGAAAATAGTTCTAAGCCAAAGCTAATACCTTTTGTTTTGAAAAGTCAGCTTTCTCAGAGAGCTAAACTACAATTACGGTGTAATTATGATAGCGTTAATGATATGATACAAGATATGAAATTAAATTTGTTGCCCAAAAAATCTGCAGTGGCGTTACAAAGTAAACTATTATCGGTAAAACAACACGATAAAACTATATCCGAATTTGGGGAAGAGGTTTCTGAGTTATTTGTCAATCTTACGATTTCGCAGTCCGAAGGCGACAATGAAAGTTTTCAGGCTTTAAAGAAACATAATGAGAGAGTAGCTATTAGACGGTTTGCGGACGGATTGAGAAATCGAAGATTGAGCACAATTATTGCAGCAAGAAATTATAATGCCTTGAAAGATGCAGTCCAAGGCGCTGTAGACGAAGAAATTTTGGCATCATTACCATCTACTTCTGCGGATGTTTTAGCTATGAATCGTAATCATGAAAATTTTAATAATTATAGAGGTCAAAGGACATGGTTTTAGACTAACAGGTTTACCCGTACAAGAGGTGAATATAGAGGTGGCAGGCAACAACGAGGCCGGAACGACGTGCAACGCAGAGGTGGTTGGCAAGGTAGCCGAGGGGCTCAAGGTTTTCAGTCAAATCAGCCGTATCAAGCAGGTAGGTCTTATAATACTCAATATATGAATGCAGACAGGACTGCTGCTAACGATCACACTGTTCGAGTGATGGCCGAAGCGGGCAATAATAACGATAATAATGACAGTGATAATTTACAATTAGATGAGTTTTTTCGTGCCTAACGAATACATATTTTCGTATAATGGTTGTTTACATGTCTCGCTAAACATAAAAGGTAAAGAGTACACTTGGTTACTCGACACTGGTGCGTCCATTTCAGTTGTAGCTCTTGACGTTGTTACAAGTTTAAATATTCCAATACATAGTTGCAATGTTACCATAAATGGTATAGGTGGCAAAGTACAACCTGTTGGATATAGTAGGTTACGATTGAAAACAAATGAAACCGTATTTGACCATAAATATTTTGTGTTTAGTAAATTACCGTGCAAGACACATGGTATTTTAGGATTGGATTTTTTAAATAGATATGAAGGAAATATAGATTTAGTAAACATGACTGTAACGTTACGTTCATAAAATAATTCAGGAATTGTATTAGATTTATTCAAAAATAATAATGATAGTAGTGGTTTATTCGTTATTCCAGCCAGATCAGAGAGTGTTCATTACGTAAACACCTTATATAATGAAGAATGCGTGGTGTGCGCAACCGAATTAAGTGAAGGTGTTTTCATGGCCAGTGCTTTAGTATCTCCCAAAAAGGGTCGAATTCCGATTCGAATATTAAACACTACTGAAAATGAGATAACATTGAACAAAATAAAAACACGCATATATCCCGGTAGTGATTTTCATATCTGTAATTTCGATCAAATAGATGTAAATGCAAATAGAATAAAGAAACTATTTTCAAAGCTATCATTATCTCATTTAAATTCGGAAGAACAAAGAACAATAAAAAGCTTATGTGCTAAATATTCCGATGTATTTTGCCTCCCTGGAGACAAATTAACTACTACTAACATTTACAAACATACAATCAATTTAAAGCCAGATACAAAACCTATATTTTCAAAACAATACCGATTACCCCATTTTCAGAAATCTGAAATTACAAAACAAATAAATGAAATGTTAGAGCAAGGTATAATAGAACCTACAACGAGTGAATGGTCTAGTCCCGTTCTTCTAGTACCAAAAAAGCCAGATAGCCAAGGTAATAAAAAATTCAGATTAGTCATAGATTACAGAATGATTAATGATTCCATACAAGATGATAAGTTCCCCCTTCCAAATATTACTGAGATATTAGACTCTCTATCAGAATGCATCTATTTTTCGCATTTAGATTTGCAGCAAGGATATTTTAACGTAAAATTAGACCCAAATAGTAGAAAATATACAGCCATCTGATATTGACCTGAGTGGAATCACTCAGGTCAATATCAGATGACCAGAATGCCCATGGGATTAAAAACTAGTCCAAATTCATTCTCAAGAATGATGACCATGGCTATGGCAGGTTTAACTTACGAAAAATGCTTTGTTTACTTGGATGATCTGATAGTATTTGGAAAATCGCTCAGGCAGCATAATAGAAATTTACAAGATGATTTTATTCGTTTAAGAAAAGTTAATTTAAAACTTAACCCTGAAAAATGCGATTTTCTAAAAAAGGAAATCCTTTATTTAGGTCATATGGTTACTAACAAAGGAGTACTACCAGATCCTGAAAAAACAAAAATAATGGAACAATATCCCATTCCCAAAAATAGTGATGAGGTAAAAAGATTTGTGGCATTCGCAAATTATTATCAAAAATGTATTAAAGATTTTTCTGGAATTGCTAGACCCCTGAATAACTTATGTAAAAAGCACGTTAAATTTGAATGGAATTCTGCTTGTCAAAGTTCGTTTAATAAGCTTAAACAAAGTCTCATAGCTCCGCCAGTTTTACAGTACCCTGACTTTTCAAGCAGTAATAGGTTTATTCTACAAACAGATGCTTCAGGATATGCCATCGGCGCTGTTCTAACAAATCAAGATTCCAGACCAGTAGCATATGCAAGTAGATGCCTTAATCGTTCTGAAATTAACTATCCCACAGTTGAAAAAGAACTACTTGCGATTGTGTGGGCTATAAAACACTTTCGACCCTATTTATACGGACGCAAATTTATCATCAAAACAGACCACAAACCTCTCGTTTATTTATTTAACATGAAAGATCCATCCAGTAGATTGATGAAATTTAGAATTGCATCAGAAGAATATGACTTTATTTTTGAATATATTAAAGGTTCTGATAATCCTGTTGCAGATGCTTTGTCAAGAGTAGTAGTGACATCTGAGGATCTTAAGGATATGACTGAAAATATATTAAATGTTATGACAAGATCAAAATATAAAAATATAAATTATGATATTTCACAACCAGGTAATTCTGGTGACCAATTCTCTGTTTTACCAAAAGTTATAGAAACGTGTAATAAATCTAAGGGATCGGTAGAGATGAGATATGTAAGTGAAAAAGATATAAATAAATTACGTAAAAATAAGGAGATAAGCAATGAAAATAGGCTTTTTTTGTATGTGCCTTCGAGATTAACAATATATATTAATCCAATTTCTCGAGCACAGGTGTCATCAAGTGAGTTTGTGCGAGACATGGAAACATTTTGTAAAACAATTATGGTTGATGAGATATATTTAATAAAAGATAGAAATAACAAGTTATTTATACAAGAAGTTTGTAAGGCAATTAAGAATTGTAAAAATTGGTCAGGGCCACGCCTATGCGTATTAAATGACATTGAAAGAATTTGTGATAAAGATGATAGACGTGTTATACTTAATGACTTCCATCTTTTACCTACGAGTGGACATGCAGGTATAAAAAGGATGTTAAACAACATAAAAAGGTATTACTTTTGGCCAGGTATGGATCGTGATGTAATTGACTTTGTAAAACACTGTAAACAGTGCCAAAAACAGAAATATTCTGTTTATGTTAAAGAACCTATGTCTATAACCACAACAGCAACTTCTGCTTTTCAAAAGTTATATTTAGATATAGTAGGACCGTTAGATAGGGATGCAAATAACTATTCTTATATTTTAACCATCCAATGTGAACTTTCAAAGTATATAGAAGCATATCCACTCGTAAGCAAAAGTAGTATAGAAGTAGCCAAAGCTTTTGTTAATAATTTTTATTACGGCATGGCATTCCAGACGCAATTACGACAGACCGAGGGTCGGAATTTATCTCTGCAACGTTTAAAGAGGTTTGTGCTTTATTGCATATTAATAAATTAAGTAGTACTGCTTATCATCATGAAACCATTGGTAGTTTAGAAAATACACACAAATATTTAGGTGCGTTTTTACGGATTCAATGTGAGAATCGACCGGATACGTGGAGTACTTGGTTGCCATATTGGACATTCTCTTTTAATACGTCAGTTCACAGTGAAACCAACTATACGCCTTTTGAGTTGGTGTATGGGAAAAAGTGTATATTGCCCAGCAACTTGGTAAGGGAAGTTGAACCGTTATATAACTATGATAATTATCCACTAGAACTAAAATATAGACTGCAAAAGTCACAGAATGATGCTCGACAAAATTTGATTAAAACCAAATTTATTCGGAAAGAAAAATATGATAAATCTATTAATCCTGTTTTATATAAAGAAAATGATATGATTTCAGTAAAGAATGAAACCGGTAACAAACTTTCGCCACAGTATTTAGGGCCTTATAGGGTGATACAAGATTTATCCCCAAATCTTAAGATGAAGAAAGACGGAAAAATCGATATTGTGCATAAGAACAGAACAAGATTGTATCACACAAAATGAAATAATATTTACTTTGAATATTTAAATTAAGAAGTAGATAGAGCATTAAGAGTGTAGATAAAAAAAAAACAAACAACAGATCAATAAAATAACTGTACCTAATTTTATTCAGGTATTATATCTAGTTTATGTGTATACTTCAAATTATGCTTTATAATAGCAATGTATTAATTAACCATATGTTATTCATCATGTACCTAATAAAAAAGAATTGTTATTCATAAAAATAAAATAAAAATATCTATTTATTTTATTTTTACCCTTACGAAGGGAGATGTAAGGATGTTATAATCATATATTTAGCCTATTACCTATTTACCTATGTAGCCATCTATGTACCTATAATGTTACGTGTATCCAGTAATGTTTTACATATCGTATGTAGTCCTAAAAATAAATCAGTCTATAATCTGCATCTAATAGTTTCACTTCTCCCCGTTAAAGCCTACCTTTGCAGTACATAATAATACTCAAGCATAATACTTAATTTTAATTTTGATGTTCATTTAGTTAGCCTCCTCAGAATAGACATGGTGAAACAGGAGCATCCACTTACATTATATATAATGCAGGCAATCCGCGAAAGTGATCAGAACCATGATGGAAATGATGCAGTTAAATATTAAAATTTAATACCAGCCGCAAGACCGTCATCGACCAGTCATCGCAAGTAGCACCCGTTCACGAGTATGACGCATGGGCCAGCCATCATCCCTCTCGCCATATAAGAGAGACAGGGATGACACGACACACGACGCCACCACAAGAAATGATATTTTAGTGAGCATGGCGACAACGGTATACGAACCGGCAGTAGGAAACAATCTATTGGTATACTGACCATGACCGCCAATTACCTCCACTTTCCAGATCGTTATTAGTAATATAAATTAGTGGAAACTAGTGGTGCTTCTTTCTGATTAGTGAACAGTAGTCGGTATCATTACTAAATTGGTAATCGGACATATCGCTCGATTTAGGTGATGTGTTCATTGTATTGCTTGTTGCAGGCAACCTAAGAGTCACTCGAGGGAGCTGACATGGTTTACGTTACTCGATGGAGGTGGCATGAGTTGCTATCTATTTATTTATTTGTGAAACTCACACCGTTAGCCACAGCATATACTCACACCATATGCTCGATTTAGGTGATAGCAACGACACTGGCAAGGTTATTTTCGCTCGATGGCGGTGGCATGAGTCGCTATCGCTCGATATAGGTGATAGCGACGACAATGGTTTACATCACTCGATGGAGGTGGCATGATTTGCAATCGCTCGATATAGGTGATAGCAACGACGGTGAAGGAAAACATCGTGAGGAAACCTGCATGTCTGAGAGTTCGCCATAATGTTCTCGAAAGACATGTGAAGTCTGCCAACCCGCAATTGGCCAGCGTGGTGGACTATGGCCTTACCCTTCTCATAGTGAGAAGGGGCCCGTGAACCGTGAACGACACTTTTCGCTGATTAACGTTTGTGATATTATTCTCTGCTAAGATACTTTTTACTACCTACTAAGATAATGTTCACTAATGAAAGAGTTGCTTTCGTGATATTGTGTGATGTGATGGTATGATGCAGTTGAAATAAACTTGATGTTAACCCTTAGTGTTGTGGTTTATTACGTAACGAGCCATATTTTTTAACTAAACGATGATCAGGATGGGCCGAGCTAAGAGTTTGAGATATTGCAGAAAGTTTTCTCTTGTTCAGGAGCATCACACAGGGACGTGTGACGTATCAAGATGGCTGTGTCGGAGATTGGAAAACGGAACGTCAAATCTTAATAAATTTGGGCGTATTCGGATACGACGATTGGCAACACTGAGGTCGGCAGTTAACAGCTGTCA
Organism: Euclidia mi; assembly: GCA_944739405.2. NCBI lineage: Eukaryota > Metazoa > Arthropoda > Insecta > Lepidoptera > Erebidae > Euclidia > Euclidia mi. The sequence continues at coordinate 58,745,566 of OX123182.2, forward strand.
ATGTCATTTGATGTTTTTATAAGCGAACGTGGAGCTGTCAACGGACATTTTGGCGATAGACACAGCGGAGGAAACAAGTGTGGCTTACCTATTTCCGACTTCGCCGCGTTTCCAAAAGTTATCCATCCGAGCCACATGTGCATATTAAGCAAATAATTGCAAATTGCTAAATTAAAAGTACCTCGTGAAACTTAGTACCTAAAGTATTTATCATTTAAGCAAATTTTCCTGGTAGCTTCAACGAGATAGCGCTGGGACCAATTTTTCATGCAGTCGAAATATTTAGAAATCGACGCACTCGAAAATTCAATAAACTACACCAACTTTAACAAAATATAGAGGTTACCGAGGCTTTTAAGTGAAATTTATAGCACAACTTTTTTGTCGTTACGTGCATATGCTAACCGTTTCACATGGCCAACCGATTTCCAATACAAAATTTTATTGGAAAGTTTTATTCAGAATTCGCATGAAGATGATATTATTTGCAAGTGAAATTTGTGACGAATCATAACCATATTCAAGTATTCTGATATCGTATGGTAATCATCTAAATAACTTATGTATGAATGTGTTTTCACGTCTTTTTGTATGCTGATTTTTTTGAATATTTGTGTAAGATTGCAGCACGATTGTCATTATGACTGTGTGATGATATTATATAGATTATTATCTACAAAAATAACATAGTTGAAAATAAAACTTTAATAAGTATCAAATGAAACTAAATTATGGTTTTCGGTATACTGTGAGGTGTCAAAACGGTTTACGGCTAGCCGTGGGTTTTGAACGGTATTTTTGCACTTTAGTTTCGATTTAAGCGCTTAGAGATATTAAACGGTATACCGATGCCCAGAATAGTTTACCCGTAGTTAAGCCATTGAAATTTATACTTTTATTCTAAGCTCACAATTTTGTCCGTTTAATTTTCTATCTTTGGTGGAACAGGAGTCCAAAGTTTCACTGATTTCTCTATAGAAAAGTAAATTTATAAATCTCATGACTATTGAGTTATTCATCAGTTCAGCAAATTCATTTTTGTTAGTTTTAAATATCGGATGGTTCTCTCATATTATTATAGTTTAAACTAACGGTATGTAGATTATGACCCTGAATTTCAGAATAATGAATAGTTTTTTATTCCATGCTACGATAATGGTGTCGTAAGTACAGCAAAAACAAAACATTCATTAGTGATTAGTAGAACCCTGATGATTTCAGCATGAATGGACCGGCGCGACTGGAGAAGTACTAATCCTCTCACAGAATATCGTTATTAAGTAATAGCACTTGCTGATGCGTTTAGTTCGGTATGTGAGAGTACCGGCGGGCCAAATTCTTTTTCATCGCCGCAATTCTCCACCTACTTCTTTTCCGACCCAGGTCTGCAACGTACTTGTGACTCCTCTGGTATTTTGGGCGTCCATTGGCAACGGTAAGCACTTCCGGCGATCCTTCAGCTTTGTTTTCTATTACATAGAAAATGAACAAACAAACGAATATATTTCCGCATTTATTAGTGTAGATAGCACTTCTATAATTGTATATAACGACTCTCATGAAGGCCTAGTTAAACACACACATTTATTATTGAATCACGTCACAAAGGCTCACCCTAAAGTGTTTACTGTTTACTCTTTATTGTTTTTAAGCCCTTATTCAAAGTGTAACGTCAAACAGAGGGGAGGCATATTATTACTTAAATTGAATAGGGCTCGTCGCATCCTGTAATGATATTGTTACTGTGCACGCATGAAACGTAAAGTTATAATTAACGGGCTGTTTTAAAAATTATGGTATAATAACTTGCTGTATAAAAGTGGAAGATTTTTATTTGAATCATGTTTATAAATATTTTACTCAAGATATCTTGAAGAATATTATTAGTAGAGCAAAAGGGTTTTCGATAAAGTGCATTGGAATTAATGACTGACATTTAGTGATTATTTTTTTCATCTAGAGATGAACTGCTAAAATCGTGATTTAAACATCGTAGATTTTTTTAACCTTGTTTCCTTTCCTATTATATTAATGAATATGTTGTGGTCATTACATATTATACAGCCCTAATTACAATGATCAGTTTAATATTTCGGAATCGGATCCGCATAATTCAGTAATGAAAAATTCGATCCGCAGCTACAACCGCGCAGTGTTTATTTTCTCATTTTTAAAAGTCGGAAGATTAGGTAATCTTCCGCTATATGCTAGTAGGTCTAGCATAGAAATTTCTTTTTAGCGATGGCAACTCAGAGAATAAATATCAACAATTACTATTAACTCAGCAGTGTTAGAATAATTACTGAGGTTGTGTAAGCAGTTGTCGGCGCCTTAGGCAAGGTTGTATACGTTACAAGAAGTAAATAACAAAACTTTTTACTAAAATACAAAGAAAAGAAAAAGTGACCTATTTTATTTGTATAGGTAATCATAATACTGTCAATCTTGATATAATTACGTTCAATTATATTAAAGTAATTAGAGAATTAATGTTAATTATGTTAGTAACATAATATTTGCTTTCTTTGATTTGTAACTTTTCTTTTGCTTACACTTTGCCCGCAGGTCCACCCGTGTGAATTATACACCTAAACCTTCGTCAGAAATCACACTCTCTATTGCTGAAAACCAAAAAAAGAAATTGTAATTTCTGAATTCGGAATAACTCAGAAACACTTTTGCCCGACCCGGGAATCGAACCCGTGACCTCCGGTCAGCAGACGCATATGCTATCCACTGGACCACAGAGGCAGAGGAGTGATCTTTATGTAAACGAAATAAGTATACAAATAAACTATGTCAGCTGCAGATGAGACTAAAGATAAGTACGCTTGGTACCTATCTTTTGATTTTGCTAGTATTTTCTGCAAACGTAAAGCATAATTATTCACAAATTTCTTCATTTTATCTTAGTGTGGCAAGTAAAGCATAATTATTCTGAATGAGTACATTATTGGGTCAGTATGATCGCACCGACTCAACTTGTAAATTACTATACATCCACTACCGTAATGTGTTAGAATCCATGCCTATTGTATTGTATCGTTTGTTGAGTGAGAGTGTTGGAGTTCTATTAAAATGGTTACCAGGACCGCTGAATAGTTAGCCGAAGCTGGTAAACAAACAATTAGTTTCAAAGCTAGGGCACGGTAATAATATCTAACAGTATTGTAACTCCATACAAACGCACGAAACTCGAGTTATACCTACGCGCCTCGAGCAGAGTACCCATTAGACTGTACGGACTGTGCCTACAGTACCCACAGCCGCGTTCGTGCCGCAGCTCGCATGCGGCGCGTCTGGTAGGTATATAACTCACGAAGACGGCCGAGTTACAATACTGTTAGATTATATTACCGTGGCTAGGGTGAGTTTCAATCCAGTTAATAGGGGTTGAAAATTATAATGTTACATCTTTCTAGACTTTAAACTTTGTTAAGATGATACTGTCTGACATAGCAAAAGCGTCTTATAATGTAAAGTATAATTTTACCATATTCTATATTATCATAATTTCTTTTAGGAATAACATAAGGTTTTCACAGTGCTAAAATATTTTCATATAGTGCCATTACTTCTACCGTTGAAAAGCATGAAACTAAATAAATGGGTTCAAAATGGATGCTGCTAATTTTGCACACCTTCGTATGTCCGTTTATTATATATCTCAGTTTAAGCCCCATCTACTTTGGAAACCTATCTCTGTTGTGGCAACTGTGCTCCTTGCGAGTTTTGAAATATCGCAGTTGGCTTGTAAGCTTTTTAGTGCGAATATTTGAATGTCATACTTTACCAGCAGACTAAGGATTACATACATTTTCTAGTTTTATATGTGCAATTATTCTCAGTTAATTATTATTCTTAGCTCGAAAAGTAAATAATTTTGCCAAGATACTCAAATTAAAAGTCCCGTCTGTTACAGATATTTTAGGCGTAGGCTTATTTGAGTGTAGGTTGTGTCCTGAATATTTGTGAAGTCCTGTGCGACACAATATTCTTAAAGAGGACGTAGTAAAAAAGCTATTGTTATGCCTTGGCACAGACTTTTAAACAATCATTATTAAAAGAATAAATAAAGATACACTGACTGGTTTACCATCGAGAAAGGTGTTAGGCAGGGATGTGTAGCGTCGCCGTGGCTGTTTAACCTTTTCGTGGACAGTTGTTTGCAAGATTTAAAACATAGGGACTGCGGATTAAGGATGAATAGAATAGAATAGAATAAAATCAGTTTCTTTGCTTAGATTGCAGGTACAAACAATACAGGTGGTAAATATAATATCGGGATCCTTGTACAATCTACCTTAGTTTAGGCATGCAAACACAATATAATAATAATAATAATATTTAAAATCAAAATAAAACAATCAAAAACAAATAGCTTAAATCCGGCAAGTACACGCATATTACATTTTAAAATATTAAATAAATCAATTTAATTGCTAACAATGTCAATAAAATTAATATAACAATATATCAAAGAATTCAAAGGAAAATTAAGTTAATTACCTAGTCAATATAAAATTTAAATTAGAATTATAAATTATCAGTTGAAAAATCATTAATTGAATAATAACTTTTTTCTAGTGACAGTGCCTTTAATTTTGTTTTAAATTCTTCAATTGTACTATTTTTAATTGTGTCAGGTACTTTATTATATATAGCTGGACCCATACCAAATACATTTTTCTTAAGCAAAGTTGTATTATAGTCACCAACATGCAATAGGTTTTTATATTGACTTCTTAAAGGTCCTTTTCTAGAGTCAGCTAATGCCCTATAGTAATGTTTGTGAACCTTTACAAAAACCGCTACTTCTAAGATGTACATTGATGAAAATGTTAATACTTTTAGGGACTTAAACATAGATACACAACTGTCAGTCATTCTCAGACCACACATAGCCCGTATGCAGCGCTTCTGTGCCCTGAATACTTGTTCCCTTAAGCTACAGTTACCCCAAAACACTATACCAAATCTTAGAACAGATGCTACCAAACCATGATATGCCACCAATGCAGTGGCTGTGTTAACTTTTTTTGATACTGTCTATCAGTATTCCTAAAAATTTTGCTACATTTATTTGATCAAAACCTTGCCCATTATATTCTATTATTAATTGTTTTACAGATGTCCGTTGATAAAAATGCATTATATTTGTCTTTGATAAATTAATTATAAAATTATTAATGTCAAGGCAGTGTACTACGTCATTAAGTGCGCGATTTATGTCAGTGTACTACGTCATTAAGAGCGTGATTTATTGATGAATGGGTTACTCGTCAAATGCCTCCTTTATGCTGATGATCAGGTAATACTTGTATCTTCATCGGAGGAGTTGCAGGAGATGGTAACATCATGCATGGTGCGTTAGAGAGGAAAGGATTGAAAGTGAATGTAAGTAAAACGAAAGTCATGGTTTTTGAAAAGGAGGAATGCGTTACGGCTTGTAATGTTTTGATTGATGGACAGCGAGTGGAAAAAGTGAATGAGTTTGTTTACTTAGGTACGTTGTTTACAAAAGATGGTAAGAATGAAGAAGATATTGAAAGAAGAGTTAATGCAGATAATAGTGTGAATGAAGCCCTGAAGGCGTTTATGAACAGTCAAAACGTGTCCAAAAAGGCACTTTTGGCTGTGCATAGAGGGGTGTTAGTGCCTACCCTTATGTATGGTAGTGAAAGTTGGGTATGGCAGAAGAGACTTGAAAGTAGAATAAATGCTGTAGAAATGAGAGCACTGAGAAGTATGTGTGGTGTGTCTTTGACCGACAGAGTAAAAAATTGTGTGATAACAGAGTGGTGTGAGGTAAAAGAAGATGTAGTGACAAGTATCGAGAAAGGTATGTTGAGATGGTTTGGGCACATGGAGAGGATGGATGACGAAAGACTGAAAAACAAGATATATAAGGTAAGTGTGAATGGACTAGTACGAAGGGGATGACCTAGGCGGACGTTCTCTGACCAGATTGGAGACATCCTAAAAAAAGGACTGGTCAGAAGTACCCTAAACAGAAGAGCATGCATGAGAAACTTGATGGGAGAGAATGAGAGCAAGAGAGGTATGTCAGGATCGTTGCAGATGGCGTTCCATACTCTCTGCCTACTCCTCATGAGTCTATGTATGTATGTATACATAATTAAAAGAAATGGAGAAGAAAATTTATCATTGTCAATTTTCACTGATAAAGCTTTATTATACTCCTACTCAATACATTAGTCCTTTGTACGTTACTACTGATATTAAGTACCTAGTATTTGGCCACAAGGGTATATCATTCTCGCCCAGTCTCTCAGTAATTCACTGTGGGACATCTGTATGCAAGCATTAATGTGTCTTACTAATTAGATGGCCTCTTAGCACCAAGCAGTAATTTGGACTTGGTGAGTAAACGCTATAGTAAGACTGATTACAATAGTCATAACCTGCGTACCTAAATAACGTCATAAATACATATCCATTCTTACATTGCTTATGTGAAGGTAAGTCTATCTGTACCAAATTACATATGTTTTAATTACATTAGGTACGTACATTTTAGCATGGCACCCTGAAACAAGACTTTCCACAAGAGTCGAACATTTTGGGTTCGAAATAATGGTTTTAGTGTCTTGGGCACAAGATTAGACCAAATAACTTCTTACCAGATAAAATAATAGTTGCAGATTTCTACAAAAGATATTTTATATGGCATCCGCTTTATTTTTGCTCTATGTTAGCAGGATACAAAGTAGAATAAGACTTTTTAAATGTTCACAAATTATTGGTAATGCATAAATGCATAGTTTACGCGAAAATTTGACTAAAATGTGTAGCCGGGCGCGAGTGAATGTTGATCATTAAAACTTATTTTACGCTCTACCTAATTCGGCAGTAATTAGGATTATTTTGTGTAAAATTGGATATTAATGTAGAAATGGCTGCATAATCGCTTCAATAGATAGCGTAGTAGCTTAAGTGCGCCTTGCTACTGCCAATGTGCTGCGTATCGAAAGTTCGAATCTCACACGAGACAATACTACATCAAATATTGTTTTTTTTGCCGCGCCTGGGTATATTTTGTTTCCGTTGTTTGAATGTTTTTTTAGTCCTGCGTGGTACAGAAATCTGGTTCTTAAAATATAGAATAGTTGCATTGGGTTGGGTGCATAGGGTTCCCACCAAGAACTTAAGGTCCCAAGCCAACCTCACCTGCAAGTGGTGCACCTGCCGATCAACGGACGAGGCTCTGGCAAACAAATGTCCCAATAAGCGGCAATAGGCTCGCCACCTATTACGTGGGATCAAAACACTGGCGAAAAGTGGGCGTTTGATATGCCTCTGCCTACCCCTTCGGGGAAACAGGCGTAAGTCTATGTATGTATGTAGAATAGTTGCAAAAGGTCTTATCGTTTTAAGTAAATTATCTATACATACAGAATATTACGCCTTTTTCCCGTCAGGGTAGGCAGAGACAACAGAGAGCCACTTGCTTCTATCCTTACAAACCTCATGCGCTGCCTCAAAATTAAGTAATAAAGTAAGTGATCCAATATCTATAATAAACATAAATACAGCCTTGGATGAAGACGAGGCATTATGCGTCATACGTCAGATGCTTTCGTTAACTAGGTCAACGAGTTGTCACTTGACCCATCCTTCTTTATTCGCATTTTTTGTTTTCATCTTAAGGTATTAAACCACAGGAGGCCCGAATAAACCGTTTCTTACCGACCCGAAAAGAATTTCGAGTAATCCTTTTTATTAAACGGTTTTATTTAGTTTGACATGTTTATTTTTTGTTTGGGTCAAATTTAGAAATTGGAATTTTACCCCCTTCCTGATGACAGATTAATCTGATATTTGGTACACACTCTTAATCTTGATGACAATACAAGATAATATATTCCTTATGATTGTAAATCCTAGATGGCCCCCGATAGAAAATGGCGGATCACATATTTCTTCACAACAACCTCAATATGGGTATCGAATGAAAGGGCTTGATTGGTAGAATAGAGCTCACTATGAAGAATCCAAGATGGCTACCGCCACAAAATGGCGGATTACATATTTTTCACAAATACCTCAATATGGGTATCGAATGAAAGGGCTTGATGGGTAGAATAGGGCTCACTATGAACTAACAACTAAACTAAAAACTTGAAAATAAAATAAAATCATTTTTATGTAAAACGGTTTTATTACAATAAAAAGAGATGTAGTTACGTTGTGTACTAAAAGCTAAAAAATAATTCGGTAAGTCCTAGCTACCAGATCGCACCAATCTTCTCATCATCGATTTTATGTTTATCTGATCAATACCCCAGATTGATGAGAAGATTGGTGCTATCTGGTAGCTAGGATTTACCAAATTCTATTTACATCTTTTTTATTCTAGTAAAACCGTTTAACATAAAAATGTTTTTATTTTTTTGTACACAGCACTCCTAAGTAGTTTTTCTCCCCAGACTCTATTTTATCAGATTCAATTTCCAGGTATTTCACAGTGCTACTGAATGTATCTGACTCATAATTACTGTTTTGTTCTGTTGTAACTTTTAAGGGTAGTGGTTCGACTGTAAGACCGTATGACGCAGAATTTGAAACAAAGCAAAATAAGGGTAAAACAAATTGTTAAACCTACGTGAACAATCAAATTTAATTAAATACAAGCATATTATAAATTAAATACATGTTTTAACGAACCGTGAAAACCACCCTTGCCTTTATCGACAAAATTACTCTTATATAAACCTAAATTAGTACTGGAATTAATTCCTTACAAACAGTGAATTCAATGTTTGCAACATTTCTCTCCGTAGTGAAGGGCCGTAAAACTTTTGTCGTCTTCATTGAACCGATTCTTTTGTAATCGAGTCACAGACTCGGATGAATCTGGTTACGCTGGAGACAGTTTGCTATGACGTAGTCGACGCTAATAGTAACAAATGTGAATTCATTTAAGTTAAGGGGAACATTCGGATACATACGTTAAAACGCGTATTAAGAAAATATTTACTTAAAGTACTGATTTGCCCACATACTTATATTTATGCTACTGGTCTGAAAAAATAATAGCAATATGCCTTTTATTTACCCCGCGATGAATTACCGCCTTTGCGTTGTAACAACGTTGGGACAAATTGGAAAATACCTATTATGGCAAATTCAAAAGGCGTGCTGATGTATGTAGATACTCACTATGGTCACGGGACGACCGAGTATAAAATGGCGAAAGTAGAAAACGGTTTATGGCACAAAAAAAGTAGAAAAATAAAGAGAGTCTAGGAATGACTTGCCTAAATAATTATTATCCTAAAAATATATGGATTTCATCATCGACTTACTAACACTGAATCAGTAAGTAGTAGGTAGCCGTCGTTAAATGTTAATGGTCAGTCTGATCCATATGTATGATGAAATAATTACCTCAGTAGCTGGGTTGCGAACAAAAATTATCTAAATAAATATACGTATACTAGATTTTGTTACTGGCTGTTCTTGTGTAGACTTGCGCAGTAAGCTCGTAAAAAAATCGTAGGACTAGCGATATAGTCTAGTGATTTGATTGGTTACATTAGTTTATAGCGTCGAGTTTTGTGGGTACTATAACACACGAGTCAACACAACCTACATTTTTTTGCATCAAGTCTGGACTAAATATCTCGTCGATAAATTTATTGCAAGAGTGATGTGATTTGATTGAAAGTGGTGTATTAATAAGATAATTTATTTTATAAGATACTGGTGGTCGGGCAGTTATTTTGCCGCCGCCGGGTAGTAACGTACAAATGTGCAGAACTCCATATGTTGCGGTTTGAATGGTTGCAGCTAGTGAAATTTCTGGACGTTGGATGACTTAATATCCCTGACTTAATACCGCTGTATACCTTGAGACGTGAGATATTAAGTCATGGCTAGGCTGTGTTTCAGACATGGCTAAAGTCTATGGGAGCCGCTGGCCGCTTTCATCAGGTGGGCCACCTACTCGTGTGCCAACTTATCTTATATTACTATTATATACTAATAAGATTAACATGAAAAGAAATTAAGGTATACCATCAAATATTTTTAAACATCATTCATCAATTTAAAAAGTCTTATAATTTAAGTGTACTATAATCAAAAGTATTAACTGTTAGTAACAAAAAAAGGAAATAACTAGATGTTAGTCACTTTTAGTCACCTATTTCCTTTTTCTGTAAGTAGGTATTACTTTTGAGGTTTTTTTGTTATGACGATACTTTTGACAGAACGCAAAGCTACCTACCTATCTTTACCGAGATATATAACTGTAGGAGTGCAGTTTAGCAACTTTTGGCAGTACTTTTATTGAGAATCAATACATGGTATATTGGTAATAAGATTAACAGCTTAGTCGAGTAACTTGAATCTGTCCATTGATTCTATTGGAAACGTGTACTAAAGCCGCTGAAATCAACATTCAGTGTTGTGATTGGTTCGTATATTCCGCTTCAGTCTATTCATTCAACACTCTCCTAAGCCTGACCTGAGACATTTATGTAGCTGTCCAGTCTGGTGTTTAGAAAATCTTGTAACCAGTCATACCCATATTGTTCTTGTATGTGAACACTTTATTTAAGATGTGTAGTTAAATTTTAATAAACACTTGAATCAAATGCTTAATTCACACAGTTTTACTAAACACGGTTTTAGTGACCACTAGGCTAAGGTCACCCTCACATTGGGCAAGTGCGTTCCTCAAGTGAGAGATCTGCGTGCGCCCGGCATACGTGGAGCGTGCACCGAGCCGAATTTAAAGAAATTAAACATGAATGGAAATAACAGCAAAATATTTTGCGTTCTAGCTATAAAAATATCGTTAGGTGAGGTTAGGGTTAGGTCGAGGTTTTCAAGCTAATAATTTATTATCTTACAAAATAATACTCTTGTCTATGACACGCTGCGCACAGCACTAGGCCCCCCCCGCGCCTCTGGGGCGCCGCGCCGCACGGGCGCTGGCGCACAAGCGGATGCACTGACAGTTTTTTTATTTATTTATTTATTTATTTAATATACAACTGCTCACTACACTTACAGTTGCCCAAAACGTGTAGTGAGCCATTACATTTAGGTAGGTACATAACATTAACTTATTTTGTAATATTCATTAGTCATTTTCAAAAAACATTTTACATATAATTAAAAAGATATACAATTTGGTGACAAATATGTCAACATCAGGATATTTTCCAATAATATTATTGAGCAGTGTGAGTGCCTGAGTAGTAGGCGCGTACTGCGCGGTGCAGGTTCGTACCTGCGGTGCGGCGAGTAGGCGCCGCGAGCGGACTCGCGTATATTGGTTCGGTGCTGAGATCGAACAGCGTGACAACGTATTAGAGTCGTCAATTTGGTTATGTAACAATAAAAAATAATGTAGAACTAATTTACATTTACGACGTAGTAATAATGTGTCGAGGCCTACCATGCCAGACACGAACAGAGACGGATATAAATAAGGGTAGAAGCCATATAACTTTTTGTATAAAAACCGAGCAAATTTGCGTTGTACCCGTTCAACCATTGTGATGTACTTCTCCTCATGTGGATCCCAGATTATGGAATTATACTCCAGAATACTGCGAACAAAGGAAAAGTACAGCAAAACGATGGCACGCCTGCTCCGAAAAGGAATAGACTGCCTCATCACAAATCCTAATGCTTTTAAACCTTGCTTACAAATTATAGAGATGTGTGCATTAAATGTCAAACATGTATCCAGAGTTACACCTAAATCTCGTATTTGGCTGACTCGCTCCAAACGATCACCAGAAATATTATAATCATATGTGAGTGGCGAGCGAGAACGAGTAAATGTTACTGTCTTGCACTTACTAACATTAAACTCTAAGCGGTTTTGTTCAGCCCAAGCCACTACCCTATCGATATCGCGCTGGAGCGCGTCACAGTCTGCCGTGCTGCCGATTCCCAAGAATAACTTCAGGTCGTCAGCAAACATTAAACACTGAGCAGTTGGTTGACAGAAACAGCAAGACACACTTTTTGAAGGGCGCGCGCAGCCTTGTCGGAATTTTCAGTTTTGTAACGAACCATACCACATTTACGCGAAATACAGTCCGCTTTGCACAGTACCTCATAGTTTACTTGTATATGGATTATACACTCTTGTTAGAGCTCCTTACACTTTATATTGTACGTTCGTCAAATGAGAGATGCATACCGCAACGGGGCATAATTTTGTGCTTTGTACGAGTAGGTATATTTATCTAGAATACAATACAGCAAAATTATATATATTAAATTTTGTGGTAATATCAATTATTGAGATTGAAAGCAATGAATGTAATCAATTATCAGTTGGAATCAGCTATAATTATTATAGCTAGCTTTGGCTATAATTATTATAGCCAAAGCGGTTTATGGACTAAGGTTTCAATTCACATATTGAAAGCAGTATTGAACACAGATAACTTCTGTGGAAATTAATACAACTTGTGAAATATCATCTATAGTATCTAGTTAATTAGTAAATTTGAAGCTATTGAGAGAACTAAGGAGAATATTTAAACCATAAAGCGTTTCAACGATCTTTATAATGTGATTATTATTCCACAGAGTTGTAAGAGGGTGTAAAAATTGTCTCGCTATCAGCAAACGGAGCAATTTAGTTTTATAAATACTTCTTGTAAATTATTTTGATAATCTATACATGAACTCCTCAATACTCACCATCGCCTCAGCGTTAACAGTTGCATCCAAGACTTTTTGCTATAGAGCCCGGTGTCCGCTCACAAGTCTAACCAGATTTTACAGTCATCCTCCTAGCGTTATCCCAGTTTCGACCTGGGGTCCGCTTACTAGTCTATCCGGATTTGGCTGAATATTAGCTTTTTCAAAAAGCGATTGCCTTATGACCTTCGCAATCTGAAGGGACAGCGATATTCCACGGTTTAGACTAGTGTCAGTTTATTTAGAGGTACTGTCACCCTTATGACGACTGTCATAGATCTTCATGACAGCCGGGCCCGACTGCTCAACGTGCTCTCCGCACGAGACAAGCGATAATTAACAATTTAATACGCACGCAATAAATCCGATAAGTCATTGGTGCGCGCCGTAGATTCGAACCCGATACCCTCTGCATAGCAGTGTGTTGTGATCTCCACTCGACTATTGCTGCCTCTAATTTAACTCCTTATTACTATTCTGTCTAATCTATCTAATATTTATTGGCGTGATGCTAGTCTACCATTACATCTACACTAAAATCTATTATAAAAAATATCGCGGACAAAAGCCGTTTTTCAGACTTCGGTGTCGAACAAAGGATGATGCAAATTCTTGGCACCCACCACCAATAGCTTAGTGTAATAAGTCATTGGATAGCTCTTTGTGAGCTAAACAAAAATGACTATAGCCCCTCGTTCCAAATCTTAGTCCGTTCAGAAATAACAAGTACTATAACATGCCAGTTGTAGCAAGGATACCCTACCCTACCCTTTTGTACATCAATAGGAGTTATGAATCATTTCCTTACCCGCCCGGGAAGGCGAGCGAGGTACCAGAGGCGGGGGGCTGGGAAGGGACCGATGATTACGTACGCGCAAGCGTCGACCGACGGATAGCTTCAGTCGTTCGAATATGTGTGTGACTGCGCTTCCCCGTCTCCCCGTACTATTCAGCGACTACTTATTATTTTATTTTTATTTCAGTAGGCAAGTTATCTCAAACGCCTTCGGCGCTGTCAACCACGATATTCTTTTGTCCATCTTTTCCCACTTTACGATTTCCTCCGACGCTTTGGAATGGTTCTCTTCCTATCTTCGAGGACGTCAGCAGTCAGTCCGCGTAGATGAAACTTCATCAACCTGGCGAGACCTTGGCTCTGGCGTTCCTCAAGGCGGTATAATTTCTCCTCTTCTCTTTTCATTATTTATTAATCTTCTTACGTATGACCTTCACTGTGCGTATCATCTGTACGCCGATGACCTACAGATCTACACCCAGGCAAGAGTAGAAAACCTTTTCACTGTCATAGACGAAGTCAACCGAGATTTAAACACATTAAAGGATTGGTCTGACAGATTCGGCATATCAGTAAATCCGACTAAATGCCAAGCCATCATGAAAGGAAGCTCAAGGATGATGTGCAAAGTGAATTTAAATTCTCTGCCACCTATTACTTTCAACGGATCTAACATTCCCTTCAGCCCTAGTGTGAAAATCTCGGTTTACACCTGGAACTACTCTTGACTGGCGTTCTCAAATTGCGAGTTTCAGTCAGAAAGTCACGGGTTCCCTGTGGTCTCTCTATCGCCTTAAGAATTTCCTTCCAAGCAAGACGAAAACAATGCTTGTGCAAACTTTAATTTTCCCTCTTATCGACTATGGTGATGTATGTTATCTCGATCTGAATGCAGATCTGCTCAATAAACTTGACCGACTTCTCAACAGTTGCATTCGGTTCATTTTCAATCTCCGTAAATACGACCATATTTCCTCTTACCGTGCCCAATTGCGATGGCTGCCTATCCGCCAACGGCGCAAGTTGCGCACGTTAACGACGCTTTACTCTCTTTTAAACTTACCAAACGCTCCTTCTTATCTGACTCCTCACTTTCAATATCTCTGCAGTGGACATGACAAAAACCTTCGTTCCACAAATAATCTACTTCTGTTGGTTCCTTCCCATAGCTCCACTCTTGTCCATTCGTCTTTTAACATTCAGGCTATTCATCTGTGAAATTCACTCCCTCCAGAGATCAGGATGTCTTCGTCTCGTGAACTTTTTAAGGCTAGAGTACGTAGGCGATACATGGAACAGTTGACAGAATCAAAACAGTAGGCATATTTGTATATAAGTTATTTTATATATATTTGTACATAATATTACGTAACGTATGTATTTATAGCTATGTATTTATTTGTGTATTTTATATTCGTATATAATATATTATAATTATATGTATTTATTATATGATTTTATTATATTGTTCGTTATATTATTAGTTTCCTATATAACGTTACATATTTCATATTTATTAATTAACTTTACGTGTTTCTTATGCACCTACCATGATTGTCTCTGCACCACCCAAAGGTTGACTGGTAGAGAATGCCAATGGCATTAAGTCCGCCTTTGTGCAATAATTTTAAATTATGTGCAAGAAGTTTTAAAATAAATAAAATATTTTTTATTGGCATTAGGAACATATCAAATAAAGCTTGCAAGATCTTACTGCAGTGAACATCTACAGAATGGAATATACACAATAGAGATTTATAGACGAAATGCACTTCAAGATTTGCCTGACTCTGGGATAAATGAAGATTCTTCGTTCATGCGCGGTCGTATCTTGACCGACGTCCAATCTCGACATATTTGAGCAAGAATATATTATTGTTATAACTTAATCAATTATAATAGTAATACTAATATATAATAATATAAAATAATATAATAATTCTGAGGTCGTCTAAGGATCTGAGGCTGCAGACGACAACACATTCCACAAATTTCTATGACAAGTCCTTTACTGTGCAAGCAGTACGCTTGTGGAATGCGTTGCCGATAGAAATTAGGCAAGCAAACTCGCTTGGCATATTCAGAAACGCCTTAAAACGGCATTACTTGGCTATGTGACTGAATTTTCATATTCTATTTAGTTCGATGTAACTACGTATTTTGTATGGCTATATGTATATTACATGTATTTATGTATTTATATATTTAATTATGTATTTATTGATGTATGTATTGATGTATTTATGTACTTTTGTATCTATACATCTATCCTTACTTAATTTTATGACTACACCACTGTTTTTCTTTCTCTGATCTTTTCCAGTCCATCCCAAAGTTGCCTGGAAGGAATTGCTTTCAGCGATAAGGCCGCCTGTTGTACATACCTATATTGAATTGTATCATGTCTTGTAGCATTTGTATCGTACCTGGTGTACAATAAAGAATTTTCAATCTATCTATCTATCTACTATCTCTCAATACTACTGTACATGCCTGACTACTACTGTACATGCGACGTACTGTAAGTACCTGTGCTCACATCGTGTCCATCGTGTGGTACCTAGGATACGCCAGGCACGAGGGATTTGTAGCCCTTGCCTTAGTCCTTAATGATTTGTTACTAGATGATGATGTGTAATCATTTATTTTATTTTGTTATAATTTAATTCATTTGGTAATCATTTCATATTGTAATCTCACTTATCAAGCTTTGTTGCGGCTGTTGCTTCTTTTGTATACAATAAATGGTAAAAATAATAAACAAAGGAAATCATAATCGTATTTTATTTCATTTTCTTAAGCTTTATTTTCATTTTTGTTAACGATATATCCATATTACCCTCATATTATATTAAGCTGGTAATCGAATCGGACTATAAATCAAGACAGGCGCCATACTTATCATATTCTATAATATAATACCTTTTCAATTATATATAACACATCAGTATTGGAGCGGGTACCAGATTTCATACAATCTCTTGCATCAAATATTTTCATTTGCAAACGCGAGCTTTGTTAGATTTTTATACCCTCTGTTTTTACATAGGTAAGTTTTTGATGGAATATCACTGAAAGTATGTAAATTAAAAAGAATGCTTCGTTTTGAGCAAATTTTTGATTAAGTATGTATATTTTTATAGATCAAACATTTTATTGCACTTTGACATTAATCAACAATTAATGAACAATCAGCGACCGTATAATTATTTACTTATAATTTCACTTTCCTTTGTTCATAATTATGTTGAAAATAATGTAGTTCTTTAAAGAATAATAATAATAATATTCTTTATTGTACACCAATCGGAAATAGAAGTATCGACAGTATCTTTGACTGCACGGTTGGCGTTATGGCCTAAGCGGCCGCTTCGCCGCTTAACACTGCGCCGAGTATTCTGGGTTCGATTCCCATACAAGACAACACGTTGTGTAGGCCATAAATTATTATTTGTTAATTGTGTCCGCTAGTTGTATGTTTGTAAAGTCCCCGTCAAAACAGGTTTTATGCCTAGTGCGAGAGTTGTCTTAAAAAATATCATCTAGTTAATATTTGCTGTAGTATGGTCATTATAATTACCCGTATAGTCGGCATCTTAATATTATTCATTGTTTAATACTATGTATGGATTTAATAAATAACAGACCTACCTTTTGTAAATATGACCTAAAATATAAATAAATATGGTAAAAAGTTTAATGGTTAAATAATGATTAGCGCGGAACACAATTCTAGGCAGCGATAGCCTAGTGGAGATACCAACGGACTGCCATGCAGAGGGTATCGGGCTCAAATCCACAGCGCGCCCCACTGACGTTTCGAAGTTATTTGCGTATTAAATTGTTAACTATCGCTTGCCCCGTGCTTCGGAGAGCACGTTAAACCGTCGGTCCCAGCTATCATAAAGATCTTTATCAGTCGTTACGGGGAGTCAGTACCCTCAAATAAACTACTACTGGTCTAAACCATGTAATATCGCTATCCCTTTGGGTTGCGGAGGTCAGAAAGCAGTCGCTCTGTGGAAAAGTTGATATTCGGTCATATTTGGTTAGACCTGTGAGCGGACCTCGGGCTCCAAGGCGTGTAAGTCTTGGATGCAACCAGGATAACGCTGGGACGATGATGAATGATTAGCCCGGAAAAAATAAAACCTTTTCACTAACATCTAAAACAATTATTTAACTATGTGTTCCATATGTTAGTATCTTCTTGGGTTTACGCGAATGTTACACATTGAAATTAAACTACAGTTTACGGATTTTCTCGCGTTGTATTGGTTTCACTAAGTTATTACATTTGAAACTAAAGATCTAGAAACTGTATTTTTAATTAATGACGTTTCGAATTCTTTACAGAATTCATGTTCAGTCTGCCGTGAACATGAATTCTGTAAAGAATTCGAAACGTCATAAATTAAAAATACAGTTTCTAGATCTTTAGTTTCAAATGTAATAACTTAGTGAAACCAATACAACGCGATAAAATCCGTAAACTGTAGTTTAATTTCAATGTTCCATATGTTTTTTAAAATAACCACTATCATGTAGAGTGATTTGCTATTTGTCATACAAAACAGCTTCTAGAGTTTTGAAACACACTTTATTCTATTTATATCACACTTAACTAGTACTCTCAATTTTACCTTTCAATAGACGTACAACAGTAAAGGCTATCTTAACATTCTCACCCTACCATCTGTTCACATTTTAGAAACCGTGCTGTTTGTAAAGAAGAATATAAATATTTTTGAAAAATTAAAATGTAAAAGACATCAATTAAAAATAAGTTTTCCTTCTAACACAACGGCATACTTCAACAAAAGTATATTTTGTATGGCGCCTAGAATATATCTCGCTTCGGACCTTGATTCGTTTCATGGTCCGGAGCGAGATGTGCAGGGACGCCGCCGCCTCCTTTTGTGAGATGGTGATGTCGATCAAGGAGGCGGCGGAGCGGGATAGGGAGCCCACGCGACCTGTCTCCACCCGCAGAACCGGGCTTCGTCGACGGAGGACGCCCAACGATCTCCGGCCACCGGCAGGCCTGTTTTAGACCGCCCGCTGTCCGCTAGGCCCGAGAGGCGGCGCACGTGTTACGCGTGCGCCTCTCGTAGTGTTAGTAGACTACGTCGTACTTTTCCGCTCGTAGTATGAAAGAGGATGTATGAGGACAAGTATGATGGATGCAGATGGATGCATGCGAGGGACGGGGCCCGCTTGAGCGGGCCAGCTCAGGCGGGGTCGCGGCAGTAATGCTAATGTAGATCCCGTGACCCCGCCATTCAATGGGATCGGATAGAGGAACACCATGGTGGTTTTAGTGGGTAGTCCTGGCGCATCTCGTCGGGAAGTCACCACACTCTCCCTAGACTGAGCCCCTTTAGGGGCCCAGCCTGGGGGGTCAGCCCGTAAATTGTTGGTTTCCATCATGAGTCAAAAAAAAAAATGGCGCCTAGAATATATAATTACTTGCCTAAGTCACTTCTTGAAGAGGAAAATGTTAATATAGTAAAGAAAAATTAAAGCAAATTTTGCTGCAAAAGTGCTATTACACATAGAAGACTTTTAAGGGATACAATGTAACACTTATTAATAATATTTTAAAGATTTCTAGGAGTAAGTTTCTTTAGTTTTATATAAATTATTCACATAGTGATACTTAATTACACTTTCATCATACCAACCCATGTAGGTACCTGTATTTGCAATTTATATATAATAAATAAATAAAAGAAATAAATCTTCGTAACTACTATTGGTGTAAAAACAATAATTAATTTGAGCATACAGCTGGAGTGAGTTTGGTACATAGTCTACAGCATTACCAAGAAGTAATTTAGCAGTGTAAATGTATTCAGTACTTAACCAAAACGTTTTTAAGGCTCAATCCCAGTAACATTTATCGGGCAAGCGCGCTCATCGAACAAGTGAGTAGTGTCAACATGCTCAACAGCTGCTCGCCATTCTCCTCAATCCAGCGTAATTATGACTATAAACAAACTTACTCTGCATTCAATAGACATCCGTATTCATAATGCGTAAAAATATAACCGTAAATCTATCGTTTGCTTCATTAAGATTAGAAATTCTATTAAGTACGTGATAAGCTCTCTTTTATATTAGGTATAATTTGGTAGTAAGTTTGGTTATATTATGTTAAGTAAATTATCTATTTTAAGATTGTTAGCAATTTAGGCCGTGTATAGGCTAGAGCTATATTTAGATGTCTAGCCTATATTTGGCGAACTACGTCTGCCGCCTAAATGGCAGAGGATATTTCACTTATAAAGCTAACACATAACATAGTACTTCGAATCGACTGAACTTTTCATTACATCAGTTTTTGTGGTATGGTTCTGGACAAAACCCTAAACGTATACAATAAAAAACGTCAAAATTGTTCGTAACGTCGAATGAAATATTCGTACCATAGCCAACCCTTAGATTTACGAGCCAGATTTCGCAGTTGCCTAGTAATTTTTATAAAATATCGATAGGAACAGCTACGGTACAATAATTCACAAGCTTACATGCAATATATGTCAAATATAAAATTTCAAGATAATTTAAACGCTAGTAAACCTATTGCTGCAAACCAGTTTGAACTGAGAAATAGTAAGGCGGTAAATGCACGAAAGGAAAACGGTCACTTGTATTTACATTTTAATTGGTACTTTAATATATGCGTTGAAACCCTTTCTTCGTATTTTATTGTGCAGCCTTTGCTAATAAATGTTTGAATACGAACTTTTTGTAGAGAATGATTTATATGAAACAATCTATCACCCGTAACGACGCCTGCTCTAAACTTACAACCTAAATTTTACCTTCTTAAGGTTAGCATATTAATTAATCCTTTCTTAGCACGTGCATACATCATACATCATAAAACGAGCCCGCTGTCAAAATTGGATATTTATAGATTCAATAGTCTGGGCTCTGCAATGATATGTCGGTCAGGACAAGTAAATATATATTCCGTATTTTCGACTGTAAGACGGTGTTCTTAATGTTTCCGATAACGTGGGAATTTCAGGCAATCTCTTTTAGTGCATGTACCCTTAAAGTCCCAAAAGAAAAAAACATAAATACCAAATGCCAGCTTCTTGCGCCTAATAGATAAGTTTTGGCTGAGCGATGTCTGTCAGTTAGTGAGTTAGGTACGGAAGATTTTTATGATGATGATGATATCTTATATATCTTGTAATATAGAACAATATAATCAATTAGACTATACATCTCTTGATATAGATTGCAACTCCAAGAGAACTCATTTATAACGCTCCGTCTAATAAAACAGTACATTATATGTTACTCTATATTTGGCAAACGTATTTTGATTGTAAAGCTAACACTGAACCTATTTTGCACAAAAAAACAATTTAACTGAGATGACAGTCCCAACAAATTATTTAAAGTTATAATAATATAATAGTCTATAATATAGTCTATTCGACTGCGAATCTCAAAACGGTGGCAGATGTGGACATCAACTTATACTTTACACAGACTTTTATTTCCTAAATCGAACCGAACAAACTTTATAGACTTGATTCCAAATTGATTTCCGAGGACTAAAGGCCAAGCGGACTGCAGAAATAGAAACACTACTGGGGTCATTGGAAGTTACTATGAGAAGAGTAAGGCCACAGTCCACCACGCTGGCCTAGTAGGGGTTGGCGGACTTCACATGTCTTTCGAGAATATTACATATGTCTCCGTAATGTTTCTCATCCCGTAACTCTCACACATGCATGTTGCCTAACTTTGTTTACCTTTACCTTTTAACAAGCACCTTTGATTTCAACTCAAGACTCTCTCCGTAGCAGTTTTAGTTAGTCTATCCACCATACTATTTAATTGCTGTAAACATAATAATGTTCCTAATTATAGATTTCATTTTTTAAGTATTGTCTTTTTAAACTGCCGAGAAAAAGTTAATGTCCAAAGGCCGCACATCAATCACTTCCAGTTTCTTTACAAACAATTTTACTTCAAAAATCGTACGAACAAACTCTATAGAGCAGATTTCAAATTGGTTTTCGAGAACAAAGAACGAGTTGGATGGCAAAAATGAAAATACGATTTGGGCACAACCAGACATCAATTTGTTGCGGCGGCACCAACTGATCTATTGGAAATGTTTATGGTTCCCAGCGGGAACACACTTAACTCGATTCATCTGTTATACAACAAAGGTATAAACGGCGGTACTGGCATTCGCGGTTTTACTAGAATGCTTGTTACAGATTCATTATAACCTTTTAATACACATACGATTCGAGGTAATTATTAACATAATTATTGTAGTGGCTTTAATCTGATGAATTTCGCTTCTTACTTAATATAATCGTAAGACAGAATTTTTTTATAGTCATGGACACAGTAAAATAAAAATAAAAATGTATGTATAATAAAGTAAATAGTACCATACTTTTTCTTATGCATTCATTTTTTCAAACATTTAATAACAAAATGACTTTTATTTTTAAAAGAAGTACATTCATATAATCCCTCCATTAGCGATGCAACCGAATCATCCTCCTAACGTTATCCCAGATTCAACCCGGGGTCTGCTTACTAGTCTAACCGGATTTGGCTGAATATTAGCTTTTCCTTAGAGCCACTGCCTGTCTGACCTCCGCAACACAAAAGGATAGCGATATTCCATGGTTTAGACTAGTGTCATTTTATTTAGAGGTACTGACGATATAACGACTATCAAACATCTTCACGACAGCCGGGACCCACAGCTTAACGTGCTCTCCGAGGCACGGGACAAGCGATAATTAACAATTTAACACGCACATAACTCCGAAAAGTCATTAATGCGCGCCATAGATTCGAACCCGATACCCTCTGCATGGCAGTATGTTGGTATCTCCACTAGGCCATCGCTGCCTTCTAACCGAGTCAACAATTAAAATGATTACCAACCTCTATCTTTGTATGATATTACATATCATCATCATCATCATCGTAACAACATTTCCAGAGTCTTACTTTACTCCATGTTTTCGCAGTCCACTGCTGAACATAGCCTTGGTGACTCCCCGACAAGAAGCGCCGGGACAACTACACCAAAACTACCATGGTGTTCCTCTATCCGATCCCATGGAATGGTGGTGTCCAGGAACTATGTTAGCATTACTAAGGCGATACTGGACATAGCCTGTCTTAATTTGCTTCACAATAGAGTCCTGACTCTTGTGAGTCTATAGGAGGATTTGGCCTACTGTACCTCGCTGAGTAGACGGGTTAGTAAAGAGTTTGATGACGAGTTTACTTTTCTTTAAAGATAATTTGTGTATATAACTATATTGCTTCGTATGACACGCACTAAATGAAATGATGTAGTGACACTTTGTATTATTTATTTGTCACCACACGGAAACCATACCTAACAGTTCATTATACATGTTATTTTGTTATTCGGTTGTCGTATCAAAAGGTAGCCTAGGTGTTACTCTGATGTATAAGTTATGTTATATGTACCTATGTATGTAACATGGTGATAGTACGTTGTTATGGTATGACAATAAATGATTTACTTACTTATATTACATCAAAATCCGTTCTGTAGATGTTGCGCGAAAGAGTAAGAAACATCCATACATTCCACCAGCCGTCCTCACTAACTTTCACATGTATAAAAGTAGTAAAATTCATCACAAACACTCGCGCCTTCACTTATTATATCTTTGCTTACTTTTAGAAAATTTTAGCTCTGTAGCGTGTTGATTCGTAAAATAACTTCTTTTACACATATATCACAACAAATACTCCACATAACGTACGGCACATCGCGCACTGAACTTACAAGGAGGTATCATAATATTTAAATATTGTACAACTTACGCCTAGAATAACCCAACATCACCCGCCGAGAAACTGTGTTCAGGAATAATGCATTATGCAAATGAGAACACGGTTCGAGTAATTATTTCTATATAACGAACCCACTTGGTTGTAAGGAATGGAATTACAACCGACTGTGTTATTCAATTATGTCTGCATTATCAACCTCAATTGGTTACATTCATGTTTCTGTACGTTGTTCATGAATTTTGCCATGTCACGTAGAGGGTTCGCGTTCAAGCCCACGACTTTTCAACGTTATGTGAGTATTATATTGTTAGTTATCGCTTGCTCCGTGCTTAGAGAGTACGTTAAGCCATCAGTACCAGCTGTCATGAATATCTTCGAGCCCTGAACAAAGTGATACTTGTCTAAAATATAGAATAATTTTTTATCACTTTAAGCTGCGATGGTCAGGGAAAACGCATATTCTGTCAAATCTTTTTATAGACGCGGACTCCGGGTCCAAGGTTCTTGGATGCAACTGGGATAACTCTATAAAGATCACGTTCATGAATTTGCTTGTTAAAGTCCTATTCAGTACAGTATGTTTTAAGAATTAGTTGCATCTCGAAGTCCTTTTCATAGATCGAAACAATGATTACAAAAAACATAAAGAATAAACAAGGAACACGTGCAACGTGGTATGTTCGGCACTACAAGCCAGCCTTAGTCCTAAGTCTGTGGATGATAAAGACGTTATGGTAGGCTGGGTATATTATAGAACACGTAACGGGTAAGGAACATGTTTGATACTATCTAATAACTATACACTGTGTAAAGATGATTTTGATGAAAATGTTTTATTTGAAAATTATAATAATTATTAGCTTTGCCCGCTGCTCCGCTTGCGTAAATTTAGCTAAGATAAAACGTTTTTTTTGAACGAACTCCTTTACACTCCTCAAGGAACATACATGTCAAATTTTACCTACTTGCCCCCAGTGGTTTAGGCTGAAATTGAAATTGAAATCATTTATTGCAAAACTAAGTGTACATGGTGATGGTATACAATGGTATGTACTTAAGACTTAGCGCCTTTTTCAAGCATAGCAATATTGAGAGCTGACTAGCAATTATAAGATAAGTAAATAGAAAACATTGTTATAATTGTTATGTACAGTTAATAGTTGTAGAGGTAGTCCGTAGTACAATTAATTGATGATTATATAACATTATTGAAATTAGGAAACATAGAATTAGTATTAATAGATCGATATAGAATTAGAAAATACAAAAAATTTATTATGTCCTTATTTGAAATATGTCAAAATAAATCAGCTCGAGTAATCAAGATTAGAAAATACAAAAAAATAATTATGTCCTTATTTAAAATATGTCAAAATAAATCAGCTCGTGTAATCAAGAGCTTCGTCATGTACGTAATATTTAGACATGTAGGTATTATTATTATGAATATATTACTATTATTATTATGAATATATTATTATTCACTTTATTTATTTACATTTCTCATAGTTAATTTTATATTAATAAACTATATTAAGAAAAAAAAAGTTTAGAAATATAAAAGGGACCACGGAGACCCACCGGTGTCGGGTACAGGGACCAAGCCACCGGTGGTTAGGGCCTCAGAGACAGGAACTTCCTCACGATGCGTGCCGTGTCGAGAAGAACTGCCTTCTGCATCAAGGACTTGATCCAGCTGCCTAGTGCGAGCCTCTTTAGATGTTGATCGAGGCTCTTGGCGATTAGCCCATTCACCGACACGACTATCGGCACAATGATCGCCGAATCCACATCCCACATGTCAACAATCTCGTGAGCTAGGTCCAAATATTTAATCTCCTTCTCTTTTTCTGCCTTCACGAGATTGCCGTCATGCGGTATGGTGATATCGATTATCATTGCGAGTCGCTCTGCTCGGTCTATCACTACAATATCAGGCTTATTGGCTACAATAGTCCTGTCTGTAATGATAGACCGATCCCAGTACAACAATGCACGACCATTCTCGAGAACTGGGTCGGGCACATATCTGTAGTACGGTACCTCTGAACCAACGAGATTATATTTAAGGGCTAGTTGCTGATGGATTATCCTGGCTACTTGGTTGTGTCTGTGCAAATACTGACCGTTGGCAAGACTCGAACAACCGGACACTATATGCCTGAGCGATTCTCCGGGTTGGTGACACGCCCGACATATGTCAACCGTCCCATCCCTCAGAATATACTTCCGGTAGTTGTTTGTCATGACAACTTCGTCCATAATTGCAAAGACAAAACCTTCGGTTTCTCCAAAGAGATCACCGAATCGCAGCCAGGAGATGGAAGCTTTAAAATTTACATCGGGCCCATGTAAGGCCCGGTAGAATCGTCCATGCAGCTCCTTGCCCCTCCATACTTCTCGTCGGTCCTCAGTACTAAGTACTGCAGGTTTGTGCCAGTTCTCTTTAGCCAGAGCCAGCGGGGTAAGCCCTGTATCAATTCCGACTACATCGCGATGCACATCCACACTCATCTGCAGAAAATAATCTCTGAGGTTGCACACCTCGCGGTTGTGTAGGGTCTTAGCACATAAAAAGCCTCGACCCCCACATTTCCGCGGGATGTACAGCCTCATTACCGATGAGCGTGGATGATGCATACGAGATGCAGTCAGCATTGAACGGACTTTTCTATCCAGGGCATCTAGTTCAGTCTGGGTCCACCTGAGTATGCCGAAGGAATACATTAGGACTGGCATGGCCCACCCGTTGCAGGCCCGCACCTTGTTGCCGCCTGATAAAAGACTGTTAAGTACTTTTCTCAGGCGGCCAAAGAACCGAGCCTGCAACGTCTGTTTCATGTCAGTCTCAGAAATATTCAATGACTGCGACATACCCAGGTATTTGTAAGTCTCAGTTGGGGAAAGGGATCTAAGTTGTATGGAATCTGAGAGTTGTATCCCTGCAGATTCCATAATCCTGCCTCTCTTCACATGCATGACCGCACATTTATCCACACCAAATTCCATCCTGATTGAATTACTAAAGGTTTCGGTTACCTTAAGTAATGCAGTCAGTTGGAATTTGTTGGGGGCAAATAATTTCAGGTCATCCATGAAAAGGAGGTGAGATGTAACGTGACCTCCTCTCCTCAACTGATAGCCTAGCCCAGAAGCCTCTAATAAGGTACTTAGGGGGTTCAGGGCCAGGCAAAACCACAGAGGACTCAGGCTGTCGCCCTGGAATATACCTCGCTCGATCATTATGGGAGCGTCGCAACCCAAGGTCGATCGACACCCTGGATAGCGCAATACGGTCCTCCATTGCCTCATACACGACCTTAAGAAGGTGCATAGAGTTGTATCTACTTTGTACAACTCTAGCACCCTCAAAAGCCACGCATGAGGCACGGAGTCGTATGCCTTTTTGTAATCTATCCAGCATGTCGATAGATTCTTGTGGTTACGGCGCACCTGTTGGCTAATGGCCATGTCTATCAAAAGGAGCTCTTTAGTACCACGAGCCCCACTCTTACATCCATTTTGAGAAACAGATAAAATTGAATTATCAAATATATGTTTAGATAATTTCGTTCTCAAAATGGATGTAAGAAGTTTATATATAGTTGGTAAGCACGTAATTGGCCTATAATTCCTGGGGTCCGTGGTACTACCAGACTTATACAGTAGGTGTGTAACGCCGGATGTTAAAAAATCAGGCAGCGACCCTGATTCCAATGATGATTGAAATTGAGATGCTAAGCAAGCATGCGAACTTCGGAGCCATTTAAGCCAAAAATTGTGCAGTCCGTCCGGTCCCGCTGACTTCCAATTTTGTAACGGACGGACTGCACTGGCTATGTCGTCAATTGTTATATATATTGGCTCCATAGATGGAATTCGTTCACATGCTCGCTCAACATCCCCAATCCAATCACCCTCTTCATGGTTGACGGGCATCGACCAGATACTGCGCCAAAAAGTAACAGTGGAATCATCATCTGGTCGACACCCATCACCATTACTGGCCGAAGAATCAGGGTGCTCCCATCCCCGGTACACACACTTTTCGTCTCTCTGGAATGTGCGATTCAGGCAATATCGATCCACTCTTTTTTTATATCGCCGAATACGGTTTGCCCATGCATAAAGCTTTTGTTTTAGGAAGTCGATGCGCTCTGTAACTCGAGACAAATAATCTTGGGAACTGATACCAGTTCCCGCGAAGGCCCGAGTCACAAAGCGCATCACTCTCGGTCGTGTATTGCCGGCTCTAAAGGAGGACAGCTTGCCAATGAGTGCCCTGGTCTCAGCGATACGACTTTCAATCCTGCATTGCCATGCTGGCACCATAACGGACCGTCGAGTAGCGGTATTATTTACAGGAAATTTAACTCCTGCTACTCGACATGCCGTAACAGCCGCACAATACAGGATTGACTGTGTATCGCTGAGATTTTCACTATTGTCAAAATATATTGACAATAGTGAATCCAAGGCACTCACTAGCGCTATATTTTTCTTATGCATGGGCAACCGAGGCAAACGAGGCCGAATACTTGGATTCATGGATCGGTATTCCCCAATAGCACATTCCAAAGTGCTCCTTAATTGATCATTATACTGGGTACTTACATGAGAAGTCTCGTCATCTACCTCTTCATGGACGACATTAAGATGTTGCTGATCAGCAATCACTGTCCCAGTTTGCGATGAAGAAGTGATGGGGAGACCTCTCCGTACGTCAGAGCGAAGTCTCTCAAGCACGGTATCATCCAACAGACGACACCGCTGGATGGCCCGCACTTGATCCGATAGCCGTTGTGTTGACACGTTGACAGCTGGCTCAAGCGCCTGAAACAAAGGCAGCATCCGATTACGGTACGCACTGAGGTTAGTTCCCCCCTCTGTGGGCACAAAATATGCCCGCATGACGTTTTCATTCATCGAACTCGTCCATCTCATGCGGTGCACATCACCACCGGTAGCGGGGGCCCTGTTCGAAACCGGTGGGTCTCGGGGTCCCAAGCGTGTCGGTGGCCGGCCTCTCCCTCGCCGACGTACAGGTGGTGGTGACGTCGGCGGCGAGAAGTACTCGTCGCTCGACGAGCTCGACGCCTCTGCAATTGCCGACAACGCTGATGCAGGTGCCGGCGGCGGCTGCGAGGCGGAGCTGAGCGACGAGTCCGGGGGTGTAATGCGTGCTGCTGCGGCTGCCCTGGCTCTAGTCAACATATTTGTCTAGATATTTTCCTTTCTTTCAGATTAAATTCATATTTTGATGATTTTCGTTTGACAGTTGTCATCTTTGATTTCTTATATGGTTTGTAAAGGTTTATTTCCGTAAAAATGATATTTCATAAAATAAATTCTCCTTGTTGTTGTTATTTTCTATAATATATAATATACTGAGCTATAAGAGTAATATTAAAATTGAATTAAAAATATCCAAGAAAATTTTCATGTTGACGTTTTGCAGTGTTGCCAGGTTATTATATTATTATTATTATTATTATTATATATTATTATTATTATTATGATTATATTATTATTATGATTATAAGTATTACTATTATTATTACGTCTCTAACAATTCAATTCAAATCATTTATTATTTAGGTATTCTGTAACAGAATAATAGCATTTTTGGATCAGAAAAAAATTGAGGCGTTTAGTAAATGTTGTTTCAAGCTTTTCTTCTTTAATAAATTTAGGTAATTTATTAAATATCTTAACAGCCATGTAATATGGGCTCTCGTTGAGCATTTTTGTTTTTGAAGGAGGTAAGTTTAGTCTGTCTTTATGGCGTGTATTTAAATTGTGCATGTCTTTCACTTTATTAAAAGAGTCACTGTGTCTGAAATTGAATGTACATATATCGAGTATATATATTGATGGTAGTGTTAGGATATTTAGTTTAGTAAAGTAAGGTTTACAGCTTTGCGTATTGTCTATATGTGCTAGTATTCTGACACATTTCTTTTGAATTATAAATAATTCCTCTACATTTACACTGTTACCCCAAAGCATGACCCCATACCTCAGCCAGGAGTATGCATATGCGTAGTATGCCGACAATGCTGTTTGTGTGTCTGTGCTGTGTTTAATTTGAAATAGAGCGTATGTAAATTTAGATAATTTGGGTTTGATGTGATCTATATGTGTTTTCCAGTTTAAATGTGTGTCTATATTTATACCCAATAAACTAAAAGTGTTGACCTCTTCTATTAGTGTATTTTCGTGTGTTATGTGTAGAGAAAGGGGTGTTTTTTTGTATGACCTGAACTGCATTACTTTTGTTTTGAGTGTGTTTATTTCTAAATTATGTTCTTGGAGCCATTGTGTAATAGATTGGAGAGTGTTTTGGATCTGACTATTATAGTTTAAGTAGTCACATTTTATTAAAATCGAGACATCGTCAGCGAACTCTGTAGCGTGTCTGTCAGTCAGTCAGTAACGCAAGGATTTTATACAGGGTGGCGCTACCATAGGGGCACTTTTTAAACAGAGGCATAGCGTACAACATTACACTTGCTTTGAATTCCACAGAGCTGATACAAAACGGTCAACGACCCTTCATTGCGCGCTGCGACTCGCTACGACGCGGGCGCCGACTCGACGCCGCGCGAGGATTCCCGCGTATCTTCGAGGACGCGTGAATGTTTTTTGTCAGGTTCATTTATGCACTTTATTGTAAAAAAATAAAGTTTATTTTCAAGTGCGTTAATAAAATCCTCTCCACTGCGCTCCGTTTTATCTGCGCTGAGCCTAACTTCAGATGACGTCAAGGCGTCACGTCGTAGCGAGTCGGGGCGCACAATGTAGGGTCGTTGACCGTTTTGTATCAGCTGTGTGGAATTCAAAGCATGTGCAAAAAATGCTGAACTTAAAATCGATATTGTGGCTAAACTACTGCACCGATTTAATTGATTTTTGTACAAGGCTTCAGAATGTTGTACGCTATGCCTCTGTTCAAAAAGTGCCCCTATGGTAGCGCCACCCTGTATTAATAAGATTGAAGTGATCCAATTGAAAAAGTTAAGATTTTACACAAACTCCCCTTTGTACCCTCTTAGGGGAAGAAGTTACAAAATAAATGTTTTTGTGTTCACTAAAGTCATTTGAGGAACAAAGTATGTTAATCCCTTGAAGGAATAAAATGGTTTCATACAAATTCTGCCTCCCCTTTTTATCCACTTAAGGTTAGAATTTGCAAATTCAAGAAAACACTGAAATTACAGACAGACTACAAATTTTTACTATAGATAATGTTTTCAATCCATTTAAAACTATAGCCTTAATTTTTTTTTTATATAACGACAGAATTGCTTGTTGTATCTGGTGCTTTGTTTCCCACCTAATAAAAGTTTGTGTTATGTCTTTGTACCTTGCGCCTATTTTTTGGGTATTATAAGTTAAGAATTAACATTCTTTGTACGGCTCATAACAGGACACCTATGTCTATGACCCTATCTTAAAACAACATTTAGCGGCCTTTTGAGAATCTACAGTTATGACAAAATGCCTACTAAAGAAGCTTCTTTCACTTTGCAGTACAGTAATGAATTAGTAGGCGTAGTGAGTGTGGAACTATACTTGAGCCTAATAAATCTGGATTATGATGGTGGTGTTTATTGGACCGGGTCTGGATGTTTATCGGCGTCTGCCAGAAATATTCTTAATCAATAGGAAGAACAGAAATATAAGTTTGTTTATTCCTTTTTATTCCTGAATACTATGACTGCGGTCAATCAAAAGCATCGATTCAAATCACAAGTCAACAAAAAATATGATACATAATTATCCTATCCAATGGAAGTTCGGAGTCAAGAAGTCGTTGTTGCTACACCCCAAAGACTTTAAAAAACAATTACTGCAATCAAAGAATTAAAAGATCAAGAGAAAGAAAAGGCTGTAACAGTTTTAATTTTAGGTTCAAACATTTTTAATACGAGTCATATTTTAAACGTATGTGTATACAATCTATTTTACAAACTATGACAACGTACACGATTATTGAAAATTTACGGGTTGTATTTAACTGTTAGTCAAAAATACTAATTTTCCACCAAAAATACTAATTGCACCACTAAGCTAAGTTGACGGAGCCCTGCGAAGCAGGGCTCCTATTTTTGGGAGCAGGGTCACAAGAGAATCACTTCGAAAGAAATCTTATTAGACTTGGTCAGTTGAGGACAGAACTTAGTCCAATATAATTCACAATTACCTACTACCTTGAACCGGGCTTGCATTAAATGGTTCTAAAAATTAGCTTCCGACGGCTGCAAAGCATGATAAAATACGTTCTCGACGCAAATAAAGTCACTCCACTATTATTCTGCGATGCTTTAATAGGGCGCAAGATAAATAGGCAACTAAAGTGACACGGAGTTTATGGAGCGGTATGATTTGTGCACAAGGATGTTAATGTTGCTTGAAGTGTGTGAGCTTAGGAGACAAAGAGATTAGATGGATTTGTTATGACTGTGTATACATTTTTAGTCGAATGGAATCTAAGTATGTTTTATGATGGCGTGTAAGCCTGGATTATATTTAAAATTGGTAACTGTAAAAAATACTAGGTTAAAATTATGAATTAAGAATAGAAATCCTAGGTTTGATTTATATAATTATAGTCAAGTAGTGCTCATAGCTTGACTTGGCTTGCCGTTCTTAATAGGTTGGCATTGTTTGCACAGGTCGCCTCTTGGATGGGTGACCGGGTGAAGCATTGCTGCCAGTCCCACTTCTTTTCTCGGGGCAAGAATTGTTAGACAATGTTGGAGCCCTTTTGGTCGTCTAAAAACTCTTTATTCGGGTATTTCTACAAGACTAATGCAATATCTTACATTCATATAAATTTTATTTATCAAAATCGTTTTCCATCCATGCCACCATTCGCCGTAAAGATAGAACAGAAAAGTAAACCCAGAATATTAATGTAAACATAAAACACTATTACATAATATTCTAAGTCAATAACCACTATCCATGATCGAAATAGTATCGCTGTATAATAAATTAATAACAATCAAATCAATACGGCATAATATATGCCTAAGTACAATAAACAATAGCTATAAGCAACTAAAATGACCCAAACAGAGTCAACATGAGAGCAATCATATTGATAACTTGTACTAGCGGTTTGCTTGCCAAATGTAGTCATTACATATACTATATGAACGTTATCGGTATGTGACTGTATCGTTTTATTACCAAATAGGTTGTTTTACTGCGATTTTTTTGTTATATTATACAATAGTAACAAATGTCGAAGATTATTTAACTTACATTTATTGGCGAAAATGTCTGAAACTTTTTCAACAAACCAAATTAGCAAAATACTTGCATAAGCTAGCTCTGAAATAGATTTAACTGACATGTTTGATCCATTAAACACCACTATCCTAGTAGCGATTGCTGGATCGACGCCACACCTGCATACATAGGCAAAGAATGGATCATAGTTAAGTAGTGATTAAGCCGGTAGAAATTTGATCAACCTTGTGTGGACGGATTACAAGGCAAAACCAGTCGCTGAGAATAATCCACTTTAATAAGGAAAGGAATAAAAGATCTTCCATCAGTGTATCGTATTGAATCATGTCATTGCATGCGCCGGAACCCTCAGTGAGATTACAACAGAAACTAATGTTAACTAACCTCCGACTGTAAATCCACTTGTCCATTCCTCCAGAACGGTTTACTAATGTTTGCCATAATTTAAAATGCCATAATTTCATATCCCATACTGGTATTTGCCATAATTTCATTAGAAATAACGCTTCAGTTGCCATAATCGTGAAATGACATAAAATGACTTTCACTAATTCCATTGGTCATAATCGATCAAATGTCATAATAATTTAAATCCATAAATGTATTTGCTATAATTTTCGTTTTCAATGATGCCATTTTCCATAACTTTTAATCACCACTGTAATTCCATTAACTAAATAGGTTATGTTAGGTTCTCTTTTGACCCTTAATCCGAAAATCCGAAGCAGGGCTCCGTCAACTTCAGTTTATTAAACTGGTGTAAAGAATGTGGACTAAGTTGACGGAGCCCTGCTTCGCAGGGCTCCTATTTTTGGGTTAAGGGTCAAAAGAGAACCCTAACCTAACCTATCCGATTCGGATTGCACTGAGTCGCGGTGTTAACGATAATTAAATTCGACCCAACAATATTATGTATTATTTTCATAATTATATAAAATTTTGATTATGTCAAGAGTCGATTATGAGATGTGTTACTTATGGAAACTAATTATTATGATATATGTTGTTATAGAAAGTAATTTTATGGCAAATAAAAGTTATCACTGTTGAGTTGTTAAGGCAAACGTTATTAGTATAAATGATAATAGTGCAAGTAAATATTATGATCGGGGATGATTTTGGCAAACAATATTAGTGCAAATGAATTTATGGAAAACGAGAGAATACCCTCCAGAACTATGCGCATTAATAAAATAATACCGCCGCCAAATGTTTAGCTGTTTTCTTAGGCTACAAACGATTTATTTTATTCAAATAGTTAGCACAAATACCAATGCTGTAGAATCAACAATGCTAATAATAATCGTAAAAGGGATAAAATTTTCAGGTATAAATAATCATAAACCGGGCAAGCACCTTTGATACCCAACTTTTCGGTTGAATTGCATGGACCGTGGTCACGACTGACTTATTACGATTGGTCGTGGTTAAAGACCCTTTGCCGATACTGCCTTACTCTACCTGTATGAAAATCAGCTAAGTACAAAAAAATATTGTGGCATTTTTTAATGAAAAGCACGTAGTGATGCAGGTAAGACAGACATATCATGTTTTTTTAAATCGTTATAACTTCATAAATACTCACACCGAGCATCTGGAAAAACTAACTGTATTGTAGATTTTTCTCAAAGAAAAAGTAAAAATTCCAATTTGGTTAGACCTAGAAAACTGCAACATTCTGCCAATTACCCGTGATATTATGATAGTCAGAAATTTCAAATCACGTGACCAACGAGATTTTTCACGAGGACCAATAAAATTAGAGCTTGCTGGTAGAAGTGAAACTAGCCGGGCTACTAGATTTAAATAAGAATTATATTTCATTTTGGTTTGATTATGATAGCCCTCTTAGTCAAAATAGTCTATAAAGAATTAATCATTTTGGAACATTTATCTGTATTTTATAAAACATTATATATAACTATACTTAACTTTTCCGTCAACGATATTTAAAACAAAAACTTTTATAAAGCGGCATATCGATGACCATTTCCCGCTTAATTTCCGTGTACCTTTATTTAGAAATATAAAAATTTGAATACAAAAAATAAGGCCGATACGCCTAACACCCGTTCACTGAAATCAAAGTTTTCCAATAAGCCGAAGTGCTTAGAATAAGAAGTATTATGACCTGCCATTATCATTAATGCATATCTCATTACGGCTTATGAATTTTTAACATTTTTGTTTCTTTATTGAGAATTTTCGATGCACGGTGCCTTTTAGCATATTTCTGCGTCATTCAACATTGCTGAAATAGCATGTTAAAGCAAATATTACGACTGATATTTCATGAATATCTTACCTGTTTTACGGAATTTTAATAATGTTTACAACTTGCCTCTTGCTCTGCTTTCATCAGTCAAATTGTCAAAGTAATATCTGACTGTTTTCATCCATTCACTTATTCATGTCGAATTCCTGCTCTCATATTGTTTTACCAAATAGGTGGCAAACGAGCAGAAGGATCGCCTGATGGTAAGCGATTACCGTTGCTCGTGGTTACGCAAAACACCAGAAGGCGAAACAATTGTGCTATCGGTTTGGATGGGAAAAAGAATAGGAAGTGGAGTGAGACGGAGGGAGATAATGGGTCTTCTGGTGCCCTCACTTACCGAACGAAATCCAACTTACGAACCTGTATGTTGCATTTTCTTCGCTATGTTTTTCGTTCGTTCGCAATATTTTCGGTAATTAGCGAGCAATAATAAAGAATAAGACGCACATAACTTCGAAAGGTTAGTAGTGCGCGCCGTAAGTTTGAACCCGGGACACCCAGCATCTGGCTGGTCTCCTCACTTGACGATCGTGGGCTTCAGGTTGGCTTAGCAGCTCATCTTTGTGGAACAGTACTAAGATTTGCACCTTATATTTGGTCCTTAAATTGTTTTATATCTTCTATTATTTCTATACACCAAGTCGATATTTTATATATTTTTTTCATTTCATGTTATACGACTATTTCACTACACGCAATTCCTCATATTGTCTGACAGCCTACATAGCTTGTAGTCAGCATTAATCTTAGAAATGTTCATCTTATGATTAACTTTATCGTAAAGCCTTATGTAACTGAAATGTTACTTACGTATGCACTGGGATTGATCCATAACAGAAAATGGGAGCTGATCCTTTCAGAGGTAAATAAAATTATATCGTAACATAATATCAATAGATCTTCATTATAATATTTGAAATAGGCATGAACAATGTCAGCCTCTTTTATTATCCTACAGTAACAGTTTTCATGCAACTTTAATTTTATTTTGACGACCGTTCGAGGAATAATTGTGGGTTCTTCTCTGGCAAATCTCTGTAACCTTATGGAGTCTTAAAATATGGCATAGGGATGACTTTCTATTCCAAAGGTTTAAGAACATGATATCTTAAAATTTATAAGTTTCATAAACACTAATAATGATCACTTAAAATTTTTGTGATTCATGTTCTCAATCGAGAAATAAAATGGGATATTTTTAACAGCGTATCAAAAATGTTATGTAACACACTAAAGTGAGTTACGCAAAAAAACTTTATTATTTCACTAAATTACTGACTTGCACACTAAAATACTATTTGTACACCAAATATGATGATCTTTTTACAAAATATCATTTGATATGAAAAGTTTCGTCCGCTCGGGCAACTTATCCACTCAGAAAACTTAATAGGTTATGTTAGGTTCTCTTGTGACCCTGCTCCCAAAAATAGGAGCCCTGCGAAGCAGGGCTCCGTCAACTTAGTTTAGTGGTGCAATTAGTATTTTTGGTGAAAAATTAGTATTTTTGACTAACAGTTAAATAAAACCCAAATAAAATTAAGCTCCGAAAGAACTAAGGAAAATAAGTCTCCATCGCAAAAATCATACCAAAATTAGAACTTAACACTCAACCTAAGAAACATCTTAATCTCATGCAAAAGCTGACTTGTGGAAGGCAAAGCGAGCTTTTAAAAACTTCAGGCCGTGTTCAAAAGGTGAGGAGATTAAACGCAAGTTCTGTTGTGACCGAATTACTCCGACGAAACAAAAATATGCTCCATGGTTTTTTATCTCTCTATCTTCATACATACTAAAGAAGCTATGCATTTTAAAAGCCGGCGTGTTACAGATGGGGAAATTGAAGTGACTTATGACGGTAGTATGCTGTGGGTACTTTTTCGTTGGCATATCTTTCTATTTGGAGGTGGGAATTGGTTTCTGTTTCATAAGAATCTGGGCCTCACCCGCGTACTTTGTATTATTTGTAAGCGCAGATAATAGGTAAATAATCGTACAAGCCAAGTTTAATACCACTGTTCGTCCCTTATTTCAGTCTCTTAAGGATTGATTTAAAAAAAAACCGGCCAAGTGCGAGTCGGACTCGCGCACCGAGGTATCCGTACAAACCTGTAGGTGTATAAGTAAAAGTTCATGCATCACGACAATCCAGTCATAGTCATAATATGTTTTTTTTTTTGGAAAACGAAATCCATGACATTACAATATGGAAAGCTGGAAATTAAAGACTTAGGTATCGTTTCAGTAATCTTTTATTTTATGCCGTCTTTTTCCTATCGTGGTACGAATCCCTTAAAATACGTGATGTAACTAAAAATTTAAGGCTTTCGGAATTTTTCCTTCATATGGGTTATAGAATATTGCTTCATGCCAAATTTCAAGTCTAGATCGGCTGGATGTACCCTTTAGGTTTTGATTCCCTTGCGAATAGGGTAGTTGCGACCTAAATAGCTGTTTCTTTTGATTGCATTGACATAATAGTTTGATTTTGGTACAACTTAAAGGTATTATGAACTTGAGTATTTGATATGAATTTCAATTTAATACGTTAACGCGTTCATGAGGAAAGGGGTAGTAACTTTAAAATTATTAAACATATTTTGATTATATGATATGACAAAAAAATTACGGATTTCGCAATTTTTCCTTTATTTGTGCTACAAGACGTTGCGTCGTACCAAATTTCAAGATTCTGAGTTCACAAGAAATAGGTACCCTATAGGTTTTGATTTCCTCGCTAGTAGTAGCGAGTTAGAAAATATGCTTAAATTGCTGTTTATTTTGATTGCGTTGACATAGAAGTTTGATTCTGTTACGACTGAAAGGTATTATAGATTTGAGTATTTTATATTTTAATTCGGGGAGATGGGCCTCGTTAGCCTTGGTTGGCAACCTGTCTAGGAGAAGGAAAACTCCGAAATTAAACCAACTTTCAGGGAGCATACCCGACACAAAACCCCGATCTAAGGTGTCAACCGACCCGTGCCGAGGGATTCGTGGCCAGAGGGCAAGCTGGTCTCAAACGAAGGGTGCCTGTGTTGGTGGTCACAGGGCACAGCTAGGATTCCATCTTACCCCCGTACAGGGCTCTGCGAGGATGGACATTTTAAATCCCTATTACTCGTAAGAACGCTATGAGGACAGATATTAATAATTCTCTAAATGACGGCGACGCGGTTCGCAACCCGTCACGTCTCGTTTCCCGCGAGGGCGAAAAGCGGCCTGCGGAAAGCCGATTTGCAACATTGAATGTTGGCGGTGGAATGGACGGAAAATTGGATGAAGTATACCAGATGACGGATGATAGAAAGATTGATGTTCTGTGTGTAAATGAAACGAAAAAGAAGGGATGTGACACTACCAAGCATAGCAGCTACACGGCGTATTGGTCCGGAGTAGATAGTACCACCAGAGCCTGCAATTGAGTTGGTTTAATACTGTCTGCGCGAATGAATGAGTGCGTAAAAGAGTTTGAATGTGTAAATGCAAGGCTACTATGGATGAGAACGAAAGTAGGACTTACTCGTCTTCTTATTGTAGGGGTTTACGCCCCGGTCAATATAGTAACTATGTCACAACAAGAAAAGACGAAAGGCAGGAGAGTTTAAGAGAGATTCTGAGGACCTGTAAGGATACTGAAAGATTGATTTTGTTAGGTGATTTCAATGGATGGGTGGGAGTAAAGCGAGATGGATTTGAAAGGGTTTTAGGTGGATTCGGTGATAAGAGTGTGAACAAAAATGGAAAAGAACTGCTTGACGTTTGTTTGGAGTGGAACCTTTGTGTGACAAACACCATGTTTGATCACAAAAGGATACATTTGTATACACGGGAGGCGAAAAATGTTAGGAGAAGTATGATTGTTTTTGTAATAGTAGATGAACGACTGAGAAAGAATGTGTTGGATACGAGAGTATTTCGAGGGATCGGCATCCATACAGACCACTTTTTGGTGTTAAGCCGGAAAAGTGGGCTATTTAGAGGATGGCGACACCGAGAAAATAATCAAGAGAGGGTCTTGGAAAGAATAAAAGTAAAAAATCTGCAAGAGAAAGATGTGAAAGATGAGTATAAACGAAGATTGATAGCAAGATTTGAGAGGTTCGATGGCATAAATGATATGGAAGAATTATGGCATTCCTTTAAAGAAGATGTAGTATGTGTAGCGTCTGAAGTATGTGGTGTGATCAAGAGAAGGAAACTACGAAAGGTTAAGAATACATGGTGGGACAAGGATGTACAATCAGCAGTATCAGAGAAGAAGAAAGCGTGGTTAGATTGGTTGGCTGCCAGAGCAAATGAAAGAATGGGTAAAAAAGAAAGAAGTTTGTTAGGTGTAAAAGAATAGTGAAAGAAATGGTTAAAAAGAAAAAAGCGGAAAACTGACGACTTTCGGAGAAACATTAAGTTTTTCTGGAAATCCGTTCGTGCAGTTCGAGGAAAACCTCAATCCTCAGAATACACAGCAATCAGAGACAAGAATGGAAAGATACTGAATGGTGAATCGTGTGTGCTGAAGAGATGGAAAGAGTATTTTGAAGGATAATAATAATATAATATAATATTCTACTACATTCACACAACACCATCTAGTCCCAAACTAAGCAGAGCTTGTACTATGGGTACTAGATAATGGATAAACATACTTATATACTTTTTTTTTTGTAAATACATACATATTACACATAGAAACACCCAGACCAAGACAAACATCCATGTTCATGCACACAAATGTTTGACTTGTGCGGGAATCGAACCCGCGACCTTCGGCGTAGCAGTCGCTTACACTCCCGCTGCGCCAACCGGTCGTCAAATTATTTGAAAGAACGACGACAGAGACATCAACAGGCGAAATGAATGGTAATAATAGCAATTATGAAAGCGATATTGGTGTGGATGAGATTTTGAAGGCACTGGCCAGTATGAAATTAGGTAAGGCTGCAGGGTATGATAGGATTACAGTCGAAATGCTGAAGGCTGGACAGGGCATCATAGTTAGTCAGCTGCAGCGTTTATTTAACTTGTGTTGGAGCACCGGTCGAGTACCTGATGACTGGGCCACAGCAGTAGTTGTGCCTCTTTATAAAGGAAAAGGCTCGCAACAAGACTGCAAGAACTATAGAGACATTAGCCTTCTCAGCATTGTTGGCAAATTGTATGCGAAGGTACTGATTGAAAGAGTTATGAAAGTAACCGACAAGAAAATATGGGATGTACAAGCGGGATTCCGAAAGGGTATGAGGTGTACGGATCAAGTCTTTTCCTTGCGATGCATAGCCGAGAAATTTTTGGCCAAAGGTCAAAAGGTTTACTGCGCATTCGTGGATTTGGAAAAGGCTTATGATAAAGTGGTGAGGAATTAAATGTGGTCGGTACTGTCGATGTATGGGGTGAACAGCAGCCTCATTCGAGCTCTGAAATCCCTTTATGAGGATTCAAGAGCTTGTGTGAGGATAAACGGGTCGTACACTGACTGGTTTACCATCAACACAGTTGTTAGACAGGAATGTGTTGCGTCGCCGTGGCTGTTTAACCAACTGTCCATAAAGACAGTTGTTTGCAAGATTTGAAACATAGTGATTGTGGATTAAGGATGAATGAGTTACTTGTCAAATGCCTCCTTTATGCTGATGATCAGGTTATTCTTGCGTCTTCAGCGGAAGAGTTCCAGGAGATGTTAACAATCATGCATGGTGCGTTAGAGAGGAAAGGAATGAAAGTGAATGTAAGTAAAACGAAAGTTATGGTTTTTGAAAAGGAGGAATGCGTTACGGCTTGTAAGGTTATGATCGATGGACAGCGAGTGGACAAAGTGAATAAAAATAAAATAAAAATAAAAAATGTTTATTTCCAAAGGATGCAGATAACAATGAAAGGTATACCAGTGGCCCCACACTAGGCAAGCCTGTGGGTACCGAGACGATTACATTAAGCGATTACATTGCTCGGTCGATATCTCTAATTTTTAACATTACTAAACTTAGTACATTACTTACACAAAGTTACAAAATAATGAATATTATTATAAGTTTTACCAGTACTTATTTGAGACAAAGTAAATTTAATTAACAAAGAAATTGGTATTAAACAATAATTGAAATGATAACAAACGATAAATATATGTATATGTATAGATATATTTATACATATATAATATATTTAATATGCAAATAAATATACATGTATTCGTAGAAATAAATATGTAGATATACTATATGTGAATATATTCAGATTTTACAAAAAACTGCTTGGTGCATAATAACTAGACCAAAAGTAATTTATTTTAATTTATGTTTGATAATAAATTCTCAGTTTCGTCATATGTCAACGAAGTGAGCCATTTACTAACAACAACTTTAGCGTTCCTTAATGAGCACTCTTTAATTTTGCATTATTCAGCTTCTTTGTTATAAATATAGTTACTCATGTAAGGACCCAGACGTCTTGTAAAGGATGTATTAATTATAGGTACGGGGATTCTAAATGTTCGGCGGGTTAAAAGATATTTATATTCTCTTGAATTTATGACAGTTTGATGCACTTTTAAAAATGTTCTCAGTATAAATAGCTGACGAACGTTAAGAACGTTACTGTCTTTATAAAGTTGCGTTGTGGAATATTTAAAGCTCCTTATAGATAGTTTTTAAAACCGAGCTTTGGGCCCTTTCTAACTGAATCATTATGGTTTTTGCAGCACATCCCTAACTGCCTATACAATATATGATTAAGGATTGGCTCAAGGCAAAATAGACAGTTTTCAGGATATCTGTTGATGCCGAGCAGCGAAGCAATTTCATTATGTTTGCCGTTTTCCTTACTCGATCTGACAAAGCGCTGATGTGCGACTTAAAACTTAAATTTTTGTCAACTGTCACTCCCAGGTACTTAATGCTATCATATTTTTGAAGAATATAACAATTGCAACAAATTTGATTCTTGCAGTTATGTAGCTTGATGTTATAGCTACTACTTGGGGCAGATGCAGCAGTTTTATGAAAGCAAATGTACTTGGTTTTTTTTATATTAAGGGTTAGAAGATTATATCTTAGCCAGTTTAGCACTTTATTCATACCTATCTCGGCTCTGGTAAGCGCTTCAAGCCAAGAGGAGCCATCAAAAGTGATAACGGTATCATCAGCGTAACATATTAAATCCGCGTCGATCGAATCATGTATATCATTCATGTACATGATGAAGAGAGTTGGACCGAGTACACTTCCTTGTGGTACGCCAAAGTTGACAGTTTGAAATTCACTTTTAATATCGCCAACCCTGACACATTGCTTTCTTTCTGTTAAATAGCTTTTGAACCATTCCAATGCAATACCACGAAGGCCAAAATGATGTTCCAATTTTTTTAGAAGTATTGGAATTGAGACGGTATCAAAAACTCTAGCTAAATCCAGAAAAGCACCGATCTGCCGTCCTTTAACTATAATGCCGTTAAGTACCAAAACTAAATTTTGAGATACGCGCGAAAAACGGTGAAATAATTTCAAATGGATGCTACTTCCTAACCTGAAGTCGCATTCGAAACTTTAATATACCAAAAAATATGTCATTAAAAGGTCTTTCAGTCAGTGCAGGTACCAGTCGAAAACGTTTCCGAAAATCAAAGAAAATAAACATTTCATATTTTCGTTAAGTAATATTTAAAATATCTAGCCCTAAAAACATGACTATAATGCCGTTATGTATACCTTAACGGCATTTTTGCTAATGGTTATATCCTAATATTGCAATTATATTACCACTCTTAAAAATGTCGGCATAATACTTTCCTTAAAAGCCGTTAAAAGCGCTAGAGTCAATATAGGTATGCATTTTTGCTTAAATAAGAAGACACGAATAATGCTTAAATGCCGCTAAGTGGCTTAACGGCAATCAAGACAAGTAAATTCCATTAATAGCTCAATGATATTTTTGTTATAGACATATTTTTATTGATTACATTGCTGTAATGCCGCTAAGTACAAAACCTTTCACGATAACGGCATTTTAGCAATGCAAAATGTGTTATAAAATTGAACTGAATCAAATAAAAACCAACAATTCAATTAAATTCTTCGTTTATTACTTTAATCAAAATGAGATCAATCATAATTTTAAAAATAATTTTACACTCATTATATAAAAATATGTAATAGTATTTAAAAAAGATCCATAAAATGAATACTTTTCTTAAATTTACCTCTATCACAACATGTTTTAAGGAACTTTACTAAGTTAACGTATAAAATAATAAACAAACGCAATCTTTCTTACTTAAAATTAATCAGTACTTTTAATAGTGTAGTTTCCAGGGTCAAAAT
This sequence comes from Euclidia mi, assembly GCA_944739405.2. Taxonomy (NCBI): domain Eukaryota; kingdom Metazoa; phylum Arthropoda; class Insecta; order Lepidoptera; family Erebidae; genus Euclidia; species Euclidia mi. Next base: position 58,788,737 of record OX123182.2, read on the forward strand.
AATTACATTTTATTTAGTCCGTATTTTAGATTATAAAAAAATATTGGACACGTATTTTTCCTTTTTTCGATGAACTAAAAAATAACAAAGATATAGCCCATTAAAGTTACGTGTGGCGTCATCTAGTGCGAAAACATGCAGCATGGCGTGACGTTATATGTAACTTAATGAGCTATATCTTGGTCATTTTTGGTTTAATTAACAAATAAAAAAATACGTATCGCTTATTTTTGAATAATCTAAAGGACGGACTTATAAAATTTTTTCGTCAACTAGCCTATTGACTTTTTTATTATTCTTAGCACTACTTGTGCTTGCCTCAACATCGGTAGTTAGCAAATTGTTCAAAAACCAATTTGTGTGGTGGCATTATGCTGGATAATTTATCGAGAATGCCAGACTTTCTCTCCATATCTATACATTTTGGATAAGAACAAAATTACAGTTTCATCACATTCGGATTTTTTATAAATTTGTCATACATGAATCTCGGTAGTGTGTATTCGTCTTCAAAATTGTTTTTATACATGAGATCATAATTATGACGACTTAAACACGCCTGAGTCATGTTTTTGAAATATTATGCTCTCGGACTAGAATTTTGTATTCTTCGATCTGATACATAATTTGGTACATTCAAGAAGTTTTCTGCAACCAAAGATTTGACATTAACTTTTGAATTATTAATAGACGCTTCTGCTTTTTCAAAATCAGTGAAGTCGTATAGCTTTCCTTTTTTTCATGGCGAGCTCTACTTGGCGGTTCACTTAGTCAGCGCTCATAAACGTGTGGCCAGGCTCTAAATAGTGTAGAGTAATTTGTTCTGCGCCAATCTCACTGCTATTTACCATGTACACAAGCAGCGAATAAAGAAGCCAATTTTTGTTTGCGCGGTACAGTTGTCGAGCCAAATATTTGTTTGTTATATCTCTGTTACGAAGAAGGAAGGAAATAATAAAATGCAGTCATGATATCTTCTTGCTTTCTTCCGGCTTGAGCGTCATGCCATAAGACGGTTAGTGGCTTAGATTCCGATGTTATTTTACCTAAAGGTGCGAAGGTTTGGTTATAGGCTACAAGACGTTGCGAGTCAGATCGATTGACAAAGTATACAGGTTTGAGTTGGTATCTGATTTGTCGCATCTTTTTGCAAAACGTGTGTCATTCAAACTTTTGTATTTTGTAAAATCGGGCAAATAGTGCGAATTATTTGATATTTGCGTCTCACAAAATGTTTTAAAAACGCTGGATGTCATACAATAAGGCCTAGTATATACATTGTCAAGATAACCAGGATCACTGGGACCAGGAATCTTTTGTTTTGCATCCTTATGTAAATTATTTTGTTCCTTTTTCTTACTAGTATCAGTTTCTATGACCATATTAAGAATATTTTTAGTTCTTTGTGTAATAGCGGTCCGACTGTAACAAGGTTACGAAATGGTAAATTTCATAAATATGTTTTGAACACACATTCAGAAGTTAACACGTCTCGACATAGTATAGCAGCACAGCAATAGTTGTTAGTATTAGTATACTAATGTACGATTTACTTCAACCTGAGTGCGTGGAGCGCATTTCATACTGTGCTAAAGGATATTCAGGATGGTATACAATAGTAAAGTTATATATTTATATGGCATTTAGACTGCATCAGACTCGGTACACAAACGTACCGCGTACGTATATACCTAATGTTAAATATACAGGGTTTTAATTTACTTCATACAAGCGGTAAGCATTGAAATACTGTATAAATTAACATTACAGACAACTTTAGGTGGCAATAGTAAATAAGATAATGCATTGGTAAAAGCGAGGCGCACATACACATATAAGTGCCTATTTGTCTCAGTAGACTTAAAGACCAGACATAGGCGAAACGAAACAAAAAAGCGCGCTTTTGAGAAAAAATTTGGTATATATCTGGAAATGTAATTACATTTCCAGGTATATACCAATTTTTTTTCTAAGCCGTGGTTACGAAATAGGCAGGAATCCGCGAGTATGAAGCGTCGCGCAAGCGTCCGACCCGTTCAAACACTAACAGCCACACTGGTCACCCGCACCGCGCCCCGCCGCCGTGTGCGCTGAATCAGCTGAACTTATACGCGTGCGAGAATACTTAGCGGCATTTTAGATTAGTTTTGTTGGATAGCGGCAATTTAGTCTTGAAAAATACTTAAAATATTTTCCAGATTATTAAATAATTGCCGTTATATAAGAACTTCATTTGTATTTTGTAAAATTATTATGATGATATGCAACGCTTAAATGTGGCAAAAGGCTTTTAGCGGCATTTAAGCATAGGATTCTTAAATAGTGGCTTTATAGTTGTGAATTTTATACATCAATAATATAAAAAAAACTTTAATAAAAAGCCGTTAAAGTACTTTTGTCGCATTATAGAGTAGGAAAGTGATTTAACGGCAATTTAGCTGGGCAAAAAATGACAAATATTTTTTATAAATTTGTGTTTATGTAGCCTTAGCCGCAATTTAGCTTTGCAATGTCACATAGCGGCATTTAAGTATAGATATGATGAATAATTTGTGCATTTAAAGGCTGTTTTTGTATCTTTATAACTATAAAAGCTATTGAAACCGTTGTCAGATAGATCGATAGAAAATTTTTTACTGATAAAAATGGTCTAAGAAAGTCAAAAATCACAAAATGTCACTTAACGGCATTCTAGTTAAAGGACGGCAGCGATACTAAACCTATTTCTGTCCAGAGAATACGTTACAGTCGATGTTAGTAGTGTTACCGCTTCTTCTGTAGATCTACTTTTCCTAAACCCGAACTGCCTCGCAGAGAGCAGATTATGTGTTTCGATATACTGCATAAGCCTAATATTAACAATTTTCTCGAGCAGCTTAGAAAAAGCTGATAATAGTGAGATTGGACGGTAACTTTCCGGTGAATCTTTGAGACCATGTTTATAGATTGGTGTGACAGAAGCAATTCATTGCAGAAGTTTCTAAAACGGTTGTAGATTATTCTCAGTACGTGGTCGTTTGGTGCCCCTCTGGACTTAAGGTGCAATCGATCCCTGTGACGCATACATCTAACCAGTCCAGGTGTAATCCAAGGCTTGATGTTAAATTTCGAGTGGCTTACTCGTAATTTCTGTGTATGCTTGTTTATAGTCTCAGTTAAAAAGTCAGAGAACTGGACAGCACGTTGGTTAACATCTGCACTGATTAATAGCATCGACCAATCAATCTCCAAAAGATCACGTTTAATAGCTTCTGTATCACGCTTAGTAACAGTTCGATCTAAACATCGCATTTTAACATTTTTGTTGGTGGCCATACCCAGCATAACTATGTCATGATCAGATATATCTGAGATACACACTACCCCAACAACATTTTGAGTCTTGCTTATAAAGATGTGGTCGAGACAAGCATTTCCTCTAGTTGATTTCGTAATCGCAGGAAAAAAGCCGTGTTCTGCAGTCAGACATAGGTAGCTCAAGTCTTGATTACATTCTGTCGCAAGTAAATTAATATTTATATCGCCACCAAGAATTTGTACGTTTGACTTATTTGCTTTATCAAGAACACAGTGAAGAGAGCCCAAGAACTTATGGAGATTTCTAAAGGATGGCGGCCTGTATATAGCGAAGATTGTAGTTTTGTTATTTAGATCGAGTTGCAGTATGTTGGCGTCATCAACATCGGGCTCTGTCACACAGGCGCTCAATGTATTGCGAACATAAACCACTACACCACTGTTTTGGTTTATAATTTTGTTTGTACTAAAACTGGTGTATGATGGCATTTGAGGTATAACTGTCCCATTATCAAGCCAGCACTCTGTCAGAATTAATACATCAAACGTAATATTTATTCTTGATAAAGTTAAAATAAAGTTGTCATAATTTTTAGTGAGACTCCTTATATTTAATGATAGAATTTTGAAGTTGTGTTTTGGTGTAATTGCTATTCTACATTTGTCAGGCGTTTCTATTTTATGGCAATTTATACTTACCGAGTCTAACTCTGCAATCGTAATATTATCAATCATGAATGGAATTGGATAAATCTATAGGCATTGCACCATGAATATTTTCTAATACGATTACCCATAACAAAATTAAATGCTTTTTGTATAAATAAATATCGGGAGCATCACACCACAAAAAAAAACAAAAAAAAATTACGACAAGACAACACGCTTTTGTTTTGCTCTGTTAAATTAATCGTAATTGTGTGGTTATTATAAGTGTTATTACAAGTGCTATATATTATAGTAAAGCTGGTGTAATTTGCTCAACAATAGTGTTTATCTCGAGACTGGAACTTTTGACAATCGTGAGTAATAAGCAAAAGCATTTTTTTAATTCATTAAATGTCGAATTTGAACTGACCTACGACAACCCGCGGCTCGCTCGCTGCTCACGCGCACTAAGACCTGTGTACGTCGTAAAGCCAGCGCTTACATCGCTGTAGTAAAGCGTAATCCATTAGACACATAACATTTATTTTGTTCAGTAATTGAAATCCGATAAAAATGGCTCCAGTTGGCAATGGATGTGCAGGATGTTTTAAAGCGGTGCCTAAGGACTTTTTGGCTTGCTGTTTGTGTAAGTTAAAATACGATTTAAGCTGTGCAAATATAACAGAGAAACATTTTAAAGCAATGAAAAACGAACAGAAAAATGCATGGAAATGTCCAGAATGTTGTAATAAAATACCGAAAACCGACAATACGCATACTCCAGCACGTCCTTGTGTAAACAGTCCCAGCCCTCAGAAGAATATGTCACCCGAGACGAATAATGTAACTCTGAGAAAAAGGGCCACAGATGCGATATCATACATGGAAAACGAAGACCAATATATCACTGAAAGCAGGTTACGAGATATTGTTAAGCAGGAACTCAATAGTTGCCTTAAATCGGTGACTAGCGAATTACATAATATAAATAACCAAATGGCTATATTTCAAGAATCAGTTGCTTTCTTTAACAACTGATACGAGGATATGAAGAAGAAACTTGAGGTGAAAGATGTCATAATAGAAAAATTGCAAACGGATAATGAGCGCCTCCTCACTGACGTTAACGATCTCACCTCCAGGCTAAATATTGTAGAATAGCACATGCGTGACAGTAATTGAAATAAACGGTATACCAGAGAATAAGAGTGAAAATTTGGCCAATACTTTCATACACCTCACAAAAACCATTGGTTGTTCAATCGCCGATGAGGATATTCTGCAGATCACTAGAGTCGCAAAAATGGACCAAAATAGACAAAACCCACGCTCGGTTATCGCCAGACTTCGTACTCCTCGACAACGGGATACAATCATAGCTGCAGTTATTGGTTTCAACAAAAAGAACCCAAAAGAGAAACTGAATTCCAGTCATCTGGGTATCGCTGATAAATGCCTCCCTGTATACGTTTCTGAACATCTTAGCCCAACTAATAAGAAATTACACGCAGAGACAAGAAAGCTAGCGAAGCAGTTTTCTTATAAATTTGTTTGGGTTAAAAATGGTCGGATTTATGTTCGTAAAGATGAACAATCTCAAGCCATTTATATTCGGAATATGAACTGTTTGAGTCGCATTAAGTAATATAATCTGTTTTTTTATTGAGTACTATTTGGTGTGTCTCTGTCGCAATGCTTGATTTATATTATCAGAATGTGCGCGGAATGCGTACCAAAATAGAAGACATTTATAATAATATTTTGTTAAATAGCTTTGAACTGATTGCGTTTACTGAGACTTGGCTCAATGCAAACATATCTAATTCTGAAATTATAGATCCAAGATCTGTTATTTATCGGCGTGATCGTGTCTGTCATAGTGAATCCGAAAAAGATGGTGGTGGTGTTCTCCTTGCAGTTTTAAATAACTTCAAATCGGTGAGACTAAAAACTTGGGAATCTACCGTCGAAGATTTGTGGGTCGTAGTCGATATTGGTTCTCAAAATTGTGTCAAAAAGATCGCTATTTGTGTTGTGTATCTGCCACCACCTATCAATTTGGATACCCTATCTGTATTTTTGGATAACGTAACTAGTATAATGAATTATGTAGATGATGTGATTATTCTTGGGGATTTCAATTTAGGATTCATTAACTGGACCCTAACCAATAACAGCACGCAAATGACACCTACCAATTACTGTTGTCCCTTGGGATATACACTCATTGATTTCATTTCTCTTAATAATCTTCACCAATATAATAATGTTAAAAATTGTTACGGTAACGTACTTGACTTGGTTCTAAGTAACAAGTCCGATATTAAAGTATCTCAGTCGAGTGACCTTATAAGTAAATTAGATTCATATCATCCAAAACTTCTCATAACCATCCCCATTTTTAATTATGGTACTTCAAAGCCAAAACCCCGAGCTGGATATAATTTTTATAAAGCAGATTATGATAACATTCTATCAGAATTGAAATCCGTAGACTGGAGTGTATCATTTGCCAATTGCAATGATGTTAATGAAATAGTTTCTGTATTTTATAGTGTTTTGCATGTCGTCGTTGACAAATATGTGCCTAAACATGTACGTAAAAAGTCACAATTTCCACCCTGGTTCTCTAGCGTATTAATAAAACTGTTACGTGAAAAAGAAAAATTAAGACAACGATATCGCAAAAACAACAATCCTCGTGATCGTTTGAGCTTTGAATTACTTCATAGTCATTGTTATAAAATCTCACAGACCTGTTACAGAGAGTATAAACACAAAATTGAGGTAAGTATTCAGAAAAATTCTAAAATGTTTTGGTCCCATATAAAAAATAAACGTAATGGTTCATCAACGCTACCTACTAGCATGCACTTCAACGATTTAATTGCTAACACAGGTTCGGATATCGCAAACTTATTTGCTAATCATTTTTCGTCCATCTTTGACAAAACAGGGAAAGCTTGGTCAACAAGTATTGATAAAGCCAACATCTTAAATGGGATCGGTGAGGTACAATTTCTAGAAGAGAAAGTATTGAAGTCATTGAATAACCTTGATGTATCTAAGGGCCCTGGATCAGATGGAATTCCCCCAATATTTATTAAAATGTGCAGCAAGACCCTCGCCGCTCCTCTATGTAGCATCTATAACAAATCACTTAAATACGGACAATTTCCTGATGTTTGGAAACGGGCTAGGATTGTTCCAATCCTTAAAAAAGATGATCCTTCTGACGTCAAAAATTATCGCCCAATCTCTATACTTTCTTGTTTTACAAAGATCTTCGAGTCCCTTTTATGTCCTATCATTACACATCATCTGGATCCAATAATATCTGTTCGTCAACATGGCTTTAAGGCTGGTCGCAGCGTACAATCTAATCTGGCGGAATTTGTAAATGATGTATCACGCTCTCTGGACAAGGGACATGAGGTTGATGCAATCTACACCGACTTCAGTAGTGCATTCGACAAAGTCAATCACTCCCTGCTACTATACAGATTGGAATCAGCTGGGGTACATGGATCGCTTCTGAGGTGGTTTGAATCTTACTTGGCTCGAAGGTCGTTGGTTGTTGCTGTGTGTGGATATGAATCCCTCCCTTATCATGCTACCTCAGGAGTACCACAAGAATCGCATCTTGGCCCATGTTTATTCTCACTCTTCATCAATACTATTTCAGCTGAAATCCTGAATAGCAAATATTTACTTTTTGCTGATGATCTCAAATTGTTTAAGACTATCTTATCTAGCGAAGATGTTTCTCTTTTACAAAATGACTTAAATAGCATTCAAAATTGGTGCAATAACAACTGCATGTCCCTCAATGTTAGGAAATGTTGTCATATAAAATTCACAAGGAAGAAGCAACCTCAAATCTCTAACTACCAAATAAATGGTGTATCGCTTTCGAAAGTAAATGAAGTACGTGATCTCGGTGTCATAATGGATGAGAGGTTAAATTTTAAAAAGCATATTGATGAAGTGGTGAAAAAGTCAGCTCAAATGTTAGGGTTTATTAATTGTAATACAAAAGACTTCAAGTTCGTTCGGACCAAGATAATATTATACAACGCCCTAGTACGTAGCCGGCTGGAATATTGTGCTATTGCATGGAACCCACATTACTCTATCCATTCCCAACGAGTTGAAAATATTCAAAGATCGTTCACACGTCACATTGCTTATATGTCTCAAAATATATCTTCAAGAGCTCCACTTCCACTACCAGTTTCACTACCAGCATCGGCTTAGTTTTTATGAAATGGACTCCCTACGTGATAGAAGACTGATGCATGGTTTAATTTTCTTACACAAAGCATTGCATGGTAAAATAGATGGTAATTATTTGACTTCTAACATAACCATTAATGTACCCAGGAGACCTCCACGTAAGCACATTTGCAACATTCTCACCGTACCTGTATCAAAAACAAACCTTGGCTTGAATGCACCTTTAAGTAGAATGTGTAGGGATTTGAATTCGTTCCTCAAGAATGTGTCAGATGCTGACGTGTTCCATGATAGTGAGAGTCAGTTCCGTATAAAAATATTGATATCCCTTAAGAAACTGGCTGTAATTGAATAAGATTTTTTTTGTTGCTTTTGTTTTTTCTTTTTTCTTTTGTATACATTTTTAACTGCTATTTTAATGTTCATTACTTGTTTTTTTTTTTATTTAACGCATATTTTGCAGTTCATTTGTGTAACAACATAATTTGTACAAATTTAATGTTGTTTTAAATGTGTTGTCTAAAATGTGAATGCTGTGTTAACTCATAAGTGGCATGTATATCAGAACCTTAGATTTAAGATTATTACTGTAAATGTTTTATATATATGCTGTGAGTTTACCTAATAATAAATAAATAAATTACACCCTTGCTTAATAATACAAATATTCAATACTAAGTAAGTCCATAAGAAGGATTTACGAGTATGATCATGTAACAATTGGTTTGTTATATTTTTGCACATTATTGGTATGAAAGTATAGTTGTTATAATGAATTATGTACTTAATTATAAATATAGATATATAAGTATGTAATAATAGTATAAGTAAATAATAACTATAATATATGTAATATTCATAAGCTACGTTAATAATTCTGCTTAAAACATTGAGAGTTATCTTATCATATAGGGAGCAGGTCGTTTTAGTCAGGAATATGCGTATTAAAGACGCGAAGGATGTCATCTTGTGTGCGTATTTGTATGGCGGGTTTACCTTCGCGTTGTTTGACAAATATTTTACCCTGCGTACACCAACAGAATAAGTAGCCGTTGTCCTTTGATTTTGTTCTTGCCGTACGAAAAGGCAATCGGTTTTCCTTTGTCAGTAGTTCATTGTAGTAAACTTTCTGCGAAGTACCAGTGATATCAAGATCAGTAGTCGTTATATTCCGTCTTGATTTTGAGGCTTTTATTATCTGGTCTCGTTTACTTCTACGTAGCAGTCGCACTACTACTGGTCTACAAAACTTGACGTTGTGCTCAGCAGACAAAGCAAACTTCACACGAGGTCCAACACGGGCTACCCAATCGATGTCGCAGTCATTTATTTTAACGCCTACCTTTCGCGCAGCCAACAGCGCAATGTGATGAAGGTTTTCATTTGTTTGTTCAGGAATGCCGGCCAGATCAAGTTCATTGCGCAGGTTTTGTTGGGCTTGCCCATTTAATTCTTGTTTCAGTTCTATGACCTTAGATTCAAGTACTTTTACATCCTCTTCGCGTTTTTCCAAGCACTTAATTCTCTTATCGTTAGTTTCTACGGCGAATCCCAGTTCTTCTAGTTTTTTAATTGCAGGTTAGCAACGACGACGTTGTGTCTTCAAGTTGTTTTTTAAGGGAGCTAATTTCTTTAGTTAAATGGCGTACCTCTTCTATCAATTCTTTCACTTCGGTGCTTATACTGACCTCAGAATGTGCGTCGGTCTTTTTCCTTTTAGTGACGTTCATGTCCGTAGAGCGAATAGGTGTCGAGCTATTGTCCCCTCCTTTCCTCAGTGCCGCACAGCAATCCGGACATTTCCACGATTTTATCTTTTCAGTTGGGAGCGAAGATATATTAATGCAGAGTGAACAGAAACTTTTTGCGCACGACTCCGTTGAGCATTTTATACAATTGTCTTTTGTGTTTTTCAGACAGCCATAGCATTTTATCTTTAAGTATTAGCTTAATTACTCAGTGTACAAATATAATAGAGAAGAAAATGGAAGATTTTTTATTACTTTGTTGGTTGGAATTGAACCTAATATACCTTGTTGGTTGGCACAAATAATAATTATTTCCCACAAAAAGTAGAATTGTGCCTCCGTGGCCTGTGGGATTCGAACTCGATGTCGCTCTATCTTTGCGCTCCGCCTTAAAGCACTCTGCTATCGATACGACGAGCCTACAGTTAAAATTATCGGTCTAATGCTGGGTTTTGGATTACACTAATAAATGCAAAGTTTATTGTATTTGACCTTGTCTTTTGTTTTTCAATGTCACTTTGTCACTCGACAACACTCACAACGGAATATTTTAAACAGTTTATTGGTTATAACTTTCTTAAAAATCCATGCACTGTCACTTAAATTACACCGTTCTTTTCGTGTTTAAATTGTCTATACACTTATGCAAACTGTGTCCCTTATAGTGAAATATTTTCAAAGTTTTTGAATTAAATGTCACAAGATATCCAACTACACGACTGCTTGCGATAACGCCCGAGCGACGAAGAGAATGAGTTTGTATATTTAGGTACGCTGTTTACAAGAGATGGTAAGAATGTAGAACATATTGAAAGAAGAGTTTATGCAGGTAATAGAGTGAATGGAGCTCTGAAAGCGTTTATGAATAGCCAAAACGTGTCCAAAAAGGCACGTTTGTCTGTGCATAGAGGGGTGTTAGTACCTACTCTTATGTATGGTAGTGATAGTTGGGTATGGCAGAAGAATCATGAAAGTAGAATAAATGCTGTAGAAATGTATGTGTGGTGTTTCTTTGACTGACAGAGTAAAGAATTGTGTGATAAGAGAGTGTTGTGGGGTAAAAGATGATGTAGTGACAAGCATCGAAAAAGGTATGCTAAAATGGTTTGGGCACGTGGAGAGGATGGATGACGAAAGACTGATCAATCAGATATATAAGGCAAGTGTGGAAGGGACAGGACGAAGGGGAAGACCTAGGCGGACGTTCTCTGACCAGATTGGAGACATCCTAAAAACAGGGGCCTTACTCTTGAATTTAAATCCGATCTATCGACATTGGAATTGTCAGTAATTGTCACAATTCCTACTCTTGAACACGACACTAGCGCCAAATTGCATTTAAATTGGGCGTTTTCTTGAGGAACTACATAGGATCGGGATCGGCATTGAAAAGCTACTCCCGAGCATATTTTGACAGTTGCGTATTGCGTCAAGATTGGTTTGTTTATTGAGTTAAATCCAATAACGAAAGAGTAACTTTTTGTAAATTGTTTTCCTATTTTATAAGTTTTTATCCATTGTATAGTTTTCAAAGTATTGGAGTAAGTTTCTATTATGGCAAGGATAGTGTTAATGCATGATATCTTAAGTAAGTCTAAGTGAAAAGAGTTTAATAGAAGACGAGACGAACGTCGTATGATGCGCTACATGGAAAAAGCGTTTTCTATGCATGAAACCGAATTTAAGGCAAATTACCGGGTCATTAAGGATTTGTTTAAGGAAATATATGCAAATATAAAGCCTTATGTTAAATAGCCTATGTTGAATTTGCCACTTAGGTACCTAGGTAAGTACCTTGTATACTTATTCGGCAAGTAATATTTTGTACATATTCAAAATAAGAATTCTGTAACTGTGGGTTCTGTAAGTTGGTATGGGTGCATAGGGTTACGGCAATAGGCTCACCACCTAGTATGTGGGGATCAAAACAATGGCTTAAAGTGGGCGTTTTATATGCCTCTGCCGACCCCTTCGGGGAAACAGGCGTGAGTTTATGTATATAATTCTGTAATTTTTTTTAAATAATTAATTATATTTTTTTATTTGTAGGTGATTCAGGATATGCTCAAAGAGAGTACCAGATGGCACCTATAATTAATGCTGCTGCAGCTTCTCCAGAGTAGTATTAAACCAAAGTGCACTGCTCAGCATGCAATGTAGTGGAGTGTACTATAGCTGTCCTCAAAATAGATGGATGTGCCTACTGAGGCACAGGGTCCTACATTACCATCCCACCATAGCATCCAAAATAATTAATACATATTGTATCTTGCACAACATGTGCATTCATTTACCTGAACTAGACCTTGAAGAGGAAATAGAATATGATGACCACTATAACCCTGATCCCATTCCACAAGAACCAAGTGAGACAGCCAGAACAACAGCAGCTGCTAAATTACGTCGGGGCCTTCAAAAAAGAGCTGCTTTAGTACAGCAATTATGGTTGACTAGAAGGTAGACAATTATATTACCAGAATGGTTTAATTTTTATGTAATGGATGATAGTAAAGTCTTTTTAAACTTATAAATACTTTTATTTATCAAAATATAAGAATCAACAATGAGATAAAATATAACAGAATCAACAATATAGCAGTAGAATCAACATTGAGGTCATAATATATCACAATAATTAAGAATGAGATCCAAATATAAAACTAAAATCAACTTAAATAATAGCATAAGAATAAAGAATTTCTAGCTATTTCAGCAATGCCTTGAGCTGTTGCCTCTTCTGCTTGAACCCTGCACTCTTTAATTGCCACAAGCAAACTCAATATGTTTGAGAATTGAGCCAATGCTTGGGCTGTAGTTCTCTCTGCTTCTACATGTCATTTGTCTATCATTGTAAACCGCTCCATTTCTGGATTAATTGGTCTCTGAATGATTGAAGAACGACGTCGCCGCCGTCTGGGTGTAATATCCTGATATGGTGCCTCAGCTGGTGGTTGCCAGAAAACTGCGTGGCTGGTAGTGGCCCTGAAGATGGTGTAGTTTGCAGTGGCACTGAAGACAGAGGGGCTGATGGTGGCGCTGTAATGAGATATACAAGGATAAGATTCAGGGCCCTATGAGGAAAAATATGTCAGGGATTTCAGGCTTAAATTATTATTTCTTTTAAAGGCCTTCATTCTTTTCTATTAACTCAGTTTATTGCCTGTGCTCTCAAGATTAATAATAATTTAGGTCAGTAATGTAATAGGTAGGATTTTAATCCACAAATTCTCGGTCACAAGTGCCATAGCTTTAGCATAGGGTTAGGGCTGCAATGCTGCTTATAATATTCATATAATTTGTGTTCTTACCAAATATAGCCTTTGATAAAAATACTAAGATTTGTGATGAGATTTTTTTTCCTAAACTAATGTTAACAACCGTTAAAATCAGTGGTAAACAATTTGAATGAACACTTACCTATAGGAGTCGCTTGATAATGTGAGGTGCCAAGAATGGAGAATGTGTCCATTTGGTTTAAAAGCTCTGCTAATACTGGCACAGAATCTACTGTAGGTGAGACAGCTGGTGCAGACTGTAAAAATAAAGTGATTAAGTACCTATTAAGTTTTTTACTATTACCATACCACATTTCTTCTCTGCCCAGTACTAAAAACAAATTTATTTTAATAAGAGACATAACTATACATACAGAATAAATTACATAATTACTAATAGGTATCTACTTATTGTGAAAAATCTTACCTTGGCCCATCCTTGAATTCCTTGACCATCCTTATTAGCTCCTCCAAGAGCATTTAAAGAGGTAGCCAAATTAACCCATTTCCTCTTAGTTTCTTGCTAGGCTTGGGTGGTGCGAAGCAAACACTTGGCTATGCCTGGATTTTCTTCAAGAAACTCCACCAAAGCCTCTAACTGGGCATAGCTAGGACGATAAGCCATTATAACTGAAAATGCATAAGTTTTTTAGTACCTATATACCTACTACATCACGCAGTTTAGGAAACATTGATCGAGATAATGTTTATAATGTAATCTTGGTAGTTTTTACTTACCGCTTCTATAAACTTCGTAACGTAACAATAAATATGTACAACGGAACTAAAATTATCAATTATTATAGTTGTATTCTTACTGGAAAACTTAAAATAAAAGTTTTGTCACTTTATTCGAGCGTAATTTGAAATTGAAGAACTTTGATAAGTTTGTTTATGTTTTGTTTGGCAGCTTGGTTAACTTTTTTTGTGGCGGCAACGACACTCCCACATACAGCCAAAAATGGCATAATTTATGATATTAGCAGTTTGTTCGGGCTCATTTGACTTATAAACGATAAAATCATTGATTTAAACCATTAGCCACATTCTATTTATTTATTTACCTTGTTATTTATAAAATACAGACATTCAAAGTCATAATGTTGGTTTATAGTAACATTTTGAACAACACTAGTCCTCCCAATCGCAGGGCGATCCCGATTTCAATCCAATGTTGACAACATTGATTTCAAGAGTACGAAACAAGAGCGGGAAAGTGAGAAGTTGCTATTTTTTCATCGCAATATAATTTTCGGTTTTTTATATATAATAAGTTGTTTACAATAATAATTTATTTGCGCGCGCGATTCGAGAAGTCCGGCCGTTGTACTATGGACCCGTTTTTACCTGCGCGCGCGGCTAATGGATAACGAAATATTAGAACAGTATTTGAATAGTAATCACTCAATGTATGCAAGCATAAATGACTCAGAATCAGATGAATTAGAAGAAAGGAGAATAGAAGTTGAATTCACACAAATAGAAAAAATGGATGAAAGCGCTCCCGAAAAATCAGTCAATAAAAGACTACGTGAGGAAGAGGATTGGGTTGAGGTAGGAGGGAAGGATAAGAAGTTGAAAGAAAATATCACACAGGTGTACATATCTAGCAACGACAAGCTACCGAAACAGTTCGCGTTAGCGAAACTATTGAATGAATGCAATATTCTAGACGTGACTAAAGTAAAATATGTAAGTTCATATAAGATCAGATTAGATTTTAACAACGAAACAAGCGCAGACAAATTAATAACATGTGAACGTTTACTGACAAAAGGCTGGAGAATACAGAAAGCCTTGGAGAGAAACACGTCGTATGGCGTAATCAGAGACATCGAGCTTGAGATATCAGAGGAAGATATAATGAAGAATATTACGTGTCCCAGCCCCGCCAAACTGCTAGCTGTTAAACGCTTAATGCGACGTAATACCGATAAAGAGGGCTGGAGTAACTGTGAGTCCGTTCGTCTGTGTTTTGCTGGCGCATTCTTACCGGCGTATGTAAGCGTTGATAACTTACGGATTAAGGTTGAACCGTATATCTTTCCGGTTTCGCAGTGCTCGCGGTGCTGGAAGTTTGGTCATACGCTGAAGTTCTGCCCCTCATTAAAAGTAGTGTGCCCCAAGTGCGGCGGTGGACATCAGAACTGTGATGCACGGTATTATAAATGTGCGAATTGTTCAGGTGACCATATGACCCTCGACAGAGCATGTCCTGTCTACATAAAGGAAAAGAAAATTCGAGATTTGATGGCCGAGTTTAACTGCACCTACAAGAAAGCGTTAATGATCTATGTACCGCCCACACCGCCCATAACTGTACAGGAGCCACCATTACGTGCTGAAGTCATTATGGAGCCATCCCCTTGCTTGCCGCCCCAAGAAGAGCCCCAAGAAAAACAGACATATGCTAAAATAGCCAAACAAAAAAACAATAAAAAGAAAACAACAGTGCAAAAAACGCAATCGTTTCGTCCATCGACCCCTTTCGTATGTGAATCCGACGAGTTGGAATCGAACTGTAGCCCCGAACCAATGGAATCTCTCGCGACACCGGTAAAGACTGAGAAAGAAGTAAAATTTGAAGAATTAATAACAAAATTGATCAATGTTATTTTCTTTCAAAGTGGATCATTTTTTGTGAAGATGAAATTAATTATAAAACACTGTATAGAATGGTTGATTCTAGTTGCTGTAGAAAACATATCCGATTGGCCTGGGTTGAAAATGATATTAGATTACTTGAATGGCTAAGACCCGTTCAACAGTGCGACTTAATATTATACAATGGAATTCGCAAAGCATAAAACCTAAGTTAACGTCATTAGAAAGTTTGCTGTCGCAGGAGAAAATTCACATTGCCGCCCTATGTGAAACATGGCTCGCACCTACGGACAATATAAAAGTAAGTGGTTATAGGGTGTTTAGAAGGGACAGAAGCGATGGCTATGGGGGGGTTGCCTTCCTGATCCATAATTCCATAACAGCACAAGAAATGACGGTTAGTAACAGTAATACAGGCATTGAGATTATTGGCCTTAAAGTTCATAACTGTGAGTATATACAACACATTTACTGTTTGTACTGCCCGCCCTCTGTAAGCACCACCAGTAATGATTGGGACTGTTTATTTTCTAGTTTAAAAGAAAAATCATTATTACTTGGGGACTTTAACGGTCATCACACAAATTGGTCTACAAAGACAGATCAGAAAGGGGCTCACATTTTTGATGCCTTATTGGATAGTTCACTAGTTTCATTAAATAACGGTCAGAGCACACGCACAAAATTAGTTAATGGTGTGTTACAGCAATCCTCGCCAGATATATCCTTAGCCTCTTCTGACATTAGTTTGCTCTTAAATTGGGTAGTTCTGTGTGAGTGTTTGGGTAGCGACCACCAAATGATTAAAATCTCCACTAACATTCCATCTTCAAGTAAGCCTTATGCAAGAAGAAATTATAAATATGCTGATTGGCAATCCTACACCGATTTACTTAACAAAATGTATTCAAACATAATCCTCCCAAGTGACTTACAAAAAGCTTATAACGTATTTGTGGATTACATGTATTTGGCAGCAGAGTTATATATACCATTAATTAAAATTAGTAATAGCCCTAGTAATATATTTACACCTAAACCATACTGGTCGCCTGAGCTTTCCAAAGCTGTAGCTGAACGTCGTTTGGCTTTAAAAAATTTTAGACGTAATCCTATTTCACAAAATTTAGAGATTCTACAAAATAAAATTCGTGTTGCTCAGAGACTAATACGCAACGCAAAAACAAAAAGTTGGCAGCAGTTTTGTACGTCTATTGACCAAACAACTTCATCTACAGTGATGTGGAATAGGATGAAATGGTTCAAGGGCAACAGATCCTATAGGCAACATGTGGACATTAAGAGAGCGACTGATCTTTTGAACACCCTAGCACCCGATTTTGTATGCCCAAACAAGCCGTATTTACGTTCTTTTAACCACACTCTAGAATCCCCAATAGCATTACACGAACTTAATAAATGTATACCGGCCAAAAATACATCACCTGGATGCGATAATATATCTTATTCGATGATAAAGTATCTTCCGGTAATTGGTAAACAAATACTAACAGATTTGTACAACAGTTTTTTTTCTAACGGATTTGTCCCTAGACAATGGAGAGATATAACGATTGTACCGATACCTAAACCTGGCAGAGATCCTAATAATGTATCGTCGTTACGACCTATATCAATGATCTCTTGTTTGTGCAAAGTATTTCATGGCATTCTACTCAACCGATTAGAATGGTACATAGAAAAAAATAGGTTGTTATCCAATAATACCACAGGTTTTCGTAAATGTCGTTCTACTATGGATAACCTCACAACCTTAGCAACGAGAATTCAGTTAGGTTTTACAAAAAAACTAAGTACAGTCGGGTGCTTCCTCGACATCAACAATGCATACAATAATGTAGACGTAACTAGTTTGATTCAAATTTTGGATAGTATTGGGGTTGGATCAAAGCTTTGTAATTATTTATGGAACTTTCTTATTAATCGTAATCTGCGAATAAACATAGATGATACTTTATTATGCCGAAATACTAGTCTGGGTTTAGCTCAGGGGGATCCTCTATCTCCTTTACTATTCAACATTTCCACTATGCACATAAGCGCTTCAATTGGTTCAGATAGCATATTTATTTCGCAATTTGCAGATGACTTCGTTGTATATTGTTTGGGTAACGAAATTAGGGATATTTCTTGTATTCTACAATTAGCACTTGACAAAATGTTTTATTTGCTCCTTGATATAGGTCTTGAAATTTCAGCTACTAAAAGTAAAGTTTGTGTTTTCCAATCAAGTTTTTATAGGCAGTCGCCAAGACTTAAAATTAATAATTGTTCCTTAGAAGTTGTTGACAGTATTAAGTATCTAGGATTGTGGCTCGACCGCGGTCTTAGATGGAGCAAACATATTAACGAGATTAAGAGTAAAACCGCGTCTTATGTAAACATATTTAAGGTCTTGTCAGGCAGTGGGTGGGGGATACACCCAATTCATTTGAGAACATTATATATAAGTCTGGTGCGAAGCAGACTAGACTACGGCAGTCACTTATATAGTGCGAGTGCTAACACACATCTATCTAAATTAGATGTATTACAAAATCAGTATCTGCGACTCATTGGAGGATTTATTAGGAGTACACCCGTGCATGCCATGGAAAGTGAGCTACATATTCAACCGTTGCGTGCACGGAGATATTTCTTGGCTGCAAAATTCTGGCTGAAACAGAGGTCGATCTGCGATAGTGAGACTGTTGCCTTGATTGATAAGCTCTCTGATCAAATACCTAGTTCTCACTGGAGACGTCGGAACAAACCTATATTGCTTCTGTCCTCTGAACACTTTAAATCAGTACCTGTCTATATCAGCAGACAGCTGGAGTTATTAAGCCTCGATACGTGGATGAGCAATTTGAATTTAACTCGGTCGGTAAGACCTTTCATCGAAGTGCTCGACAAAAGTAAACATAGTTACAACAAATATTTCCTACATAATATCTGTTTAGAGTTCCTTAATAGCAATTATGTAAATTTTTACCGAATTTTTACTGATGGGTCCAAGGTCAATAACCTTGCGGGTGCCGCCTTTTTCGACCCCCAAGCAAACAGTTACGCTAGATTTAAAATTGAAACTCCATATATGTGCATTATGAACATTGAATTAATAGCTATTTTAGAAGCGATTTCCTATACAGAGTCTCTTCAAACCGGTAACTATGTCATATTTACGGACTCCAGGAGCGCGCTCCAACATCTGATTCGATGTACCTCACACATTCGAGGTTTGTCAATAGCATACGATATTATAAACTCCATTAGAAAGCTACAAAGCTCTGGTACCAATATAATCCTTCAGTGGATTCCTTCACATATCGGTTTGAAGGGAAATGTAGTGGTAGACCGTTTAGCAAAGGAGGCAACATGTGATGGGGTTACACTTTCACGATTGCCTTATTTCACAGATATTTTACAAATAGCTAAAGATAACAGTCTTAGATTGTGGAAAGAATATTTCGATGAAAGGTCTCGAACCGTAGGAATATGGTACAAAACCATACAAACCAGTCCCTTAGGATATATTTGGTTTGCGAATTCCAACCTTTCTAGGCAAAATGTTGTAACAGCTCTTCGACTTCGTTCTGGACACATCCCATTGAATAGTTTTATGTTTATGATGAAAATGGCTCCTTCACCTAACTGCTCCTTGTGTAATATGAGAGAAGATGTATATCACATCTTGGTGGAGTGCGTACGGAACGAGGTTGAGAGAAAACAATTTGAATTCAAGGAGAAGCTTTTTTTGAGATCTTTAGGAGTCTGTAACAACATTTTGGCTAATCCTTTGTCAGAAAAGGCAAAGTGCTTGTATAAAATAGTTGATAGTTGAGTTAGATGTGAGTGAATGAAGCAAGAGAGATATGTCAGGATCGTTGCAAATGGCGTTCCGTAGTCTCTGCCTACCCCTCCGGGAAACAGGCGTGAGTCTATGTATGTATGTATTTTATATAAATTTCAACTCTAAAATTATTATATATATTTTTATTATATGATGTAACTAAAAATTTGCGCATTTCGCAATTTTTTCTTTATCTGTGCTATAAGATGTTGCGTCGTACCAAATTTCAAGATTCTGATTTCACAGGAAGTACCCTATAGGTTTTGATTTCCTTGTTATTAGCTAATTTTGTGTGTTTCGTTTTTGAACATATGCTTAAATTGCTGTTTCTTTTGATTTCGTTGACATAGAAGTTTGATTTTGTTACAGCTTAAAGGTATTATAAACTTGAGTATCTGACATGATTTCAATTTATTACCTCTACGCGTTTGATAGATTTGTTGAAATATATTGTAAGGATATTCAAAAATATATCAAAGTAAGTACGTCTAAAGTATGTGTGTCCCGTTTGTAAGTACCAGTTTATCATCCCAGCAAAAGCTCGGATATCAAACTGTTATAAATCTGGTTAGAATTTATATCATTGTTATTTCTACGTCGAGTTTTAGGTTAAGTTACAATAAGATCGATTTTAGAATTATTCACATAATATGTCTTTAACAAGATATAACCATATATATTGTATCATTAACTATGTATAGCCTAAACATATAGTAAATAAACATAAATGGATTGTATGTTTTGAATTTATAGTGTTGCCAATTCTAAAGAGACAAATTGGTTTGACGTTTGACAGTTGACATTGTCAAACGGGTAAATAGAGTATAAAATTTGAACAGACTCTGCTCAATGTTCAGTTTCGCTCCGGCAACGGCTAACTAAGGTACGATATAATTCTGACTATTATATTATTGTGTTTCACGATTCTATATTGCTTCTGTGGTGTTATTTAGAGTATTTTCAATAGAAATAATGCAGAAGCAATGTAATATAGTGTAGCTATTGTATGATTGATATTGTGGGTGGTTTTGTCAGTTGTGAGATGTTATAAGTTTAGAACTTGAAATATCATATAATAGAATCGATTCATATGCTGTGAAATAAGCCATATCAATTATATATGTACCTATGGTGAATATTAAAGTGGTAAATATTGAATATATATACGTAGTAAATATACCTAGAGTAATATTAAAGATGTACCTGTGGCCAATATTACTAAATGAATTATATTGTTGCTAATCCATTGTATTAATGTTATATTTGATATATTGAACTACCCACAACTTTGCTACCCAATATTATAAATATGATATAGTTTGTACTGCTTTTATAGACAGTAACTATTAAAAGAATGGCCAAGAGTGGCGGTAAATGTAAATGTATCTTTATCTAAGATATATTCTTGTGACAAACTGAATAAATGAAAGTAAGAATTGATAGTTGTCTATTTTATTTTTCAAACCATTGACAAATATGACTAAATACTATATATAGGCCATATACCTTGTATCTATACATATATACATAATAACCCTTCTATTATCAGAAGTGGGATATGTCCACCTCACATTACTAATACATCCAATTGTCAGTTTCAGAGCATCCTTGCCGAAATCCCATGACGCTGACTAAAGGACATCATCGCCGTTCTGCTGACGACGGAACACGATCTGTCTTCGACGCAGTGGCTGTGGTGCTAGAAAGTGGATAGTGGATATGTTCTGTTGGGTGAGCTGATTATGCAATAATATGTAAGACTGATTGAAGAGCATGAGAATAGTTGACGACGTTCAACATGTAAATACGTATTATGTAAAAGGATTGTAACACTATTTTTTTAACAACAGTGTATAATTACCTCCATTAGAAACATATTTACTGCTAAGTAATGTAATCTGTATAACCGCTAAGCGAAAGTTGGGTATTTATACTCTTTCCTGTAAGAGTTGTTGGGAACTATACTATAAACTAAATGCTAACCAATCATTACTATGGCAGTTATGGTCTTACAACGGTTAAAATAATTTATAATAATTTATATTTAAGTTTCTTATAAAATAATTTATAATAATATATTTTATAATGTAATTACTTACTAAAGGTTTCGTAGCAAAGATGTGTTAATTTAAATAAAGGTTTCTTTTCTATAAATATATCTCTAAAATGTGATAACTACCTACATAAGATTATCTTGCAAAATTTGTATACTCTTAGTTGAAACTAATTTGAATACTTTATAGTATTTGATATAATTAACAACAAATTTCAACTATATGAAGTATGTAGTGAAAAGAAAAATAAATAGCAACTGATATTTACTATTTTCAAACTTACTCAAAATATAACGGATTACTTTTTTATAGTTAATTCCCATTAACATAATTTAAAGCGTTTAGCCTTGGAATAACAAAAAGAAAACTGGTGTATGGGGTGAATAAATGTTAGAACAAGCTTAAAAAAAAACTCGTTTGTATTACCGTACAGAATAGACGATTTTAAAATCTTTTTTATCTTTCCTAGTCGGTTGAGATTTACAAAAATTACATTTAATATCTATTAAAGTCAATAATTACTTCCATTACTTTAAACTATTCTTATTTATTCTGATGTTTCGAAATCCTATTCTATTATTTATTAAGTATAGGCTGAATTACATTAGTTACTTTTTTAAATTAAAATTTGATGTGATGGTTTGGAGTAGCTCCTTATCATATTGTTCTTGTTAATCCATGGATGATGTAGTGGTTTGCAATATCGGAAAACGTTATCATACAGTTTCTATATTATGTAACATTTACATAAGAATAGTTTATCGTACTTTAGAAAGAAAATGGATAAATAAGCACAGCCTGATTTCTTGATAAAGAATTATTTTCTTCCCTTACCCACACCGGCATAGTCTAAAGTTTATTCTTATCGTTGTAACGATGACTTTTAAATCACTGCTAAATAATGTGTAAAAGTGTTTTGATTATTAAAATAGCAATACTTATTACGTGATAAAGGAACATAAAAAATGTTTAGGTATCTTGCTGAAATGGTGATCTGAAATGGTGAATACACATACTTTATTTCTCCACTTGATACTGCTATCAGGTTGGCCGAGCTATCGTACAGCAGTTAAGACTGGCTCTTAGATTTATTAGTATATGTTATTGGTAGAAACCCTAACAACTCAAGTCTGATACCCGATTAGATGAGATAATACATGATTTTTCTGATTACTGCTGATCAACTATCAGAATATCAACATATTAAATTTTTTCTGCTATTGACCGAACATGTTGTTAGAACATTAATAGATCTATTCGAACATTTGAAGAATGTCCTATAGGGATTCGGATTAAGTAGTTATCGTAGACTGGCAAAAGCTGCCTAGGGCATCAGATAGCCTTTATACATTTTGTGTATTAAAGATTAATAATGAAATAACATAGATTATATTTTGTACCTATGTGTAAATCAAAACCATATTATGCTACATGGGCTACAGAATAATCTGTATTTATAACACCAAAGTACAACCCATTTTTGCAAATACATAAATGAAATGAAAGAATACCGCAACCTCATACGTAAAAATAAAAACTGTGTTTTCAAATATTATATGCCAATATCGTCCATATCTGTTTTTGAACGGTCTCACATACCTATAAGGATAACAACCATTTATAAATGAGATCTATCAGTAAAATATTTTCATGATCCAAATTTTATGGTTTATTAAAACGAATGATCTTATTAAATAAACTAAACTTAAAACTACATAAATGTTACAGATAAATGATAAATGCAAAGCTTATCGGACCTTGCGAGGTTCTGGAATTTAATATAGTTTATAAAAAAAAATCGCCTAAGACCTTCAGAGTGGACAAAGCAAAAAAAAAGAACCGTCGTGAAAAAAATAAATTAGTTTGAAATCGTATTAAGGATGAATTAAAAAGCTGTTGTATGACATTCACTGCAGGTTGCTGCAGATGCTAAATAAAAACTGCAGGTTGCTGCAGGTCCTAAATAAAACTGCATGTCGCTGCAGGTCCTAAATAAAAACTGCAGGTTGCTGCAGGTCCTAAATAAAACTGCAGGTTGCTGCAGGTCCTAAATAAAACTGCAGGTTGCAGCAGGTCCTAAATAAAACTGCAGGTTGCTGCAGGTCCTAAATAAAAACTGCAGGTTACTGCAGGTCCTAAATAAAAACTGCAGGTTGCTGCAGGTCCCAAATAAAAACTGCAGGTTACTGCAGGTCCTAAATAAAAACTGCAGGTTGCTGCAGGTCCTAAATAAAAACTGCAGGTTGCTGCAGGTCCTAAATTAAAACTGCAGGTTGCTGCAGGTCCTAAATAAAAACTGCAGGTTGCTGCAGGTCCTAAATAAAAACTGCAGGTTGCTGCAGGTCCTAAATAAAAACTGCAGGTTGCTGCAGGTCCTAAATAAAAAATTAAAACTACAGGTTGCTGCAGATGCTAAATAAAAACTGCAGGTTGCTGCAGGTGCTAAATAAAAACTGCAGGTTGCTGCAGGTGCTAAATAAAAACTGCAGGTTGCTGCAGGTGCTAAATAAAGACTGCAGGTTGCTGCAGGTGCTTAATAAAAACTGCAGGTTGCTGCAGGTTCAAAATAAAAACTGCAGGTTGCTGCAGGGGTTAAAATAAAGAAGGTACTTCGAGAGCGAAGTACAGGTCAGTATGGCCGTGATAGATTTGTTGAAATATATTGTAAGGATATTCAAAAATATATCAAAGTAAGTGCGTCTAAAGTATGTGTGTCCCGTTTGTAAGTACCAGTTTATCATCCCAGCAAAAGCTCGGATATCAAACTGTTATAAATCTGGTTAGAATTTATATCATTGTTATTTCTACGTCGAGTTTTAGGTTAAGTTACAATAAGATCGATTTTAGAATTATTCACATATGTCTCTAACAAGATATAACCATATATATTGTATCATTAACTATGTATAGCCTAAACATATAGTAAATAAACATAAATGGATTGTATGTTTTGAATTTATAGTGTTGCCAATTCTAAAGAGACAAATTGGTTTGACGTTTGACAGTTGACATTGTCAAACGGGTAAATAGAGTATAAAATTTGAACAGACTCTGCTCAATGTTCAGTTTCGCTCCGGCAACGGCTAACTAAGGTACGATATAATTCTGACTATTATATTATTGTGTTTCACGATTCTATATTGCTTCTGTGGTGTTATTTAGAGTATTTTCAATAGAAATAATGCAGAAGCAATGTAATATAGTGTAGCTATTGTATGATTGATATTGTGGGTGGTTTTGTCAGTTGTGAGATGTTATAAGTTTAGAACTTGAAATATCATATAATAGAATCGATTCATATGCTGTGAAATAAGCCATATCAATTATATATGTACCTATGGTGAATATTAAAGTGGTAAATATTAAATATATATACATAGTAAATATACCTAGAGTAATATTAAAAATGTAACTGTGGCCAATATTACTAAATGCATTATATTGTTGCTAATCCATTGTATTAATGTTATATTTGATATATTGAACTACCCACAACTTTGCTACCCAAAATTATAAATATGATATAGTTTGTACTGCTTTTATAGACAATAACTATTAAAAGAATGGCCAAGAGTGGCGGTAAATGTAAATGTATCTTTATCTAAGATATATTCTTGTGACAAACTGAATAAATGAAAGTAAGAATTGATAGTTGTCTATTTTATTTTTCAAACCATTGACAAATATGACTAAATACTATATATAGGCCATATACCTTGTATCTATACATAATAAGCCATCTATTACGTTCATGAGAAAAAGGTAGTAACTGTAAAATAATTTAAAATATATTTACTATATAATGTTACTAACAAAAATATGGTTTTCGCAATTTTTCCTTTATTTGTGCTATAAAACGTTGCTTCCTACTAAATTTCAAGATTCTGAGTTCACGGGAAGTACCCTGTAGGTTTTGATTCCCTTGGGAGTATTTGCGAGAAAATATGCGGCTTAAATTGTTGTTTCTTTTGATTATGCTGACATAGAAGTTTGATATTTTTACAGCTTAAAGGTATTATAAACTTGAGTATTTGATATGATTTAAATTTATTACCTCCACGCGTTTATGAGAAAAAAGGTAGTAACTGTAAAATTTTTAAAAATATTTTTATTATATAATGTAACTAAAAAATACGGTTTTCGCAATTTTTCTTAATCTGTGCTATAAAACGTTGCTTCATGCCAAATTGCAAGATTCTTAGTTCACGGGAAGTACCCTGTAGGTTTTGATTCCCTTGCGAGTTTCGAAATTTGCGGCATAAACGGCTGTATCTTTTGATTGCGTTGGCCTAGAAGTTTAATTATATTCCAGCTCCAAGGGACAGTAGATTTGAGTATTTGATTTAAATTTCAGTTTGATACCTACACGCGTTCCTGAGAAAACGGGTCTTGACAGACGGACGGACAACAAAGTGATCCTATAAGGGTTCCGTTTTTTCCTTTCGAGGTACGGAATCCTAAAAATAAGTTTTGCCCATGACTTCAAATCTGTTTAAACTTTAAATGATTCAGCATTATTGGTGAAATCTTAATCCTACAAAAAAAACGCTATTTATTATGTTTGTTTTGGGAATGCATTGCTTGATACAATACACAAATACGTATATTTATTTGTAAATACCGTAAAAGATCACGATAAAAATATCAACGCCAAAGCGAAACATTCTCATTTTTTCATTACATCTAAAATGTGTAGGCTGTATATTCCTTTGGGAAAGATCCGCACATCACTCTGTGCAGGATGTCAGCAAAATTAGTAGGAAGAGTAAAAAATATAATTAATTCTTTATTATTCCACTATATTGGGTTGAAACAAGGGGCCTTAAAATTATGGAATGTTAAAACGATAACGCAGTTTTTTCTGTCTAATAAAATTGGTGGAATTCACCGGATGCCTCGTTTGTAATATTTGCGAAGGCGCATAGCGTTTTTGTTTTTATTCATTTTTCGTCCTCGCTTTTGGCGAGGCTAAGATTATTGAAATTAATTACATCGTTTTGAATTTGGCCTAAAACAGTGTTAAAAAATGGATAGGAATTAAAACAAATAGAATATGGTGTTCCGCAATTATTTTTTTGCATTTAGATATAATATGAATGGCAGGACGCCGAAATAAATTTTGAATACATGTCGCGGTTACAGCAATAGCGTCGTAACGCAAGTTTTCAATGGATAACTCGACGAATATTTTTCTCTTAGCTCAAGAATTTTCACCTACAAATTGTCAGTACGGATGAAAAATGAGAATTTTGTTAAAAGTAAACGTTTTATTATTAGATTCCGTGTGGTGACGGATTAAGAATACGGAATGTCACCACCCCATATCATCCCATGGGTGTCATAAGAGCCGACAGAGGGAGCATATTATGCAGAGAACAGCACTGTAAGAGAAGGAAAACTTGATACAAACCCTATACCAACCCGTTTGGCCAGCGTGGTATTGTAGGCCAATTCCTCCTTTCAAAGGAGGAATTGGCCTAGTCCAGCAGTGGACTGTTAAAGGTTGATGATGATGAAACGTTTTATGTCATAATTAAATAAATAATATTGAAGTCAGTTCCGCTGAACAGCACATGTATAGTATCTGAATAAAAATCAGAGTAAGAAGCATTGGTGTTACTGTAAAATATATAACATAAAAAGTAAATAAATTGGTCGTGTGTGGTCGTATGACAAACGCGTTTCCATACTTCACATTTTTGAGAACTATCGTTTGAAAGCTTTTAAACATAAATAAATACGATATGGTTTCCATAATCAAAGCAAAATAGTAACTTTCCAATAACTGTGTAAGTCATCGATGCGTGCTGTGGATGTAGTCTCACCAATAATGATTCGTCGAGAGTCTTAGCATAATTCTTCGTATAAATTGTTATAACGTTTAAACATTTTAAATTAATCAACTTAATGTAAACTACCAAGGAAATATCTACATTATTCCTCAATTATTGACCTTCAATCTACTTTAGGATCTCAAATATCGATTGTCATAATTAAGTAAGTAAAGAGAAATACGTTCCATTATCTTCATCGCCCTTTCATTATCCCGGACGCCTACTAGATTTTCTCCTTTCTCTGCAGGCTAAGTCCACTTTCTAGTCTATATAAATCTCCCAAGCTTTTAGCTATTTTAGCTTCGTACGCCAAGTCTTGGCTGTGTGTTGTTTGTCAGCCCGTTAGCAATGTAAGAATTTTATAAATACACTATAATTACATACTAATCCACTCACATATTTTTTATAGGCTCACGCCTGTATCCCCTTAGGGGTAGGCAGACGTGTGGAGTAATATACAATTTAAAATGGAATTGCACCATTGCATATTAAGCTAAACTGCTGAAACATTCATTTTCTTATTCTTTCGGATCAAGAAATCTCGTTTTTAAATCAATTAAATACACAAGTTTAGCGAGTACACATATATTTTGACAATCAGGCAACCGCTAGTATTATAAAAAAATCGTGTTTCGTATTTGCAGTCAACTACATTGAATTAAAAAAAAAAAAACATTGTACAACGTAGGCATTTAATCACTCTAAATTGCAACACTATTGATACCAAGGAGTAACTCTATACTTCGCAGGTATAATATGTAATTTAAATAACAATAATTAATTTCCACAATATAAGGTTTTTTTTTTTTTTTTTTTTTGCTCTGTGGCAACACTAAGGCTAACAGCTGATCCGACCTTCTCCCGTATTTTTTACAAATTAAAATAATAGTATTATTAAAGCTAAATACAAGTTAATCGCTTAATAAATGTGTTAATTGTAATAATCTGTAAACGTATTAGTGCTTTATATGAAAATAAGGTGAGTTTATTGTGTTTTTTTTTGACAAACAATCTACCGGTAAAACTTGCATTGTCATTTTACAAACAGGTATAACTTTGTAACTACTATTTAAAATCAACTTATACGTATAAAATAGTTTTAATTAGTATATTTCTGAATAAAAAGTGACTACAAGTTCCTATATAACCACATACAAATAGTAAAAATTCATAAACATAACCTAAGCCTTGTTAGTTGGTTACACAACTTTGAACGAGATCAGCTGTTCTTTCAATAATATTTAGCTTTAAACCCTACTATTACTACGTTTTTCAATTCTCTTCTTTACTTTTGAATAACACTTCCTTTAAACTTCTTGTATTTTCTCTTTTCACTATGATTATGACTCGTAAAGCTTTGGCTCGCCAGGAAGAGTCTAAACTCCAACTAGCTTTAAGTGAATTAAAGACCTCTAAGGAGTTGTGTAACAAACTGATAGAGGAAAGAGAAGATAATGAGAAAGAAATGTTGAACTTATTGGAAAAAAATAAGAACTTAAAATGTGAAATGGCTCAGCTACATACTCAATTCTCTGATGCCATGAGTGCTCGGGATGGACTCCAGCTCATTGTGGACGGGTTTGCCGAGTGTAGCTCACAGTACGAACTAGCACTTGACCGTATTCAGTTTCTAGAAAAACAGTTACATGAGGCAAATAATAGAATAAGACATCTAGAATTCACCCAAGAACAGATCACTACCTCGGCAAATCAAAGTCTGTTCGATGAGCTGGTGGTTCATGCTCCATGCATGATTACTGACATAAATAATTCTAAAGCATTGTTTCCAAATAGTCTCTCAGTGTGCAAAGAATCAAATAATGCAATAAAATTGATTAGAGGTAGTAGGAATAGAATTAAGAAATATGTCAAAATAAATAAATTCATAAAAAAGACCCAAAAATTAGTTCACAGGCAAAAGTTTTTCATAAAAAATGTTAAGCTCAACAGGGAAAGATTATTTGCTCTTGAAAAATTAGAAAATTACTCACAGAAATATCACCAAAATAATTTGAAACATAAATTAGAAATAAATAATTTGCAGGTAGAATTGAATAATCTTAGTGACAAATTAGAATCAATGACAAATAAATATAAAAGCTCTGAATTACAAATGAAAGAGTACATATTGGCAATGAATGAGCTGGTGTCGTCAAATAGTAATGAGTGTTCACAACAATTGAACAATGACATCCCGTTCAACCTCCAACGCTCACCAACTTGTTCAGTGTCAACATGTGACCCTGTTTTATTTAATACTTCTGTAAACAAACCAAAATCTAAATGCATTACTAAACATACTTTAAATAAATTAGAAAATAATATACTAGAAAGCAAACCTAAATTAGAAAACAAAAATAAAGTGATAATATTTAGTGACGAGTTTGGAAAAGGTATGGGTCAGTTTTTGGCAAACACATATAGTGACGGATTAGTGATAAATTACTGTATGCCTGGGTTAAGTTCTATAGCCATTTTAGATAAAATTATCAGTTCTAATTTTGCCCAGGATACAACTCTACTGATTCTACTTGGTAAAAGAGGATCTTTAAATAAAAAACTATTATATTTTTATTACAGTAAATTAAGTGAATTAAATTTAAATAAAATTATTATGCTTACTTTACCCTTTAGTAAATTGTTGCCACAGAAAGAAAACAATATTAGACATAATCTTAATACAAATCTTTGTACATGGTCTTATAACAATAAGCAATTCCATGTATTTGACTCTAACAATTATGTTAGTAAAAGTTTATATTTGACGCAAGATATTTGCTATCTGAATTCCTTTTTTAAAAGACAGCTAGCAGCTTCGCTAGCATATTGTATTAATATTTCAGCCAAGAATTTGGCTAATAAACCTGTTGCTCCTATACAGCAACTAAATGACATTCATAATAATTCAGCCAATATTTTGGCTACACAACTTGACATGTCAATTAATTTAAATTAAATAGTACGACAATAGAGAGTACCTCTTGCAATTTAGACACTTCAATGAATAATAAACCAGAAAGTACAAATAAGACTAATTCAAATAATTATAAGGCTGGGCATTCACGAGTTATAAAACTAGTTCATCAAAATATTCAAGGAATGTTGAATAAAGATTTAGAAATTGAATTGTTCATGAACGGTGAATATATTGACATTTTGTGTTTAACAGAACATTGGCTTAAAGATTACCAGTTCATGTGCAACTTCAATAACCACTTAGTTGGTAGTTCGTTCAGCAGACAAAATGCAATACATGGTGGATCGTTGATTTTAGTTAATAAAGAACTTAAATTTAAGAATCGTTGTGACATTGTGAATTTTTCTGTTGAACGGACAGTTGAAATAGCCTGTGTGGAGTTGGAGCAACTTGTTGTATTAAGTGTGTATAGACCACCATCTTCCATTTATGATAATTTTGAAACTATCATGGATGATGTACTACGGAAGCTATGTCAACATAATAAATCAGTACTTGTGTGTGGTGATTTTAATATTAATTTACTAGAACAGTCTTTGAATAGCCAAAAAATTAAAAATTTGTTCAAATCATATAATCTAGATTGCTTATTTTTGGAACCCACCAGGATAACTTCTACCACCTCTACTTGTATAGATAATATATTTACAGATATAATACCAATGAGCAAACAAATAATTAACAAATTGACATCTGATCATTGTGGACAATCAATAACATTCGCTACGCAGTCTAAAAAAGTAGGTAGTAAAGAATTGACTGTGGTGCCAAAAACTTTGCGTCGTCTCGAGGGACTTAAAGATAGACTCACAGACACACTACCATATTTGTGCTATAATGAAGATCCTAATGAGTTGTACAATTCTTTCTTTAACATGTACTGTACTATTTTCAACTCTATCTTTATCCCTAAGAAGATCTCAGTTGTTGGTACTTCAACCTTCAGTGAATGGGCAACCACTGGAATTTATAAAAGTAGAAATAGGCTTTATGAGTTGTATGAACAGAAAGTTATTAAGAAAAATGATGAAGGATTTTGTAAATATGTAAGTAATTATTCTAAATTATTCAAAAAGATTTGTCGAGAAGCAAAGACTCTTTATTTAAAATCTAAAATTAAAAATAGTGAAAATAAAATAAAAGCAACATGGGACATTATTAACAATGAGACTGGAAGAGTCAAGAATAAAAATAAGGACTACATTCTTCACTTTGATAACAAAGTATTCAAATCAGATTTTGAGGTTGCCACAGCATTCGAAAATTTCTTTACAGACATTCCAGTCTCAATTACAAAGTCCCTGAACTCGTCTCCTAATGATGCCGAACTTCTATTAAAACAAAATGTCAAAATGTGTACCATAGGATTTAGTTTTACTTATATTACCGAAAGAGATATTGTTAAAACTTTTAATACACTTAATTTTAAGAAAACAAGTGATTTTTGGGGTAACTCTGTTGTGATTACGAAATCCATAATCAATTCAGTAGCACCTGAACTTGCAATAATTTTCAATAGATGCATTGACTGTGGTATGTTTCCTGATCTAATGAAAATTAGTAAAATAATCCCATTATTTAAATCAGGTAGCACATCTGACCCCACTAATTATCGGCCAATATCTGTGCTACCCACTTTTAGTAAAATTTTTGAAAAGTTAATTCTAGACCAGCTCCAAATTCATTTTAATAATAATAAACTGCTTCACAGTAAACAATTTGGTTTTACTAGGGGTCGTTCAACTACCGATGCTGGTGTTGAGCTTTTATATAGTATTTTCGATGCTTGGGAGGAGTCGCATGATGCTCTAGGAGTTTTTTGCGACTTATCTAAGGCATTTGATTGTGTTTTTCATGAAACATTGATCAGGAAACTACATCACTATGGAGTTAAGAACACTGCTTTAGATCTTTTAATTTCGTATTTAAGTAACAGGATACAGAGAGTAGATGTTAATGGAAAACGTTCTATGGGTTCAGTGGTCACAATGGGAGTGCCGCAAGGTTCAATTCTTGGTCCATTCCTTTTTCTTATATATATTAATGATCTGCCATATATTATGAAAAACAATGAAGAGATAGTGTTATTTGCTGATGATACATCACTTATATTTAAGCTAAGACGACAGCAATCAACTAATGACGATGTAAATGACGCTCTCTCTGAAGTAGTTAATTGGTTTAGTGCTAATAATTTACTTTTAAACGAAAGAAAAACAAAATGTATTAGATTTTCCACACCTAACGTAAAACAAGTTGAAACCAATATACGGATGAATGGAGAAGAGTTGGATCTTATAGATAACACCGTTTTCTTAGGCATAACTTTAGATTCTAAGTTACAGTGGGGCCCACACATAAGTAAGTTGTCGAATAGACTTAGCTCTGCAGCGTACGCGGTTTATAAGATTCGTCAGTTAGCTGATATAGATACAGCCAGAATAGTATATTTCAGTTATTTTCACAGTATAATGTCATACGGCATTTTATTATGGGGCAATGCAGCTGACATTCAAACAGTGTTTGTACTGCAGAAGCGAGCTATTCGTGCAATTTACAGTCTTGGATCAAGGCATTCTCTGAGGGAAAAATTTAAGGAAATTAAAATAATGACTGTCGCATCTCAATATATTTATGAAAACTTGATATACGTTAGGAAAAATATAAATATGTTTTCGAAAATAAGCGACATGCATAGTATAAATACACGAAATAAAAATAAACTAGTGCTACCTTTAACTAGACTGCAAAAAATCAGTAACTCGTATAAGTGTCAAAGTATACGCTTCTACAACAAAATTCCAGGCAGTATTCAGGCATTAAGTTTAAATAAGTTCAAAGTATTTGTTAAGCAGAGTTTGTGTTCCAAAGCGTACTACTCAGTAAAAGATTACTTAGAAGACAAGAATGCCTGGGGTTGAGTTTCTCCAATTTACACGCAGGCTAAAATGTCATGTAAATAGTATAAAATTATGAATATTTGACATTTGTAATTTATCTATTTTGTTATTATTTATATTCTGACATTCTAAAATGACATCAGATTATTTTTATTTACTTTTATAGTAATTATTGTATTTTGCTTTTGACATTTCCAAATTGACATTCAATTATTTTATTTATGTTTGACATTTCCAATAACTCAAGTGACATTTAATAATTTTATATAATTATAATTTCTTTTTTTTTTGACATTTTCAAATTGACATTTAATTATTATTATTTATTTAGTGACATTTTAATTAGATGACATTTTATTGTATAATTTTTAATATTATTGTTTACAACATGTACTCAACCTTATGATAAAATGTAAGGAGCAAGTACAATGCGGGAATTAGTAAACTTTTCAACTAATATTAGTGGCAACCTGTCTGGTGGCTTAGGCTGGCATGCTTATGCATACACCTACTGATGGCGTGGAGGCATAATGATTCAGGTCGTGCTGGCTCCCTCAATCAAGGTTGAGCCGTACGATGGCTGTTGAATGCGGGCCATCAGCGGGCTGAGTCAGTTATAAGCGTCAGATGATATCCTGCATTGTACTCGCATCTAAACCTATTATGTCTGGACTTCAAAAAAATATAAACGAAGAGATGAAATGACAAAAAAAGCAATGACTCTGAGTTTGTTTCGGCCTTTCTTCTCAAGAAGTCATTTAGCTAGGAAAAGCCGGCTTCATCTAGAATAGGGTTTTGACATGTATAAGTGTTGTAAACAACCAAAATGCAGAAATAAATATGTCTTTATGTCTTTAGAGCGCGTTACCTGTCTCTTGGTACCAATATTCGACTCGAGCTTCGAGCGATTTCATCACATATACATATAAAAGGTATGCAATCTCATCCAAAACGTCATATTTGAGCCTTACATTTGTCATTATAAATTCTTCAAAGGTAATAAACATTTTTGTGATACGTACATAAAAATAAGCCGCCATTATTACTTACATTCTGTGGCATGAAAGGTTCTAAGGTTTCACAAATTTGTGCTTGTGTAAATCTCTCAAAAAAGTATATTTTTCTTCTTAATCAAGTGGAGTGCCTCACAGTTAAAATACCAGATCAGAATTTTATATTATTTTCATTGATGTGAGGATTTTCAGTTAAGAATGTTAGGTAAATTTGCCTTTGGCTTTAGGTTTAAGCTTAGTAGGACCGTTGGTTGCGTGAATCGGATACCTATATTCAGCATTAAAACAACATACGAGTACCTCGCGAGGATACCTGCCATTGCCTTTCTTTGAATGATGTGAGTCTGACAGACGGATAAATTGTTATTAGATTGATTTGAGATTCTGCGATTATGGCCACATATGTATGATGGATAAACCTGCACAGTCGTCTGGAATCTTTGGGAAAGGCGTCTTAGCTTACTTACTTTTCCTATCATAGTAATAAAATTGCGTGAATAATTTCCGAACTTTTACTGCTCTCATGTTTCTAGTATATTTTTTGTAGATGTGTTCGTGTCGCTTAGTTATGTAAGTCAAATTATCTTTTAATTTATAGCGTTCTTCAACTATCATTATCGCCATGTAGTCGACTGTGAAGTCTAGTTCTATAGGAATTTATTTTTATTAACAGGGTCAAAACTTTAATGCTCTTTTAGACATTGATTCTTTCGTTGCCTATGAAACTTACATTCGACAACAAAATTTTGACAAACATAAAGACCCTTAATGTGTTGATCAAAACAAGTATCAGACTTGTATTTAATATAATTCATCCAACCTCAAACGGTCGTTACTATTGTTTTACAATGTATAGTTTATTATCATACAACAATTTGTAGTAAATATCATGGTAGGGCCATGGTATGTAATCTGTTTACAGTACAGTTAAAATGTGAGTAATTGCATTTATTACGCTTAACAAGTTTATAACTAACTATTCACAACGTGTCTCGAGTTTGGCATGGTTACAAAGGAAGAATATAATTTGTTAAACAAGATATTACAATATTGACCGAGTTTCAGTACAGGACAGAGCAGCTGGGTATTAGAAGTTTTGTTAGGTTAATGGTTATGCATCGGTCTTGCAATCCCTCTGCCCTTATAATATTCAAGTTAGTTAATTATGTAGAGTATTTATACGGAATTGACGAACCGTGACGAAGTAAGATGGATTTAATTAATACGTTCTCCTTGTCTTAAAACAATGCAATCGAAGTTCGGGTAAAAGCTCCAGGATTTATGAATTTTACATTTAAAACCTGTAACACAATTGCGTACCTACCCCGTTATATTAATCTGATGAATCTAATTTGTAAATAAAGTGTTTGAATAGCATTATAGTATATTAAGTAAAGGGATACAGCGCCAAGATTGCGAGATCTTCGAAACTCTATTTGGCAGCATTCCATTTGAAGTCTTGTTTGTTATTTAGATATCTAATTTATATTTCGATAGAGTCAAGTGAAGGAATCATATTATAATGCCTCAGTATTTTATGTACTTAAGCGTTTTGTATTTGAATAACGGCCAAATGTCAAGCACTCTTGTTTGATCGTTTTAAATCTCTGTCGGTACTATTGAGTGTTATTATTTCGGATAAATATTGTATCAAGAAACTGTTAATGAAATGATCTTTTGTATTTTCTCGTGATATTGTTGGCTGATAAGTACTTACAATAACAATAAATATTGAGAAAATCGAAGCAAACTAATGAAGGCTTATTGAGAAAGGCTATTATTATTATTTCACGTCTGAAGAATTGGTTATTAAAACATCACTAGCAAGGGCACGTGAAAACCAATAAATACAAAAAAATATACAGTCGTAACTTAAATAAAAAAATTAGTTAGGGGTCCGATGTATTCATATTAAATTAATGTTATCGATTAATCATAATTCTTTTATTTGTACATAAAATTCTTGCGTTACTTACAGACAGACAGACAACGCACAGCCAAAACTATTGGGCGCAAGAAGCTGAAATTCGGCATGTGTTCCTCTGGGACCAGGGGTGCACTAAGACTTACTATATAAAATAGCTTGTCCTGACTGAAATAGAGCAGAGTTCAAACTATTGAAGGTAAGCACTTTGAACAGCTAGTTAATTTAGTTTCTATTGTAGGCACACCAATTAAGTATTTAAGTATGCCGCCACTAATGGGTAAAATAAAGGTGGCAAGTTTAGGGCAAGCGAAGCCGCGGGCGATAGCTTGTTTGACATTAAATAGAAGATACTTCACATTTATAATTACCAATAAAAAATAATATTCTTTATGGCAACTATGGAAAATTTTCAGATTCAAGTAGACAAAGGACAAACGATTTAACAAGATAATATTAATAGTCAATTTCAAGCAAGTTGTTAAAAAATGTCTATAACAATTATATAGAAGATGAAGTAGAAATTTCATGTCTGTCTTTTAGCTCGATATTTCCAATCACAATTTATAATATAATATTCCCAATAAAAAGACGATTGGAAATAGATAAAAGAAGAATAAACTTGGCAATGAATTTGATATTCAAATAATTATGTTTTTATAATGAGGACCCATCTTTGTAAGGTATCCGCTATTTTATCTATGAGATTTACGCGCCAATAATATCGCAGAAAGGATTTAAAACCTATTGTAGTCTGTTGGCGTGGGCCTCACAAATCTTCTTGGTTCATAACATTACACTACAATGGACATTCCAATATAAATTTTTCCCGTATTCCGGTGCGTTTCGAAAGATATATATTGGGAGACGGTAATCTGTACAGGATTCTTAATCGGAATTGTAAACTGTTTCTGTATTTGAACGAAATATTTATTTGCCATTGCTTTGCTGTTTGTGCGTTGTTTTCAAAAAGCTTTGATCAAGAGATATTTAAGCTTACTATTGTTGTTTTTATATTAAAATTTTAATGCTATTGTGTAGTTTCAGAAGATCGTCACTGTTGCACTAGGAAAAAATATGTACAATATAGGGGCTATTGTATGCCCTATATAATACATAAATGTTGAACAGTTGACATGTAGGCTCTACCACAATTAGTGTGCAAGAAGAGAAGTATACTTATGATAAATAAAAAAAGGCTGATGGAAACGCACCAGTATAGATACCGTTACTTTAGGTCGAAAGTCTGTAAGTGGATAATAATAATGTTCATACTGGCCGTTATTCTACTTTTTTTTCTAGAAAAACATTTGATTTCGTCCCCAGTCGAGCCGGTCCATTCATGGCCCTCTAGACTACCACTATAGTCTTTGTGCAGCGCTCACGCATATCATGATGATCAAACAAAGACGCAAACTTGCTGGTCTTAAAAAAATCCACGAGAATAAAGTACTATTTACTGCACATTTTCAACATTAAAATTTTGTCTCAAGTATTACTTTTTTCGTCCTCCAGTTTTTTTTTTTGTTTTACGAGGTGGAAAATCCCTTCGGATCTCCGATTCTTGGGGAAATGAGAGCCGGAGTATGTGTTGTTGCCACTAAAAACCACCTCGACTTTCTCATGTACCAGTGTGTCGGAGGGTAGGGTATCGCCGATGCATTCGTCGCTACTCCCCGACGGGTATTGGCCCGCCAGATGATCAGGCGGGCCCCGAACAAAACCTTGGTGGCGGATTAAAGTGTTGGGCTCCGCCGCCAAAACACCCAGCGGCCGCAGAGGATAGGGAGGACGGTAACGCAACACCGCATCTCCTCTTCCTCTGCGGGCCCACCGCGACGCATCGGATGGTGCGCCCCCATTAGGTCGCGGGAGATAGGGCGCGCGGCAACGCAACACCGACACGCCTCTCCTCCCGCGACCGTGCCCGACTGCGAGGGACAGACAAAACTGTCCCCCGCACCCGCACCGTTAGACGCATCCTGCGCAGCCCCCTCTAAGCCCACGCGAAGCGTCCTCTCCCGGGATCTCTCTTAGCTTCACCGTGGGTCGCCTATCCACGGTTACTGAGCCCCCACCACGACAAGGTGGAGATCCCACGGGGGGGTTCGTACTCCAGCTGAGTTAAATCATCTGAAGTTCAAATTTAATTAAATGGCTCAGCTTAAAATGTTTAAGCTATGTTTTTTTTTAGTGTATTAATGAATATTGAAAAATGTCGGAGCACTCTATTGAGCCATCTTTTATAATTATATTATTATTCGTTATCCTTTATCGATCCATGTCATGACCTTGATTTATTTAGCTAATGTTCGTATTTAATGGTATTTCTACATTTAAATATCGGCAACAATATGAAAACATTTATTGCCACGTTTTGGTCTTATGTCTTGAACGTTTATCTTCATCACGTATAAACCTTCATCCAGTGTACCATGTAACGTATTTATTACATTCCCATGCTGTTTTATTTTATTTTTATATTGTTATACCAAATGCAATTGAATTTGTGCCCAGATTCTATTCAGAAACAAAAAAGTATAGTTAAAGTTTATCATGAAAATATAATATTTTCGATAAGTGCTATTATTTTGCTTTATTGTAGGTCGTTCGTAGGTATGAATGTCTAAGATATGTTATAAGCAATGTAAGAAGAAACTGCTAACATTTTTAGTATACAACAACTCTAGTTAAGTTTAATGTTTGTGTAGGGACGTAAAGACAGCTCCTGCATTATGAATAAATCCTGTGTTGCGGGGGACTTTACAAACATTCGAACAAAGGACATAAAGGATACTCAGATTCAGAGCAACAACTTGTGGATATCCCAAATTTTATTGTCGCGTTTAACAGTAATACAGGATACTTATCTACAAAGGCGAGGCAGCCTATTAAAATACTTTGGCATACGCCATAAATTTGTATTCAGCAGTTAATAGAGTGCCTACACCCTCGATCGCGTCCAACCCCAAGGGACAAAACAAACCATACATATACAAAGCTGGTTCTTATAACACGGAGCGCACAGTATTCATTACATTAAGGGTACGAAAAGGCGATTTAATCAGAGTAGCCGACGGGATATCTCTAAAAAGGACGAACAGGTACTCGGAGTGTCCAGACGTAAAGCTGTTATTTCAAATACGCTTCCATCTGTCCTATCCTGTTTATTTGAGTTAGGTTAAACCTTTTAGTTTAAACAACAAGGTACTGAGACTGTGTTTGTCGCTTAGCACCGTACTTTTTAAAGTACATGTTATATTGCTTTAAAAATGAGTAATCTTTACTAATAAAGTTAGGTTGCAAGCTTGTCTTTTTTTTTAAACGGTTTTAGTTAGCTTAACCTGTTTATTTGTTTGTTTGTTTGGGTCAAATTTAGTAATTGGAATTTTACCCCCTTCCTGATGACAGATTGATCTGATATTTGGTACACACACTTAATCATGTGTGAGTGTGTGTGTGTTTGTGCGTGTGCGTGTGCGTGTGCGTGTGCGTGTGCGTGTGCGTTTGCGTGTGCGTGTGCGTGTGCGTGTGCGTGTGCGTGTGCGTGTGCGTGTGCGTGTGCGTGTGCGTGTGCGTGTGCGTGTGCGTGTGCGTGTGCGTGTGCGTGTGCGTGTGCGTGTGCGTGGGCGTGGGCGTGGGCGTGGGCGTGGGCGTGGGCGTGGGCGTGGGCGTGGGCGTGTGCGTGTGCGTGTGCGTGTGCGTGTGCGTGTGCGTGTGCGTGTGCGTGTGTGTGTGTGTGTAGATGTAGTGTTTGTTAGTGTGTGTATGTGTGCGTGTCA
This sequence comes from Euclidia mi, assembly GCA_944739405.2. Taxonomy (NCBI): domain Eukaryota; kingdom Metazoa; phylum Arthropoda; class Insecta; order Lepidoptera; family Erebidae; genus Euclidia; species Euclidia mi. The sequence continues at coordinate 58,828,882 of OX123182.2, forward strand.
ACCTCGGGAAGGATAGTCCACCAGCCTTGCCTTAGGGATCTACACGACTTGCGCTCTCCCCTAAGGCCATTCGCCAAACTCTGCAACGGACGCAGGTGCAGAGAGTAGAAGTCAGTGCAGTTCGATGGTTTTACTTCATACTCCTTATTCCTTTACGTGTAAAGCGTATAATCGCTTGAAAATAAACTGCCTGAACTTTAATTAGCTGCTGTGACACTTTTGGATTCTCTATGTTATCTGATGACATAATACGTAATCTCAGCTCTGAGAATTTACAATTATTATTTGACGTTTTACGAGAACGAACAATAAAGGTAACGTTGCTTGGGATATCAAATTAAGTAGATGTGATGATACGCTTTTTGGGACGAGGTAATGTTTTGGGTTATCTCCCCCGAGTGTAGAGATTGTATGGTGCTTTAATCATACCATCAAATGTTAAATTTTGTTAATACACGTTAACTTGCCTGTAAAGGTAAGACCATTGTTTTAAAATTTGGTTATTTTTGGCCGCTGCAATGCTTTGTACAAACGTCTTTTGTTACTATACTAATGATAGTCGATTTTCTTGCTATATTTAGGCAGATGCACAAGTAGCATTATCTTCTGTAGTCAGATATATAAAGAAGGAGCTGATAGGTAGGTATATATATATAGTAGGTATATCACAAGTTCAAGACCAATTTTTTCTTGTAGTTGGATTGTAAAAGACAGCTACGGCGCAATATGTAGAGACACAGAGGAACTCTCTACGCGCTTGTCACTTTCGTAGAACTTTATAGGTGACAGTTTGTTTGGATCACGTGGGCATAAAGCAAGCGTCAAATGCGGCTTTGCAATGTGTTTTGACAGTTTCCGACAACATCCAATAGCAGTTCCTGTACGTACATAGTTGTGTGTAACATGACAGTTTGTTTGAGACACACTGCATAGCGTTACGTACGTAATTTAGTCGAATTTTGTCATAAAACGAATACACAAAGGCAAACAAAATACAAAGTATTTAATGCTTTTAAAACCTTAATCCTGACAAACCATGATGTAAAAAGACGTTCACAAATGTACACGTATTAATGAAAATCGTGTTTTCACATTTGGATTTACGTCTCCATTTGGCATAGGATGACAAACCTTTCAAATTCATACGACATATTGTTCTTTTAGTCAGAAATATCACACAAAACCAAGCAAAACCACAATGTAAGCAGGGACATGGAGGAAAATGAAATGAATGTTTTTGTATTAAAGTATACGTTCTTCTATTGCAAATAAATAATAGCATGTTTTTCTTTTGGACTCTGGTTGAAGCTATCTCTGCATTGTATTAATTTTCGATGTTAAAATATACAGCAACATGAATAGATTAGACATTTATTAACTATGAAACTTTTGTTTTGTAAAACTTGCAATTATTCTTTGATTGAGGTTGGGTCAAAAATCATTTCTTTTCAAATTACGATTTCTCATAGCGGTAATTAATTGATAATCGATGTTCGTATGACGTGTATAAAATATTATTGCAATCAATAAGGTTTATTTGCCACCTATCACTTTCGAAGTTAGTTAATATTTTAACAAAAAGCTGATATTTAAAAATTAAATCAAGTGCGAGTTGGTCTCGTCCATTAAGGGTGCCGTAGTAGAGGTATCCACTTAACATAACCATTACCTTCACCTTACCAGATGCCGCAACATTTTTTCAGCACCAAACAACATGAGTTCCTTTTTTTGGCATTTTCGGCTCAGGATCAATAATTTAAAGAACTCAACACTTCTTAGTGTCAAAATCTCTTTATTTTATATGAAGATGATACTTAATTTTACAAATAATACTATTTGTGAATACTAATATAGTATAAATCTTTCTTAATTTTCCCTTTCGTTTGAATAAAATTTTCATGATTTTCAAATTCTGAAAATGTATTACAAACCTTTACAAAACTTAAGCACACATCCTGCAGCTGTGCAGCACTTAAGCATAATATGGAAATGTCGCAAACTTGTGTTTCCTCTTAGTCTTTAATCTGGCTGTCAGCTTACGATAAGCACCGTAGAAGCCTTCATCAGTGTCGACGTTAGAGTAAAACCTTGGCTTACTGCTCCCGGCTAATTTGTATCACACGTGCGACTTCTATACTAATAATATAATAGAGAGGAAAGATTTGTATTTTTGTATTTATATATTTTTGTATGTTTGTTACGAATAAACCAAAAAAGTACTGGACCGATTTAAAAAATTCTTGCACCATTATAATGCGACATTATCCCTGAGTAACTTAGGCTATATTTATTTGTATAAAATATTAGGGATCCCTACAGAACCATCAATCATGTGAACCACGGCGTAAGAAAATTTTCCAGAAAATCTTTTTCATCGCGTGTGCTGCTAAAACTATTAATGATACATAAAAATAATATACCTACTACTTTATTAAAGTACTCTTCATTACTTACAAAAAAGTCCGGGATGATATAGGTATAGGCATCTCTTAAGGAAAATCCCCAGTAACCATTTTTATCAATAAAAAAATGCAAAAATATAATGGGTTATTTTCGAAGCTATTTTAAGCAATACAGTATTATTTCTTATCCAATTAAATTCGCTAGATATGTTGTGTATTTAATGTAGATAGAAATTGTCGTTAACAGTATATCATTTTACATACATACATACATAGACTCACGCCTGTTTCCCCGAAGAGGTAGGCAGAGGCATATTAAACGCCCACTTTTCGCCAGTGTTTTGATCCCATGTAATAGGTGGCGAGCCTATTGCCGCTTATTGGGATATTTTGTTTGCCAGAGCCTCGTCCGTTGATCGGCAGGTGCACCACTTGCAGGTGAGGTTGGCTTGGGACCCTAAGTTCCTGGTGGGAACCCTATGCACCCAGTATATCATTTTATTGTATATTTTAGAAGATATAGCGAAATAAAAATAATGCGGAAGAAAATAAATTCACCGCTCCCACACCGATATTCCGCCGGGCCGAGATTTGCTTGATACGATCGATTATAGGAAATTTATAATAATGAAATAAATAATTTTATGTTCAAGAAGACTGCTTCCATACCTGTAGAGTTACATTTTGTATTATTTCAATTTAACATGCCATTCAAAAGATATTACGAATGTAAAAGTACGGCAGACGGGTGCATCAAATGAAAATGTAGACAATTACCCTGGAAATGAATTACTAAAAGTACCTACCTACATTAAACTAAAAAGTATACCATTTATTCACATACAGCATTTTGCAGTCCACTGCTGGACATGTGCATCACGGTAGCAGTGAGTCAATAGGAAGATTTGGCGTACTATAACCACGCTGGCCAGGGTGATGTTGAGGTAGAGCTTTTCATATTTTAGTAAAGTATATATGCTTCGTTTTTCCTTAGTCGCATTTTAAGACACCCACGGAATGAAATAGGGTAGCAACACTTTGTATCCCAAATCCACGAGCCAGGGACAAATTACGGTACAAATTAAATATGAAATTAAAAAAACAGGGTGCATAGGGTTCCCACCAAGAACTTAGGGTCCCAAGCCAACCTCACCTGCAAGTGGTGCACCTGCCGATCAACGGACGAGGCTCTTGCAAATAAAATATCCCGATAAGCAGCAATAGGCTCGCAACCTATTACGTGGGATCAAAATACTGGCGAAAAGTGGGCGTTTAATATGCCTCGGCCTACCCCTTCGGGGAAACAGGCGTGAGTCTATGTATGTATGTAAATTAAAAAACGTGGAAAAGAAAAATAGGTTTGTGGATAACTACCTGAGAACGTGGCTACACTTATGCTATTTAAGGCTACTGCGCCGCACCCGTGACTCATAGCATAATATTATAAAGACTATCATGGCCTTCCTCGATAAATATTTTTTTTTTCGATTAAACACAAAGAATGATTCAAATTAGACCAGTTGATCTCGAGATTAGCGCGTTCAAGCAAACAAACAAACCAAATCTTAGCTTTGTAATATTAGCTTATCACCCAATTTTATGAAAATATATTTTCTTTTAAGAGGACTCCCGCACTTAAAATAAATCCTGTATCGCGAGCAACTTTACAAACATTCAATCAACAGCAATTTGTCGACCATACATAGTGTTGTTTCGTTTGGGCATGGAACCCACGACACGCAGTGCAAAGCTAAATAGCGGTACTGTAACCACTACGCGATACATAATAGTCACCATAACAGCCTTCCGCAATCCATTGCTGGACATAGACCTCTCCTAATTTCCATCCCAATAAAATTATGACTATAGTGAGTCAATGGGACTTGGCCTACAATACCACCCTGACCAGACGTGTTGGTATTTAATTTTATTTTATTTCTACTCTTAATCCCTCACCGGTCGGAAAAATTTAACAGTAATTAAGTAAATAGTATAGAATTTTTGCATTATAACTTAAAATATTTAAATAGTATAAAAGCGGCTAAAGCTGCGGTGTGACGTATGTCCGGTACCGCGTTTGCATCACAGTACCGCCCATACGCTTGGCCAATCAGAGAAGGCCATCGTCCGCTCTCGCGAAGCTTGACCAAATATGGTCATGAACGGACTCCAACGCTGATGAAGGGCCCAGTATATAAAGGGGCCGACAGAGAGGCCGGCACCGCTACTCTACACTAACCTACTATCGCTACTCTATTTTATACCGCTATATCTATAATTATACATTCTACGTGTATCCTGATTCCAGCAGCTGGGTTCCAGGTTCACCTTAAGACTCCGGGCTACGCTCCTAGACCGCTACACTTTCCTGCATCGCCATCGGCGTCACCTCTGCCGAAGAGTCTGGCCTGCCCTGCTCATCATACTCGCACCGCCGGCGCCTGCCAGCTGAGCCAACGTCAGCGAGGACCTGCACCGCTACGCGCAGCCCTTCAAGCAGCCTGCCCTGCACACTACCGTAGGGAACAGCGTGGGAGAGTGCAGCCCTTAGTGTTCAGGCCAGTGTCGTGTTGTTGGTCGGTCATACTTGGCATAGGAAGCGAGGCAATACTCGGCAAATAAACGCATATAACCTTTTCTGCGTTTTAATACCAGAACACGTTACAGTGGCGCCTACGTGGGTTATTGTCTCGCTTTCCGTGCTCGAGTTCTCTTCTAGCAGGTCTCCATCATTGTAAGCGAGGAGGTGCGGCTACAGCAAACCGGTACGTATTGTTGTACTAATTGTCTACCTTTTAGTGTAACTACCTACTACGTACTATTTCGCAAATTTGAATCTAAACGTTTTCCTAATTAGTCCTAACGGTCGAACTTTTACGCCTAATCGTAAAGTAGGCCATTTGTAAGGGGTCAAAAATAAGGATAATTCAACTAAAAACGGCGAAAACAACGAGAATACTACCAAACAAGTACTTCAATCCCTTGATACCTCTAAAGGACCGGGTCCTGACACGCTCCCTGCAATATTTCTAGAATCAACTGCTAAAAACCTTTGTATACCTTTGCAAAGTATATTTAATCATTCCATATCAGAGGGAGTTTTTCCGGATTTATGGAAGCAAGCAAATATAACACCAGTATTTAAAACTGGCTCAAAGGATGATGTGGAGAATTATCGGCCTATCTCCATTTTGTTGACCTTATCGAAGGTTTTTGAGAGACTAGTGCATGACCGAATATACCCCGTGCTTCATGGTAATATTATTGAACAACAACATGGCTTCGTCGAAAAACGATAAACAGTAACAAATCTAGTCACTTATACTGATTATTTATTCAATAATATGGACAGTGGTATCCAGGTGGATGCTGTTTACACGGATTTCCGTAAAGATTTCGATAGGGTCGACCATGAATTACTTCTTAACAAAATTGCATATAATGGTATACGGGGAGGTCTTTTGAGATGGTTTTCCTCGTATATTTCAAGAAGAACGCAAAGAGTGGTAGTAAACGGTTTTCATTCCCTACTATTACTGTTACATCTGGAGTACCACAGGGATCAATTTAAGGACCTCTACTGTTCAACACTTTCCTCAACGACATTAGCAAATGTTTTCAAAACACTAAATTCTTGCTATATGCAGATGACCTTAAAAATATTTAGGCTAATAAAAAATGCTCACGACTGCACTGCATTTCAAGATGACCTAAATCATCTAGCAAGGTACTGTAATCTCAATAAATTGAGCCTTAACATTCCTTAATGTTGCTGTCTGAGTTTTACTAAAAATAGGATTACCATAAGTCACCCTTATCATTTAGATGGTACTCCATTAAATCGAGTGATTACAGTGCGGGACCTTGGTGTTATTTTGGATGATAAGCTTCATCTTAACAACCACATCGATGCCATTATTAGCAATGCGTGGCGAATGTATGGCTTTGTTTTAAGGTCTACAACTGAGTTTAAACATCCACGTACTTATCTATATTTATATAAATCGTTGATAAGATCACAACTGGAGTATGCAGTTGCAGTGTGGAGCCCCCTTTATAATAAATACATCCTTGAAATAGAGAAAGTGCAAATAAATTTTTACGTACTGTACATAACGGACGTTTCCGCGAATCATTAGATTATGAAGAGTTACTAAAAAGATATAATTTGCCATACCTATCAAGCCGTCGAATATTTCTCGATACCATGCTACTTTATGATATGTGTAGTAATGTTTATGATTGTTCTGAGATTTGTAACAAAATATGTTATTTGGTCCCGAGAAACTCAAATCGACGCGCAGTGCATACTCAGCCTTTATTTGCTGTTACTACTTGCCGAACTAACGCGGGCCTGTGAGCGCCGCTGCGTCGTCTTATGACCAACTATAACAAGTATTTTCTGGACCTAGATTTGTTCTCTATGTCTGCTGGACAATTTCGGAATCTTGTCTTAAAGTTGGTTAACGCATTAAATACCTTGTCCTCAGCCTCTAGGTGAAATATAATAGTATAATATATAGGAACTAGATTATGCATATAATATCGTGTAATTCTCATATGTTTTGTTGTTTTCTTTTCAAATTATTGTTTTGCTTTGTGATTATGATTTAAATTTTTCTGTAATTGTTTCTGTATGAGTATAATATCAGTCCGTACGACTATTTATAATTATTTTACATATATCCTGTGAATAACGTGGTAGATTACACAATTGTTTTTTTTTTGATCACATATATGTATAACTAATTGTGTAATTGTTAGTTGTTCCAAATAAATAAAATAAAAAATAAATAAAAAAACAAGCTTTTCGGAAAGAAAAGAACGTTGACAATGTCACAGACTATAGTTGGTGCCACGAGAAGATAGACTTTTTGTAATCACACATTCAGGGCTTCACAACCTTTGTTTCAAACAGTTGTTTGTAGTAGTTTTTTGTTTCAATGCTCAATTATGCTACTAAGTATTCGAATTTATATTTTTTTTATCTATGACTTCTTGTCGTGACCAATTTTTTTCAAATTTTACAAAAATAAACATATTTTATTTTGTGTTTGAGTGGTCGAATTTCCCGGACGTATTTTCATGAATTTGCCGATGTTTTTTAGTTTTTACACGTAAGTAATTCTGTAAATGCAAGACAACAATAGAGAGCCATGTATGTCAATGATAGAGAAGTGTGGTACTCTATTATTGACTTGATTTTTTAATCATAGTCAATAGCTAAGCTCTCGTAAAATAAATAAAAACATACCACGAATGAATAATATTACAGACCACTAGCTACTAGTTTGTACATTACATTAAAATGTCCAGAGATTTTACATTGTGTATGAATGAAAACGTCCCAATGAACTTAAATAAAATCCATTAAAAGTCACGGTAAAATAATATTTGGGGTTACCTTCGTCAGAAGAAGCTATTTATTTTTATTGGATGTAAAGAATGTTTTTTGAGACTAATAGTTCGCCGTCTGCAATTCTGCACCCGCTTTTCCGAGATGCCGACCGTAGGACGAGCATTGCGACACCAAAAATATTCTTAACATCCAAAAAATATGTTTTATCCTCTGATAAATGCCTTAGGCCGCGCGCACTTTGGACACGTTTTCGTACGAATTTTACTAGTGCGTACACGTACGAACGATCCCGATATTCCAAGTACTATGGGAGCGCGCAGACTGGGTGCGAGTTAGTCGTGCGTATACGTAGGTGTAGTTCAGACGTCCGAAAACAATCCGAACTTGTTGGGATTTCAAAACACATTCGTACGTTTTAACATAAGAAATGGATGTAGAAAAGTTAATTAAACCTGATTCACGCACACAAATGTTTGTGGGACCAAAGTGATTGAATAAGTGATGTTATAAGTCTGCCATGATATGATTCACCAAATTCGTGTCTTTTTAAATATATTTCACGCACCAATTCGGTTCCACGATAGCGACGACGCCACCGCGGTCTTCGAGTGATAAGAGAATTGTCGTGAATATACAGATTATTCAGCACGCTCCAACCAAAGCAGACTTCACAAATCCGATATCACTAGAACACTGCTCATGTGACTAAAAAAAACGTATACAGTGTGCGCACTCAATTTGTACGACCACGATCGTACGTATACTGTACGATACGAATTCGTGTTCAAAGTGCGCGCGGCCTTAGAATGAAAAAAAAAATTATGGATTAACGCAAAATGTTGACGTTCTAGACGTGTGACATATTCCAGTACCACAAAACACTGTTGGCAGCGCATATATCGATAAAAACCCGATCAATTGACATATTACTTTGCAATGACACATATTTGTGTACTGTTGCGCTCATTGGATTTGACATAATTTGTTCTTGACAGATCTGTCGCTACTTATGATAATTGCTCCTTGGTCGCTAAGTTATTTAGTAGGAATTTTTTGTTTCAAAAAGTCTATGTTCTCGTGGCACAGACTATTTAGGGATCATAGATAGACATATTATTTAGGGATACTGACAATGTAGACATTTTCACTTAGTGTTGTCATTAATTATCTTTCAGTTGCCTACTGATAACTCTAATTAAATGATATCTCTGATCACGTAAAAATGATATTTATTTATATCATAAATAAAATCTTCTTTTTATATAATATAATATACATAAAATATTTTTAACATTATCTCGAATTGTTTCTTCATGTGGGTTAAAAAGATTACCTACCTATTTTCTATTAAACAAATACGATTGTTTTGTAAATGGTAACTCTGAAAATGACATTAAACAAGCACCGGGAATGAATGTATTCAATAAATAGTTTATCAATTTAGATAATTTAACGTCGGTTTTTACACTTGAAACTTAAAACGTACAAAATACGAAATAATTATATTAATAAGCTTTTGATAACTAACGTTTATAGACGCTTCTAACATTTCGCAGGTATAATCTTGCCATTGTTCTTTGATAATTAACGACATTGAAAGTCAAGGCCAATTATTAGTAGTAAAACTGACTAAAACAAAAACAAATATTGAGTGCTCGTTTGTAGAAGAAGAAAAGTCTACACAAATAGTAAAGAAATATAAAAAAACCGGCCAAGTACGAGTCGGACTCGCGCACCGAGGGTTCCGTAAAAACCTGTAGGTATTTATACAGGTTTTTACGGAACCCTCGATGCGTGAACTTTTACTTATGTAAAAGTTCACGCATCACGACAATCGAGTCATAGTTATAGTTTTTTTTATTTGCAAAATGAATCCATGACATTACAATATGGAAAGCTGGAAATTAAAGACAAAGGTATCGTTTCAGTAATCTTTTATTTTATTCGGGTTTTTTTCCTTTTGTGGTACGGACCTCTAAACATATGTGATGTAACTAAAAATTTAAGGCTTTCGGAATTTTTCTTTTATATGGGTTATAAAATAATGCCTGATGCCAACTTTTAAGATTCTAGATCGATTGGAAGTACCCTTTAGGTTTTGATTCCCTTACGAGTAGGGTAGTTGTGAGTTTGAAAATATGCTTAAATTGCTGTTTCTTTTGATTACGTTGGCATAGAAGTTTGATTTTGTTACAGCGTAAATGTATTATAGACCTGAGTATTTGATATGAATTACAATTTAATACCTCAACGCGTTCATGAGGAAAAGGGTAAAAATTTAATCAAAATCAAATTATTCAAAATATTTTTATTATATGATGTAACCAAAAATGTACGGTTTTCGCAATTTTTCTTTATCTGTGCTATAAGATGTTGCTTCATACCAAATTTCAGGATTCTGAGTTCACGGGAAATACCCTGCAGGTTTTGATTTTCTTGCGAGTTTCGAAATTTGCGTTTGGATTTCGTTGGCCTAGAAGTTTATTTTTCACAGCTCCAAGGGTCAGTAGACTTCAGTATTTAATTAATATAAATATCAGTTTGATACCTCAACGCGTTCCTGAGAAAACGGGTCTTGACAGACGGACGGACAACAAAGTGATCCTATAAGGGTTCAGTTTTTTCCTTCGAGGCGGCACCCTAAAAATGAGACCTAGTGATGTAAAAACGGACCGTTTTTTTTCTCAACTAACAGAAGGGAAAATATTATAAACAAGTGATCGATAAAAATAAAATCTTAGGTATGCCGAAGCAGATAGCAACATATTTGAATTAACCAAACTGTGATCAGTATACCGGATATTGTTATAGACGAACGTCAGCAACACTTTTAGCCGATGCTGGGTCAAACATGACAACGTTAAAATGACATGGCGGCTGGAAATCCAGCATTCAGATTCAGTCCAAAATAAGACTAAAATTTCAATCAAATTAACTGAGACTATAAAAATACGCCCCAATTTGCCTCAGCCGACAACTTCCAGGGAGTATCCGCCATGGAATCCATCTTCTGATGAAATACCAGAGTCTCCTACTTTTACAGATATCCAGAACAGCCAAATTTGACATAATATATCAAACAGCATAAACATTCCAAACAATTAAAACACGTCTCTGAGCATGTCCATTGCATGCTCGATGGGGTTGAGGTCTGGCGATTGTGCAGGCCAAGGCAATACCAGGATGTTTTCCCTTGCCAAGTACTCCCGTGTGTGCAAAGCTGTATGCGAACTGTTAGAACTCACTTTTGGGGAGACTTAATAAAAAAAAGAAACAAAATTCACACGCGTAAAATATATGTATTTCTTAGAAAGACTAACTTTAAGTTTTACAATATGCGAGTGATTTACGAGAGAGGGAGTGCGCGACGAGAAGATTGGGAGGCGACTGACTGGGAGAGTGATGCATGGCTAGAGGCAAATGGATGGAGATGGACGATCATCAGGTTAGGTGCTGAGTAGGCAGAAAGGGGTACAATCTAGGGATGTAACAGTCCCCCGGATAAGAGGAAACTTACGGGTGAAAGGTAAGTTGACGATGAAAAATAGGAGTTAGTCAGGTTAGGTTCTGCGGAGTTTAAGAGGAACATCATCGTCGGGATCTGAGGATGACATTTCTTTAGGTTCTTTTGGATCGGGATTACATTTCTGTGCCTTAACTAACTTATAATATTTAAACAGCTTATATAATATGGTTAATACTATAATTAAAACTAATACAATGGTGGTATAAGAATATAAATTACCATACAGAACTATGTGAGGTTTTTCAATTATCTTATCAAGATTTATTTTAATTTGTTCAGTTGTTTTATCATAATTGGTAAGGAGAGAATCCAGGTTATCTATGTTCTTTAAATCTACAAAAGGAGCTTTAATGCTGTCTTTTAAATATGTTACTGGACTACAACAGGTATCGTTAATTAATTCGAAGTGCAATACTACTGGTATTGCATTAATTTCGATATGGCGTCTAGGTATTAGTAGACTTGGCTTGCCGTTCGTAACAGATCGGCAAAGTTAAGCAACGCTTGCACAGGTTGCCACTTGGATGGGTGACCGTTTGTGGCATTTTCATCTGAGCGTTACCGTGCTTCGGAGGGCACGTAAAGCTGTCGGTCCCGGCTCTTGTCTAAGGATAAGGGTCGTTAGGCCATATCGGAGGCCTTTGGGCGGTCTGAAAACTCCGACACCAGAGTTGGCCACACACTCACACGAAAAACAAAACAAACAAGTTTATTATCTTTACAATATGCTATACATTGATCGGGTAATGTCAGTATACCAGTACCGGATATAAATGATTCTGTTAAGTCATTATTTGGACATTCTATAATTATTTTGGATTCTTGGCTAATAACATAAATCCATTGATTATTGTGCAATTTATGGAAAGTTTCAAAGTTACCATTAATGAATTCTGTTTTACAGGTTGGTGGAACAGAAGTTAAAGCTTTTGAGATTATATCAGTTTCACATATAGTATAGACATTAGGTATTTCACAAACATAGTATTGTGTATTCATAACTTTACAATTTGATAGTGTTTCTAATTTAAAATAGGATGACTTGTCTTTGGTTATGCCTAAATATTTAGTAGAGGGTATAATACTAGAATACAATGTATTGTTTACAGTTTTAAGATTCACAGGATAGGGTAAGATGTAATACAGATCAAATTCTTTACTATTTACTAATGGTATTTGTAGAACAAATATGATTTTGTTATTCGTGTAATAGCATGAAACATCGGACACTTTTTCTAAAATATGCATGTTGTCTAGGACTAACGGGATGGGTAGTTGCTTAGAGCTAGGAAGAAATCTATAATTATTTACAAGGTCAGAAAATAGTTGTTTAGGAGTTATAATAGAGGGGTACAAAATATTCGATTTGCTGAACATGATAGCATTTACAATATCTTCTAACTTAAAAGATAATATTAATAGATTGCTTTCTAAGATATTCGACAATTCCGATATCTTAGATTTTATATATAATTTATCAGAGACTATTGTTAAGTTAGCGACATTCTCATTTAAGGTTTCGATGGCAAAATTGAGCTTTTGTTCATTTGCATTGATTTTATCAATTGTGTCTTTGAAAGATGATAATGTTGACATCGTGACCATCATGTTGTCTTTCGTTAAAGTTGCTAGTTTAGTTTGATCTTTTTCTATTATTTGAATGGCGTCGCTGAACTTTACAGCGTAATTTTCATACATGTTACCAAATAGTTGTTTGATTATGGTGCCGATACCACCAAACCAAGCTGCTCTTTTAACGTTTTTAGATATAAGATAGGTAATTGAATCAACATCTCTGACAATATCAGAGTAACGAGACGATAGTGTTTGGAATATATGATGACATTCACTTTCGTAAAAACATTACTCTGTTTAGGTAGGAATTTGAAAGTTCCTAATATATTATTAATATTTTCTAAATGTGGTTGAACAAATGAAATGTCTATTGGGATGATTACATCAAGTGTGTCATCAGTGATGTTTACAGAACCAATGGGATCAAAATATATACCGGCGTTGTTTGATGCTGGCTGGATATATTCTGGATTATTGGATGCCGTGGTAGAATATGTGAATCCAAGTCTGGAATGGAAGTAAGTGCAAATTATTATTTATACTAAGATATTATCCAGTTGTCGCAGTAGTAGCTAGTTTGAATTCGTCGAAATGGTGTTTAACGTGACGTCTGTTTATTAAGATAGACGCTGTATTATTTCCATGGATTTTAACTATTTTGTAAGGGCCTTTCCATATGGGTGAGAGAGCTTTTCTCAGGCGTAAATGCTTTTTTAGGTATACTAGATCTCCTACTTTGTATTTCACTGGTCGAGAGTGTGTGTCATAATAGGATTTCGAGGTCTCTTTTGATTTCTGAATGTGTTCCTTTGCTTTTCTTCTAGATAATTCAAGCCTATTTTGAAGGAGTCGGACATATTCAGGATAGGTAGCTCCTGGGATTTCGTCATAGATGGAATAGGGTATAAATGGTTTATGTCCGAATAGGAGTTCGTAGGGAGAGTAGTGAGTGGTGGAGTGGATGGCTGAATTGTATGCGAGCATGGCTGTATACACGAAGCGATGCCAGTTATTCTGTTGCTCGTTTACATACGACTTAAGGTATTCCTTCAGAGTGGAATGGCTGCTCTCAAGGGAGCCTTGAGTCTGAGGGTGATATGGGGTGGACCATAATTGTTTGATTTTAAGAAGGTTACAGGTCTGTTTGAAGAGTTCGGCGGTAAAATTTGTGCCTTGGTCGGTTAAAATAGTTTTGGGGATACCAAATAGTGTGATGAAATGGACTAGACATTCGGAGGTTTCCTCAGCCGTGGTATTGCAAATAGGATAGGCTGCTGAGAATTTAGTTAGGTCATCTTGAAGCGTGAGGATGTTTTTATATTTATCGTTCCCGGCTTCGGGCAATGGACCTACTATGTCAAGGGCTACGCGTTCAAAAGGTCGAGTGGAAAGAGATGTGATCTGCATAGGAGCGCGATTGGTTTGTCTAAGCGCTTTGTTAGTCTGGCATTGTGGACATTTCTTAACGTAGTTTTCTACGTCTGAACGCATATTTGTCCAGAAGTACTTCTCTTGAATGCATTTAAGCATTCTAGAAGAGCCTAGGTGACCGGCTATTGGAATGTCGTGATTTTCTTTTAAGATTTTCTGTATTTCGCTTAGAGACGGGTAAATAATAAGAATTTTATAGACATGTACGGTTATTTCAGAGTTATAGAATAAATATAGTATTATGTTATACAGTTTAATATATTGCTGAGTATCAAAAGGATTATTGAAATCGGATATGGCTACTTCAGCGTTGTCCTGTCCTGATAGCGTAATTAATAGTTCGTTTCTAAGAGATTTTAGGCATTTATAGATGTTTTCATATGAACAAGTATCAAAATGATTTACTTTGGTAAAGATAAAATAGTAGGTTTTGTTGTCTGTTTCGTATTTGAGAAATGAATGTAATGTTCTCTCTAATAGGGTAAATTCATTTTGATTAGGGAAGTTAGATGTAATTTCATAAATGTATGGATTGGATTCATCCATATCTATAGACGTTGGAATGATGATGTGTTTTTTATTAGTTTTGCACAAACTTTTATGATGTTCTATAATAGTTGCATTAGAATTAAAATTTCCAGAAGTAATTTTGAGGAATTCTGAATAGTTACCGTTTTGGGTATTGGAACTAGCAGGACTTGGAATATTTGCAGGACTTGTTGGATTTGAAGAGTCAACTACGGGTGGAGGTAAGTTTTCATTTTGATTTATTATATTATCTATATCATCAAGGTTACCTAATTCTGGTAAATTTGCAGGTGGAGAAAGAGGATCTATAAGGTCTTCGAGGCGGATTAGATCATCCGGAGGTATGATTGGAGAAGAATTTGGATTGAATAGTTTATTAGCATCAGGTGAGTATAGGTCTCGATTAGAAGGACCGGGTATAGGTTCTATAGGATTCATAAGAGTTGTCGGAGGGTATCGAGATAGTGCGTCTGCGGCATTATTAAGTTTTCCTTTACGGTAGATTATATCATATTCGTATTCTTCTAGTTTTAGTCTCCATCTTTGGAGCTTACTACTAGGATCAGTGTGATTTAATAGCCAACGTAGAGGGCGATGATCGGTAATTATGGTAAATTTTCTACCGTAGAGATACGGGCGAAAAGTTTTACAACCAAAGAGAATTGCGAGCAATTCTTTTTCTGTAGTGCTGTAATTGCACTCACTTTTATTGAGTGTACGGGATGCATAAGAGATTGGTTTGTCTTTCCCTATTTCTCCTTGGGACAGAATAGCGTTAATTGCATAGTTAGATGCGTCACAGGAGAGGAGGAATTGTTTGGAAAAATCAGGATAAGTTAATAAAGGTGCTGAAGTTAATTTATTTTTTAAGGTTTCAAACGATAGTTGATGCTCATTTAGCCAAATGAAGTCAGTGTCTTTTTTAAGAAGGTTAGTTAGTAATAACAGACAGACTGTAATAAGAGACAAAACCAAGAAAGGATTAACGTCTTTGGGGGATTTAGGTATAGGAAATTCGTGTACTGCCCTTAATTTTTCGGGGTTAGGTTTTACACCTTTGCTTGTGATCACATGTCCGAGGTATGAAACTTCTTTCCGAAAGAATTCGCATTTGTCCGGTTGTAATTTTAATTGGAATTGACGTAATGTGTGTTGACATGGGATGGGATATCATATGAGTAAATAACTATGTCATCAAGATAAACAAAGCATTGTATACCTTGAAGACCGGATAGTGCCGAGTTCATTAACCTTTGAAATGTCGATGGAGCATTTTTAAGTCCAAAAGGCATTCTCGTGAACTCGTAATGCCCTGTAGGGACTGAAAACGCAGTTTTGGGAGAATCGTTTGGGCAAATATTTATTTGGTGGAAACCAGAAGCTAAATCTAACGTACTGAAATACTTGCATTTTCCCAGTTGGTCTAATATCTCAAATATGTTAGGAATGGGGTAGGAGTCTCCGATAGTTATGTCGTTTAGTTTGCGGTAGTCAATTACTACTCGCCATTTTCTTTGACCAGAAGCATCGAGCTTCTTGGGTACAACCCAGATAGGAGAAGACCATGGAGACATAGAAGGTTTGATAATGCCTTGTTGCAGCATTTTGTCTACTTGGGATTCAACTTCCTTCTTATGACATTCCGGAAATCGGTATGTCTTTACGTTAATAGGGTTATCTGAACATACATACATACATATATAGACTCACGCCTGTTTCTCCGAAGGGGTAGGCAGAGGCATATTAAACGCTCTCTTTTCGCCAGTGTTTTGATCCCACGTAATAGGTGGCGAGCTTATTGCCGCTTATCGGGATATTTTGTTTGCCAGAGCCTCGTCCGTTGATCGGCAGGTGCACCACTTACAGGTGAGGTTGGCTTGGGACCCTAAGTTCTTGGTGGGAACCCTATGCATTTATATTTATCTGAAGTGGTTTTTATTTCATGTTGGATTGCGTAAGTGGATGTTAATTGATCATTAGGTAAATGGAAAATATCTGAGAATTGAGAACAGACTGAGTATAGGGCTTCTGCCTCTTCAGAATTAAGGTGGGATACACGAAGGAGATTCAAAACTTCTTCAGTTCGTTCTAGAGCATTTGATTCTGATACACTAGCTATCGGAATAGAAGAATTTGTTTCGAAAGATTCTAGGTTCAATTGAAGGTCAGATTCGATAGTTGCAGATTTCTCTGAGGTATTTACGACTGAGATATTTACTCGATTATTCATTTTTACCTGGACAATACAGTTTGCTACTAATAGATTTTCAGATAAGTGTTGGTCGATTATTAAACCTTCTTTAATATTGGGATTCGATACTGTGCACTCTATTATGGCTTCACTACGTGGTGCAATAGTGTAAGTAGGATTATTGAAAAACATTTTAAGTGTTATATCTTTTAGGTTTAATGTACCTTGCACGTAGTTAATTTGACCACCCATGATGTTAAATAGATCGTTACCGATTATTCTATCATAGGGCAAGTTAATATTATCAACTAAATTAAATATATGCGTCAGATGTTTGCAATCGTCATGGGATTCATCATGTGTCATAATTGATATAGGGATTTGACCTAAGGTTAAGGTGGGGCATTCATCCTTAGAGTCTTTGCCTTGGATTTTGAACCTAATTGATGTATTAATACAAGGCATATCTTTGATTGAAGATTTTTTTATAATACTAATAGCTGCGCCAGTATCGACGAGCAACAATAAATGATTACGAGACACGGGAGGATCAACTTTTACATGTAGTGGGTACTTATTGGATATATTGGATGTGAACTCATATACTTTATCACTAATTATATTTTCTTTTACAGGTTTTTCAGATTTCGTCGTGATCGAGTCTACGGTTTGGGGCTGGTTACCAAGTTGCTTGACTCTACGAATTGGAATTGAGTCTACAGTTTGGGGCTGGTTACCCGGTTGCTTGACTCTACGAATTGGAATTGAGTCTACAGTTTGGGGCTGGTCACCCGGTTGCTTGACTCTATTTGAGAGACTCTGATTTTTGGGCTGGTTACCGTGTCTCTACAGGAGGGTTTTTTATAGGAATCTTGGTGTCGTCTATTGAAGAAGAGACATGTCCCGTGCGACACCTAGCCGGGACATTGCTTAGTTTAAATTTTCGTTGGAATCTACGGTGTCATAACTTTCTTCCTCAGTAACAAAATTAATTTGTGGTTTGAATTCGGTTTTGGGTTTGAAACCGGATGTACTCGGTTGTGGATTTGAGTTGTTGAACCTGTTACCGGTTTCGAATCTCTTATTGTTATGGTCGCGTAGTTTGCAATTTTCTAACATATGACCAGATTTTTTGCAGTATCTGCAGAATAGATCAGAGAAGGACGAGGAGGGTTTTTGTTGATTCGGAAAATTATTATTATTTGAGTTACTTGTTTTGAAAGTGGGTTTGTTAAAGTCATTGCGACGGAATTGTGTTTTCGAATTAGGGGTCACGCTTTGTTTTAGTGTATATTGTAGGATTTTCTCTTAAGAGATTGCGTAGTTAATGGCCTCATTTAGTGTTCTCGGATCCCTACATCTAATGATGTTTGAAATACGAGGATTTAGGCCCATAGTGAATGTATGGAGGGCGAGATCCTCCATCGCGGCCACTCTACCTGACAGTTCGCTTTTCTTGTGGTTAGTTATGGATATTTCTGTCAGTAACTTTGATAAGCACGTTTCAATTCGAAGTGAGAATTGGTTTACATTCTCCTGGGCACCCTGTCTACAGTCTTGAAGATCTGTTAGTAAGTGGGCATAGTGTTTTCTTTCGCTGAATTGGTTCTGTAAGAATTCACGAAGTGATGGCCAAGAATCGAATTCTTTAATAGAGCATGCTACTTCGATATTGCCATCCAACTGGCTTAAAATATATTTGAAAACGATATTTTCTTGGTGAGAGGACGCTAAAGAAATTGTATTATCGCAGTTGTTAAGAAAGGGGTTTAATTTTTCACGACTTCCGTCAAATCGTTTAATGAATTTGAGAATCACTTCTAAAGAAGTTTGTTCTTTAGACTCCTCTTTAACGTTCTTTGAGTCTTTGGACATTTTACCATATAAAATAGAACACAGTAAAATAAAATATTCAAAACAAAATAATAAAATAAAGTTACAGGCAGACCCTGGAAATACTACTTGTTCGTGAACACAATGTAAGTATATCAATTCGTAGAACTGGAGATAAGCGTCGGGCGTCGGGCGTCTAGCCTAAACATCCACAGGTGAGATAAGGCGTTGTCGTCGAATGTTAGGAACTATTTTTAGAAATACTGTGATTGAATTATGTATGTTTGAAACGACTCACAGAACCACGATGCACATGTATTTCATGATTTCCACTAGGTACAGGGAACTGGAACAACTGGAACTGGTCGTGATTGCTGCGGTCTGGAGCCTGGATCGTCGTAGACCTGGTCGGTGCTGGGCTTGGAGTCCCTTGGGAGACACTCTGTGTGTACTTACCTTGCCACTTACTGCACAGTGGACTAGGTAGACTTGGACGTTTCGGAGTCGCTATTGGCTCAAGGTCGGTTTGGCACTTCTCTATATTATTCGATACACTGCACTCGCGGGGAACCAAAGATTTTACAATCCCTTTACGCTGCCACCAATGTTAGAACTCCCTTTTGGGGAGACTTTTTAAAAAAAGAAACAAAATTCACACGCGTAAAATATATGTATTTCTAAGAAAGACTAACTTTAAGTTTTACAATATGCGAGTGATTTACGAGAGAGGGAGTGCGCGACGAGAAGGTTGGGAGGCGACTGACTGGGAGAGTGATGCATGGCTAGAGGCAACTGGATGGAGATGCACGATCATCAGGTTAGGTGGTGAGTAGGCAGAAAGGGGTACAATCTAGGGATGTAACAGAACGCACATTCTCATGCATCAACATGAAATCGGAGCCAAGCGTTTGTGTGAATGGACGGACATAAGGCTTTAGAACATCCTCAACGTAATTTACAGCGTTCATGTTACCATTTACAAAAACGAGCTCAGTTCGTCTGTTCTTCATAATACCCACCCATACCATAACCGTTGAGCCGCTGTATAGGTGCACTTCCTGAACACAACTCAGTCTTTCAGTATTTCTAGGACGACGGTACACTCTTACTCTTCTAGTATCAGGCTTGAACCCAAATCGAGACACATCGCAAAAAAAAATATCCCATTGTTCCCGGATACATGTAATGTGTTCCCTAAACCATTCATTTCAACGAGCGCATATCCCGTGACGTATCGGTGGGCACCTAATTGGCCGTCGCGCTCGTAGGCCATACTCATGCAGTCGATTTCGCACAGTTTGGCAGCTAACATCAACACCACTTGAATTTTGTAGCCTTAAACCTATCTCTCGGGCGGTTAACATCGGCTGGCGTCTTGCAGTCAGTTGTATGTATCGATCTTGCCGTGTGGTTGTACACCTACCTCGACCTGTGTGCTGCTCAGCAGGATCTTCCGTGTTAGTGTAACGCTGATGAAGACGGCAAATAACGCTTCTTTAATCCTTAATACCGAGATACCTGAGATTGACTTCCCGCTTGCAACATCCCTACAGCTCTTTGCATTTCATCTGCGATCAAATGACGTCGCTCCATGACGTAAAAAATGTCTCAAAATCCAAATTTGTTCAAAACTTCTTCAAATTAATGTTTAAATCATATAATTGATACAGAATACTTAATTTGAATAAGCAAAGAAAACGCTATAAAATTCGAACAAATGCATTTGCTTTTGAATTTGTGACAAAAACAAATATCATACTCTAATTTTTTTGCAACCAGCCAGTATGTCCCCTAGATCAAAAAAGTTTACATAGGTATTACCTACTATTCATACACAAAACACTGGCAGCCATGTTGTAACAACAATAAGGGAAATTTCGAATCGAACATTAAGGTGAGGGTTTCCGTGCGCTCAAAGCTTTTGAGGCCCCCCGCTTCCCCAGTTCGCCAGTTCGTTACCCTTTCTCGACGTAAAAGTGACAGTGAGGGAAAACGGTACCTTGGGACACACCGTTTATAGAAAACCGACACACACAGATAGGTATCTCAACGCTTACTCGCATCATCACCCGCGACACTTGGAATCCGTAGTAACTTCACTAGTAAACAGAGCGTATGACCTCTGTGACCCTGAACATTTGAACAGTGAGCTGTCACATGTCCAGGAGGTACTTAGGTGCAACGGATTCAACAAGAAGATACAACGTCTGAAGAGGAAGGACCGTAAACCAGAAGTAAGCAGAGTACCGGCTTACTTGCCTTACATAAAGGGAGTGACGGACAAAGTTGGAACAGTACTACAGAAATACTCCATAAAGACTGTATATAGTCCGCTCTCCAAGGTAGCACACAATCTGTGCACCCCGAAGGATGTCATTCCTCTACAAACACCTGGCGTCTACAAGGTCAACTGCAGTTGTGGTAGTTCCTATATCGGACAGACCAAACGAACCATCGCTGAAAGGGTCAAGGAACATATCGCAGCTGTAAAAAACCGACAAATTAACAAGTCTGCCATAGCTGAGCATTTGTTGGAGTCTGGAACAAACCACTGGATCGAATTACATCGACCAAAGGTCTTATCTACCGATCGTCACTATTACTCCAGGATAGTACGTGAAGCGGTTGAAATCAAAAAACATAAAAATTTCAGCCGGGAAGATGGATACAGACTGTCTACAACTTGGAATCCAGTAATCAACAAATGTAAACCCCGCCGCAGTAACACAGCTCATCAGTGTGTAGACGTCATAAGTGTTGTGTGTCGACGTACCGACAGTTCGGATAAAAATAAAAATAAAATACAAGTGAGGGTAGCTGCCGAAACCCGCGCTTCACAAGGACGACGCTGAGATGACATCAGTCCTGCCGCGACCAAGGCTGTTGTAAGACGGCCGAAACGTCGGTAAAACATAGGTATTTATACCTTAAATTAATTAAATATCGCGAATAAGACCCGTTTCAATAAAATTGTATGATGTATACAAATCGCGAAAGTTTAAAATCGATTTGGTATATTGGTTCCTCAAATTACGAAAGTGAGCACTAAGAATTAGTTTTTTTTTAATTCCTACCCTCAGGTGGTAAGATAGGGGTCAAAGTATGTATGAAACTTATTATTCCTTCAGTGGATTGACTTCAAACTTTGTATATTGCTTTCTCAAATGACGATAGTGAACACTAAGAATTTGATTTTTTGAAATTCCTACCCTAAGGGGGTAAGATAGGGGTTCAAAGTGTGTATTAAACAAAACTTATTATTCCTTAAGTGTTTTGACTTCAAGCTATCTATATTGATTTCTCTAATGACCTTAGGACCTTAGTTAACATTAAAAAAATATTTTTGGAATTTCTTACCGTAAAGGGTTAAAAAGGGGAGTCGGAATTTCTATGAAACCTTTTTATTCCTTCATTAGATTAACTTCAAAATTTGTACATAGGTTTCTCAAATGACGTTAGTGAACACCAAGAAAGGAGTTTTCGAAGTCACTAAGAAGATAATTTATTTTACATTTTTTTTACAATATCGCTGAGATATAAAAATGTATACTGCGACGGAATCCTTGACTCATTTAATTTTATCTAGCTTTTGCAAGCAGCTACGCCTAAATGAATTTTTCATAGTTTGTTCGAGAGTTTTCATTAACCATTAGTAAAATACATATCTAAATCGATTCAGCCATTTTTATTATTACCCTGAATAAATAGACAGACAGAAAAACTATCTAAATAAATTATTTGGGTACTGAAAACGGGTTAGCAACAATATGCAATACAGTTATTTTGAGATTACAGACAGTTTGTTTATTTTTTTTATGGTCTCACGCCTGTATCCCCGAAGGGGTAGGCAGAGGTTTAATATTACACCCACATTTTGCCATGTTGCATATTAGGTCCCACATAATAGGGGGCGAGCCTATTGCCGTTACCGGGCACATTGGCAGACTCCGTACTGCTTCTGTAAAGTAAGTAAAAGTAAAAATATTTTTATTCTGAACACGCACAATAAAAAGCACAATAAGAAAATAAATATTACAAGTCACTACACAATATAAGATATAAAACAAAAGAAAAAAAATACAATAAAAAACAAAAGTGTGACGTGTTAGATTAGAACAGGGCACAGATCAGCATTTGTCAGGCATACTTTTGCCCGACCCGAGAATCAAACTTGAGACCTCCCGTTTAGCAGACGCATACGCTATCCACTGTACCACGGAGGCAGTCAAATATTATTTATTTGTATAATCTGTCTGCACATAAAATCCTTGCGTTACTGATTGACTGACAGACATGCTACAGCCGAAACAACTGAGCGCAAGTAGATGAAATTTAGCATGTATGTTCCTTGAGGTGTGTAGGGGCACACTAAGTGAGGATTTTTGAAAATTCCGCCCCTAAAGGGGTTAATCTGGTTGCAGAATTTGTATGAAACTTTTGATTCCCTCAATGAAACCAATAGGTATACAAAGTTTGAAGTTAATCCATTGAGGATTAACTTCAAACTTTGTATACCTATTGGTTCCTCAAATGAACTTAGTGAACACTAAGAAAGTCTTTATGGAAATTCTTACCTAAGTGGATAAAAAGGGGAGTCATAATTTGCATAGAACCTTTTATGCCTTCAAGGGATTAACTTCATACTTTGTTTATTGGATCCGCAAATGACGTTAGCGAACACAAAGACATTTATTTTGGAAATTTTCCCCTAAGAGGGTGGAAAAGGGATTCAGAGTTTGTGTAAAATCTTTTATTTTTCAATGGAATCACTTCAATCTGTGTACATAAAATCTTTTCGTTACTGACTGGCTGACAGACACATTACAGCCGAAATTACTGGGCGCAAGAAGGTTAAATTTAGCATGTATGATCCATGAGGAGGATGTTAGTACAAAATATGTATATTATCTAATCGTAATTTACGCGTGCGAAGCAGCGGGCAAAAGCTAGTTTATTATAAAAAGGTAAGATTAATGTAATTTTTAGGATTCTAAAACTAAAAATAATGTATTTATTCTTGTGACAGTGAACACCAATCAGAGAGCATTACGTCAAATAGTACGTCCGCCATTCATGTTGTTGACGTTTTAGTAGTAAATACAACTAAATCGTCAAACTTTCTACCTGTCAAATTGAATATAATAAAATGAAAGTGGGTACATCAGACCAGACTTCCTTCACGGTTTGTTTTGTTTTGGACATTGTGACTCAACCACCATGATGGTTTATAGCGTTTTCGTGTCAAATTCAAAAAGGTTTTTAAAAAGCCGTAATTAGTAATGTTGCTGATCGATTTTTGAAGAAAAAATCAGGTATTTCAGTTTAACATCTAATAAAGGAATGAATCAATCGCTAATTACATTTTAGGACAAGCCTATTGGGAGCGTGCCCAGAATGCTGGCAGCATTGCCACGTTGTATAGCAATGCTGATCTTTTGTACCAAATACAGGCCAGCTTCTGGTCACGCGAGGTGTCAACCAATCTCTTTGAGAGATCTCTAAATAGAGATCTCGCACTTGGACCCCATGGTCCCAACGTTTCGACTCCAAACGGCACAAATACATGCCTCCACCCCTACTAGGTTCATGTATTTGCGCCATTTGAGAGACTCCGCTGTAGCAGCAGCAGCGCCCGCACAACCTGCTGTGCTAGGAAGATGACATGGCGCAAGGGTATCGACAAATGTTGCGTCCCACACCAAAGGCCTACCCAGCTTCCATTGCCTTTTTTGCCATCGTCGCGTGTCAAGCCCTGAGGTTCAAGTTGGGCTGGAACGCCAGCGGTGACAAGAGCCCGGCGAAGTATGTCATTGAGGATGGCGCGTCGTGAAATACGACCTGCGCTCCTGCTGCATGACAAACCATGGTGACCAAGGCTGTTGACAGCTTTTCCACAGTCACGGCGATGTGGAAAAACACATGGCGCACCTAAACGAAGGCAAAAAGCAATGCGGAAAGTCGTATCGTCCAATATGGTACCTATGTTGGACGATGGCAGTGCCTGAAGCCAAAGCCCACACCCACTTTCCCACAGCCAGCAAACACTCTCCCACAGCCAGCAAACGAGCACGCTCTGCAGCATTGGACGATGTACTTAAGAGATTTTCTCGTACCTTACTGCAAAGCGGCCCGTCCCACTGCCTCTGAGATGACGGGTTTCGGGGTAACACGGTGCTTGGACAAGTCTTTCTCCAAGCATTCATGGCATCGGTCTTACACGGCACCTCAGAATCGACCAGTGTGAATGCTAAAATTGTCCTGGTCAATTCTTCAGTGCTGTGGATCGAGGACAGAAATGCTAATAAGCTTACGTCGGAAATTTTGCGAACGCTAAGGCCGCCCAGGCTCACAGGTAAAGACGCCTGTAGCTATACTCGATCATTAAGGGCCAGATTTAGAATTTTGCTTAAAGCAATTTGTATAAGTTTGTCGATTTGGGCGAGAGCAGATGAGTTTTTCCAAAAAGGGGAAGATCGAAGAACGTGTGTAACTTTTGGCACAAAAAGATAATACTTGATAATAGTTAAAGCCGAATGCATATTAATTTTGAATAACCTGTCTGATATTTCACTAAAATATTGAATTTTTCCTGTATAAAATAATCGAAACCTTCGTTTAATATTGGGGACCCAAGGAAGCGAAGAGAACTTTGTTCAACGTGAGTAATATTTAGAGCCAGTTATTGAAATTTAGAAAGTATATCAGATTTGTCTAAGTCTAAGTTATCGTTAATGAAAATTTCACATTTACTGGGATTAAAGTTCTAGGCCCATGGATAAAAATTTCGAGTTTAGAAGTGCAAGATCTTGATAAATTGTATCTACGTCACCTCCAAGCGCTCCATCATCTAGGTACCAGATGGTAAATTTATATTTCAGCTGGTTGATAATTGGGTGAATGGCCAAGCGATAAATAAGTGGTCCAAGCGGGTCGCCTTGTTGATAGCCAACCACGGATTCCAAAACATTTTCCTTGTATGTCAATTTTGAAGGGTGCCTGTAACACTACCAAAGAAAACTGAAAATTTGGGGTGTTTCTAATTTAACTTGTGTCAACAAAGTGTCCCTATTAACCGAGTTAAAGTCATTCTTTATGTCTACCTTCAGGATAAACTCACCCTTATTATAGCCAAGGTACGTTGACAGGGCATGTATGGCAGCCTCGCAGGCCCCTTTTGATCCAAATCCAAGCTGCAGCGGCTAAAATTTGGCATATAATGGCGGCAGCAAATCTCGGCTGCCATTCGCCTGAATGTACACCCAAAGGAAATGGGACAAATGCCACCGTCTCGCTTCCACAAGGCGCATAGATTTGCGCCATACAAAATATCGACGATGGCATCGTTCATACTACCGGAGAGCATAAGGTTGATCAAAGCCGTAAAGCTATGTATTAAGATATATAACTCAGAATGAATGATTAAATTAATACTACTCAAAACTACAATTAAATAAAAAGATAAAATATATATTATAATACAAATAAAAAAGAAGTTAATATATATTCAAAGGGCGAAAAAATTATTTCTAATTAAGTGTTCGAAATATAAGTATTGTCTATGATAAGTTGAATCGATAATATTAGTTTGTATCATTTTTTTGTCTATTGTAAATTTTGACTCTGGTCACACTATGAACTGTCAAATCATTATAATTCTTGTTTCCGGAAAAATTGGCTTGTGTCCGCGCCGTTTTGTTTTTTCGCGTGTTTTGTAGAATTGAATTAAATTGGTTAATAACCTTGCAACAGCCGCTATTGGATTTGCCCGACAAAAGTTGTGAGCGATTGATAAAGTTAGTGATATATATATTGAACTCCCCTTTTGCTCGTTGCTTGAAAAATGAACAAGTTTTTGTCGTCGTGAAATATCACCTTTTGAAAGCACATGGTTAAACCCGCTTTGCGAATTGTGTTAATACTTGTGGTTCTTGTAGTTGCCGCTTTGAACTTCGGCAAAGTTTATGATAAAATTGGTGAAATATTGAACATTTGCAAAAATTGTGTAAATCCGTCCACGTGCATCGTGCCCGAAAACATCGTTTAGAGGAACGGCTGGGTAGCTATAATGTTTTGCTTATTATTTTGGCCAAATTAATGAGTGTAATCTTATAGGTCTACTCTAGAACATCACCAGAAGATCTCAGTTAAATTTACATGTTTTAATTTCACCGCTGTGAAACACAGTACATATATGTTAGACTCTTTGCCTTGCCTTAGAACAACTAGATGAATAAAATCACGCTTCCACTGTCACCTGCAAACAATTTCCTAGTTTTTCTAGGCATCTCTAAACGTAGTATTTATTTTAAACTGGCAGTTCTTGCCAATTTAAAATAAATACCAAAAATTATTCATCAAAAGTAGAAAGAAGAATCTAGATATCACCATAATCACCCAGCTGTAAGAATCATACTTTTCGACAAATTCTCATAATTATCCACTTTATACCGAAAGAAACAAAATTTTTCCGAGAAGTTTAACCACAAACACTGCGACACCAGAATTTTATACATTAAATGTTCTGATTTGTGTAAAACGTTATAACTGGGGAAGGATGTATCTTCCCTCAATGTTCACATCCAAAACAGTTTCAAGTTGTTGTTTTTGAATTAAAGGTTTACTACTGGAGTTTGGATTACACACGCGAGATCTGTGCATTCCAGTGACAGGGGTCATCACTAAGTGTTGAATACCACGTCTTAAACTTGTAGTGCCGAAATAATTACTGTTATTACCACATTTGTAAGTCCGAATCCGGATCGGGATGGGCAAAACGCTACGATACAAATAATTTTATTATCACAATCGAAAGCTACTCCTCCAAAGCCATTTGTCTTTGTAAGCAATTTTTCTTTCTTCTAATGAAAACGGTCTTTACTATTTAAAAGCACTATATTTTATTAGCCCTTTATTCTTTCTATCTCATCTAATGGTTGTAAGCCAGCATTGCTACGAGTGTCTTAATAAATTTTCTAAAGTAACGTTTAGCTTTTAGGTTTTAAGAAATATTTAGAAAATGATAGTAAAAGCTTTTCGACAGAACAAGTTAACAAAGCGGAAAAATAAGAATAAAGTGGCTGTTCGGCGTTGTTTTCCCCTATAAATAGTCTCGTTTAATAATCTCCGAGAGCCTCCTTAAGAATCAAATTTTACTTCCATCCATGAAATTGGCTTAACGGAGTATTATGTTCCAAAGTGTCAGAGTGAAGCTTATCGCACTTTGCTTAGCTTTGGCGAGACTTATACTGGCTTTATAACAACTATTTTTGCATAGGGCATAGGGTTACAACAAGTCAAATTCTGATCGACAATAACGGAAAATATTTTTAACTTACATAAGTTACTCGGGAATATTCTATGAATTTGAGTGCCGCAACTTAATATTTATTGAAATAACCTACCTATAATAAATTTAGTTGCTTGACAACTCTGCAAAACTGTCAGTTCAATTATTTTTGTACCGGACCGAGTTAGAACGAGGTAAATAGATATCTCTCGCTCATACGTGCCTGAGTTTTTGTTGTGAGAGATTTTACTGCATCATAGCCTGATAGATAAATCGAGTATCTGTCACTTATCATGATATACCTGGCTTCCAACGTCTGTGTCGGTTGACAAAGCTACAATAGATGATATACTTAACTAGAGTGAATTAATGCTTAGGATTACCTGTTGTATATGTGAAACAATTTTATGGTTTGGAAAATCGCCAGTTTTCAAGCGATAATAAGCAATACAGTCCTAAAATTCCTTATATTGCCGCAATCTAAGGCATTTTGGGACTGTATTCTCAAAAAAAAATATATACAATTGAATTTGATGGATAATTTACAGACCTAATTATTAGTGTTACATTTGAAGAGCTACCAATCTTACCCGTTTGATCAATATTCCTTACCATAGCTTTATAGATAGGTATACTCGTATCAAAAACAAAATCACGTTCAGACGATACCGATTTCAGGATACTCGTACTAATTTGATAACTAGCAGAAATGCATAGAAATTCATATTTTCTCATTTACATTTTTACAATATTTTTCTCTGTAAATGTTTACCAGTTATCCCCAGATATATGTATATATCATATAGAATTACATTTCGTCAAATGTAATTATTATCATAATATTTATTTCCAGGTCCAAATAGCGTCTATTAACAAATATACAGACTCCGAAAAAGGTTCAGTTACAGTCCACTTGTAAAATTATGTGAAGTTTAATAAAGGGTTCAGTACAATAAAAACATCCGGACTTTAATGACTAAATATTTAATTCATCATCAGCCTTTAAAAGTCCACTGTTGGACTAGGCCTCTCCTTTGAAAGGAGGAATTGGCCTACTATACCACGCTGGCCAGACGGTTTGGTATAGGGTTTGTTTCAAGTTTTCCTTCTCTTACAGTGTTGTTCTCTGCATAATATGCTCCCTCTGTCGACTCTTACGACACCCATGGGATGATATGGGGTGGTGACATTCCGTATTCTTAATCCGTCACCACACGGACATCATAATATAATGTCATATATTATAATGTCATAAAAAACAGTAAAGCAATTAAAATTCAATCAATATCTTGCAAACAAGGTATATCATAAAATGTTTCAAAATCGTAAGTTTATTATTCATAAGAATCGTTAGTATTCAAATGGAAGTAAAAGTTTTCCAAAGAGGATTTTATTTCATTTTCTTAAAGCACTTAATGTACTTCTGTCTCAATGATTTCTCAGTCCACGCCCGATATAATGCATTACTTACAAACTTATTTTAAATGATCTTGTCACTAAAATGATCGCTACAGTTGAATAAAAAAATAATTTAAAGGAATAGTCCAGTAACGACTTATAGCATCTTACGATGCTAAAATAGAATTATGCGTTTTTCTCGCTTTTCTATTCAAAATTTTTAACTGGATTTAAAATCTTTTCTAAGCTGAAATAAGCTGTCACAAATCAAAGTCTTGGAAGCCCAATCGATGGGATGGCTTGTAGGAGATCGTCGCAGGTCGCATTGCATGAGGTGCTATTGATTGTTGCCGGCGGTTGGGGAACGGTGTAAGCATGTCATTATCGTGAACTGGACCGCCTGGTAGAATTGAGAATCGTCTGTTTTAAAAAAGCAGGTTAAAGTAATGAAATATAAGTCTATTAGAAGGAAAAAATAAGTTTAGTATCGAAAATATAGTAAAAATATAGCTAGTAAGATGCGATTATTAACCGACTCCAAAAAGAGGAGGAGGTTCTCAATTCGGCTGTATTTTTTTTTATGTTTGTTACCTCATAACTCCTTTATTTATCGACCGATTTCCAAAATTCTTATTTTGTTTGAAAGGATATACTTTCAGGTAGGTCCCATATAAATATTATCAAAATCAATCCAATAGTTTAATTAAAAACTCCAAAAAGTATGTCATCCAAGTAAACGAAATTAAGCATTTGCTGTGACTTTTCATCAGTGGACACTAGAATAGTCGCAATCAACGGGCTTACTTCGGGCTTCATTATCAGGTATTGATGAAACCGGGAGGAAGAAAGGTTGGAGAGTAAATCTATATATATAAAATTTATTATTTATTTATTTAATTCTTTATCCACATACATTGTGTACATTGGTGGACATGCCACAAGGCATTAACTTGTGGCATTCTCTACCTGTCAACTTTAAGGTGGTGCAGAGATAAAAGTGGTAGGTGCATTTAACAATATAAATTTAAACATGGAAAAGTTACAAGGTATAACATCATACTAATAATTACATATAGTATAACATATATATAAAAACATACAAAATATACAGTTCTATGTATACATATTTATACATAAGTCTATATACACCTAAATATACATACATACTATATACTTACATAAATACTTATAATAATGAATGAGACTGATGTGCTGATTCCTTCAATCTCTCAAAAAGAAGCTCTCGAACTATCATTTTAAATGCATAACGGTTAGTGGACAGTCTGATTTCAGGAGGGAGTGTATTCCATAAGATGATAGATTGCACCACAAAAGATGAGTAAACAAACTCAGTAGTATGAACATAACATAACATATGTTATGTTTGTTTGTTTAGAAAGAAGAAGGTTATGAGAAGAACGGAGATCTCTCTCATGAATTGAAGATAGATATTGGAAGTATGAGGTGAGATAAGATGGAGGGGAAGGAGACTTGATAATTGTGAAGAGGGTAGTAAGAGCACGCAAACACCGGCGCTGGCGAATTGGTAACCATCTTAGTTCGGAACGATAAGTAAATACGTGATCATACTTACGAAGATTGTAAATGAATCGAATGTAGTTATTAAGAAGTCGGTCGTACTTATTGAGATGTTCTGAATTCAGGTCATAATAGCACACATCACCATAGTCGATTATGGGAAATATTAGAGTCTGCACAAGCATTGTCTTGGTCTTGGACGGGAGAAAATTCTTGAGGCGGTATAGTGCTCTAAGAGTTCCAGTAACCCTCTGACTAACATTAGTCACCTGCACTCACCAATCGAGAGTGGAATCGATGTACAGGCCTAGGTCTTTTACGGATGCACTATATGGGACGGTCAAGCCATTCAACATTACAGGTGGTAGAGTTTTGCTGCGGTTAAAATTGCTTGGGCTGACTGATTCATCAACGCAGAGCCAAAACGACATGGGCTTGTGACTTGAAATTTTGACAGTCGATGCATTTTATGACGTAAGCACCCACTAAGGAAGGATTTTTATACATATTTTTGGTTAGAAAAAGTAAACACGCAATTTAGATTTTTTTCAAATCTAACAACTAAGAGGGTGATATAGGGGTCGAAAGTTTATATGGGAGGTCCGTCATTTTTAAAAAGATAGCGTGTAATTTTGCGTGCAAACTTCTGTTTAGAAATAAAACAAAAACGTGCTTTAGCAATTTCTCAAATCTATCGTTTAAAAGGGTGAAATAGGGGTTGAAAGTTTTTATGCGAAGTGAAGTTTCATACACTAGCTTCTGATTAGAAATAAGTGATCATGTATTTACGCGTTTTAGGAAATAGGGGTTGTATTTTTAAACGGTTTTACTTAGCTTGACCTGTTTATTTGTTTGTTTGTTTGGGTCAAAATTAGTAATTATATGGCAAGTCCGTCATTACGCCCGAGCTAAGCCGCCAACTGCTAGCTTATACATAATATTTAATAACTTTGATTATCAATAACAGAATAACTAATAGTAGTACGGTTTAATTTAAAGAGCAGACGATGAATACGTTCTTCAGTGTTTTCACGATTTAATATTTTTCACTGTAAGCCCGCATTTGTGATAACCTCTTTTTACGCAGTTTACTACTTTCTCTTGAAATGGCCTTGGACCGAGAATCCCTACTTTGAAATAGATGTTTCTCCCTTTCTTCGCTAGTTGTGGAGTACTGCTCACATCTCTGGGCCGGAGCGCCAAAATATCAGCTTGATCCACTTGACTCCCTACAGAGACGAGCTGTTCGAATCGTCGATGATCCCAATCTCACGGCTAGACTAGAGTCGCTGGAGCAGCGAAGAGGCTTTCGTTCTCTCTGCGTATTCTACCGACTCTTTCACGGGGAGTGCTCCGAAGAATTGTTTAATCTGGCACCAGGGTCACCCTTCTACCAACTTACCACACGCCGACGCAGTAGAGTTCACCCGTACTACCTGGAAACGTTCTCATCTAGTACGGTGCGCTTGCGTTCGTGTAGGCTCTGGAATGAACTAGCTGCTGCGGTGTTTCCCGAGCGCTATGACTTGTTCTTCTACAAACGAGGTTTAAAGAGAGCATTACTTTCACGGTAGGCAGCGGCTTTGCTGTGTATACTCTGACATTAGCGAAGTTCATGAGCAGCGGTTACCGTTTATCATCAGATGGGCCATCCGCTCGTCTGCCACTAGCAGCAATAATAAAATATTGATTCATTTAAACGGCGCTGTCTCATACGGGCAGTCCGTTTAGTAGGTCTCTACCCATCTTTAATTTCGATTAATCAGATAAGTGCAGAAAGGAAAATTCACCAAAAAACAGGAAATAAAAATCTTTTTTACAAAAAAAAACCGCCTCCAAAAATCTGGAAAATGTGTGAAACTAGCACTAAAAAGTAAAAAATAAATTCTGTTATTTTTACTTCAATTTACTTATAAACATCACCTATTCAACTGAATATTATATACTTAAACAAGTTATAGCTACGTATCTACTACTTAATTCACATACCTAACACAATACATATTTTTATGACTAACAAACTAAATAAAATACCTTTCACCAAAAATCAGATAAGTATATTATATTTTTGGTCTAAGTACTTAGAAAAAAGTATTTTATTAGGACTGTAATATACAATTATACTTTTTTTTGGAGTCGGTGCCTGCCAAACGTTTTAGTAAATAATTTCTTGATAATGTAGAAAATATATGAAAAGCTGTATTGATACGAAAATTTAGCAAAACCTCATCAAACTTGTTAGTAATTTACAAATGACGAGAAATCAAATCAACAAATATAATTTTAGGAAGTTTCCTATAACACAAAATATATGTAAAGTTACATTAATACCACAATGTAGGATCTAACCAAACCTATTTTGCAAATAAAGAAAACAACGCAACCTGGCAACAGGCGCGACAGCTCAGCTGTTACAAATTAACCTAAATACCTATTTACAATTACCTATCTAACCAAAACAAAAATTTAAAGCAATACTTGGAAGAAATCAAATTCTGAGAAGTTTTTACAAAAAGATTTTAAAATTTGAAAAACAAGAAAAATAGAATTATGTAAAGATGCAATACTAAAATGCAGCAATACCAAATCAAACCTATTTCAATGAACACAGATTTCGTGTAAAATAACTCTGTAGAACCACAATCCACTGCAATACAATTATTACCTACATACAAGCGCATAGAAAAAATGGATATCGGAGACATCGTCAACGACGTATGGCCTCACGCGTTTGCCCGCGTTCGGATCGGTCACTTAATGATGGTCCCCCTGTCGCCACGGTAGGCTGCGAGCCTTGCTGTTCAAGATAAACTCGTACTTCGCAAATTCATAATTACACGACTGCCAAAAACGAGCGTAATGTTTCATTAGCGTTCATGTATGTATGTAAGTATGTGAGTTTCTTTATTCCACCATAACTTCTGTATGCGTAAACCGATTCGGATGTGCGGCATATCGTTGGAATCCTTATATTACCCCGAGTAATATAGGCTATATTTTTTTTTACTTCATAGTTCTTAATTGATGGCAGTGAAGTTTTATTAATTTTGAAATAATTGTTTATTTGGTTCTTAATCTCAGCTGGCACCGACTCCAAAGAAAAATATAATTGTATATTATAGTCCTAATAAAATACTTTTTTCTAAGTACTTAGTCCAAAAATATAATATACTTATCTGATTTTTGGTGAAAGGTATTTAATTTAGTTTGTTAGTCATATAAAAATATGTATTGTGTCAGGTATGTGAATTAAGTGGTAGATACGTAGCTATAACTTGTTTAAGTATATAATATTCAGTTGAATAGGTGATGTTTATAAGTAAATTGAAGTAAAAATAACAGAATTATTTTTTTACTTTTTAGTGCTATTTTCACACATTTTCCAGATTTTTGGAGGCGGTTTTTTTTTGTAAAAAAGATTTTTTTTTTAGTGTATCAAGTCGTTAAATATTTTTTATTGCGTAATAGGGACAAGACATATATATAACATAATAAGATTTTTATATTTAATATAATAAAGTAACTGAGTATTAAATGGTCTTAAATACAATGTTTAAAAGACAGAAATTTATGGTGTTTATATAATATGATAACAGTCCACTACCTATAACTAATATAACCTTATGCAACTCTGAGCTAAAAGTTGTGAATAGTTTTAAGTATTTGGGACACGTCCTGTCAGATAAACTTAAAGATGACGATGATTTGGAACGCCAAAAAAGGCTCTTAGCTGCTAAAAGTAACATGCTTGCCAGGCGATTCGCAAAATGTAGTAAACAGGTTATAGTCACTCTGTTTAATACGTACTGCCGCTCACTTTAACTTGCCATCTCTGGTACAAGTACACGCAACGTACTTTTTGTGTGTGCGTGTGGCGTGTATCTTTATATGCGTGTTCGTGTGTCCTGGGTTGTGTGCCGGGAGATGAATTAAAGTCACAAGGCCGAAATACCAGAATGTTTATTACATTAAGTTAACACAGTATTACAAAGTACGCGTAGATGTCGCGTGTGTCGGTAGTGAGCGTTACGGAACGACTGGTGTGCCGAATTATGAGAACTTCACACTATACAATGCAATTGATGTGTCAGCACAGCAACTACAATATTCCTCCCCTTTTTTTAAAAGGAAATTTTGAAATAGAAAATTTATTTTTACAATCAAAAACAATTTAAAAATAGTTCAACCTTAAAGGTACATACAATGTTACAATCACACTACGCGACTCGTCATTTACTTACACAGCAATTTCGAAACAATAAGTAGCAACTGTAACCAAATACAATGCAGGTGTGCTAGTTTAAAATACATGGTATAATACTTGTTAACTAATTATGTTTATAATAAAGAGTTTTAATTTATAATGCCTTGATTTATTTATAGAATGTATGAACAAGTAACAAATTATACAATGCATTTTAAATCAAAGTTAGATTATAATTTCTTTTACATAACACAGCTGCAATTAAATTATATTAACGTAATACACATACTGTTACATTCATTGCCTTAATACGAAGATATAGTTTTACGAATATGGATTTTCATATTTGTTATTACACAATTACAAGAAAATACGATTACACAATGAGATAAAGATTGGGTGGATTGTATTCTACTGTACTCCCTTGGCGTCATTGCGGTATCAACCAACAACACAATATCTGCAGAAAGCCCTATGGCGGCACAGTAAAATACAATACCATGAGCACAATTATAACAGAATTACATCGTATAATTATTACACAGTTAAATTGTTACACATACATAATTATAACACGATTACATATGCACATACATAATAGCTTGAATACACGATTGTTTAATCGGTCAGATTACTGATTAATCTTATAATACACACTTAGTTACCATTGAATACCATTAAACCAACGTTTAATATACAACTTTAAAAAAAAAAAATTATTGCTGCTAGTGGCAGACGAGCGAACGGCCCATCTAATGGTAAACGGTAACCGCTGCTCATGGACTTCGCTAATGTCAGGGTATACACAGCTAAGCCGCTGCCTACCGTGAAAGTAATGCTCTCTTTAAACCTCGTTTGAAGAAGGACAAATCATAGTGCTCGGGAAACACCGCAGCAGGTAGTTCATTCCAGAGCCGTACGTGGTAGAAAAAACTTTGGCTGTTGACGGTTGTTGTTGTATAGTTTCGACCTTAATCGTAGGTAAGGCTGTCGAACTCACAACTACTTGTCTGCTTACCCATTTACGTAAGCCGTATTTGCACCTTCTATGCAATATGTATCCAAATAAAATTATTAATATGACTATAATTATTATAGTGACAATGCTCAACGTATTTATTGCGTTATTCACTTGCGACATATTATCAATATTCTCGTTAATAATAACATTTTCTTTGGTTTGTTTAGAACCCATTTTGTAAGTTACATTTAACACGAATTGAATGTACGGTAATAGATGTAATATGACAATTTATTAGCAATAAATAAATAATTTGTTGTACATAAGTAAAGTAAACTAGGTCAATATTTACGATGATTTACAGAGTATGCATAATCGTTTCGCAAGAATTTTATTGGCTTTTTGCTTAGACGCCCAGATTTTTTAGTATAATGTTTTGCACTGGTTTCGTCTGTCTGAAATATTACTTTTTTATTTGTTTTTTAATTATTTGTTTGTCGTTATTATGAGTTGGTTGTATAGTACGTGCGTGTGTACCAATAGATGTTGTTTAGATAGATCAGAAGGCAAGTTAAGCAGAGAGAAATGAAAGATAGTTTTTAGCGCAAGAAAGTCACAGTTATATTGTCCACAAACACAGAAGAAAGTACAGAGCGAGTAAGCACACAACAGAAGAATAGTTTAGACAATAAGATAGCACGGAAAGTTTGAAATAACACAGACCATATGATTTTCGTAATATACGCGATTTAAATTCAACGGGCGTCGGTGAGCGCGCGCGCAGCCACACGGCGGCGTCAAGAGCGGTTCGAGACTGGCGAGGCGGTGAAAACCGATCTCGCACGAAGTGTGTGTTCGGGCCGTTCGGGCGTCTCCGGCGCAGCTGTTTTGCGCGCGCCCGTTGCTAGTCGTGTAACGATATTTAACCTACTGTGCGGAATAGGCGTGTAATGATTTTTATATACCTATATTAATAATTTTGCTCGCCACAGTTGCATTTGCTCTTCGTTCTCTACTAATACGTATGCGGGTTTTAAACGATCAATTGAAATATTGGCTTGCTTGTCTGGCAACTGTACACAGAATACTTTGTTACTTCTACTTATGACACGATAGGGTCCGTCGTAAGGAGGTTGAAGCGGTTTTCGTACTGCGTCATATCTTAAAAATACATAGTCACACGTGTGCAAATCTTTATGAATAAATATGTTTCTAGATAATTTGTTTTCTCTGCTACTGGGTTTCAATTCGCTTATGATTTCTTTCAATTTGCTAACGTAAGTATATTCATCATGTCGGGGTCACCAATTTTGTGTATGCGTGTGGCGTGTATCTTTATATGCGTGTTCGTGTGTCCGGGGTTGTGTGCCGGGAGATGAATTAAAGTCATAAGGCCGAAATACCAAAATGTTTATTACGTTAAGTTAACACAGTATTACGAAGTACGCGTAGATGTCGCGTGTGTCGGTAGTGCGCGTTACGGAACGACTGGCGTGACGAATTATGAGAACTTCACACTATACAATTCAATTGATGTGTCAGCACAGCCACTACATACTTATAATGTGCTGTTGGTACAATATAATAATGCATTCCGGTGTATGCTGGGACTACCATGGAGGTGTAGTGCGTCAGGCATGTTCGCAGACAATAGAGTGGATTACTTCTATGCAGCTTTGAGAAAGGTTAGAGCCTCATTTATGAACCGGGTACATACAATTCTGACAATGGTGTGTTGAGAGCCATATACCAAGCAAACGTATCCTTCGTTTATGGCTTTCAATACTCCAGCTACATTAATTAATTTAGATAGTAATTATATATTTTGTTATACTTGCTTAAAATTACTGATTATGTCGATTCCGAAGGACTGCTATATAATAAATATATCGATGCCCCCAACCAAGAACTCGGTAATGTGCTATTATGGGTTTTATGCTGTTATGTCAAATGCGGCATCTATGGACTAGAATACACTTTAGCAATTTTTTTCAGAATTTTCCTAATGATATTTACAAAAAAAATCATGATAAACATGTTTATTGTTGGGAATTTAGTCACAATTATATTACAACAAAAAACCTATTATAGATTTTTACGAAAAATTAATTTATATTTTATTTTGGTAAGTAGCGATTACCGGGTTATTGGCGTAAATAATTTTCATGAAGTCTTTGGTAAACGTGTTTATGGGGTTTATTGTTGAAATAATTTTAAAATACGTATTCCGTAATATGCACAAACAATGTTATTTAAGATTAGTACTGGCTCATTAATGTACGTAATATTTCAATACGGTCAATTTATTCCAAAAGTCAATATACCTAGCTCTTCTAGATATTATTGCTTTTGTCTAGCCGCGCAATAGTTTGCAAAGTGCAGTTGTCTATATTTCTTGTGGTAGCTGATAGACAATAATAGATATATGCCATGCCCCCAACTAGAGTCTATTGGCCCGGTGCGTAAAGTTTGTATACGTACACAGTTGAATTCAGAGCGCTGGACTTGCACGCAGATATTTGCGCCACGCTCGCTATTAGCTCCAAATATATAATTATACCTCAGCTAGACAAAGAAGACGAAAGCGTACGAGTACTCAAGATGCAGCTGTATATATGGATAATGCGCAGTTGCTACGAGCATGCCACCAACGTATACCAATAAGCAAATCTTTGCATGCAGGCCCTTTGAGTTTATGGAGAAGTGGAGCTTATCCTCAGAGTTTTATATTCTTTTTATTAATCCTTGTCTAGGAGGCTTACCATGACCTCTTATAGCGATACAGTTTACGACCTAAACTGAATAGAACCGCAATATCGTACTATGACCTAATTATGACGACTCAGTTATGGTGTTTACGTTTCAATGTAACGCAGCTGTGAGTTCAATAGCGTTTGAACCGAAATCTTAAACCATTTTTTCATTTGTCATAATAGACCGTACTATGACGTGCTTCAACAGCTTAAACTGAACCGCTTGACTGTCAAATTAACGATTCAATATAAGTTACAATTTGTAATGTATTAACTGAATAGTTAGAATTATAATTGGGTTTTTAGATGTTGTATGTGCATTTTAAGCATTTTGAGTTAATTGTAGGTCGATTCTTTGGGTTTTAGGGCCAACCTTTAATAATAGCGTACTAAATCTAACATTTTTTATTACTCCTATTGTGAAACTTGTTAATTGAAAAGCCAAGGACTCTGTGTAGTTTTATTCGGTTTGTGTGATAGAAATATGATAATAAAACTATCACTCCAAATCGTAAACAAAAGCGCCAAGCTAGAAATCAGTTGGATCCTTACATTACATTGGACAAAGCTGAATTCATCAAAATATTTCGCCTCTCTAAAGTACATAATGGTCTTATGTCTTATGAGGAATGGAGACCATTGTTTAAGCAGCTTGTGACGTCCCCCACTTTGAGTATTAAGCTTAAGGTAAGAAGCGTTTTATATCAAACATGTTAATATATTGATGAAAGCGGCAATGACTTTATTGTGGCTCCATTATAGACAGAATATAGCCTTTTAAAATACATAGTAACCTTATAAGTAAATTGTTAAAAAAAGAACTTGCAATATGACTTAATAATAACATCATTATAATTGAAATCAAACTACAGTTTACGGATTTTATCGCGATATATTGGTTTCACTAGTTATTACCGCCAGAAATCAATATAACGCGATAAAATCCGTAAACTGTAGTTTAATTTCAATGTGTAACATTCCCAAGAAAATAGCATCATTATCATTATTTGTTGTTTTATTTGTTTTAGATAGTGACTGCATTTTCATTATATAGGCCTGGGTTAGGACAAAGGAGACCAAAGACCTATTGGTGACATATAACTCGTTATAATATGGCTCAACAGACAGTGTCACATTTTATAGTAGAAATGACTGCCAAAATAGATTCATTAATTAAAATGAATTTGTAAAATTCACTATCAATTCAATTGGAATTATATTTTTAACTTTTGTATTGTATAGTTTTGAATATATCAACTTTTTGTAAAGTTGACATTGACTACTTAAGTTATTTTTGCTAAAACATGAAATTTACTGAACATACTTTCAACTTTGCACCAACCTTTTTATTCTTTTACTACGTATTATTTCATTGCACATCTTGTCAGAAAATTTCCTAGCTTGTGACAATTTATTGAATCATGGGCTTTAACCCTACGCTTATCTAAAAACTCCTACAAGTGATTAAGTTGGGTAGCAGTGACTCTTCGATGCAAGGGTTCACTGTATACATATAACGAAATCACTTAAAATACCACTGCCGATTTCGTTTAGCTGCGATATCACTGTATGAGTGAATCTATAAAATTTATCGTGATCACAATATAGTTCTCTATTTTACCTATCCCATTTTAAGAATAACATAGGGTTCCCACCTCCCAAGCCAACCTCACCTGCAAGTGGTGCACCTGCCGATCAACGGACGAGGCTCTGGCAAACAAAATATCCCGGTAAGCGGCAATAGGCTCGCCACCTATTACGTGGGATCAAAACTCTGGCGAAAAGTGGGTGTTTAATATGCCTCTGGCTACCGCTTCGGGGAAACAGGCGTGAGTCTATGTATGTATATATATATTTTAAGAAAGGTTTAAGATTGTGTTTGAACTTAAACAAGCACTGAATGAAATAATTAATAAATATGAAAGCATTTTTTCTTAGAAACAAATAGATTCAAGATTTGTATTACTTATTAACCTTGGAATGCTAACAACATACGTTCATAACAGTAGTCCATAGCAGTATTTGCAACGCTTTGCTAGTTAGTTTCGTAAGTAAAATGTTGCATTAAATTTAGTTACCTACTTTCTGAAGCGGGGATCAAAAATATTTCAGAAGAAGAACTAAATTGAAGAGATTGTGTAGCTCAAAGTTGATGACATGATTTGATTTATTGGATTGTTTTTATTAATAAATGTTCGCGTCAAATTAAAATGCCAAATTTAATTCTGAATATTACTTATAATTGATATATTTTTCGTTTATTACCTTCTAATATAACATATAAATATTTTTTTAAAGTCGGTATCGAGTGGTAACAATAACACAATGGTTCTAATGTTCCACGTAATAAGAACGCTATTTATTTATACTGTTTTTTAAATTATTTGATATTACCACAATAACTCCGCAAAAAACATGTTACGTATTAGGCCTTCAATATAAAATATCGCCGTTGAGGTCCGTAGTATAATGTTATGAAATATTTTATTTGATGAATTTACTGCAATAATCCCGCAAGTACTATTACTGTAAAATTGTAGGTATAACATTTTTGTTATTATTTATTTTCGTAAATTACTAGGTTTTCAATAAAAGGATTTTCATAATAATGACACAGTTATATTTCGCATATGCACACACAGGGGTGCATAGGGTTCCCACCAAGAACTTAGGGTCCCAAGCCAACCTCACCTGCAAGTGGTGCACCTGCCGATCAACGGACGAGGCTCTGGCAAACAAAATATCCCGATAAGCGGCAATAGGCTCGCCACTCTATTACGTGGGATCAAAACACTGGCGATAAGTGGGCGTTAAAACAGGCGTGAGTCTATGTATGTATGTTATATTACTTATATTTCGCAAAAAATTAGCTTTCTTTTAATACTTCAATGACTTCAATAGTCCAACTCGTTGAAAAGATATTTGATAAAATCAGTAAATCTTTTCTCGTGTAAAATTTAGATTTTTCGATTGCCGGGTTATTGCTTGGAGGCGTCGATATGTAAAGAATATTAAATATAATGTAATTATTTTATTATGGAATGCTTTACTAATACTATTAATAACGGAAATAATATGTAAGAATGTTTTGTTTTAATATGGGTGTTTACCTGAAATAAAATCTTTTTTTTATTTATTATTATTATAAACTTTTTATTATTTATTATTTTATTATAAAAAAAGCGTTTGTGACGTGTGTGTTTGTATTCGCCGTGTGGTTGACTGTATAGAATACAAGTGTCACCACCCTCTATCTTCCCGTGGGTGTCGTAAGAGGCGACTAAGGGATAGCACGATGCAAATACCATCTTTGCGTAGAGACGGAAAACTCGACATCAAACCCTATACGACTGCCTCGTTGGTCTCGCGGCATAAATGTGCGCGTGGGATCGGGAGGTCCCGGGTTCGATTCCTGGGCCGGGCAGTGTTATTGGGTTTTTCTGTCACGAAATTCTCAGTAGCAGCACGGAGTCTGGTAATGTGCCCGGTACGGCAATAGGCTCGCCCCTTATTACGTGGGACTAAAGTATATCTGGCGAAAAGTGGGTGTAGAAATACACCTCTGCCTACCCCTTCGGGGATAAAAGGCGTGACGTTATGTATGTATGTATAAAAAAATCTAAACAGAAGAAATTTCTTACACGTCCAATATACACACATGCAAAATTTACATTCTCCAGAGTTATTCAGCATGTTTCTTAAGTATGAATTCCTTTGAATATGACACCTTCCTTAGACATTTGCCGTTAATAATAATAATAATAACCTGGCAACACCGTAAAGTCAACAACCAAATTTTCTTGCATATTTTATTTTAATTTATATTACAGTTTTACGATACAATTTATATATTTATACCATATGTCAAAATGAAAAGCACAAACAATAACAAATATAAAGGCAAGGAAATGTAATATAAATGTTGACCAGAACCAGGAAAGCAGCTGCAGCACGCTTAACACCTCTGGACTCGTCGCTTAGCTCCGCCTCACAGCCGCCGGCACCAGCAACAGCATCGCCGGTGAGTCTTGAGGCGTCGAGCGCATAGCGACGAGTTTTCTTCCCGCCGTCGTCACCACCACCTGTCCGCCGGCAAGGGAGACGGCCACCGAATGGCTTAGGACCCCGAGGCTCATCGGTCTCGAACAGGGCCCCCGCTGCCGGTGGTGATGTGCACCGCATGAGGTGGACTAGATCCATGAATGAGAATGTCATGCAGGCATATTATGTGGCTACAGAGGGTGGTACCAACCTCACGGCGTACCGTGATCGCATGCTGCCTCTGTTTCAGGACTTGGAACCGGCCGTCAACGTTTCGGCGCAGCGACTATCGGATCAAGTGCGCGCAATCCAGCGCTGTCGTTTGCTGGATGACGATGCACTTGAGAGGCTACGCTCGGACTTGCAAGGTAACCCTCCCATTCCTCCTTCCACGCGTGAACGTGTAACGGCAGTGATAGTTGACACACTAAGGACGCAAAGTGTTGAAGAAGTGGATGGTGGGGATATACAAGTAAGTGCCCAGTACATGGATAATGTAAGGAGTACTTTGGAATGTGCCATCAAGGAATATCGTTACGAGACCTTAGTAAATAGGCCTCGTGTACCGCGTTTGCCCACGCATGAGAAAAATTTGGCGCTGGTGTGTGCCCTGGATACACTATTGTCTACATACCTAGACAATAGTGAAAATCTCAGTGATACACACTCAATTCTGTAC
Source organism: Euclidia mi (assembly GCA_944739405.2). Classification (NCBI taxonomy): domain Eukaryota; kingdom Metazoa; phylum Arthropoda; class Insecta; order Lepidoptera; family Erebidae; genus Euclidia; species Euclidia mi. The sequence continues at coordinate 58,872,588 of OX123182.2, forward strand.
CGTGCGGCTGTAGCGGCATGTCGGATAGCCAATGTCAAGATAGAAAAGAACATTGATATGGCTACCCGAAATAATGTTGTGCCGGCTTGGCAGTGCAGGATTGAGCGTCGAATCGCACAGTCTAGGGCACTCATTGCCAAGCTGATCTGCTTCGGGTCGGGCAATACTCGTCCGAGAGTGATGCGTTTTGTGACCCGCGCCTTTGCAGGAACGGGTATTAGGCTACAATAATACACGTCGCGGGTCACAGAACGCATCGACTTCCTGAAGCAGAAGATTTATGCGTGGGCAAATCGTATCAAACCTTATAAAAAACGTATAGGCAGATATTCCCAGAATCGCACATTCCAAAAGGATGAAAGGTGGATGTATAGAAATTGGGAGCGTCCCGGTCTAGGTGTGGATGATGGAAGTCTACCAGATGATGAAACTACAAATACGTTCTGGAGTAGCATCTGGTCGACCCCCGTTAGCCACATAGAGGGTGGTTGGTTTAGGGGTGTCGAGCGATCATGTGCAGAAATCCCTAATATGGATGCCGTAGCTATTACAGCTACAGATGTTGGTTGTGCTGTCCGTCCGTTACCAAACTGGAAAGCGGCAGATCCGGACGGATTGCACAACTTTTGGTTGAAGTGGCTGCGTAGTGCACATGCTCGTTTTGCTTCCCAATTCCAATCATCTCTAGAATCAGGGACGCTGCCAATTTTCTTAGCAACTGGCATTACCCACCTGCTCTTCAAAACAGGAAGTACCACGGATCCAAAAAAATTATAGACCTATAACCTGCCTACCGACGGTCTATAAACTTTTTACATCCATTTTGAGAACCAAACTGGCCAAACATATATATACGAACAAAATCATTTCCCGTTCTCAAAATGGATGTAAAAGTGGGTCACGTGGTACTAAAGAGCTACTCCTTATAGACATGACCATTAGCCAACAGGTTCGCCGTAGCCGAAAGGATCTAGCGACATGCTGGATAGATTATAAGAAGGCCTACGACTCTGTGCCACATACATGGCTCTTGAGAGTGCTAGAGTTGTACAAAGTGGATCCAACTCTATGCACTTTCCTGAAGACGTGTATGGGGCAGTGGAGTAAGGTTCTTCGCTATCCAGGATGTCGACGGACTCTCGGATGCGGCGATCCTATGAAGATCCAACGAGGAATCTTCCAAGGTGACAGTTTGAGTCCCTTATGGTTTTTTCTAGCACTGAATCCTCTTAGCACATTGCTCGAGAATTCAGGGCTAGGCTATCGGTTGCACAGCAGAGGTCAAGTAATATCTCACCTTCTTTTCATGGATGATTTGCCTCCACTGACCTCCAGTTGACAGAGTTAATAAAGGTAACTGAAAACTTTAGTAAGTCTATCAACATGGAGTTCGGTGTAGAAAATGTGCGGTCTTGCATGTAAAGAAGGGCAGGGTTGTGGAATCTGATGGTATAGAACTTTCAGATTTCACACAACTTAGATCTCTCTCTGCAACCGAAACCTACAAATATCTAGGTATGTCGCAGGCACTAGGTATTGCTGAGGCTGGCATGAAACAGGCGTTGCAGGAGCGCTTCTTTGGCCGTCTGAGAAAAATCTTAAATAGTTTTTTATCAGGCGGTAACAGGGTGCGCGCCTGTAACGGTTGGGCCATGCCAGTCTTAATGTACTCGTTTGGCATACTTAGATGGACTCAAACAGAACTTGATGCCTTAGATAGAAAAGTCCGTTGTCTACTGACTACATACCGGATGCATCACCCGCGGTTGTCAGTAATGAGATTGTACATCCCGTGGAGGTGCGGGGGTTGCGGCTTCTTAAGTGCCAAGATCCTCGATAACCGCGAGGTATGCAATCTCAGGGAATATTTTCTCAGCACTGACGCGGGTGTCCACCGTGATGGCTTACCCCGTTGGGTCTGGCTAAGGAGAACTGGCGCAAACCTGCCGTACTTGGTGTTGAGGAGTGCAAGGAGGTATGGAAAGGTAAAGAGCTGCATGGACGTTTTTATCGGACCCTGCATGGATCCGATGTAGACTTACCAGCTTCTGTGTCCTGGCTACGTTTTGGCGATCTGTTCGCCGAAACAGAAGGTTTTGTCTTTGCGATTATGGACGAGGTTGTCTTGACGAATAACTACCGCAAGTATATCCTGAGGTATGGGATGGTTGACATATGTCGGGCATGTCAGCCTGGTAAATCTCTCAGACATAAAGTATCTGGTTGTTCTCGTCTTGCCAACGGCGAATATTTGCACAGGCACAACCAAGTAGCTAGGATCATCCATCAGCAACTTGCCTTAAAGTACAATCTTGTAGACTCTGAGATACCGTACTACATGCATGTGCCCGACCCAGTTCTTGAAAATGGTCGTGCCACCATGTATTGAGATTGATCTATCATTACTGATATAACTATTGTGGCTAACAAGCCAGATATAGTAGTGAAAGATCGATCTAAGCGCCTTTCAATGATCATCGATGTCACCACTCCCATGAAGAGAATCTCGTGAAAGCCGAGAAAGATAAACAAATAAAATATTTGGATTTGGCTCACGAGATTGTCGACATGTGGGATGTGGACTCGGCGATCATTGTACCGATAGTCGTGTCAGTTAATGGTCTCATTGACAAGAGCCTCGATCACCACCTCAAGAGGCTTGCGTTAGACGGTTGGATTAAGTACTATATACAGAAGGCAGTATTGCTGGCCACGGCTCGTATCGTCAGGAGGTTTCTCTCTCTGGAGCCCTGACCACCGGTAACTTGGTCCCTGAACCCGATACCGGTGAGCCCCGTAATTTTATTTTATATTTTTATATTGTTTTTTCTAAAGCACACAAAAATGTAAAATATAATTTATGAGAGAATGTTTAAATAAAGAGAATAATAATAATAATCATCTTTACTGTACAAATGCCAAAAAAACTACATTAATGAAACATAACTTATTTTTTAAATTAAATTTAAGGTAAGTGCCTATATAAGTTTCAAGCTGTTAACTTAAAACTGAATCCTGAACTGCAGCATAACATTGTTAGATATGCACCTCATCATATTAAATTAAAGTTTACCATAAAAAATTACAAAACTCAAGTAGAAAATTCTTACGAAATTCGTACCTTTTCTATACATAGAAAAATTTGTAATTTCAAATTATCTAACTAGACAAATCCATGCAGAAAATTACTTTCTGCAGTAAGTCGGGAAGCTGCTAATTGCATTTCATCTGAGTTACAGATTTAATTCAAATTGTAAGAGCGTATTCACCTGGAAACCGGAATGAAGGACATTCGTTTGACCGGATGTCGTGCGGCGGATTTCATGTCGTCATCTTGCATCAGGTCAACAAGGTCTTTTCTTCGCTTTTCGAGAGTCGTATCCGTGCACATAATTATCTCGCCTTCCAGGGATACGTTCACATACTGGATATTAGAAATAGTAAATTTTAAAAACGCCAAAGTCAAAATCATTTATTCATCTAGGCCACAAAGTGAATCTTATGAACGTCAAAATTTAAGTTAATTACTTAATGATTCTACATTTACATTTACTGCCACGTTCGCAATGCAATAGGTAGAACCACGAGAAAGAACGGGCAATAAAATTCATGGCCACTCTTTTCAAACAAATATAATGGTGGTACATTTTATTTATTATACATTTTCTATAATATTCCTCAGAATACACAACAATCAGAGACAAGAATGGAAAGATAGTGAATGGTGAATCGTGTGTGCTGAAAAGATGGAAAGAGTATTTTGAAGGATTATTTGAAAGAACGACGAGAGAGATATCAACATGTGAAATGAATGGTGATGATAGCAATGATGAAAGCGATATTGGCGTGGATGAGATTTTGAAGGCACTGGCCAGTATAAAATTAGGTAAGGCTGCAGGGTATGATAGGATTACAGTCGAAATGCTGAAGGCTCGACAGGGCATCATAGTTAGTCAGCTGCAGCGTTTATTTAATTTGTGCTGGAGCACTGGCCGAGTACCTTATGACTGGGCCACAGCAGTAGTTGTGCCTATTTATAAAGAAAAAGGCTCGCAACAAGACTGCTAAAACTAAAGAGGCATTAGCCTTCTCAGTATTGTTGGCAAATTGTATGCGAAGGTACTGATTGAAAGAGTTATGAAAGTAACCGACAAGAAAATATGGGATGTACAAGCGGGATTCCGAAAGGGTATGGGGTGTACGGATCAAGTCTTTTCCTTGCGATGCATAGCCGAGAAATTTTTGGCCAAAGGTCAAAAGGTCTACTGCGCATTCGTGGATTTGGAAAAGGCTTATGATAAAGTGGTGAGGAATGAAATGTGGTCGGTACTGTCAATGTATGGGGTGAACAGTAGCCTCATTCGAGCTCTGAAATCCCTTTATGAGGATTCTAGAGCTTGTGTGAGGATAAACGGGATATATACTGACTGGTTTACCATCAACACAGGTGTTATATAGGGATGTGTAGCATCGCCGTGGCTGTTCAACCTCTTCATAGACAGTTGTTTGCAAGATTTGAAACATAGTGATTGTGGATTAAGGATGAATGAGTTACTTGTCAAATGCCTCCTTTATGCTCATGATCAGGTTATTCTTGCGTCTTCAGCGGAGGAGTTGCAGGAGACAGTAACAATCATGCATGGTGCATTAGAGAGGAAAGGAATGAAAGTGAATGTAAGTAAAACGAAAGTAATGGTTTTTGAAAAGGAGGAATGCGTTACGGCTTGTTATGTTATGAGCGATGGACAACGAGTGGAGCAAGTGAATGAGTTTGTATATTTAGGTACGCTGTTTACAAGAGATGGTAAGAATTTAGAAGATATTGAAAGAAGAGTGCAGGTAATAGAGTGAATGGAGCTCTGAAAGCGTTTATGAATAGCCAAAACGTGTCCAAAAAGGCACGTTTGGCTGTGCCTAGAGGGGTGTTAGTACCTACTCTTATGTATGGTAGTGATAGTTAGATAGGTAGAAGAGTCATGAAAGCAGAATAAATGCTGTAGAAATTAGAGCACTGAGAAGTATGTGTGGTGTCTCTCTGACTGACAGAGTAAAGAATTGTGTGATAAGAGAGTGTTGTGGGGTAAAAGAAGATATAGTGACAAGCTTCGAGAAATAATAATAATAATAATAATACCCTAGCAACACGTAAACATGTCAACATATTTTTCCCTTGAATATTCATATTTGTAATTTATTTCATAAATTTGTATTCATATACATATTCACAATCACAAGAAGGACTTATTAATTTGATAAATATATTATATATTAATGAAACCATAAAAAACATTAAGAAAAGTATACTGAAAAAATTGTTCAAGATGACACCTAATGTCAAACGAAAAACATCAAAGAAAAGTAAACATAAACAACATAATATACGAATGCACAAGTAAAATCAACTAGGAAATATGTTGACGAGAGCTAAGGTAGCAGCTGCACGCCTGACACCCCCGGACTCGTCGCTCAGCTCCGCCTCGCAGCCGCCGCCGGCACCTGCATCAGCGTTGTCGGCAATTGCAGAGGCGTCGAGCTCGTCGAGCGACGAGTACTTCTCGCCGTCGACGTCGCCACCACCTGTACGTCGGCGAGGGAGAGGCCGGTTACCGACACGCCTGGGACCCCGAGACCCACCGGTCTCGAACAGGGCCCCCGCTACCGGTGGTGATGTGCACCGCATGAGATGGACGAGTTCAATGAATGAAAACGTCATGCGGGCATATTTTGTGGCCACAGAGGGAGGAACTAACCTCAGTGCGTACCGTGATCGAATGCTGCCTTTGTTTCAGGCGCTTGAGCCAGCTGTCAACGTGTCAACACAACGGCTATCGGATCAAGTGCGGGCCATCCAGCGGTGTCGCCTGTTGGATGATTCCGTGCTTGAGAGACTTCGCTCTGACGTACAGAGAAGTCTCCCCATCACTTTTTCAACGCAACCTGACACAGTGGTTGCCCAACAACAACTGCTAAATCCAGTTAACGAAGAGGTAGATGATGAGACTTCTCATGTAAGTACCCAGTGCAACGATCAGTTAAGGAGTGCTTTGGAATGTGCTTTTGCGGAATACCGATCCATGGACCCAAATATTCGGCCTCGTTTGCCTCGTTTGCCCATGCATAAAAAAAAACATAGTGCTGGTGAGTGCCCTAGACGCATTACTGTCAACTCAGTTTGATAATAGTGAAAATCTCAGCGATACACATTCAATCCTGTATTGTGCGGCGGTTGCGGCGTGTCGAGTAGCAGGAGTTAAATTGCCTGTAAATAATACCGCTACTCGACAGACCGCTGCTGTGCCAGCTTGGCAACGCAGGATTGAGTGTCGTATAGCTGAGACTAGGGCACTCATTGGCAAGCTCTCCTGTTTCAGGATGGGCAATACCCGACCAAGAGTGATGCGCTTTGTAACTCGAGCCTTTGCGGGAACTGGTATCAGTTCCCAAGATTATTTATCTCGGGTTACAGAGCGCATCGACACCCTAAAACAAAAACTTTATGCATGGGCAAACCGTATTAGGCGATACAAAAAAAGAGTGGATCGGTATTGCCTGAATCGCACATTTCAGAGAGACGAGAGGTGGGTGTACAGAAGATGGGAGCGACCCGAGTCCACGGCCGGTGACGTTGATGGGGGTCGACCAGATGATGATGCTACTAATACATTTTGGCGCAGCATCTGGTCGACACCTGTCAACCACACGGAGAGTGACTGGATTGAGACTGTTGAGCGAGTATGCGAACAAATACCAACAATGGAGCCAATATCCATAACAAAAGATGATATAGCCAGTGCAGTCCGTTCGTTACCAAACTGGAAATCAGCGGGACTGGACGGGCTGCACAATTTTTGGCTCAAATGGCTCCGTAGTTCGCATACTTGCTTAGCATCTCAATTCCAGGCATCACTGGAATTGGGGTCGCTACCAGATTTTTTAACATCCGGCGTCAGTCACCTACTCCATAAGTCTGGTAGTGCCACGAACCCCAAAAATTACAGGCCAATAACCTGTTTGCCAACAATATATAAACTCCTTACATCCATTTTGAGAACGAAATTAACAAAACATGTATTTGATAATTCTATTTTATCTGTTTCTCAAAATGGATGTAAATCAAATGAGTGGGGCCCGTGGCACTAAAGAACTCCTTCTGATAGACATGACCATTAGCCAACAGGTGCGCCGTAACCGAAAGAATCTATCGACATGCTGGATAGATTACAAGAAGGCTTACGACTCCGTGCCACATACATGGCTTTTGAGGGTGCTAGAGTTGTATAAAGTAGATGCAACTCTATGCACCTTTTTAAGGTCATGTATGGGGCAGTGGAGGACCGTATTGCGCTATCCAGGATGTCGATCGAGTTTGGGTTGCGGTGCTTCAATAAGGATCGAGCGAGGTATATTCCAGGGCGATAGTCTGAGTCCTCTGTGGTTTTGTCTGGCCCTGAGCCCCGTAAGTACCTTGTTAGAGGCTTCAGGGTTAGGATATCGGTTGAGGAGAGGAGGTCAAGTTATATCTCACCTCCTTTTCATGGATGACCTGAAATTATTTGCCCCCAACAAATTCCAACTGACTGCATTACTTAAGGTAACCGAAACCTTTAGTGATTCTATCAGGATGGAATTTGGTGTGGATAAATGTGCGGTCATGCATGTGAAGAGAGGCAGGATTATGGAATCTGCAGGGATACAACTCTCAGATTCCATACAACTTAGATCCCTCTCCCCAACTGAGACCTACAAATACCTGGGTATGTCGCAGTCTTTGAATATTTCTGAGACTGACATGAAACAGACGTTGCAGGCTCGGTTCTTTGGCCGCCTGAGAAAAGTACTTAACAGTCTCTTATCAGGTGGCAACAAGGTGCGGGCCTGCAACGGATGGGCCATGCCAGTCCTAATGTATTCCTTCGGCATACTCAGGTGGACCCAGACTGAACTAGATGCCCTGGATAGAAAAGTCCGTTCAATGCTGACTACATCTCGTATGCATCATCCACGCTCATCGGTAATGAGGCTGTACATCCCGCGGAAATGTGGGGGTCGAGGCTTTTTATGTGCTAAGACTCTCCACAACCGCGAGGTGTGCAACCTCAGAGATTATTTTCTGCAGATGAGTGTGAATGTGCATCGCGATGTAGTCACAATTGATACCGGACTTACCCCGCTCGCTCTGGCTAAAGAGAACTGGCACAAACCTGCAGTACTTAGTACTGACGACCGAAGAGAAGTATGGAAGGGCAAGGAGCTGCATTGACGGTTCTATAGACCTTTACATGACCCAGACGTCAATTTTAAAGCTTCTATAGCTTGGCTACGGTTCGGTGATCTCTTCGGAGAAACCGTAGGTTTAGTCTGTGCAATTATGGACGAAGTTGTCATGACAAACAACTACCGAAAGTATATACTGAGGGACGGTACGGTTGACATATGTCGGGCGTGTCACCGGCCCGGAGAATCTCTCAGGCATATAGTGTCCGGTTGTTCGAGTCTTGCCAATGGTCAGTATTTGCACAGACACAACCAAGTGGCCAGGATAATCCATCAGCAACTAGCCCTTAAATATGATCTCATTGGTTCTGAGGTACCGTACTACAGATATGTGCCCGACCTAGTTCTCGAAAATGGTCGTGCACTGTTGTATTGGGATCGGTCTATCATTACAGACAGGACTATTGTAGCCAATAAGCCTGATATTGTAGTGATAGACCGAGCAGAGCGACTCGCAATGATAGTCGATGTCACCATACCACATGACGTCAATCTCGTGAAAGCAGAAAAAGAGAAGGAAATTAAATATTTGGACCTAGCTCACGAGATTGTCGACATGTGGGATGTGGATTCGGCCATCATTGTGCCGATAGTCGTGTCGGTGAATGGATTAATCGCCAAGAGCCTCGACCAACACCTAAAGAGGCTCGCACTAGGCAGCTGGATCAAATCTTTGATTCAGAAGGCGGTTCTTCTCGATACGGCGCGCATCGTGAGGAAGTTCCTTTCTCTGAGGCCCTAACCACCGGTGGCTTGGTCCCTGTACCCGACACCGGTGGGTTTCCGTGGTCCTATTTTATATAGTTAAATTTATTTTGATATATTAGGTTTAATTATGTAAAATGTGACTTTGTGAATAATATTTAATAAAGATAATAATAATAACTGGCAACACTAAAAGTCAACAGACACAATTTTCTTAGATAAATTTTGTATTGATTTATTTTATTGTTTCTGAGGCGTATACTATATTACATACGAGATAAACACAATTGTGTAAATAATTATTATCACAAACTTCTTTAAAAACCAAAAAGAAAATACCTACAAAGTAAATATCAAGAAACCAAAATGATATCAGATGTCACAAATGTAAACAATGCAAATAAAGTAAATACAAGAGTAAATACAAATACAACTAAGAGAAAATGTTGACTAGAGCCAGAGCAGCTGCACAAATAAGACCCCCGGACTCGTCACTCAGCTCCGCCTCGCAGCCGCCGGCGCCAACAGTGCCGGCCATTGCTGAGGCGTCGAGCTCATCGAGTGATGAGTATTTTTCCCCGCCGACGACACCAACACCAGCGCGCCGCCGGGGAAGAGGCCGGCCACCGTCACGCTTGGGACCCCGAGACCCACCGGTTTCGAACAGGGCCCCCGTTGCCGGTGGTGATGTGCGCCGCATGAGATGGACTCAAACGATGAATGAGAACGTCATGCGGGCATATTTTGTGGCTACAGAGGGAGGAACCAACCTTACGGCGTACCGTGACCGCTTACTGCCTCTGTTTCAGGCCTTGGAACCAGCTGTTAACGTTTCGGCACAGCGACTGTCGGATCAAGTGCGAGCCATTCAACGCTGCCGCCTGTTGGATGACGACGCACTTGAGAGGCTACGCTCAGACTTGCGAGGTATCCCTGAAATCACACCCTCCACACGCAATGAGGCTCCAACAGTGCACGCTTCACTCAGGGCCCAAGAAGAAGGTGAGGAACTGATGGACAGGGATATACAAGTAAGTACCCAATGCATTGATAAGATAAGGAGTACTTTGGAGTGCGCCATTGGGGAATATCGGTATGCTACATTAGAAAGCAGACCCCGGCTGCCGCGTTTACCCACGCATAGAAAAAATATAGCGCTTGTGTGTGCCCTGGATTCACTATTGCCTACTTACCTAGACACTAGTGAAAATCTTGGTGATACACACTCAATTCAATACTGCGCGGCCGTAGCGGCGTGTCGAGTAGTTAATATTAAAATACAAAGCAGTATTACTATTGCTCCTCGGGATGCCGTTCCGGCTTGGCAGCGTAGAATTGAGCGTCGTATTGCTGAGACCAGGGCATTCATAGGCAAGCTAATCTGCTTCAGGTCGGGCAATACTCGCCCGAGAGTGATGCGTTTTGTGAGTCGGGCGTTTAAGGGGACAGGACTTTGTCCTCAAGAATATCCGTCACGGGTCACAGAACGCATCGACTTCCTGAAGCAGAAAATCTATGCGTGGGCGAATCGCATCAGGCGGTACAAAAAAAGGATTGACCGATATACCCAAAATCGCGCATTCCAAAGAGATGAGAAGCTGGTTTATAGGAATTGGGAGCGACCTGAACCAGGTGTGGATGATGGGCGTCGACCAGATGATGCGAACACAATTGCGTTCTGGCGCAGTTTATGGTCGACTCCCGTCAGCCATACAGAGGGTGACTGGATTAGGGATATTGAGCGATCATGTGAGGTAATACCTCAAATGGAGCCTGTAGCCATAGACGCCAGCGACGTAAATTGTGCAGTCCGTCCATTAGCAAATTGGAAATCTGCGGGACCGGACGAGTTGCACAATTTCTGGTTAAAATGGCTACGCAGTGCACATGTTCGCTTGGCATCCCAATTCCAGTTATCTCTGGACTCAGGATCGCTGCCAAGTTTTATGACAACTGGCGTAACTCACCTGCTCTTTAAGTCTGGTAGTACCACGGAGCCTACGAACTATAGGCCTATAACTTGCCTGCCTACAGTTTATAAAGTTTTTACATCCATTTTGAGAACAAAATTGACATTACACATATTCAATAATAAAATCTTATCTGAGTCTCAAAATGGATGTAGAAACCGGGCACGTGGTACCAAGGAGCTACTCCTTATCGACATGGCCATTAGCCAACAGGTGCGCCGTAGTCGAAAGAATCTGGCGACATGCTGGATAGACTATAAGAAGGCCTATGACTCTGTGCCACATACGTGGCTCTTGAGGGTGCTGGAGTTGTACAAAGTAGATGCAACTCTATGCGCCCTCTTGAGCAGTGGCAGTGGGCAGTGGAGTACGGTGCTTCGCTATCCAGGATGTCGACAGCCTTGCGGGTATGGCGTACCTATAAAGATCAAGCGAGGTATTTTCCAGGGCGACAGTTTGAGTCCACTATAGTTTTGTCTAGCACTGAACCCGCTGAGCACTTTGCTCGAAAGTTCAGGGCTAGGCTATCGATTGCAGAGTAGAGGTCAGGTTATTTCTCATCTCCTTTTCATGGATGACCTAAAACTATTTGCCCTCACTGACCTCCAGGTAACTGAGTTACTAAAGACAACTGAAAATTTTAGTAATTCAATTAAGATGGAGTTCGGTGTGGATAAATGTGCGGTCATGCATGTAAAGCGAGGCAGGAGTGTGGAATCTGATGGTATAATGCTTTCAGATTTCACACAACTTAGATCTCTCTCTGCAACCGAAACCTACAAATATCTGGATATGTCGCAGGCATTAGACATTGATGACGCGGGCATGAAACAGGCGTTACAGGTACGTTTCTTTGGCCGCCTGAAGAAAATCTTAAAAAGCTTTTTATCAGGTGGAAATAAGGTGCGTGCCTGTAACGGTTGGGCCATGCCGGTCTTAATGTACTCCTTCGGCATACTCAGATGGACTCAAACAGAATTGGACGCCTTGGATCGGAAAGTTCGCTGTCTACTCACGACATACCGGATGCATCACCCGCGTTCGTCGGTGATGAGATTGTACATCCCGCGTAAGTGTGGGGGTCGTGGCTTCCTAAGTGCCAAGACTCTCCACAATCGCGAGGTGTGCAATCTCAGAGAATACTTTCTAAACACTGACGCGGGGATGCACCGAGATGTGGTCGCTGTAGACAGTGGGCTTACCTCGCTGGGTCTGGCGAAAGAGAACTGGCGCAAACCTGTCGTACTTGGTGTAGAAGAGCGCAGGGAGGTATGGAAAGGTAAAGAGCTGCATGGACGATTTTACCGGGCCTTGCATGGGCCCGACGTAGATTTTTCAGCACCGGTGTCCTGGCTGCGTTTTGGCGATCTTTTCGCCGAAACAGAAGGTTTTGTGTTTGCAATTATGGACGAAGTTATCATGACGAACAACTACCGGAAGTATATTCTGAGGGATGGGACGGTCGACATAATATGTCGGGCATGTCACCAGCCTGGTGAGTCGCTCAGACATATAGTATCCGGTTGTTCTCGTCTTGCCAACGGCGAGTATTTGCATAGTCACAACCAAGTAGCCAGGATTGTCCACCAGCAACTTGCCTTAAAGTACCAACCTGTCGACTCTGAAATACCGTACTACAGGTATGTGCCCGACCCAGTTCTTGAAAATGGTCGTGCTACTCTGTATTGGGATCGGTCTATCATTACTGACAGAACTATTGTGGCTAACAAGCCGGACATAGTGGTGATAGACCGATTAGAGCGCCTTGCAATGATCATCGACGTCACCATACCCCATGACGAGAATCTCGTGAAAGCCGAAAAAGATAAACAAATGAAGTATTTGGACCTGGCTCACGAGATTGTCGACATGTGGGATGTTGACTCGGCGATCATTGTACCGATAGTCGTGACCGTAAATGGTCTTATTGCCAAGAGCCTCAACCACCACCTCAAGAGGCTCTCGTTAGACGGCTGGATCAAGTCCTCTATACAGAAGGCAGTATTGCTGGACACGACACGTATCGTACGGAGGTTCCTTTCTCTGGAGCCCTAACCACCGGTAGCTTGGTCCCTGTGCCCGATGCCGGTGGGTCTCCGTGGTCCCATTTTATATATTTAATTTATTTTTTATTGTAATATTTAAGTATGTAAAATGTGATAATGAGAGCAATATTTAATAAACGGAATAATAATAATATTCTACGACATACACACATCACCATCTAGTCCCAAACTAAGCAGAGCTTGTACTATGGGTACTAGATCATGGATAAACATACATATATACTTTTTTTTTTGTAAATACATACATATTATACATAGAAACACCCAGACCAAGACAAACATCCATGTTCATGCACACAAATGTTTGACTTGAGCGGGAATCGAACCCGCAACCTTCGGCATAGCAGTCGCTTACACTCCCGCTGCGCCAACCGGTCGTCTCGAAAGAAAAAGAAAGGTATGCTAAGATGGTTTGGGCACGTGGAGAGGATGGATGACGAAAGGCTGACCAAGCAGATATATAAGGCAAGTGTGGAAGGGACAGACCTAGGGGAGGGGAAGGGGAAGACCTAGGCGGACGTTCTCTGACCAGATTGGAGACATCCTAAAAACAGGACAAGTGAGAAGTACCCTGAACAGAAGAGCATGCATGAGGAATCTGATGGGAGTGAATGAAGCAAGAGAGATATGTCAGGATCGTGGTAAATGGCGTTCCGTAGTCTCTGCCTACCCCTCCGGGAAACAGGCGTGAGTCTATGTTTGTATGTATGTACATTTTATTTTTGTAAGGAGCTGCAACTGTTTCATATTGTAGACATCTACTATGTAGTAAAATTTTTAGTAACTATTGATATCATACTCAAGCAGTAAATGATGTTCATATGGTAAGCCTCCCAAAGTAAATATGGTGAAACAGGAGCATCCACTTATGTCTTTTTAATGTAAGCAACTCGCGAACATGGTCAGAACTATGGTAGACGTGAATGAAGCAGAAAGTAGCGGTATATGAAACCAAAGCAATCGACAACCTATTAGTTAGCCCATGACCACGAGTTACCCACATTTTACAAATCCGCAAAGTTATAATCAAAGTGTGAAACATGAATACAAAATATAGTATAAATTGAGAATATCGTAATTAACTACACTATAAAATAAAACTACTAATTACTGACCTAGTCAAAAGCGTACAACTACTTCCAAGCGCTCTTGTCATCAAAATAATCCTTCAAACTGTAATATGCCTTATTTATAAGATTATTTTTAACTTCTGCCTGAAACTTAATGGCAAGTCTAAAATATGAGTTGGTATTTTATTGTATATGCGAATACTGAGCCCAATAAAAGAGCTATGCGATTTGTGCAAACGAAAATACAAAACACATAATTAATATCTATTTCTAGTATTGATATTGTGTATGTCACTATTCATTTAAAAGTAAAAAAGTAAAAGTATTTATATTTAGTCTTACATGCATAACACTGGCATAAATATATTGTGACGCAGTAAGAATTCCAATAGTTTTAAATTTTTCTTTGAGTGAGACTCTTGTCTTTAACTGGTAAATGGCACTAACTGCCCGTTTCTGCAATATAAAAATATTTTCGATATCAGCAGCTCTACCCTATAGCAATATGCCATATGACATAACACTATGAAAATAGTCTAGCCGTATCGACAACGGTCAACCTACGAACCTTCTTAACGGCATAAGCAGCAGAGCTAAGTATCCCTGAGAGATATGTAACATGCGCACCCCATTGTAACTTCGAATCAAGTGTTAATCCTAGAAATGATGTGGATTCAGTTGTTTCGAGTACATCGTCATTTAAAACTATGTTAGGACCAAGGTTTCTGACATTAGGCAGAGTAAACTTAACTCATTTTGTTTTTTTGGCGTTCAGTACTAGATTGTTTACATTAAACAATTTAGTCACTTGAATGAGTGCACTGTTTATTTCGTCGAAGTGTTCCTTGTTTCTATCTTCTTTAAATATCAAAGAAGTATCGTCAGCAAATAGTACAACGTCACAAATGTTTCTCAAGTAAAAAGGAAAATCGTTTATGTAAACAAGAAAAGCCCTAGGATGCTGCCCTGTGGCACTCCTAAATCAGCAGGTAAGCCACTGGATTTTGAGCCATTTATTTCAACACATTGGATCCAGTCACTTAAGTACGACTTAATAACATCCAATGCTTTAGTCTGGATGCCGTATATGTCTAAGCTTGCACAAGAGCGTCTCATGGCAGACACAATCGAATGCTTTTGAAAGGTCGCAAAACACACCACCAGTATTTTGGGCAGTCTCCCAAGCACTGTAGATATGTTTGAGTAACTCTACTCCTGCATCTGTTGTCGAGAGACCCTTGGTAAAACCATATTGCTCACCATGAAGGAGGCTGTTTTGATTAAAATGTCTTAGTAGTTGCTTGAGTATGATCTTTTCAAAAATCTTACTAAAAGCAGGTAGTATCGACATTGGCCTATAATTACTAGGATCAGTCTTATTGCCGGATTTGAACAGAGGTATTATTCTACTATGTTTCATAAGATCTGGAAAACTGCCAGATTTAATACACTTATTGAATATGTTGCTTAAATAAGGAGCCACTACATCAATTATACTTGTCAAAACCTTAACAGAAATGCCCCAGAAACTACCTGTATTTTTAGACTCTAAAGACTTAAAAGTATTATAATATCGGTAGAACTAATACTATGTAATTTAAATATTACTTCATATTTTCCTACACTAAACTCTAATAGGTTTTCTGCGACTATAGCTGATGATTTTAATTCTCTAGTAGTAGTAAGTGGTATGCTAGCAAAAAAGTTATTAAATGTGTGTGCGACTTCTTCGTCATTATGAATTAATTTATCATTATCAAGAAGACTAAAACTATTACTTCTTAATGTTGTCTTACCTGCTGTTTAATTAATAGCTCGCCAGGTTGCCTTAACTTTATTCAAAAATTGTTTAATTTTATTCCTAACAAATATAGCTTTAGCTGTATTGCACACTCTTTTAAATATTTTAGAATAACTCCTAACATACTCGGTGAAGTTTAAATCAGAATTGTATTTTTTCATACCGTACAACTCATACATTTTTGCTCTGCTTTTGTAAATACCCGCAGTAGCTCACTCATTAAAAGCTCGAGATATCTTAATTACTTTCTCCTTAGTCTTAAAAGTATTCTGAAACGTGTTATTAAGTATATTAAATATTTTTTTGTAATTCTTATTTGGCGAATCTATTTCTATTAAGTCAGGATTCATAGTATTCATTCCAATCAATGCTTTATTCCGGAATTCATTAAACTTATGCATAGGTAATGGCCTAACCAACACTCTCTGTACGATGCCATCATTGTAAAATGGAAACCTAGCCAATTGACCACAGTGATCCAAAGTTTATTCAGAAGTAACTACTCTATCTGAAACAATACAATTACTAAATATGTTATCAAGACAGGTGAAAGATGTTATCGTGATTCTAGTTGGTTCAAGAAATTTTTTTTTTCAAATTAAATGATCTAAAAAGGTTTAAAAATTTACAAGTCATTACTGAATTTTCAAGAATGTTAACATTAAAATCACCACAAACTACATATAATCCCTTTCTTATTACTCCTAATTTTACTAATTGCATCTTCCATAACAGATTCAAACAAATTAAAGTCACTTAATGGAGGACGATATACACATATAATAATATGCTGCTCAAGCTCAACGCATGTCAGTTCCACCGTGCGTTCTATAGACAAGCTAGCTGTCTTTCCGTTCTTTACATGTTAAACTGTTTGAAACAATAATCAATGATCCACCATGGATAGCTTGTTTCCTAGAGAAGGCACTGTGTACTGTGTATTGTGTATTATTTATGAATTTAATCTGGTATTCTTTAAGCCAGTGTTCCGTAATACACATAACTTTAATACTATGATTTTCTTAATATAAACCTAATTCTAAACCCTTGCCAAATAGACCTTGTATGTTTTGATGTGCTACAGTCAGTTCAATATGTCTACCCTTTGTCCTGTTCTTAAGTTTAAAGAACTTGTGTCAGTATTCTCAATAGAAGAATTATAAGGATAGGAACTATTTACAGAAACTAAATCCTTGGATACCCTACATGTACCCGTGTCATTTTGTATATTATATGCTAATATTTTAGCAACTTGTCTTTTATAAATAGTGGCAGATACATAGTATCTTTAGTCAATGTAAAATTATTAATAAAATTATTGATGTCAAAAAATAAAATAAAATCCTTATATTGCCATGTCAAATTGTAAGTATAACATCAAGTTATGTTCATGAATATGTCTATTCATCATAGCATTTAAACTATAAGCATAAGGCAAAGTCATAGTAATAAATTTGCAATCATATGTTCTGTGGAGCGATAACATAACTTCTGTTAAATTAATTATATCTTTTTAGTCACCATTTGACTATCACCATATGAGATAATTATTGTGGACTCCCTATCAAATATTGTTGTATTTAATTTATCAATTAGATGTGAAAAAGAAGACTCTGGATAGCAATAATAAAATTATTAATATTGTGTTGTTTCAATTCACAATTCATTAAACTACCTAAATCTAAACCTAGCCTATCAGAGAACATATAAACTTTATAGATAGATAGATAGATAGATAGATAGTAACTCTTTATTGTACACCAGAAAAAACAAGAATACATGGATCAAAAGAAGAACTTAAGTCTAGTGGTACAAGGGCGGTCTTATCGCAAAATGCGATTTCTTCCAGACAACCAAGAATGGAATACAATAATTTAGTGACTGAGAGAGTGGGTAAATTATGGTGTACTTTATGGAATAGTGTATTCATAGGAGCTCAGCAAAACTAATAACAATACTATTTACTTACATACCAAAATTACTAAATACATACATTATAAAATATATAAATAGGTAGATACCATAAATATATATATACATAGATTATAAAATATATAAATAGATACCATATATAATATTAGTGCAAGTTTAAAAGAGCAGTCAAGGAATATCTGCCAAGTAGTGATTGGTGACGAGTTTCTTAAATACTGTTAAGGACTGAGCCTGTCGGATTGTCTCAGGCAACGAATTCCACAATCGTACAGCCTGTACAGTAAAAGATTTGTCGTAGAAAACCGTAGTGTGTGAAGGAACTTTCAATCTAAGATTCTCCGATGATCTTAAGCACTTCGTATGTGTGTCGTGAAGGTATTCAAAGCGTGTTTTGAGATATAAGGGAAATGAAGGATTGTATAGAATATTATAGAGAAGACAGAGAATGTGAGTATTCCGTCGAAGGCGGATAGGCAGCCACTTGAGCTTCATGCGAAATTCGGAGATATGATCATATTTGCGTAACCCGTATATGAATCTTATACAGAAGTTTTGGAGTCGCTCAAGTTTATCAAGCTGATCATTGTTGAGATCGAGATAGCTGGCATCGGCATAGTCAAGAATGGGAAGAAGAATAGATTGCACAAGTGCAATTTTAGTGGCAGTCGGAAGGAAATTACGCAGTCGCCTCAATGATGCCACGGCAGCAAAAAGACGTCAACTGATGTATTGTAGCTGGATGGTCCAAGAAAATGTTGTGTCTATGTATATCCCCAGATTCTTAACATCTTTACTGAAAGGTATAGAAGCACCTGCAAAAGACACCTGGGGAAGCATAGACCAGTTAATCCTAGAAATTAGTCTAGAGCTGCCGATAATTATAGGCTGTGTTTTAAGGGGATTAACCTTAAGACCATACGTTTCAGTCCATTCAGATATAGCAACTAGATCCTTATTAATACTGGCGACGCCTAACAACAAATTTTCAAGCTTCGCTTGAGTGTAAATTTGCAAATCATCTGCATAAAGGTGGTAGGAACTAGAAATAGAATTAGATATTGAATTGATAAAGATTGAGAAGAGCAGAGGAGAAAGATCGCCACCCTGAGGTACACCCGCAGTATTGTCACACCAGGCCGAATAAGTTTCATCCAGATGGACACGCTGCCGGCGGCCAAACAGGTAACTACGAAACCAGTCAATCACTGATGGAGATATGCTAAGAGAGCTTAGAATGGCAAGGAGAACATCGAAGTCAACGGTGTTGAAAGCATTGCTGAAATCCAACAAACAGAAAATTGTGAGCTTGCCATCCTCCATGCCTGACCTGATATCATCCGTAATATTGACAAGTGCAGTCGTGGTACTATGACCTGAACGGAAACCTGATTGAAAAGGATTGAGGATGTTGTTTTTAATAAGGAATGAGTTGAGTTGATTATGGATAAGACGTTCAAGGACTTTGGAAAGGAAGGGTAGTATGGATATGGGCCGGAATTCTGAGAAGGATACAGGATTGGATTTTTTAGGTAGAGGAACCACATGAGCATACTTCCAAGCTGTAGGAAACACGCCACTAGTTATTGAGAAGTTGAACATGTGCGTGATAATAGACAGGATAATATCAAGGATGGGGAGGATCATATTACGGGTGATACCATCAGAACCAACAGCGTTAGAGCTAATGGATAAAACGCTCTTCTTAACATCACATGCAGTAAACTGACTAAAGACAAAAGGAGTATAATCAGGAGTTGAAAGCAATGAAAGATAATTAATTGTACTCAATTTGATTGTCCTTTCAAAATTGGACGAAGCAGATAAGTGCTGATTAAGCAAATTAATATCAAAGTTGTAAGGATTAATATTCTGACTTTGCCTTCCAACCCCTAAAGATTTGAGAAATTTCCACACTTTCGCAGGATCTCCGTTTTCTACAGAGCTATGGATATGCTGGCGTTGTGCATCCCTACACACCCTGTTGCAGTGATTTCTGAGTGTAATGTATTTTAATTTATTTACCTCAGTAGGTTTTGATTTCAACTTAGACTTAGCAGCTGTTTTTTTCTGAATCAGTATTCTTATTTCCTCAGTAAGCCAGGGTGAAGGCGCATGCTTTAATTTAATAGCACGAACAGGTGCATGAGCATCGTAGAGGTCGATAATATTTTTCTCAAATAACTCGATTTTGTGGTCTACAGTTTCAGCATCCAGTAGTGGTTTCCAGTCAATTGCCTTAGCATCATCAATGAGACTATCAATATCCATACCACTAAAATTGCGAAGCAAGAGAGTTCTAGACTTTGCCTTGGGGGGACGAATTTTATAGGACAGATAAATGAGATCGTGGTAGGAAAATGCATCTGCACTACATTGGCCATGTTTAGCAACATGGCCAAGCGATGAGACAAATATGAGGTCTAAAAGTGAAGGTGTAGAATTTGGAAAGTGATGAGTGGCATTCAGGGGAAGTATGTGCAGATTAGTGGAGACAGCTATAGAAGAGAGAGAAGAGGAACGTGAATCGTTTTTAAGAAGACAGGTGTTAAAGTCACCCATGATTATGGTTTGACTGGAAGAGGGTGATAGATTAAGTAAAAGATTCTCGAAGGATGAAAAGAAATCAACACGCAAAGATGGACAATAGTAAACACCAAGGATAATTTTTGTATGGTGCAGCTCAACTTCCAGGAAGAGATGCTCACCGGCATTGGGTGGGGGCGGTTGTGGGGACATGTTTAATACTGAATAAGCAATATGTGAACGGAGATAAATGGCAACACCACCGCCACCACTCCAAGTCCGGTCATTCCTAATGAGCTGGAAGCCAGGCAGAGTATACGAAGCCGAAGGAATGCATGGCTTAAGCCATGATTCAGAGACTAGAATAGCATGGATATTCTTACAGTCAAAACTAGCCAGCATATCAGGGAAATGGGCGGGAATACTCTGTGCATTAATATGGACACAATTAAAGTCTCTCGAAACACCAGAGAACAAAGATTGCAAGTTTTCTACCAAAGAAGGAACACTTATGTAACTGTCTTGGTCGCTACTAGCAGAATAAAAATCGTCATTGTCACTATCCATGCACTAAATAATAAATAATATATATAAAATACTATAATATAAATAAATATGGGTTATATATAAATACTTTATCTAAGTCAAATAAATCAGTACTACTAATCGACACTACTCAATAAAGCCCACCTGCCAGTTTTTACAATTTAAAATACAATTATACATGTGTAACATTCAGTGTAAGGAAGTAATAATTAAACAAAGAAAAAAAATAAAATACAGTAAAATATCAGATAAAAAATTTAATTTAATCCCAGGTAGTGTAGTCAAATTTACGTTCTATGCTTTAAAATTATAAAATCTTTCCATTAAATTAATAATGGTATAAGTTAACCGCACTTTATTTGTGCCATTCTTACCTAAGGAAGACCTGTCTGTTGTATTATTTGCTAAATAATAACTTTTGTCAATATCAAAAATATTCTGAGACTCACAAGTGGGTATGGTCGATTTTATGCTATTTAGACAAGTATTGGTGTTTGTCAAAGCTTTCACATACTCAAGATTTTGCCTACCTACCTGAGCTATCTCATCATATTTTCTAATATAATCGTGAATCTCATTTTGATATTCGGTGTTCAACCTATCTATTTGAGACTGTAAAGAGGTAATTTGAGATCCCTAGTATACTATAATATACAGCATTTTACTATTTATCAACTCTGTGTTGTAACTTTTCTAAGTCTAATAACAATTCTAAACGCTCAGAAACTAAAACTTTATATGGCTGGGGTGCTACAGACTAGTTTTTCTTGTATTGTTTTAGGCTAAAGATTAGGTTCCTAATGTGTTTGTTTAGATTATTATATTTTCTATGTCGTTTCAGGCCACTTGTGTTTAATTTAAATGGTTTAGTAGATCTGTGACCTAAGCTAGTACCTACAACCTCTGTATAAAGGTTCTGAGTTTTACTACTGTTTAATTCCTCAACAGTCTGTTCTAGGGATTTAATATTTATTATAGATTGTTCTAAACAGCATTCAAGTTCCCTAATGCGACTCATAGACCATGAATGGGCATCATTGCTAGCGGTCAATAAATGTATTTCCTCCTGTAACCTATCGTATCGTTGACAATCCTGATGTCCTCTTCACAGTCTGCACGCTCCCTCAGTAGGTGATTATTCTCCTCCTGGCATTTCTTTAATTCTATCAAGGTCACTCTCAGCTTGTTCTCTAGATCCTTCGCTGTGGCCTTCCGGGTCATCATAGTGCTCATTGTGGAATAGCTCATAGCAAAGGATACGCCAAACACCTATGGACAGAAAGATAAACAAGATGTCAGAAAAGAGATAAGTCAGTAATGAGTGGGAGTTTATAGATAAATAAATAAATATATTTATTTAAATAAATATTTATAGCTAGAAGGACAGTAGACAAACAACAGAAAAGGAAAAATATTATTGAAAGTAAAGGTGTTATTAAATTTTTAATTAATTAGGCAAAATATGTCGGTAGTAAAAGAAAAATATAATTGTATCAATTTTTTTTGTATCAATTTTGATATTATATTACTTATAAAGATTATATATAGGGGCCTTGTTACAGATATAAACACTTAAATAAATGTGAAGTGTAAGTGTAGTAGGTGTTTGTTTGGTCGCGGGAGGAGAGACGTGTCGGTGTTGCGTTGCCGCGCGCCCTATCTCCCGCGACCAAATGGAGGCGCACCATCGTTGCGTCGCGGTGGGGCCGCAGAGTAAGAGAAGATGCGGCGTTGCGTTGCCGCCCTGCATATCCTCTGCGGCCGCTGAGTGTTTTGGCGGCGGAGCCCAACACCTTCATCCGCCGCCAAGGGGGTTTTGTTCGGGGCCCGCCTGACCATCTGGCGCAAACATTGTCATCAGATGTTCTGATACTGACGTATCAGTTATAATGCTGGACAATATGCATCATTTAAAAGATAGTGCCCAAGGTACTTACAGTACAGGCACCGGAAACAATCAAATATATTATGTTGATTTATCCAAAATCTATGGCTACTTGGGACAGTCTTTATGTAGAAGCTTAATAGCCTACTTTCTTTAGAAAAGGAAAGCAAAGGCCTTTTAAAAAATTTAAAAAAAATCCTGAATATCAGCAAGCGTTCCTTAAATTCGGTGAACTTCAATTATTTATTGAAAAGGATGAGGAACAAAATGATTTCACGATTTGACTGCACGGATGGTGTAGTGGTTTAAGCGGCCGCCTCGCCGCTTGACACTACGCCGAGTGTTGTGGGTTCGATTCCCACACTTTGTGTGCTTCATAAATTGTTGTTTCGCGTCTGGGTGTTCATTGTGTCCGTTAGATATATGTTTGTAAGTGTGCGTCAGGATGGCTGGACCATGAGAGATTTTGGAGGTTTGAGCAATACCAAACTTTTGTACCTATTTTATACTATTTGGTACCAGACATCAAAAATTTTGTACCTCGCTAAAGAGGGAAAACTATTACGAGGAAAGTGGCCAGCCATTCTGACTTCAGAATGGCTGGACCAAACCGGTGTCACCTAGTTGTATGCGTTATAACTAGTTCATCTTTTCGTTAAAATATAGTACCTAATTGGTACCTGAACATATGTTTTTCTTATATTTTTTCGATAAGCCGTAAATAAGTTACACCTACAAGAAGAATTCACACTTGCCCGGTTTTTCTACCCGACTGCGGCGAAGCCCAAAAGGAGTGTTATTTAAGCCAGTAGTGAAAAAATATTGTGAAATTGCATGGAAAATCGAAATACAATCAAAATAGTAACAATTTTATTTTCCCATACAAACTGTTCCTACCTATCAAAAATTTTATGCGTGCGTTCCGAAGGGATAGGTAGTAGGTAGGTAGGTAGTGGGTAGGTAGTGGGTAGGTAGTAGGTAGGTAGGTGGTAGGTAGGTAGTAGGTAGGTAGGTAGTAGGTAGGTAGGTAGGTAGGTAGGCAGTAGGTAGGTAGGTAGTTAGTAGATAGATAGTACTAGTAGGTAGGTAGGTAGTAGGTAGGTAGGTAGTAGGTAGGTAGGTAAGTAGTAGGTAGGTAGTAGGTAGGTAGTAGATAGGTAGGTAGTAGGTAGGTAGGTAGTAGGTAGGTAGGTAAATAGTAGGTAGGTAGTAGGTAGGTAGTAGATAGGTAGGTAGTAGGTAGGTAGTAGGTAGGTAGTAGGTAGGTAGGTAGTACGTAGATAGTAGGTAGGTAGTTGGTAGGTAGTAGGTAGGTAGTAGGTAAGTAATAGGTAGGTAGTAGGTAGATTATCGAAAATAAATCATAACACACATAAATAAGTGGAGATACCAACAGACTGCCATGCAGAGGGTATCGGGTTCGAATCCACGGCTCGCACCAATGAATTTTCGGAGTTATGTGCGTATTGAATTGTTAATTGCCTCCGTGGTCCAGTGAATAGTGTATGCGACTACAGATCGGAGGTCCCGGGTTCGATTCCCGGGTCGGGCAAAATTGTTACTGAGTTTTTCCAAATTCTCAGTAGCAGCACGAAGTCTGGTGATGTGCCCGGTAGTGGCAATAGGCTCGCCCCCTATTATGTGGGACCTAAAAATTCATGGCGAAATGTGGGTGTAATGTTACACCTCTGTCTACCCCTTCGGGGATACACGCGTGAGTAGATGATTGATGATGAAATGATCAATGACGTATTATAATATAGACGCGCCATACACCAACAAAGCGGCTCTGAAAAACGGCTACAAATACCAAATAATATCTTGTATGAATAAAGAAAGGGAAAGCAAATAAATACTACTATAGGGGCACCTGTTGTTAGAGAGAGATAATATACATCTCTAGTTTCGTTCCGATGAAATGCTGCATGCTCATTGGTCAAGCCCATAGATGACGTATATTTAGAGGCATGAGGGGAAAAAAGGACACCTGACTTTCGTACAAAATATTTTTTTCATTTATTATATATGAATGCAGTCATAAACAATATTACCAACGTAACAACGACTTTTAAAAAAAATGTTAAATTTAAAAAGTTCGGAACGAGTTCCGATTGTGATGAAATTTTTGTGTGTGTTCAAGGGGACTTGAGAATGGTTTAGATTCACAATTTAGTCCACTGTAAAATGTATTTTTAGTTAATTTTTAATTTGTAAGTAGTTGTTGATTTTGGAATGTTTCACATTGGAACCGAACGACTGCACTACCATCGCAGTAACAAATCTATATAATATCGTCAAGGTGTACGGTAAACTCGATCGAAACCTTACCTGAATAGTAAAACATTAAGAATAAAGATTTCAAGTCGGCAACATATATCCGCAAAATTTGGATTGTCGAGTATTTTGTTAAATTCTAATGGTTCTGACAGACAACTCGAACAAATCGCAGTCGCCATATTGGCCACTCTAGCGAAACGTCACTGATACTGAATAACATTTTGAGTACCGACTACTAAGTATTAGTACTAACATAGAGCATAGTTTGTACATAGAGGTGCATTTCTTATGGGCGCTCTGTAGACAAACTTTCTGTGACCCAAGTTGCCGCTTGGCGGCGTGGTAGTCGTGCTGTGACAGCTGTCTCTATGAGTGCAAGAGAGACGAGCGTTCCTCCTGTGTATCTTAACTACGAGAGCAAGAGAGAACGACGCCAGCGCCGCCAACTACGTACTACACTGGCGACAGTCGCCAACTCGCCACTTGGAATCGGCACACGAAATCCTTAAAAAATGCGCTTCTATATGTAAATCTGTATTCATTGATACTAAGTAGTTTGTATGTGTAAATACCTTTTGAAGTTATATTTCTTAAACAGTTAAAACGACAATTATAGAAGTATCCGCCCAATAAAGGAGATTTGTGTTACACCGAACATAGATGATATACTATAACTAGAGAACCCCGAATTCACGCGAGCAAATCCGCGGGCAAAAGCTAGTATTAAGTATACACTGTACATTAAATAATTTAATAACTATCAACAAATAAAACTGGTACAAAAGTACCCCAATCTACCCTACTGTGACGTAGCCATCTTCATTCATCGCTTGCCGCCATTATAGTAGTGTCAAAGAAAATAAAATACAATACATTTCTGTTGATACTTACCTGTGAAATGACACATTTATGCCTTTCACGGAAGAAGTGTAATTTGTACATCGCAGGAAAACACATGAAGGCATGGTTTTTCATAGTTATTCTTCTAATTCTTTCAAACAAATTATTGTTACGGAGCGTCAGGGCGTACTGTCACAACACAGGTTCGCGCGTAACTAAACGAAATGGCGGCAATTCAGTTTGCCATTTCTGAGTGCGGACAACGCATCTATAGTTTTTATATATCTTTGGAAATGATGAAGTCAATTATCGCTTGTCCCGTACCTCGAAAATCATGTTAAGCTGTCGGTTCCGGTTGTCATGAAGATCTTTGATAGTCGTTACAGGGCGTCAGTACCCTCTAAAAAAACTGACACTAGTCTAACCTATGGAATATCGCTATGCCTTCGGGTTGCGGAGGTCAGACAGGCAGTCGCTCTGTGGAAAAGCTAATATTCAGCCAAATCCGGTTCGACTAGGAAGCGGACCCTAGATTGAAACTGGGATAACGCTCAGAGAATGATGATCGCTTTAAAAATAAGTAATTAAATTAAAATAAAACTTAACTGCCTACTATCTGCCAACTATTACCACAGAATAAACAGTACTTACGTACAGAAGCACCACTTCTCAAACCAATTCATTGAAATTGCGACTCTTGCTACTAAGCAACTAAGTGCAATTCAACTCGCATAAGCACTCAGTGCCTAATGCCATATTCACCTAACCGTTCCCGCTCTTTTCTAACATATAACGCTGTCGCTGTCTGGCGCGGAGTGACGCGCTAGCTGTCGCGCTAGGGTTGTCGACTTGCCGCTGCTACTACAATATTTATTCATCGTCTATCTACCTACTTGACCACGTACCTAATAATAAATAATCATCCTATAAGTATCCTATCCAACTATTTGAGCTCGTAGAACAAAAACCACAAAAAATCTGGTCGTTTACATTTTCACTATACTAGTTCTTAGTTATTTCCTAAACGCGTGGACCGATTTACATGATTCAAACAGATAAAATGGTTTTTGAACTAGATCTTTAATTTGACACCATAATCGTTGGGATATCTCAACAAACAAAAAATCTAATTTTCAAGTTGCTCTCGTAAAATAAATAAAATCAAATTTTCATGTCGATAACCCTTGCGCGTCGTGTCGGACGCGGGCTTGGAAGCCGCGCGAAAGTGTAGGCACTTATCGCTGTAGGTACGGCCGAGTGAAGGAGGCCTGCTATTACTACCTACCACCTACATAGTCGTCAAGTTTTCTTAAATGTAATTTCAATTTCTGAACGCACGCATAAAATGTTTGATAGGTAGGAACAGTTTGTATGGGAAAATAAAATTGTTACTATTTTGATTGTATTTCGATTTTTCACGCAATTTCACAATATTTTTTCACAACTGGCTTAAATAACACTCCTTTTGGGCTTCGCCGCAGTCGGGTAGAAAAACCGGGCAAGTGCGAATTCTTCTTGTAGGTGTAACTTATTTATGGCTTATCGAAAAAATATAAGAAAAACATATGTTCAGGTACCAATTAGGTACTATATTTTAACGAAAAAATGAACTAGTTATAACGCCTACAACTAGGTGACACCGGTTTGGTCCAGCCATTCTGAAGTCAGAATGGCTGGCCACTTTCCTCGTAATAGTTTTCCCTCTTTAGCGAGGTACAAAATTTTTGATGTCTGGTACCAAATAGTATAAAATAGGTACAAAAGTTTGGTATTGTTCAAACCTCCAAAATCTCTCATGGTCCAGCCATCCTGACGCACACGTTTGTAAAGTTCCCCGCGACACAGGATTCAGTCCTAGTGCGGGAGATAAAAAGTATAAAAAAAATACAATACAAAAATTCGTCTGCGAATTATATAAAGTTTCTGGAATAATTAATGTAGATGCTGCGCGGCTGCAGCTTTTCATCAATAAATATACAGATGCCGATGTAAATGACATTTTAAATGAATATAGTTTTTGTGAAAAATGTATTTTACATACTTTTATTCTTGTAATAATACCCAAAATAATATTCCTACAGTCTTTTGGGACAATGTAGTGTACTCACACGCATTTATGCGTATGAATAATGGCCGCACGCTCGCACTCACAGGGAAAGTTTCATGGTGTCTGGCTGGACGAAAGGCCCTTCGGATTGGTCTGGCTGCGTAGGAAGGGTCTTAAAATACTGTAACATATATCAAATTTAGGTTTGCTAAAATGACGTAGTTTGCTTCATTTTTAAGTAACCTTTAAGACGTCTGGCAGAAGAAATGGCCCATGGCAGGTGTCTGGCAATAATGAATTTCAATTTTAGACAGTATTTTTAAACACATATTTGAATACCAGCTTTGCTATTTTAACGTAGGTGAGTATGTTTTTTTGGTACCTTTACTTCGCGTTACCTGTGAAATGGCCCGACTTTCAAGCTAGTGCGTCGGCACACCTCTTAACAAGATTGTATACTAATAATCCTCAAAATTTCAGCTTTGCTAAAATGACGTAGGTCTGGCGGCTCCGGGATCTTACTCTTATAAATAATATGCGATTAACTAAAGTAATTTCGCGCAATAATTTTATTGTACATAAATATTGAATGCTGCTTCAACCTAAACGTCTTTTTAATACCATCTTCAATCATAATTGGACGATATTATTGTAGAATTTGTATTGGACGCCTTTGTGGAATCGTGGCTGTCCTTTAATATAGCCTGCATTCTTAGGCTAGATAAAACTTGACTTTGCAAGTACTATGACGAGCTTTTCTTTTCTTTTTTTTTATGGCAATAGGCGGCAAACGAGCAGACGGATCGCCTGATGGTAAGCAATTACCGCCGCCCATGGACACAAGCAACACCATTGGAGTCACAAGTGCGTTGCCGCCCCTTGGGGCTGGGAAAAGGGATAGGATGAGGAGTGGGATGAGGGAGAAGGAATAGGGGATAAGGCCTCCGGCACTCTCACTCACCGAACGAAACGCAACAGTTTAAGTACTGTTACTTTACGTCGATTTTCTGTGAGAAGGTAGTACTACCCCGGTCGTGCCGGCCCATTTATGCTGAAATCAGCAAGGCTCTACTACCTATCAATCTTTATCCCACACCCTAACAGCCGCATGTTTCATACTAAGACAAGATTTAGATCATCATCACTTCATCACCCTCCTAGCGTTATCCCAGTTGCAGCCCGGGGACGATTTACCAGATTTGATTTGCATTTCCACAGAGTGACTGGGATGACTAGGACTAACGATTCCCAAAGGGATACTAATATTCCATGGTTTAGACTAGTTTCAGGTTATTCAAAAGTACTCACTCCCCGTAATGACTGTCAATGATCTTTATTACAACTGGGACCGACAGATTAACGTGCTCTCCCGTGCTAACGGGGCAAAGGATAATTAACAATACGTACTTAACTTCAAAAACTCATATCAGTTGGTATCTCTACTAGGCTACGGTTCCAACGTAGTTGTTAAGTCCATAGAACTACTGAGAAAAAAAGGTCTCACTAGTCCATGGAACTAATTGCTGATGGAACTAGTGAGAATGATCCGAGAACACGGCAAAGATATTTGTTACTTCTGTATAGAAATTACAGTACACAAAATACGATTCTTACATTGGAACTAAAACATAGTTATTTTGGCGATTATTCACAAAAATCTATAGTACAATAATGCAAGTAAATTTTCTCTTTAGACCTATACAATTTAGCGTATGCGAGCCATAGTCGTAAACATTTTAAGAACGTGTTTACTATCACCTTAGCACATGAGTAGATAAACGTACTTGACTTGCCTGTATAAAACTAAAGTTAACATACTTTAGTTTCATATAGGCAAAAGGAATAGTTTTAGTAAATTTAGTTGAGATTATTTAAACTGAACCTTAAAC
The DNA here is from genome assembly GCA_944739405.2 of Euclidia mi. Classification (NCBI taxonomy): domain Eukaryota; kingdom Metazoa; phylum Arthropoda; class Insecta; order Lepidoptera; family Erebidae; genus Euclidia; species Euclidia mi. The sequence goes on from OX123182.2 coordinate 58,902,413, forward strand.
TTAAACAAAGATTAAAGTATTTAATCATTCCGTGTTTTAACATAAAGTTCATGACATCACCCAGGGGTGAATTTTTTAAATTGTCTAACGCCTCGCCTCCACATTAAAAATGAACAGCAAAAGCGAGCTTTTTTTTCAGTACTTTTTTGTCGTGGAGCTGTACCATTGAGTATTTTTCATTGAAAGACTCTAGTCTATATTCTATACTTAAATTATAAGGCACAAGAGTTTGTTTATATGGTTGAACGCGCTAATCTCAGGAACTACTAGTTCGATTTTAATGTTTATTTGTGTGTTGAATAGCCAATTTATCAAGGCTATATAACATAAGCCTAAGCTAATAACATAAGCATAAGCTATAAGCCACAGGTACGGAGCAGAAGCAACAAATAACCTGTTACCTAGCTCAGTTATTCTAAAATAATAATTTTGCCAGTCAAAGTGATTCTGATGAGACATCATTACGTACAAATAAAAAAGATAATGAACACTAGCTAAACAGCTTCAGACCTAATTCTTTGGATTCACACGTACTCCTTCGACTTAATTTTCCAAGTTAAAGTTCGACATATCTTTTTTGCTATTAAGCCCTTAAGAACTAGATTATCTTAAGAACATGACATTAATTAAATCGAAGATAAGGATCAAAACTTGAGCTAGTGTACGTCTTAATAAACTAATTATCTATTACTGACTTTGACCAACACTCCGACGAAAAGGGAGAACATACAATGTGTTAACACTTGAGTAACTTCAAATTAGGTTTGTTTATGTATGGAGACTTAAGTTGAACACCAAATGCATGGAATAGAACATGCCACTGAAATTCCAATTTAGCGTCGTCTTGTGCAGATATATGAAATTAAACATATTTGCGATTTAAGCCATTAAATATTCCGATTTACTTCCTGGAACAGGAAGTAAATCGGAATATTTGTTATTTAATGGAGGTTATAAAATGGATTATATAATGTGAACTTTGGCTTCATTAATATTTGGTTCAAATTGGTTTGTTGATTTTGACTGAATGCAGATAGTTTCTAATCCTATTACAGCATATTTTGTTATTAGACAAACATTCATCGGAGGTTTATGCTGGCTACATCCAAACCTTTTGACGTTGAAATTTAAGAACTGCACTGCACTTGACAGAATATTGGATTATCTATAAAGTGTCCACCGTCTAATCTGCGCGTGACAGAAATGGCATTTAATAAATGTGTGTCTGAGCTTAAGAGCGTATGTAAAGCCGTCGGGCCTCTTAAAATCAAACACCAGTGTCGGCCATACACACACACATAAAAAAGGAAACAAATAACACTTAAAAAGAAAACTAAGGATATATTTTTAAGCGCAATATATGCGCAGTTTGATTCGGAGTTACCAAAGTTTATGTGGCGAAGGAGTTATCACAACTGAAATTAAATGACTTATGGTCGAACTTCGGCCACTATGGGACCAGTAATAAATATAAATGTTTACTTCCAAATGATATATTATAGTATTATGCTATCATTTATATGTTTATCAGGATATATACCACGTACGTTTTGAAGTTCCGATATTTGGGCTCTTTTGCAAGCGCCATGATCACGAATGCAGTTAATAAATCTTGTAGCCTATTATGCTCTGTTTGTGTTCGGGTCAAAAGTATCAGCGCGAATGAATGAGTGTGTAAAAGAGTTTGAATACCAGACTCCAAGGCGACGGCGTCTTCAGGACAGCTGCACGAGGTGCGGGTTTACAAAACTTTTGCAAATGTTCAATATGTCACAAATTTATTACAAACCTTGCCGGCAATATCAAAAGCGGCAATTACAAGTATTTACAAGACTATTACACAATACAATTCGCGAAATTGGCTTCAACCATGTGCTTTTCAAAAGGCGATATTTTACGAAAGGACAACACGTGTTAACTTTTCAAGACAAGAACAAGAAGAGCGCTGTTCAATATATATCACTAACTTATTAATCGCTCACAACCTTTGCTGGCAAATCCAATAGCGACAATTGCAAGGTTATTACACAATTTAATTAAATTCTACAAAACATATGACAAGGCAAACGGTGTGGTCAAAAGGAGTTTTTCGGAAGCAAGAATGAGAATGATTTGACAGTTCATAGTGTGACCAGAGTCAGAAAATTACAATAGACAAAACAAAATGTTAGTAAACTGATATAATTGATTTACCTTAATATAGACAGTATTTTTATTTCAAACAGCTATACTAGGTATTACTATATTAAATAAATATAGTTTCTTTCCCCGTAGTAACTTTCAGGGTGCAGTTTCACCCCTTCGAGTTTTATTTATTATTTTTATATTATTGATTATAACAAAAGATAGCTTACGTTCGTCTCTAAGGTCAAATTTATACGAACCTAGGCTTAAATGAATCTCATTTGATTTGTTGTTTTAAAATAAAAAATAAACATAAATTGTTACGTACACACTTTTGCAAGTATAATATTATAAGGGATAGGTATGAACAGTAAGTAATACGTTTGTGAATAATTAAGTATTTCTTTTTGTAAACACAAAACATTATTTCGCGGACTCAAAACAATACCACTGTTTCGCAAATAGCTTACAAATTTATTTTATAGAATGTCATATGAAACAATGAATTTGAATAGTTGAGTGTAAATTTAATGTGAAGGCAGCGATAGCCTAGTAGAGATACCAACAGACTGCCATGCAGAGGGTATAGGGTTCGAATCCACGGCGCGCACCAATGACTTTTCGGAGTTATGTGCGTATTAAATTGTTGATTATCGCTTGTCCCGTGCCTCGCAGAGCACGTTTAGCCGTCGGTCCCAGTTGTCATGAAGATTTTTGACAGTCGTTACCCTCGTCTTCGTCAGTACCTTCGAAATAAACTGACACTAGTCTAAACCATGGAATATAGCTATCCCTTCGGGTTACAGAGGTCATACAGGCAGTCACTCTGTGGAAAAGCTAATATTCAGCCAAATCCAGTTAGATTAGTAAACGGACCCCAGATTGAAACTGGGATAACGCTAAGAGGATGATGATGGATTGAATGTTAGTTCTATTGATGGCAACACCGTTCGTGCAATGAATGCATACATTAAATAGGTCTGTTTCATATAAATTTCGTGTCACATTTTGTTTTTTAATACTTTGCGCCAGGCTTGTTAAACTATCAGAATTCAATCTATCGAAATTTGTGTTTGCCTATTTTGAAAGCGAATATTTTTATATTGTCTAAAAGACGGTATGTTTATATGTATTACTAAATGATACCCGCAGCTACGCCACCACATTTGTTTTTGTTTACCCGATTCTACCCGTGGGAGTTCCAGGCAATCCCTTTTTAGTGCACCCCTTCCATCCCCAGGCAACATTTATACCCAAAACGCAAGAGTTTGATGTAAACAAAAGATTAATGAACAGGTTAAGTAGAGGCCATATAGATGGCATTCGGGCAGTCTATAAACTAACACTAGAGCTCCTCACGCTCCTCGTACAATGTTTGCGCTGTTTGTATGAGTTGGCGTGCATCGGTAGCGTGCTGTTGTTGCGTGTGCTTCATTTGCTCCTTCCGTGAATCAGAAAACCTCGATCGGGCAGCAGCTTCAGACGCACGAGCGGCTTAAAATGGCCAACGCTCACGAACAACCTCCTATTTTTATATTAAACGAAACCATCAAAATCCATCATTCATGCACATCAAAATTCATTAATCATATACTCGGTGGAAGCCAGACATAGTTACATCATGTAATGTGTTCTAGCCTTTGCTGTTACGTGACAGGTTTACGTAATCTAAATGATTTAGCAAAAAATGGACTAGACCAAAATATGAACTACAGAAATCATTATGGAATATATTAATGGAACAATCGCTACCAGACTTTTTTATGAAAAATGTTAAAGCTGGACTGTATTAAATTAGAATAAAGGGACGTTAATGTGATGGTGAATTGAAGAACCCAGTTTTAGATTTCAATCTCCACAAGGGCAGTAAATTTTAATATAGTTACCCATTTATAAGGAACGACGGCGGCGTGCAGTGTATTAAATTTTGTGGGTTAACGGGTCAAAGGTTAATTTATTAAGTTAGATAGCGTATCACGGTACTTGTCGCTTCTCCACATCGGCGAGAGCTTTATCGGGCAATTCCCGAAGCTTTTTCGATCCTTGTATATTGGCAAAAGCCAATCGCTCGTCTTTACACAAGGCCCTTAAGATATATTTGTCATGTGCCATTCGCTCCAAATATTTCGAAGCCATTAACCGGGAGATTTGTTCGACTTTCTGTTTTTCTGCTCATGATATTTCCTGGACCTAGAATTAAAGTTATTGCTCACATATTTATTATTTGTCGTTGTAAACAAAGACGTATTTACACTTAAGTGACCTAACGAGTTCCCTTATAAGAAAGTTGTTAAAGCTTAGACAGCTTGATAATTTATTTAGGTTGATGTATTTTTAACTGTCTCGTGGTAAGCCATCCAAATAAGGGAGACAAAGATTTTATCTTTTTCGAGATAAGTAACTTTTTGTACATGATAATACATACAAAGTTGCTTACTAGTATCTCGAAAAAGTAATTTTATTAATGACACTTTCTTACATAATGATACAAACATACAATTATCAAAATTAGACTACCGTAACTAAAGTAGTTAGATAGTGAATATGCAATCAAAATATATTAAGCGAAAAAAGTGCGTTATTAAAAGGATAATGAAGTTAGCAAACGTGTGTGCCTTTTTGGGCTGCATGCGTTTTCGACGAATGACCACGTTTGGAGCGTTTTCATCCACGGACTGCCTCTTGATATCTACGATTCTTAGCCAAGTCGCAGCTGTTGTTAGCAATTTACCAGCTGTCTTGCCAGCACATTCACGTACCTAAAATATCTCAGTTGTAATTTTAAATTTGCGATATTAAACCTTAAAACCATATAAAAAAATAAAGTTCCTAACTATATACTGTATAGTATGTTTTGTAACAAATTACGGTATTAAACACAAAATGAGAATAAAATTGACGAAATCGATATGGGCTCGCAATCAAAGGTACAATATCCAGTTTCAGTTGCTCGTAAAGTGATGTCTTTAACCAGAGTATATATTATTCGCATCTATTATATTACAAAAAAATGCAAGCGTTAAGTTTTTTATCGGGAGTATTTAAGTAACAAAATGTTCAAAATGGTTAGGTTACGTTTTTTGGCTGTCATCATCATCATCCTAGCGTTATCCCGGTTACATCCAAGACTTACATGCCCAAATAACCGAAAAATACAGATTTTTATAATGTCTTAAAAATAAGACTAAAGAAAGTATACTGAAAAAATATTTAATGACACGTGTGACGACCAAGAAAGAAATAATTCATATCCAGAAAATTGGCACCATATGTTCAACGATCGGTTCTAATATTTGACCTATCCATGGATTAGGCTGCTAGAGATACTTATTTGCGTGTTTTGTATGAAGCTTAAATTTAATTATATAAATATTATAATTATTCGGTTAAGCCGTTAATAGAATATGATCTCTTCAAAGACGCTGTTGAATGTTTTTGCTATACTCCTAATTTCTTTAATTTACCATCTAAACCGGGCCTGGTTGCCTACCTGTTGTTTAGTAAAAAAATCCTTTGATAGTGAACGCCGGGCCCATTATGATTTACTAGGGTAGCTACGATGAGTATTGTAGTCTAAAGCAAAAAATACTAACATTCAAGCCCATGTCGCGACTCGCGAGGGACTTTACAAACAATAAACTAACACTCAATCTACATCCAGATATACATGTGGGCTTATTACGATACTTTTATTTTCATACTAGATTTATAATATGCTGTGTTTGGTTTGTCCGTGTGGTGACGCATTAAGAATACGGAATGTCACCACCCCATATCATCCCATGGGTGTCGTAAGAGCCGACAGAGGGAGCATATTATGCAGAGAACAGCACTGTAAGAGAAGGAAAATTTGATTCAAACCCTATACCAACCCCTTTGGCCACCGTGGTATAGTAGGCCAATTCCTCCTTTCAAAGGAGAGGCCTAGTCCAGCAGTGGACTGTTAAACGCTGATGATGATGAATTATGTGTGAGCATCGAAACTTAACATATAAGACATAAAAAGTAGTATTTAATCACGTATCTATACTTTAAACTGGACATAAAACATGCCTGATAACATGAAACATGGCTGATGATGACGATGATGATGATGATGTGTTTGGTTGTCTGTTCATGTTCTGTAATTTTATGCAGACTAATCCAACACATATTTCTACACATATCTTGTCTAAGGGCTCTTTAGCAGATTTTACAGCTTAATTTACACTGTAAAGGAAGAAGTGCAAGTGTTAATTTGCTGTGAAGCGTAGCAATATCGCCCCGATCGTTCATTGTTGGAATTTATGAGGCCGCTCGCGTACAGTTCGCGAGTAGATAATTACAAGCTCTTTTGATTGATTAATCACGGTATTGCTGTTGTATTACACTCCTTGTTTGAGTTATGAGTGACATATTATAGGCAATGTAGATTGCAATAATAATCGTATTTATCATTCTGTCAAAATGAGAACAGGATAGGGTAAGAACTTTTTATATAGCAATACAAACTGAGTCTTCCTATCAAAATCGATGCAAGCCAGCTCATGGATAATATTGGTATCGATCGACATACGTGGCTGCCAGCTGGCACTTAAAGTAAAAAATGGTAAATACTGCGCGGTATCTATTGCAAGTGACGCCAAAAAATAGGAAACATTCTAGGAAATACGCGACAACATAGCAAGGTACGCTACACACTTCATTGGCACATATAAGAGAGAGTGGTTTCACTTTTTATTTACATACCTACCTCATTTTACTTAATCTGAGATATGAACACGTGTATTTACGGAAAAGCTGTATCTAGCCTTTTAAGTTAATAAGAGGCCACATCATATAAATTGAACCGAATAAGCTATTGGACTTAAATTATAGCATGGTTCGTCGAGCGGTTGGCCGATAATAATCAGGCCTAGACCTCTATTATGTAGTTATTGCGCGATATCAATGGTTGTGATTCAGTTCATTACAAACTTGGAAGAAGTCAAATTATGTAGATAATGATTTCTGCAAATCTTGGTTTCTTATGATTTGACTTATGAGGTGACCAAATATTATCAAACTTTTGTCTTTATTCATATACGAGATCATCTGCCATATTCACCGGACTTGGTCCCTAGAGATTTCTACCTATTTCCGTGTTTGAAAGAACACTTGAGAGGCACAACATTTGAAGATGACGAAGAAGTGAAGGTCGCCGTAAACAATTTTTAAGCACTCAAGATGAAGATTTAAAAAAAAGTTAATTTTGGCTCTAGAAAAAAGATTTGCTGAATGTATTAAACTAAAGGGTGATAATGTCGAAAAATAAAATAATATATAAAATTAATTCATTTTCTAACATAGTTATTCTCATTACTAGACTACGTGAATAAAATTGTACCTACTATCCAAAGTACGAATTGAAGAAGGTAAGATGTAAGCAACTTAAAATACGGTCCGAAAGTCTTTTTTGTAACAAACCTCATTTCCGCCGTTATAATTATCCATCAGTGTGGTGATGGATTAAGAATACAAAAAGTCACCACCTCATTTCATTCTGTGAGTGACGTAATAGGCGCCTGAGGAAAACATAATCTTGCGAACTAGATAGAAAAGTCGAAATTAAACTTTATATTAACCCGTCTGGCCAGCGTGTTATAGTAGGGCAAATACTTCTTATGACTAGAAATGCTATTGTGATACAAATTAGGAAAGGCCTTTAGGCTAGCAGTGGATTAAAAGGGCTGTTTCTCTTCCTCGACATTCATTAACCTCGTCATGCATGCTCGTCGGTTCTGGGTACTTAAGATTTCGCCCGCAGTACATCATTAATTTGGTTGGCGTAAGTCCGTCTTGGGCGTCCTCTACCGACATCTCCATTCATTCTTTCTAGAAACATTTCTTTCTTAAATCTTCTTGCATCCATCCGTTCCAAATATCCAAACCATCGCAATATACCTTTCGCAATCTTTGTTACTAGATCTTCTTTTAAACTACAGCTTTCTCGAAAAACCTTATTTCTCACTTTGCCTGTCATTCTTACTCCGTACATATATAATACGTAGTCATTATATTATAACTTACTTTCAAAATAAAGGTGTTCGTTACGATTTACACTTTAATATTGCTGGTTTAACTATCACGCCTAATAAAATATAACTACACCCAGTCCCAGAACAATATTCCGTTTGTGCTCCGATCATAAACATAAAGATATGAATACATTGCTCACTAAATGTTCAAACATCAATCTGAACACAAAGTTAGCAAATGTAGTTCACGAGCTAGTACTAAAGTTTTATTGTTATCCATGCTAGTAGTAAAATATCTACGACGTACAATTTTTTTTTTTAGATGTTTATAAATTTTATTAACGACACAAAATTAAATTAATTTTAACATAAAACAATTATAACTACTTATATACTACTTACTACTAAAATTAAAGTAAAATATTAAAATATAGGTACAATACAACATAAAAAAGAAAAAGAAAAAAAAATCAAAAGGCGTCGTGAAAGTCCTCCACATCGCCGTCTATTGGGAACGTGCCCAGAAGACTGGCAGCATTGCCACGCTGTATGGCAAGGCAAATTTTTTGAGCTATATACATACCAGCCTTCTGGTCACGCGAGGCCTTGACAAGTCTCTTCGCAAGTTCTCTATATAGAAATCTAGCACTTGGGCCCCATGACCCCAACGTTTCAACTCCAAACGGCTCAATTACGTAATCCCCTACGAGATTTACGTATTTGCGCCGTTTTAGAGTCTCCGCTGTGGCACCAGCAGCGCCCGCACAACCCGCTGTGCTAGGAAGATGAGATGGCGCAAGGGTATCGACACACGTTGCGTCCCACACCAAAGGCCTACCCAACTTCCAAGGCAGTAGAGACATTCCATCTGGTCTTTTACCATCGATGCGTGCCAAACCCTGAGGTTCAAGTTGGGCTGGAACGCCAGCGGTGACAAGAGCCCGACGGAGAATGTCATTCAGGTTGCTGTGTCGTGAAATACGACCTGCGCTCCTGCTGCATGATAGGCCATGGTGACCAAGGCTGTCGACAGCCTCCCCACAGTGACAACAATGTGGAGCGACACATGGTGCACCTAACCGGAGGCAAGAAGCGATGCGAAAGGTCGTGTCGTCCAACATGGTACCTATGTTGGACGATGGCAGTGCTTGAAGCCAGAGCCCCGACTCCCACTCACTCTCTCACAGCCAGCAAACGAGCACGCTCTGCAGCATTGTACGATGTACGGAGGAGATTTTCTCGTACTGCGCTGCATAGCGGCCCATCCCACTGCCTCTGAGAGGATAAATTTTGGGGCAACTCAGTGCTTGGACGAGCCATTTTCCAAGCATTCATGGCATCGATCTTACACGGTACCTCAGAATCGACCAGTGTGGGTGCTAATATTTTCCTGGTTAATTCTGCAGTGCTGTGGACCGATGACAGAAATGCTGGTAAGCTCACGTCGGAAATTTTGCGTACGCCAAGCCCACCCAGGCGAACAGGTAATGTCACCTGTAGCCATGCTCGGTCGTTCAGAGCCACATTCAAAATGTTGCTTAGGTTGTTTTGTCAATATTGACTAGTGGGCTTGGGTTTTTCCAAAAAGGCGAAGAACGTAAAGCGTGTGTGAACTTAGGCACAAAAAGACAGTATCGAATAATAGTGAAAGCCGAATGTATATTAATTTTGAGCAGGCGGTCCGAAATTTCACTAAAATTTTGAATTTTTTCATGAATAAAAGAATCAAAACCTTCGTCTTGTATTGGGGACCCAAGAAGACGAAGAGAACTTTTTTGTATATGGGTTATACTGGGTGCGAGGGTTTGAAATTTGGAAAGAATTGCGGAATGGTCTAAAGTATCGTTGATAAAAAATTCACACTTACTTGGATTAAGGTCTAGACCGATAGATGAGAATTTTGTCTTCAGAAATGCCAGGTCCTGATAGACAGTGGCTACGTCACCTCCTAGGGTTCCGTCATCTAGGTACCAGATGTTAAATTTAGAATTTAGCTGGCTAATAACTGGATGAATGGCTAAACTAAAAATGAGTGGTCCAAGAGGGTCGCCTTGTTGACAGCCAACGGCAGACTCCAAAAGATTTTCCTTGTATATTAATTTTGATGGATGCCTGTAGCACTGCCAAAGGAAGTTGTAAATTTGGGGGGGTTTCTAATTTAACTTGAGTCAACAAGGTGTCCCTGTTTACTGAGTTAAAAGCATTCTTTAAGTCAATCTTCAAGATAACATCACCCCCATTACAGCCAAGGTAATAATATATTAATAATAATAATATTCTACCACATTCACACAACACCATCTAGTCCCAAACTAAGCAGAGCTTGTAATATGGGTACTAGATAATGGATAAACATACTTAAATACTTTTTTTTGTAAATACATACATATTATACATAGAAACACCCAGGCCAAGACAAACATCCATGTTCATGCACACAAATGTTTGATTTGTGCGGGAATCAAACCCGCGACCTTCGGCTTAGCAGTCGCTTACACTCCCGCTGCGCCAACCGGTCGTAGGTACGTTGACAGGGCATGTATGGCGGCCTCACAGCCACACTTAGAGCCAAAACCAAGTTGTAGTGGCTGTCATTTGCTGCCTAACATGGAATTATAATGCCGACAGCACATCTTGGCCGCCATACGCCTGTACGTACACCCAACGGCAATAGGACGAATACCACCGTCTCGCTTTCGCAAAGCGCATAGATTTGCGCCATACCAAATGGCAACGATGGCATCGTTCACATTGCCGGAGAGCATAAGGTTAACTAAAGCCGTTAGCTCCCCCAAAAGCGCGTCCCCGGCCGCCCCAGCGCTTGAACACACAAGATCTTTTAAATGTTGGGGTGTTAAGCCATCGATACCACCAGCAGACCCGCTTTGGAAGGAGCCAACGGCAGTCAGCACGTCCTTGGCTGTAATCCTGAGGCAATCTGAGTTAGTGTCAGGTGGGTCAGGAAAGAAGAGGTTATCTCCTGGCGCTGGATGCTTGCTCTGCAGACTCGCGAGTGTGTCGGCAGAGCAAGGCGCCACAACATCGCTACTGAATAAGATTCTGGATGCTCCCCTGATATCACCCTCCCTTAGCTTGGACTCCACATGGTGGTAAATGGTGCTATTGCGGTGTGTTTTTGGATATTGGTAATTTAAATTGGATGCCGAAAGATTACAGTTTTCTTTAAGTTTTGCTGTTAATGTTTTTTTTGTTTGCCGGTCTTCCTGTGCATGTAGAATTCTGTAAGGGAAAGTGAGTAGTTGTTCCCAAGCCATTACTGAATTCTCCCGTACCACAAGGCCTATGCAGTGTGGGGAATTCGTTTTAGGATGGGAATGGTTTTTTTTTATTTGCTTATATGTTGCCAAAAAGGGATATCAGAAGTTGTATTTGGCTCATTTGTTAAAATGTGATGTGTGGATGTATTGGGGCCAGAAAGTACATGTTGGTTTTTGTGGATTTAACCAAAATATACTTTTAGGCCCCGCTCACCTTTAAAATAACGTGAGAACAAACAGGGCAGCGCACCAGAGCAGACAATGTGCAAGATTGACTCTCACCTACTTCCTCATCACTTTTGCCACCGTTAAAGGACATATATGACGACTAAAACTTAAAACAATACACTTAAAGTAAAATACTAAAACACTTTATAAACACAAATTTATGACGTTTGTCATTGCGTGAAAATATTTCTTCTGTTCGTGGTGGCGGCGGCTCGTGAGTGCCAGTACGCTAGCCGAGTCCGGCGGCATTGAGATCGTAGATCCATCGCCAGCTAGCCACCTCCTCAAACCACTCAACCAGAACTGCTAACTAAGCCACTTTATTACATTATACAGGAACAGACATTGATTTCTTGATAAAAATAAAAATATAAAATATACTATATTATATATTTTTATAAAAATATTATATTATATAAAAATATTATATTTATTTATTTATTTAAAAACTACCTGCAAAATACATTGCACAATAATATCGATATTATATAAAAATATAATATCAGCCATGTGGTTGACGGCATAGTATACAAGTGTCACCACCCCCTATCTTCCCGTGGGTGTCGTAAGAGGCGACTAAGGGACAACACGACGCAAATACCATCTTTGCGTAGAGACGGAAAACTCGACATCAAAATAAAAATAAAAAAATAAAAATAAATGTGCGCGCGGGATCGGGAGGTCCCGGGTTCGATTCCTGGGTCGGGCAGTGTTATTGGGTTTTTCTGTCACGAAATTCTCAGTAGCAGCACGGAGTCTGGAAATGTGCCCGGTACGGCAATAGGCTCGCCCCTTATTACGTGGGACTAAAGTATATCTGGCGAAAACTGGGTGTAGAAATACATCTCTGCCTACCCCTTCGGGGATAAAAGGCGTGACGATATGTATGTAATTATGTATAAAATATACTTTAGATTCAATTATATTCTTTTTCACCGATGTGAATTGGTATATTGAATTTTTTTGATATCTGATATACCTAAATAATTTTTGTCGGCTCTTGAGATACTTTCTCCTATAATATTAGTTTTTAGTCATCAATTAATGTTTTGAAAACGGAACTGGGGTAAGTATTATGTATCAAAAGTCTTAGTGTAAGAAAATTAAAATTGCTACTTCCGATGGAAAAGTCTTTACGAGCGGAATTTAATGTTTTTAAAGCTAGACGAGTTTTCACGAATGCAAGTGAAACGTATTCTTTTTGAAGGCACTTGGATTAAAATTGTACCGTGGTTCATCTATGTTTTTTTTTATAGACTCACGCCTGTATCCCCGAAGGGGTAGGCAGAGGTCTAATACACCATCATTTCGCCATTAATTTTTAGGTCCCTCGTACTCGGTACATTTTGTTAATGGCAAAGTGCATCAAAAATAATGTTTACCAATCACACCAGGTGTGTATATATTTTTCATCAAGCTGCGAAACCTACGCAGTTGGTGACGATAAGATAACATAGATGACTGCCTCGTTGGTCTCGCGGCATAAATGTGCGCGTGGGTTTGGGAGGTCTCGGGGTTGATTCCCGGGTGGGGCAAATTGTTATTGGGTTTTTCCGTTAGGAAATTCTCAGTAGCAGCACGGAGTCTGGTAATGTGCCCGGTACGGCAATAGGCTCGCCCCCTATTACGTGAGATCTAAAAGTTCATGGCGATATGTGGGTGTAGTACGAGTATTTACACCTCTGCCTAACCCTTCGAAGATACAGGCGTGAGACTATTAATAAAAAAAAATAATGAATAAAATATATACTTAAACTCATTAGTCGTCTAGATGTGGGTGTATTAATTCAATTGTTTAATGATATTACGTTATAATGAGACTTTTATTAAAGTACAGCTCCCATTCTAATGGGCCTTATCCTAACTGGCGATACCCGATCTGTCTAGCTTTTTGAAATAAATGGACACCCCTTTTCTTTAGCCATGACCAATGAGAGCGATGTTAGTAGCGATCTGACGTCACCGGCAGCCATCGAGTGAGGTTCGATAAACGCGCGTCAAAGCACTTATGATGTCGGCCTCGAGCACCGAGCCCACTCTTCCGATAAACTTATAATAATATACATAATATGTTATAAATTTGACTATGAATATTCAGAAAAAATACTTAATATAAGTAAGTGGTATTAATTTTGATACTGCTCAATATCCCTACTACTGCTCACTGGCACGTGGAAAACTTTGTGAGGAGTGTTGCTCAGCAATCAGAATCATCCTGCCGTAGTCCACTGGTCTTGATAGGCCTCTCTGATCTCGATTTTGGCTCTTCATGTCAAGTTGCTGCCAGCCATGAAGACCTTAATGACTGTGTTAGATTTTGACTCTCCAATCATTTTAGTATTGCAATCATTACAAGTATATCATTATAATCTTAATATATAAAATCCTTGCGTTACTGACTGACTGACAGACACGCTACAGCCGAAACTACTGTTCGTAAGAAGATGAAATTTAACATGTATGTTCCTTGGGCACCGTAGGGGTGCACTAAGACGGGATTTCTCGAAATTCCCACGGGATCGGGCAAAACGGGAAATTCGAAAATATGTGCGTGCGAAGCTGCTGGCGTCGACTAGTTTTAAATAAAGTAGCAAGAAAGAATGTTTCAGTAAATGAGTTGTACATTTTATAAGTTTTTTAGGATGAACGATGAACGGATTTTTGTACGGTTTTCACAAATAGATGGTGTGAATTTTGACAAAGGTTTAGGTGTATAAGTCACGCGGGCGGCGCCGCGCCTGATGTTTAGTTATATATATAATTAACACATAAATTTCTCAAATTATACATTTCAACCAACCCCATAAATTACTCTCTCTGTTGAAGAAAACTGCAAGAAATTTATTTGAGTAGTTTTGGTGTTTCTCGTAAATAGACACACAAACGCAGAGGGGCACTTTTTTATTATAATACAACGAAGTCTTTACTGAGACAATTTAATCATAATTTATTAAAGTAACTTATAACACGTCACTTTAAAAACAAAGGACAATTCCCGCACTATGACCAAATCCTGTGTCGCGGGGGACTTCAGAAACATACATCCAACGGACACAATGAACACCCAGACTCGAAACATTAATTTATGGATCACACGTCAAAGTGTTCTCTCGTGTGGGAATCGAAACCACAATACACGACGCAATACCAAGTGGTGAAGCGGCCGCTTAAACCACTACGCCAACCGTGCAGTCAAGTTGAACATAGTTACGTAAGTTCCTGACGAGGCTTACTGCCGTCAGCCGATAGGTTTCGATAACAACTTACGATACCGGTCTCGGTTTGAGCAGTTCACTAATTACTTAGTTCCGATCAACACTTGTTTCGCAAATAAACTTCTAAAGATTTCCTTCCAGTAGAACGCTTCATAATAGTTTTTAGGGTTGTAATAGCGTTGATTTAATTTTTTAACAGCATGATATTTTAAAATAAGTAGTTAGAACTCTTTCATCTTTCTCCTAGATTAGTCTACCCTGATTTGACGGTCTTGCACGTTTTTATTTTTTGGTATAACCATTTAATTTTTTTGGTTATGATTATGTTATTGTCATGTTACTTTAAATTTTTTTGAGAAATATGTTTTGTGTTATTTTGTTTTTGAAATGTAGAGACTTAAAAATTAGTTAGGTCTCGTCATTTTGTGATAAAAGTGCCATATCCTAGAAGTTCCTCAATGAAAGACTGTCATTCGTCATCTAATTGTAAAACTAAATAAATAATAATTATACAAATCTAATTAAAGTTTTTTACCCGACTACGGCGAAGCCAAAAGGAAGGTATGTAAGGCCATATATAGTCCACTACGCTGCGCGCTGGCCAAGTGTGGGTTAGCAGATTTCACATGTATTTCGAGAACATTATGGAGAACTCTCAGACATGCAGGTTTCCTCACGATGTTTTCCTTCACCGATAAGCAAGCTAATAATATTACACAATTTTAATACAAGCGATAATTAACAATTTAATACGCACTTAACTTCGAAAAGTTATTGGTGCGTGCCGTGGATTCGAACCCGAGTACCTCTGCGTAGCAGTCTGTCGGTCTCTCCACTCGGCTGTCGCTGCTTGCGCCTAAACTACTGAACCGATTCTTATAAATGTGGTGTCAATAGATTCGTAATAATGGCTCGGGTGACATAGGCTATAAACATTTTATCTTTTTTTTACTACGCAATGTATGATTCTAACCTCGAAAAAAATTAAACTGAGATAATCATTACGTATTTGGTGTCAAAAGAAAGGTATCGGTGAGCACATTACAAATATGTTCATATATTATACTATTTGAGTTAAAGAATAAGGTTAAAACGCGTCGTGAGCTATTTTCTTGTTTCGTCCTTTTTAGACACTCTTTTTTACGTTGTCGGGTTATAGTTTTTAAAAGTATATTTTTTTTTAAAAGCTTTTATTGTGGTATTAAATTTACGATTATATACCCAAGAGTCTGAGGATTCCACCTAGTAAATTGTGTTGGTATGTATGAAGTCACCGGGTAAATCAAGGGTTAAATATAAATCAAGAACTAAAAAAGAACACTTTTAAGAACATTTTAGCATCTGTTCGTTTAAACAGTACTTCAATAAACAATGTCTGCGTGGAAAGAAAAACTATTTTAAACTGGTATTATTGCCATCTGTCCGAGCAATTTTTCAGAAGTTGCGTCAGTTGAATATGCATTTTGCAAACAACTTCTGTTGAACTAAAACTGATAGACAGTATAGCCAGTGAATGTGAAAATTCCTGATATTGATTTCTTTACTCAGAACTCACAAAATATATAATAATATGTCAATAGCGGTCTATTATTGTTACTCTACTGCGCGTTTTTTAATGACATAAGAAAATGGTGCTACAAAATATTATGGCTATGTTGTCAACTCACATATGGTCAACTGATCCCAAACCATGTCGAGCCTGTATTATGTTTACCTGGTAACCGATAAACATCCTTCTTTATTTTTGCATCTTTAAACCATATTACAAAAAAATACACTCAGCCGAAAACAAATCGTCGCCAAGCATACATTTGTCTGTGCCGTGAGGGCATGGCATTTACGACCTCCAGCTAGCAGGGTTGCTAGCCACTGGCCGTGACCAGGGTCAAAAAACCTAAGAATAATATAAGTCTTATTCTTAGGTAAATCGATTATGTTTTGATACAATTTTAACCTACCCTTACTAAATTAAGCGAAGACTTTTCATTACTACATAGCACTAATCAAAGGCCACCTGTATAACAGTCGTTACTATCTGATGTTAGATGGTATCTGTAAAAGTTCGACACGTTTAAATTCAGCTAAACTTTAGAATAAGTCCAATTCAATTCTTTGGCTTTGAATTCTCGTTCTAAAAGATGATGTTCTATGAACACTAAACAACACTTTACTACACAACTTTTCTGTAGAATCTAAAAGGGTGCTTTTCAATAAGACCGCCTAAACTTAAAAGTTGATACGTGCATAGAGTATAAAATAGACGTTTAATTTACATCTTTTCTTTGTTTTCTCAATAAGTTTCTGCAGATGTTTAAAACTTTTATACATTTAATATTGATAGACTCACGTCTGGTTTCCAGAGGGGTAGGCACTGACTACGGAACGCCATTTGCAATGATCCTGACATATCACTCTTGCTTCATTCACTCTCATCAAATTTCTCATGCATGCTCTTAGTAATCTTATAATTTAATATTCAACAACTAAATAATATAATTGTATGATACAAAATAAATTAGCGGGTCTTAATCGCGTACAATAAATTTATTTAATGTATAAATACCTATTTGTTTCCGACGTTTCACTCGTCTTGCACCGAGCGTGGTCGCGGAGAGACTGATGAGAGCTCAGCGCCGTTTTGTGGAAGTGCGGGTTTCGGCATCTACTCTCACTTGATCTTTATTTAACCTATAATTAGGCGCGCCAATAAACTAACATTGTTAGTCGCGCGGGGTCTGCAGTTACCCCAAATTGATAGGTATGAAATAAGAAACATCTTAATTAGTAATCAACTTAAATTGTTTTTATTCTACTTATTTCTTATTAAAATTTTAGAAAAATAAAAATAAAATCTTAGAAAGATGTTTAGAACAATGGAAAAGTATGTTTTTCGTAAGTACTATAAAAAATCAACAATTATCACAAATTTTCTTTGTATGACCGCCACAGATAAATTTATTGCACTTGTTGCACTTTGCGATCGTTTTCCGACTTTTCGTGGACAGATGTAGCACCTTCCTCTTTTTGTTGAGTGCAATCCAGTGTTAGACGTTGAAGGAGTCGCAACTTTAGGTTCTGACAATAGTTTTTTCAAAGCACTGGGCGGAACGGAACGAAAAAGCCCCGCCGTGCAGTGCGTGCGATCAACTCCGCGGCGCGGGCGCCACGGAATCGCGTGGAGAGTAAAGAGTTAGAAAGCTAGCAAGAAATTCGGGTTGCCTGCATTAATAGTTAAAAAAATAACTTAATTTAAAGATCACTTGGGGTCGCGGCGACCCCGCGCGCCTAATTAAAGGTTAAGTTCGCACTGTCGGTACTCCGACCTACTACACTAATGACGTCTACACACTGTTGAGATTTATCACTGCGGCGGTGTTTACATTTGCTGATGACTGGATTCCAAGTAGCCGATAATCTATATCCTTAGGTATTTATACCTTAAATAAATTAATTGTACGCGATTAAGACCCGCTAATTTATTTTGTATGATGTATACAAATCGCGAGAGTTTAAAATCGATTAAAATAATTGTAATTTGACAGGAATACTACTTTTGTATGTGCTAAAGCAAACGTCGCTACAAATATATAACCTATGCAATAAGTTCTAAATATGCAAGTATGTTCTATATATACTATTCAAGTTCATATTAATATATATGTACATATAACGAAATACTCACAACTAATTATAGATGACATGCTTATTCCTTCTCATGCAGGCGGCGATAGCCGAGTGGATATACCAACAGACTGCCATGCAGAGGGTATCGGGCTCGAATCCACGGCGCGCACCAATGACTTTTCGGAGTTATGTGCGTATTGAATGGTTAATTATCGCTTGTCCCGTGCCTCGGAGAGCACGTTAAGCCGTCGGTCCCGGTTGTCATGAATATCTTTGACAGTCGTTACAGGTCGTCAGTACCTTCTATATAAACTGACACTAGTCTAAACCATGGAATATCGCTATCCCTTCGGGTTGCGGAGGTCAGACAGGCAGTCGCTCTGTGGAAAAGCTAATATTCAGCCAAATCCGGTTAGAATAGAAAGCGGACCCCAGATTGAAACTGGGATAAGGCTAAGAGGATGATGATGCTTATTCCTTCTCAAGGATTTCACCAAATTATTTGTGGATTTTTTGTCAATGTTCTGTGTAAGTTGTAAAAGAAGTAATATGCTCTAATTGTCGCAATCTGTCAGCTACGATAAAGCTTGGTGTAGGGTCGTTTATATTAAATCAAAATGCTCCAAAATTCAACGATTGTTAAAAAACATAAGGCGAATTTTATCTTATTTTCAAAGAACATACTAAGTCATGGAACTTGGATGAGGTCTTTGTCCAGCAGGGTACGTCTGTAGGCTGAAATGGAATACTAATTCTTCAAGACTGTGCCTGCGTCTGTTGACATGATATTTTCGAAAAAAAGCAGCTCACCTACTTAGTTTACATACATTGCTGCAAGACTAAATAATTCATAGATTGCCAACTACCCTTATTTCAATCCAACCTTATATTCACTGGGTCAAATATAATTCGGGAAATCAAGCATAAGACGTAGATACATTCTCCTTAAAATGCCCATTCAAGTGAAAATATAGCATAGTACACAGGGTGAACAAATGGTCTTGCGAGAGATCAAACAATATAAGTTTGTATAATTATGCGAGTAGCGAGGTAACTAGAGCGCACTTTCTGAAGGGAATTTAATATTTTGATATTTGACTTCAAAGATGAAATGCAGCGAGTTCCTATCTCGCGTTGATTATGATTTGTGTGATCGGATAACGTTCTTACAAGCAAGTCGGACATTCGAACTATGTAGTGCTACTCACGAGCGAAAGTTCTCGAAGTTATTAAACCGACGGTATGCGAATAAAACGTTATCTACGGAATCGGTACAAACCAGTAACACCGTAATTAATCTATCCAACGCGAGTTTAGATGAATCTGCTATTAACATCTTGGCCAAAGGTTTAAACTTCGCATTAACACCTAAGCGAATACCGTAGGAAAATATAATCAGCAGTGTTGAGGAGACGATTATCTGTAATAAAGTACCGCCTGGTGATGCCGATACCCTACGACAGGACGTCGCGGTGATATTACGGAAGTCATAGATACCCACTAGCAATGTTACTATGGAAGAGCGTCAAGCACTGAAAAGGATTCGGGACAACCAGGATATTTTAGTGCTTAAGGCCGACAAGGGAAACGCCACTGTAGTGATGAATACGGCTGATTATACGGACAAGGTACGAGAGTTGTTATGTGATAACAAGGTGTATAAACCGGTCTCATATAACCCCACGGCCAGAGTAACGCGCAGAATACGAACACTGCTACAAGACCACCAGGACCTGTTCACGGAAGACGAGTACAGCAAGTTATATGGTCCCAAGCCATACCAACCACCTAGGCTATATGGTCTGCCTAAGGTACATAAGCCCAACGTGCCACTGCGGCCTATCGTAAGTCAGATTTCCTCGCCTACTTACGACCTTGCGAAGCACGTTGCATCGGTATTGCAGCCATTAGTCGGTATGACACCGTCTTTCGTAAAGAACTCCCGTCATTTCGTCCAGATCGTACAAAGTATCCGATTGGAACCGGAAGATGTAATGGTAAGCTTTGACGTTGAGTCGCTCTTTACCAATGTTCCAATAGGGAATGTCTGGACGTAGTGAGGGACAGACTGAGTGACAACGATATGCCTCACAACTATATTGATCTACTAAAACACTGCTTAGATGGCAACTACTTCCTCTTCCAAGGCCAATATTACCTCCAGATCGATGGCGTCGCAATGGGGAGTCCAGTAGCCCCAGTACTGGCTAATATCTGGATGGAACACTTTGAAGAAAAGGCGCTTAGCAGCGGGCCCAAGACCATCAGGCTTTGGAAAAGATACGTGGACGACATCTTTAGTATCGTAAAAGGAGGTAAGCAGAAAGAAGATCAATATGTGCAACACCTTAACTCCACTCATCCGAACATGAGGTTCACCTACGAAATGGAAACTGACAGATCGTTGTCATTCTTGGATGTCAAAGTGACTGTGAGACCAGATGGGTCCTTAACACACTGCGTATACCGGAAGCCTACGCACACAGATAGATACCTGCACGCCATGTCGCACCACCACCCTTGACACCTGCAATCCGTTGTGACGTCACTAAAAAACAGAGCACATGACCTCTGTGACCCTGAGCATTTGAAGCTAGAGCTAGAGCATGTTCAGGAGGTACTTAGGAAGAACGGATACCAGGTACAACGACGAATGACGCGGCCTATCAAGCGCGATAATCATCCGGCGGTAAATAGACAACCAACCTACATGCCCTACATTAGAGGTGTTACGGATAAAATAGAAGACAAGTTAAAAAATTACTCCATTCCGACAGTATTTACACCAGGGGCCAAAGTATACAACATGGTGGGCACACCTAAGGATGTTCTACCGCTACAAACCCCAGGTGTCTATAAAATCAACTGCAGCTGCGGAAGCTCTTACATAGGGCAAACGAAGCGGACTATCGCTGTACGTATAAAGGAGCACATCGCAGCTGTAAAGAACCGTCAAACGAACAAATCGGCGATTGCGGAACATTTACTTCAATCGGGCACCAATCACTGGATTGAATTTCATCGTCCCCAAGTCCTCTCCACGGAACGCCACTTTTACCCAAGAGTTGTGTGCGTGAAGCGATTGAAATCAGAAAACATAAAAATTTCAATCGGGAAGAGGGCTTCAAATTGTCATCGGCGTGGAATCCTGTGATTCGGCTAACAACACCCCACTTTAACGCGCAGTCGGCGAATGTTCAATATACAGATACGGTTAGTGTGTTTTGCGCCGGTACTTCGAATATCAATGACCCGGGGGTAGAAATAGAATCTTCTACCTCGCACTCGGAGACGTGACATCGCCACACCAGTCAGCTTGCGACCACGGGACGTGCAACCGTCTCGAAACGTCAAGCAAAATAAGGTACGTAAATACCTAATTTGCATGTTCGCGTTAATTCCCGTCTATATATATATTCTTAAACATGCAACGCGAGTGTTTAAAAGTTTCTAAAGACAAAGGTTGTTCGAAGTTATTGTGTGCTTTAACTGGCGGGTTGCGCATTGTAAGGAATACGGACAAGGGAGTTTAAGAACTTTAATCTATACTACAATTTAATAAAGCTGAAGAGTTTGTTTGTTTGCTTAAACGTGCTAATCTCAGGTACGACTGGACCAATTTGAATCATTATTTTTGCGATGGATAGCCGATTTATCGAGGAAGGAATATAACGATATAAGCCACGACTGCGTTGCAGTAGCCCTAAATAATGCGGGTGTAACCGCGGGGTCAACTAGTAATACATAAAAGAATTTAGTTTTCACCGGTGGAGAAAATAGTGACCCTCAATGACTTACGTGTTATCTTTCGATCCTTGCTTACTCTATGTATAATCTCATCCAAATCGGTTCAGTGCTTTAACTGTAATATCACAAGAGAAACAGTCAGCACGGAACTGTCTCTACGAACACATAGACATGTAACTATAGTCAGATACTCATGCATTTATGATACTAATATTGATTACAAATAAAAAATAACAATTATTCTACATAAAAAGAATAAAAAAGAATACAATGATGTTACATAAAAAGAAGTAGATACGTTATAGGCGTACCAAAAGCAGGATGCTAAACATAACCCAGTTGGCAAGTCTTACATATGTGTGTGTGACGTCGCGAGCCGGCTTCAAAGTGATACTGACACATCTTGTCAACCGAAAGGGGTTTGGGTAAAAGAGGCATGATTTTTTAAATACGTGGCCACAAATGAAAAGTGTTTTGTTACAAAGAACACATTAAGTCGTTAATTTTTTTCTATGAACGTTACTTTCCCACGTTCATGGAAGCCGAGATATTTAAAGTAAATCTAATACTAATAAATAAAGCTGAAGAGTTTGCTTGTTTGGTTAAACGCGCTAATCTCAGGAACTACTGGTCCGATTTGAAAAATTATTTCAGTGTTAGATAGCCCATTTATCGAGGAAGGCTTTAGGCTATATAACATCACGCTATGGGTGACGGGCGCAGAGCAGTAGACTTAAATAACGCAGGTGTAACCGCGGCTATCGTCTAGTATTCTATAAAATCAAATTGCCATTTGCTAAAAATTGCAGACAATTGAAGACAATGCGATTGGTTAGACAAGATTTAATCGCAGAAATCGTGCCACAGAACTTGGGTTTTAATCACATGACCCCGGACCCGTGAAGTTGATAAGAGTGATATCCCGATGTCTATGCATTCCAAATGCTCTATTTGGATATCCAGATGCCCCTATAGGTGATCGTAGAGCCCTTATTATACTAGACGGCACATACGTTTACTTGCAAAAAAGCAGTAACTATTATTTTCAAAGAAAATCTTATAGCCTTCATAAACATCAACATCAACGGAGAGTCACTCACCTTCGATTCGCAGACGATATCGTAGTCATGGCTGAGACCATGGAAGACCTAGGCACAATGCTCGATGGCCTCTGTAGAGTTTCCCAACAAGTAGGCCTTAAGATGAACATGGACAAGACGAAAATCATGTCGAACGTCCATGTTGGACCTGCTCCTATTCAGGTTGGGAACTCTACAGTCGAAGTTGTGGACAAGTATATCTACCTGGTACCAGTAGTCCAATTAGGTAGGTCCAACTACGAGAAGGAGGTCAATCGTCAAATGCAACTCGGTTGGGAAGCGTTTGGGAAGCTACGACATATCTTCTCGTCCGATATTCCGCAGTGTCTCAAACGAAAGTCTTTGACCAGTGTGTGTTGCCAGTGATGACTTACGGATCAGAGACGTGGTCGCTCACTATGGGCCTTATCAGAAGGCTCAAGTTCTCTCAAAGGGCTATGGACAGAGGCATGCTTGGAGTTTCACTGCGAGATTGAATCAGAAATGAGGAGATCCGCAGTAGAACCAAAGTCGCTGACATAGCTCTCCGGATAGCCAAGCTGAAGTGGCAGTGGGCAGGGCACATACTTCGATATCATATATTTCAGCTCCGATATTACTTAGGGCAAAGTTATTTTGTGAGTCATTATTATTATATATATCACTATACGTGAGCAACAATAAATTAAGTGGCCGCTCAAAAAAAAAATCATGCCACTGGTTCATACAAAATTACCCAAACCCCATTAAAT
The DNA here is from genome assembly GCA_944739405.2 of Euclidia mi. NCBI lineage: Eukaryota > Metazoa > Arthropoda > Insecta > Lepidoptera > Erebidae > Euclidia > Euclidia mi. Next base: position 58,926,456 of record OX123182.2, read on the forward strand.
AAAATATAGAGTTATCGATGTGTGCGTTAGTGTACCGTTTCAACGGATTGATTACTACGTAGGTAATGTATCTACCTTTTTCTTGAAATAGCATTGCTTTAAACTAGTTCGGCTTTCAATTTCACCAGTGGATATTTTTAGCGTTTTCTACCTTTCCTCTATTCTTAACTATTTCATACGTGTATCATCCACTTTATAGTTAAAGCGGAAATATGTATGGTGAAACTTTTAGAAGTCTTGCATATTGTATAAAAGTACTTGCAAAGAAAAATCTTTAATGTACTTTGTAGGGGTATATGAAGATGTTTGAGGTATGTGTGAAGAGATAAAGGAAAGATGCAAAACGAAGAAATATATACTTTACTGTGGTACCACATTTAAATATACTTATAAATAAACTACCTAACTACGACCTAACTGTATGCGTGAAGGGAGACGACTGCTGTGCCGCGCTTTCACATTAGCGCGCGTTGTATATTTTGTAGCGTCAGCAGCCGCTACAATATTCCCCCCTTTATTGAAAAAATTACATAACAGAATAATACACAATTTAAAAAATCCGAAACAAAATGATGACAAAAACCAATCTACATAAAATAATATCGTATAAGTAAGTACCAGGTGCTAGTGCTCGAATTGCGTCATATCATAAACATGTATCAAGTAACCGGAGCGCTAGTCCCGAGAATGCAAACTAAACAGAAACTCAGTAAGTATATGGAACTCTATAACGATAACGAACTAACTACCTATGTATGTGATTTTATTTTTAGAACGATACTACTATAACTTTATACTAAAGACCAAAACACCATAATAACACAGTTGCCGTTTCTATTACACTCCTGTTGCTCTTCGTAAGCCGCTTGTAGAGAGCTGGTCGTACAAAGAAGCAAATAGGTTTCGTCCATCCTGCCAGCGATCTTCGTATTTTCCTGGGCCGTACTGTGAGATGACAGGGTGCGCAATCCAACACTGAGCGGTATTCATCCTCGCCTCCAAGTATGATGAGCTGCTTCGACGCGTGCACTGTCCTGTAGAGTGCCACCGCCGGTCCCGTGGCCACTAATGAAAAGTGTTTTAAAAAAATTATAGCTTACCCTACCCCTTCCTAATATATCAGTATAAGTCTATACATATTATAATAATATGATCATCAGCCCTTTATACTGTCCCACTGCTGGGCACGGGCCTCTTCTCACTATGAGAAGCCGCCGGTCCCGTGTCGATCTCGTTCTCGGAGTGTGCTGCGTATTATTCATCTTGGTGCGGAATGCTGCCTCGCCACCAAGGTCAATGCCTTACGCCTTGTGCCTCGACGTACGCACTGTCCTGCAGAGTGCCGCCGCCGTCGTATGCCGCTCCGGTATTCTTCTGCTGCCCATATTGCCATAGTCGCTGTAGTCGGCAGATCGTCGTGTTGTATGTTGTACTTTTGCTTGCACGTGTCCTGGCTCTGATGTTCTCCGCAGTTAGGTCGTAAGCCCTTTTGGTCGTAGGGAAAAGGGCGAGTCGTCTCCCATGAGTTCAGGCTATCTCCGTGTCCATGCTGCTTGGCTGCACGCTGTTGCCACGCTGCACATGCGCTCATTTGATTCCGCTGATCCATGTGCACGTGCGTCGATGCCGCGTTGCCGAAGCTGAGCCGAAGGTTGCGTCTTCGATGTCAGGGGTCACCAATGTAGGGGTATATGAATACTTGCTATATTCTTAGCTGTAGAATATTTTAGAAGCTTGTTCGAAGGTCGAGAACTTATAATCTTTACAGACCACAAGCCTTTAACATTCGCATTTTCAAAAATATGTAAAAATAACAAGAAGGAAAAACCTAGGCGTGTAAGACAATTACTCTTTATAAGCGAATTCACGACTGATATCCGCCATATAAGTGGAATGGATAACATTGTAGCAGATGTGTTATCGCGCATAGAGTCTATACAATGTACGTCGAGCATAGTAGACTATGAAAAATTAGCTTTAGAGCAAGATCAGGATTCTGAGCTCAAAGATTTTTTGAATAATTCTAGATACAAATTAAAAAAATGTTTAGTTACGAATTCTAATCGTTACATATATTGTGAAATTTCAAAGGAAAACGCGAGACCATATTTAACAGAGAGTTTTAGAAAAAATGTATTTCAGGCGATCCATAACCTTAGTCATCCTGGCGTACGTGCATCTCGCCAGATGATTAAGGAAAAGTTCTTTTGGCCGAACATGAATCGAGACATTGGACTCTGGTCAAAAACCTGTCTCAGTTGTCAGCGATCTAAAGTAAATAGGCACACCACTTCTAATTATGGTACATATCCCCCAGTGTATAGGTTTGAGCACATACATATTGATATAGCAGGACCTCTCCCAATCACAATGGATGAGTATAAGTATTGCTTAACGATAGTAGACAGAGGGAGCGGCTGACCTGAGGCATATCCGATAAATGAAATCTCAGCTGACACTGTTGCAGAGAAATTATATACAGAGTGGATATGCAGGTTTGGCTGCCCTGTTAAACTTACCAGTGACCAGGGCAGACAATTTGAAAGTAGATTATTTGAAAAATTTATGGCTTATTTACATAGGTATTGAAAAGATTAGGACGACCCCATACCATCCGCAAAGTAACGGAGCGGTCGAACGGTACCATAGATGTTTAAAGGCTTCACTCATGGCTAGATTGGACGGTAATAAAAATTGGGCACGCGAACTACGTAGTGTTATGTTAGGACTTCGTGCAGCCATCAAGCGAAATACAGGCGTAAGCGCTGCTCAAATGGTTTATGGCCGAGCCTTACGTTTGCCAGGAGAGTTCTTATCAGACGTAAACAATGGTAACTATGATTCTTACAATGTATTACAGCGTATCAGTGACGTCATGAAGCAATACAGACCTGTAGGTACAAGAAATAACGAATCTAAAACATTTTTTGTACATAAAGACCTTAAAAATTGTTCACATGTATTTATTAGAACGGATAAAATAAAAAAATCATTAGTATGTCCTTATGAAGGTCCTTACAAAGTGCTAGAAAGATCAGAAAAAGTTTTCAAAGTTCAGTTAGAAAATAGAGTCATTTCAGTTTCTATAGATAGATTAAAACCAGCATATTTGTTAGAACAAAATATTTCAGTACAAGATAATTTACAAAATAGTGAGAAAGTTACGAAATCTGGAAGAGTAGTCAAAAGACCAGTAAGATTTTTATATTAATAAAATACAAATTGAATTGTTATAAAATAATAAAATTTCCAACACGCAAATCCTAATAATGTAAGTAGTATATAATTTATGCAGCATAGCAAAAAAATTTATTAGGTAGGTGTCGCAACTATGTAAGTTGAATATGAATAACATGTTGTAATACTTTTATTAAACAGCATTTCATAATATAATTTGTAACGTCAAAGATAACTATTGTAATTATTTTACCTATAACTTGTAAAAATGGGCAAGTCATACAGTGTTGAAAAGAAAACGGAAGAAGTAATCAGTGCCCAAAATGGAGCAAATGGTGCTAGCATTTCGCAAAGTGAGCAATCGTTGGAAAAATATGGTACGATAGCCATGGCCATTACGATATTGGTTAGCGTCTACTTAGCATATATAATATACAAAAAATGTAAGCAAGGTGCCAGAAAAATGTTTCAAAGGGAAATGACAGTGTGGCATAGTACAGCAGCAATTCAGATGCCGCCACAACAGGCGCAACCGGGATTTAACATTGTGTAAACATAGGTTAAGTGAGGTGTTCTTAAAATAAAGTGAATAAACGTAAAAATAAGAGTCAAGTGATAAAGCAAACAAGTGTAAGTGCTCAACAATAGTTTTATTATAACCATTAGCTGTAAGAAATTTGTGTAACAGCGTAGTCTGATCTACTTGTGTAATGAAACCAGTAAATTATATGTGTTGACTTGATTGACTGTTGTAGATATATATTATGCATCAATACATTCTTGTATAATCTAAATACTATCTGTTGCTATGTACTTGTTCAAAACTGTCTTAACATGATTGATAACTAGTAAAGTAATGTTTTCAGGTGAATATTAATTACAGTTTAATATTGTATACTAATAATAATTGCATTTTCTATTTAAAGATTATATGTAATATTATAATTATGTAACATTGAGAGAACTTATAAAAAATATTTTATATTTTTTTTAAGAAAGGGGGGAATATTGTGGGGTATTGTATATGTGTGAGAATGCTGCGAATGCAAATTGTAATCGTGTGCGTAAGGTGTACCTATGTACCTATGTATCGACTTTATGAAATAAAATAAATATTCAGTTGGCTTATAACATCCGAGCGTTTCACTTGTCTCCACCTAAATTACCCATACACATACATACAGTGCACTACAACTTAAATCTTAATTTTACTAACTCCCATTTTTCGCAAGTTGCTAACTTTTGACAGGTTTATACTTAGATTATTATATCTATTGTTGGCAAGATTCACAAAAATTGTGAATTTACTCCTAACTTGTTTAATTTATTGTATTAATACAAAGTTAAATATTGACGCAATTGAGAAATGAAACATGCGTAGATTTAAATGGCACTAGTAGAACATCGTAGACTCTGCTACGCCACGTCGTAGCCGCTACGCCATCAAACATGAACTTTGAATAGCATGGAAAACAAATTGCACTTCTGTAATTAAAGTTTATGAGTACAATGAAGCGATTTCCAAGTTTTCTTGTTAAGTAGAAAGAATTAAGTGGTGGATTCCCTAGCGAGTATGAGAAAGCGTAGATGAACACTGCTGATTAAGACCCACCCTTTCGGCTGTCATTCAGCGATAAAGTCTCGAAACTAAGAACGAGTGTAACTACATACTAGTATGGATGAGTTTGATTAACTTAATAATGTAAAAGAACTATAAGAAAATTAGCTTGTGTATTCACTCGAAATTATTCATCATATTGCCACCAATATATAACAATATTACACCCTGGGCTACATATGTAGCCCACGCGGGTACTCTAGTGTTAAAACAGCGCATATTGGACGCTTTTGACGAAGTGAAAAGACAGAAGCGTACTTCTCTCGTAAAAAAACAATTTAATAAACCGTGCCCGTCTGTGTATTGACAATGGTGGAGGACATTTCAAAGGACAATTGAAATACTTGTAAGTAAAAATTACCTACCTACGTAAATAGTAATTTGATGCGGGTGGCTAAAAATCGGTCTGTGTTGAGAACCTTGGGGGAGACCTATGTCCAGCAGTGGACGTCTCTAGGCTGACATGATGATGAGGAAATAATATTTTAATCCCTTTTATTTTTCTAATCATCTTGGAAGCTTTGCGTCGCTGGCGTCGCCCGGCGTTTTGTTAATATTATCATTTACTATCCAATAAATATTTAAATAACAATATAATTAAATTAAGTCTTAAAATAATAAAAAAAAAACTAATTAATATATACAAGTGCAAATTATAAAAAATAAAAAATAAAATTTAGAAGGCGTCATGAAACTCATCCGCATCGCAATCAATTGGAAGCGTGCCCAGAAGACTGACAGCATTGCCTCGTTGTATGGCTATACTTATTTTTTGAGCTAAATACGTGCCAGCCCTCTGGTCACGCGAGGCGTCTATGAGTCTCTTTGCGAGATCTCTAAAAGTGATCGCGCACTTGGACCCCATGGCCCCAATGTTTCGACCCCAAACGGCTCAAATACGTAATCTCCTATTAGATTTACATATTTGCGCCGTTTGAAGGTCTCCGCTGTAGCAGCAGCAGCATCCGCACAACCTGCTGTGCTGGGAAGATGAGATGGCGGAAGGGTATCGACACATGTTGCGTCCCATACTAAAGGCCTACCCAGCTTCCACGGCAGTAACGACATCCCGTCTGGTCTTTTGCCATCGTCGCGTGTCAAGCCTTGAGGTTCAAGTTGGGCTGGAACGCCAGCGGTGGCAAGAGCACGGCGCAGTATGTCATTGAGGTTGGCGTGTCGAGAAATACGACCCACGCTCCTGCTGCATGACAGGCCATGGTGACCAAGGCTATCGACAGCCTCTCCACAGTGACAACGATGCGGAGAGACATATGACGCACCTAAACGGAGGCAAGTAGCGAAGCGGAAGGTCGTATCGTCCAACATGGTACCTATATTGGACGATGGCAGTGCCTGAAGCCAGAGGCCTGATTCCCATTCTACCATGACAGCCAGCAGGCGAGCACGCTTCGCAGTGTTGGACGATGTATTAAGAAGGTTTTCTCGTACCATGCTGCAAAGCAGCCCATCCCATTGCCTCTAGGAGGATAAGTTTCAGGGTAACTCAGTTCCTGGACAAGCATTTCTCCAAGCGTTCAAGGCATCGGTCTTACACGGCACCTCAGAATCAACCAGTGTGGGAGCAAACATTTTCCTAGTCAATTCTGCAGTGCTGTGGACCGATGACAAGAACGCTGGCAGGCTTACGTCGGTAATTTTGCAAACGCCGAGGCCGCCCAAGTGCACAGGTAATCCCTTCTATTTTAAAGTGTCGCTTTGTTCCTCTTTAAGCGGGAGCAAAATAGCTCTTTTCTGTTAAAAACTTTTTAGCGGGTGGAAAAGTGATTTGAATTTGGAACGTATATCATTCATAGAAATCGAACGCAAACTGTCTGGTACGTCTTAGCTGCACGGCGTGGGACCCACGCTAACTAAAAAAAATAGAAGCAGACGAATTACGTCTCTGTTCTTGTAATTAGTTCATACTTTATTGTATTTTGCAAAAATAATGAGTTCTACGTCACGTTATGAAAGTGACAATGCTGTAAGTCCTTAAACAATAACTACAGAAGCTAACAACGTCATACAAAACTAATTTCCCACGAAATTATTTATTTTCTCATAGAAAGGGGATGAAAAGTAGAATATATGACTTGAGAGCAAATTATTTTTCCCTCGGGCAATGTACTTTGAATCCTTCGCTGCGCTCAGGCTTCTACGTTAGAATCCCTCGCTATGCTCGTGATTCTATTTTAGAATCCTTCGCTTCGCTCGTGGTTCAAAGTAGCGCCCTCGCCGTAAAAATACTATTTTGCTCCCTTGTCATACAATCTACTATTGTAAATAGCAGATGATTCTAACTTAATAAATATGCCAAAATTACTCTTTTCTTTTTGTACAGAATACCTTCTTTGATTTTAGTACAGAATACCTTCTTTGATTTTGATATTTGTTTGCTTTCTAATTACATACCCACGTATTTAATTACTTGTAAAAAGGTAAATTTTGCCGGTCTTAAGCCCGGATGAAGTATGAAGGAGAGGTTAGAATATAAAAAAATTCATTAAGTAAGTAACTACATCAATTATTCTTTTGTTTCATTTTATTGTCTAAGGTTACCTACATCATAAGTGCGAGAGAGAGAATGCGAATGAGCAGAATGGAATATTACATATATCAATGAATTTGTGAATGGATTGTAAAATATGACTATGATTTAAGTGAAATTTTCTACAACAAACAAATAATAATAACTTTTCTCTTTATAGATATTATATTATGAGAGTAAATGAAGTAAGAGTGGTATGTCAGGATCGTTGCAAATGGCGTTCCGTAGTCTCTGCCTACCCCTCCGGGAAACAGGCTGAGTCTATGTAATGTATAAGGTTACCATACAACTTTTGTAATTAGGTACAAAATCGATGCATTTACCCCGCCAAAATGTTCTCTAGATGCCCCATGACCCCATGGATAAGTAGGTATTTCGAGCATTGCACGCGCGCGCTTTTAATTGCGGTTAAAAAAATGTGAAATCTTAAAAAATATCGTTTTCCAGGTATTATTTTTGGTTAGTATGACTTGGCACTATGTCCACAACGAGTAGACTTCGGCTTGGTGATGGGTCTTGTGACACCCTGTATTGTATATAATATATATGTATTTAAATTATAATTATGTATTATGTTGCGTATTCTCTTTAATTTTACCATTTATTTGTGATGACTTTGATGATCATGGCAGGTGTGTTAATACATACCTGCCATGATCATCTTCGCATCACCTAAATATTGACTGAAAATACCTATAGGCATTAAGTGCGCCTTGTGTAATGTATTTAGAAGATTTTTTTTAACACAAATATAATATCCTATCTTAGTATATCGCAAATGGTTATCTGATACCAAACTAGACAGTCTGTATTAAGTCAACCAGATTACTGATAAACATACTTCCCTTGGCCTTCATTTTAGTGATCATAACCTATAGGTGTGTTGGAAACGAATTATATTAAAATATCTTACAGTTGGCACAAAAATAGCTATCTTAATAATTAAATCCAGTGCGAGTCAGACTCACCCATTAAAGGTTCTTTAGTTGAGGTATGAAGTATCCACTTAACATACCCTTTATTGTTACCTAACCAAATATCACTGTCACTTTTTCATCGCCAAATATAACTTTGTTTTCCATTGTGTTTGTACAACAAAGTTATATTTGCGGTTTTTGAACATGTGCTATATTTCAAAAACTGATGACTACACATCGTTCAAACCAATTTTCGTTGGAAGTTTGTTTTTAGATTTGTCACGACACTCATTTCAACAATGGTTAAAAGATCTATCTATAGATATCCCGCATGTTTAATTTTTTCGAGTCAGTTCCATGTATGGAGAGCCATCCTAAATTGTCTATATTTTTATTTTTATATACTCGCCGTAAAGTGGTTCACCGAATACATCTACCTACCAATTTACAAACCTGTAGTCATAACAGTTTCGGCACAAAGTGGCTGTGACATACGGACAGACAGACCGACATGGCGAATCTATAAGGGTTCCGTTTAATGCCATTTTCGGCTACGGAACCTTCAAAACGGTGTACATATAAGAAAAGATTTTCAATCAAGAATTCTGATTTATATTAACAAAAAATATTAGGAACTACATAATTTTTGCAGACAGTGAGAAAAATATTTGTTTTATATATATAGTCTAATAAAGAAAGCAATATTACTGATAACAAATGTTGATGTTAATAATATTGTAATATTGTTATAATATGTTTGTAGGCGTGTGTTTTCATTTCTTTTAATTAAACCCTGAGATTATTAAATTAAAATGGATTGGATTCAAGATAAAATTGTATAAAACATTGAAATTGCCTTTATGCATTTCAATTGTAGATTGTGTTACCAATTTGATACATCAAAAGGGTAGTTGGTTCGGCATTACACCGAAACCGTAGGTAGGTTCTAGGCGATTTGGAAAAAAATGGACTGTATTTAAAGGAAGAGGATGTAGGATTGGGTACGGGAAGAGGTGATTGTGAGTGGGTATAGGATATTCCAAGGATGGAGGGCACTTACCTTATACGGCAATCTTCTTCGTTTCGTAGGGCAGTCTCCTGGTGGGTTCGTGATGCAGCTGCTTGTTTTCACTTAGGTAGGTAATAACTTATACAAGAGCGGCGCGGAGCGGTACGGTATCGCGGACGCGTCTCGCGAATCGAATGTTCTTGAAAGTTCTGGACAGTCACTCGCGTCGACGATCGCGGCGACCAATCAGGCGAAAGGCAGTGCCTCTTCCAGGGATTGGGATAGAGGGAGACGGAAATATGGTATCGCTCACACTTGTAAGTGGAACGATTGATGTTGATGCGATAAGTTATAGATAGGAAGGTAGATGGCGCTACCATATCCCCCCGGCCCTAAAGGGTTGCCTTTAAAAAAAATAGGATTGAACTTAGCTATGTTGGGTGTACTACCGCATAACCCCTCAATAGGCTAAGACAGCGATATAACAATAAAATTAATCTAAATTAACTTTCGCGAAAACTACAAAGTCAATAATAGCGGAAACTACTAACTAAATACTTAAACTAAGAGGTAGGTCCAACTTCAGGCTAGATCTCGCTGAGTTGGAAGCGGACAGAGACGTATAACAGGGTGCACGTAACTCCCTTTAGCGATTTTCACGATAACAACGCGGGTCGTACCGTCCTTGGAAGTATGCAATTTCTCTACGATGGCTAACGGCCATGAGAGCCGGAAGTGACGATAATGGCACTGTGTTCAGAAAATGTGCAGGGCTTAACGCGGATGGTTCTGCAGGGTCACTACTCAATGCCGTGAGCGGACGCGAGTTGATCACTGCCTCAACTTGTGCAAGGACAGTTAAAGCTCTTCGTAAGATGGGATCTGTTGACCTATAACCTTGAAGAGATGCGTTTTAACTACTTTGACCATGCTTGCCCAACATCCACCGAAATGTGGTGATGCTGGTGGAATAAACTTCCAGTCAATATGATCTATGGAAAGTTCTTCCTGAAGACGAGTACGATAACCCGCGACGTGATTGAAACAAGTAGCGGGAACAAGTTCAATCAATTTACTAACGCGGTTGGCGACAAAAGTCTGCTAGCGGTGAAGAGAAGAATGAATCCAAGCGAGCACTACTTTGGAGTCGGAAAATGCGTATAATTTATCAATGGGGTAGTGGGGCAAAACTGTGTCTTGAACCTTGCGGAGCAACTGAGACAGCAGAAGGGCCGCGCACAACTCCAGTCTCGCAACTGAAATGGTTTTAACAGGCGAGACCTTAGACTTGGCACAAACTAACTGCACCGAGTAGTTAGAACTAATGCGGACTTGCAGATATACGACTCCGCCGTAAGCACGCTCGCTGGCGTCAGCGAAACCTATCAAGTTGATGGTACACATCTACCAACCCAAGATGACGCGGAATAGTAACTTGATTGAGCGCGGTAAGCTCAATACAAAACTGGCCCCAAGCGGCGACAATATGGTCAGGGGGTGTTTCATCCCACTCACACTTTGATAGCCAAAGCTCTTTGATCAAGAGTTTGGCGTACAAAATTGTGGGAGCCACAAAACGCATTATGTCCCATAGTCGAGCCACTGTGGACAGCATAGTGCGTTTGGTGCACTTATCATCTGGTGGTGAGACGTCAAACCGAAAACTATCGCAGGATTTGTCCCAGCGTAAACCGAGAACCTTATGCGGTACAAACTTCTCAAACTCAATGTCTGGAGAAGCCTTATGAGAATCTGGTATGCGTGCGAGAACCTCCTTAGAGTTGCTTGTCCATTTGACAAGATCAGTTTTGCCTCGCTTGAAAAGCTGAATAAGCTCTTCACAAAGCAAAATTTCTAGCGGAGCGGGTATGACACTACAGGCAATGTCATCCATATACAAAGCGGAAGTGTAGTATAGTATAGTGTAGCGTAGCGTAGCTTAGCATAGCATAGCGTAGCATAGCATAGCACAGCGTAGCATAGCGTTGCATAGCTAATTAGTGCTTTATCTTACACACAGTTTTAGCACCCACCTTAATCTCTTGAAGAGCAGAACAACAACAAGACGTAATACAATGAGAAGTATGTAACGTAGGTACGGTACCCATAATCACATACCCAAGTACCGTCTCAATAGCGGGCGGTAAATCATATCGCTCACTACGTACTATTTTAGTTAGTAGCAAGTGCGGAAATATTGAAGCTCCGATCAAAAGATCAATGCCTGCCGGATTCGCAAACTCCGCGTCGGCTAGCGGCAATGACTCGAGGTGAGTGAGTGATGCTACGTCTACATTAGATTTCGGCAATGCGTCCGTGATACGCTCCACGATAAGCGAAGAAATGTTAAAATTAATATTCCTATCAAAACGCGAATGTATTTTAATATCTACGGAACCCCTGCAATGCTTTTCTGATCCGCCTATCCCTTTGACGGTTGAGTTAGTATTTTTAAAGTTATTCCATAATCCGAGGCGTTTGAAGCATTCCGATGTTATTAGATTGGTCTGAGATGCGCTATCTAGCAGACAACGTACCTACCATGTGCGGCGACCCATTAACATCATATACGATAACTTGCGCTGTCGCTAACAGTACCGTCTTAGACGCCGTACACTGCGTTTTGGCCCTGCGCGGATCATTATAGATACGCGAGTGCCGTCCCCGCGTGCGCGTCGCCCGCGCAATGGACGTCGTACACCACGATACCTCACCCTGAGGCGTGCAGGGGGAGGGCACCGTGGCCTTCACCTGTGAGGTAGGTGTGTCAAGGTTAGCGGCTTGGCTTGACAACGGGTTACCTTTGTCGAAATGTAACAGTGTATGATGTCTTTGATTACATGAGCGACATCTCGTTCTACTAGAACAATTACTTGTTTTATGTTTTATGCTTAAGCAATTAATGCAAGCTTTGTTATCTTTTACGCATTTGAAACGAGCGGTTGCATTCTGATTATCGAAGGCGGGACACTTATATAAATGGTCGTGCACTATATTACTGCACAGACACTTCTGTGAATTATTACTATTAGATTCCGAACATGTAACGTAAGATTGTGGATTAGGGACCGAGTTATTATTACTATTTCGCGATTTATTCAACCATAATCATAATCATAATCATCATTTATTTACACAATACAATTATAGATCTTATATGAGTATTGACAGGTCCAGTATGTTTTACCATATATATGGTGTACAAATTAAAGCAATAAAATTAAATTAAATTAATACAATAATTTTCAAGTTTCTACGATTAATAAAATGAGAAATTAAATTAATATAAGTACAATCATTAAATGTCAAAATAAAATTAAATAATACTTATGTCATTAATAATTATCAATAAAATCAATAGATGTCATAATAATTAAATGGATTGTCAAAATAAAATTAAATAATACTAATGTCAATAATAATTATCAATAAAATCAATATATGTCAAAAGTTTAAAAGAAATAATTAATAAATATACATACACAGGATACAGTAATGTCATTATATCTTACATCATATTTTTGTCATTAAAGTATTCTTCTACAGAATAATATGCTTTTCCAAGTAGCATTGATTGCAATTTATTCCTAAATGTCGTAATATCTTCAATTGAGCTTATATATTTAGGTAATTTATTATATACTTTAGGTGCCATGGCAAACACACTTTTATAGAATAATGCAGTTTTAGCAGGGGCCAAGTGAAGTTGACCAAGTCGACGTCCACTACTTACAGCCGAGAATTTTGCCCAATTACGCTTTACAAACATTGCAGTCTCTAATATGTAAATGGATGGAAAGGTCAATAATCTTAATTTTTTAAAATGAGGCTTACAAGTGTCTGTAGAGCGCAAATTACAAATGGCTCTAATACAACGCTTTTGCGCTAGAAATACTGACTCCCTACCAGTTGCGTTTCCCCAAAATACTATGCCGTACCTTAGTGTCGATGCTACAAACCCGTGATAAGCTGTAATGACAGTCGCTTGACTAGCAGTTTTATTTAACATGTATAGTGCGTAGGCATACTGATTCAATTTATTACAAACTTTATCAATCTGTGTTGTCCATTTTAGATTATTTTCTACATGTAGTCCAAGAAATTTAGTATTGTCCGTTTCATTAATTTTAATGTCATTATATCTTATATCTAAATTTAAATTCCGATTCACTTTTTGTCCAAAATTCATAATTGTCGTCTTATCTAAATTAATTTTCAAATTTTGTTTTTCTAACCATGTTATAAGAGATTTAAGATTAGAGTTTATCGCCATCTCAATTGTGTCTAAGTTATCATTATTAAAAACAACTGGGCCTCAAGTCTGCTATTTTAAACACATTCATCATTCCAACACGATCCCATTGTCATTTTGACAAAAGTTCGTAGTTTGGTAATTCATAATGATAGTTCAGTGATAGATCAGTGGTATCGTAATTGAATGGTGGCAGAATGCTATTGTTGTATTGCCATAGATAAAAAAAACCATTCGAAGAAATGATTTTTGAAAAACTACCATTAAATTTGATTATTTTTCATGCCAGATTTCATTTATATTTTTTTTAAATATTCATTAATAGTGTTATTAGCACTCCAAAGTTGTATTAAAGTTCGTAAATAGCAAAAAAACAATGAATTTAACCATTCAACTCAATAATATTTGTTCTGTTTGGCTGTCAAAGTCAAATCATGTTTTGACGTAAGAACTGTCAAAGTTCAAAACTCATATATTTTTGGAAACAAAGTCCTAGTTTGTTATATTTCTCAATAATCTCAATGCACTGCGTTGAATTGTTAAATACCGAGTAGCTCGTATGTTTCTCTTAGAGCCAAAACGAAGATATCAATGGAAAATGCTTTAAGGATAACAAATTCCAAAGGAAATGATACAGCAAGGTTATGCAGTTCACACCTCAAAGAAAAGTGATATCGACAGGAGTAAATAAGTACCTACTATAATTAAAGATAGCGAGTTTACTACTAAAGGTGTTTATATTCGAAGAAAAATTGGCATAACCAAAACATAAAATATTGAAGATTGAGTTAGATCATAGATACCTACATTAAAATATTATTTGTGTTTCATGTGTTGTAACTGTATCAAGAAGAAAAATAAAACTCATAATTATGTGTTATTATTAACAATGTTGTTTTATTAAAGATAAATAATTTCTGTACATGAATTTATTAAGAATTATTGGTCCCAATTATAGACACAATCAACAAATTGAACACTATTCTCATATACTAACTATCATAAATCTTCACTTTTGCATCTACTAGCAAAACAACTTTCTTCATACTGGCTTTGCAGATTCCTCACAAATATGTATATCTCAAACAGATGGATATGAGCGGTCACAAAACTCATAAAGAAGTTGCCCGTTTGCTTGAATTTTGTATCTGTAAGAGAGATAAGTAAATATTTATAAACACACCACTCATTACATTATATTCTTTTATACTAAGATCTTCTATACTATGCAATTAATTTAAAAACACTTTTCATTATAATTCAGACATTATTTAATTGAATTATGTACTTAAATACTTTACAAGATTCCATAAAATGTAGGTAGAATATATTGATAAATCAGGAATCTGTATATATAAAATCCTTGCGTTACTGACTGACTGACAGACAAGCTACAGACTGAACTATTAGACGCAGGAAGCTGAAATTTGGCATGTATGTTCCTTTGGGACCGTAGACGTGCACTAAGAAGGGATTGCCCAAAATTCCCACGGAATCGGGCAAATCGGGCAAAACGTGCAGGCGTAGCTGCGGGCGTCCACTAGTATTATATAAAGCTTGGTCACTATCTAGTCATCATTAACATAACCGTTCCTGTCAGGTAGGTATGGCAATATTAAAAAGAGATAAGGAAGATCTTATTGTACTAATACTTCAAACTATCACATCGTGGGATGACAAGTAAAACTCATTAATTGCATTTGTAGTTATTTAGAGATAATGAGGTTTTAAACTTATTTTGTTATTAAAAATCAGATTTTAGTTATAGAACTTTGAATTTGTGGTGACTGTTAGAATAACTTCTATTCTACATTACCTAAAATAACTTTTATTAAAAAAAGTTAAATTATACTAGTTATTTATAAAAATGTACTTAATGAGTTTTAACTGCTTTGAGTTTACTCATGTATAGGTATTTAATGAAAATTGACACAATAATTTTCCGTATTTATGCAAAAAGGAACCACACGACAAATTTCAATTTTGGCTTTTTTTGAAGAATATTAATTTAAAATTGGTTTATTTCTTATTCAAGAAAGATCCACATGTTTTTTTTCCTTGGAAACAAGTTATACGAAAAGCAGAAAGGAACCAACAGCAAAAACACACATTATACATATTGCAAAACCGAACCATAGCACCATGGGACTCGACAAATAAACCATGTAAATTCCATGTCATTTTATACAAAACAGATCCACAGATACTTGGTAACATTATACATTAAAAATATTTATATTTTTAACAATTATTATACTACACCAAATGGAACCAAATTTCTGCGTTTATGCGTAAAATAAATTCATAATTTAATGACTAATATTTTTTTGTAAAATGGAACCCCAACCATTCGGTTCTACCATGTATAGATTAATATTGTAAACAGCAGACCTGCAGGTATGTGATTTCATTGTACTGCGGAAGGCGTAAACTTCAAGTTCGAAATTCTCGCTGAAATTGAGAGTTTCTACGAAGACCTGTACGCATCACGGAAGTCTAAGCTCTTGAAACCAGGCAATGATAACTATAGAGCCCAACTCCCGCGCCAATGCACGAAGTAAATCCCTGATATCAACCAAGGCGAGGTAAGAGAAGTTCTCGAGCAACTTAAGAACAACAAGTCTCCATAGGACGACGGAATAACCACAGAGCCCTTAAAAGCAGGAGGGACTGTAGTCCTGACAGAGCTGGCGAGCCTTTATAATTCCGTTATCCATCAGGGCCTTACAGCACAGGCGTGGAGCGGGAGTGCGGTTGTTCTGTTCTTCTACTAACCTCGCAGAAAAAATATAGACCCATTTCTCTTTTCAGCCACCTCTCCAAGTTGTTCTCGAGTGTTAACAGACAGCCTCGCCAGAAAACCGAACGATTTACAACTACAGGAACTAGACCACATCCATACTGTTTGGCAGATTATACAGAAGATCAATGAGTACAATAAGCCGCTGTGCATGGCTTTCGTGGACTACGAGAAAGCCTTCGACTCCATCGAAACCGTTGCGGATCTGGATACTCTGCAGCGGTCTTGTATCGATTGGCGCTACATCGGGGCGTTGATATGTTTGTATGATATCGCCATTAAGACCATCCAACTCCAGCGTCGTCGACGCGATTGCGACGAGGTGTGAGGCAGGGAGACGTAATATTTTAATCAGCTCTTCACCAACGCACTCAAAGACCCCTTTAAGATGCTGGGCTGGCTTGGACTGGGCATAAACATTAATGGCAAGTACATCTCACACCTTCGGAATGCTGACGATATCCCTGACGGGGTCCCTGAAAGAGTTGAGCGGGATGCTCCACGACCTAAACGGAGCCTCTCGACGTGAACTTGTCTCGGCATGAACTTGAACTTTTGTTCAAGATTATGTTAGACGAACACATCATGACGGGATCGTTTTATGTCCACAGATGGATGCTTGAGGTTGTTCAAGAGTACGTCTATCTTGAGCAACAGCTTGTCATCCAGCTTGGTAGCAATAACTTTGAAAAATAAATCGAATTGGTTGGGCAACGTTTGGCAACTTACGCCAAGTTTTCTCTTCGCTCCTACCACAATGCCTGAAGACCAAGGCCTACAACCAATGCGTTATGACGTACATTACCGAGACGTGAACACTCACAGCGGGGCTAGTTCACAAACTTAAAGTCACGCAGCGAGCTATGGAACGGGCTATGCTTGGCGTCTCCTTGAAGGATAAAATCCGCAAAGAAATTATCCAATAAAGAACCAGAATTACCGACATACCTCATAGAACAAGTAAGCTTATGAGGCAGTGGAGTGATCATATTTGCAGAAGTACTGCTGGCCGCTAGACTGATGGCCGCTAGACCAAGCTTGTCCTAGAGTGGAGACCACGACTCGGTAAGCGTAAGGTAGGGCGGCCTCCGGTTAGGTGGAGAGACGACCTGAACTCGAGGCTGGGACGGAATGGATACGAAAGTCTAAGAATCATGTACAGTGGCGCGTGTTGGAAGTGGCCTATGTTCAGCAGTGGATTGCTATAGGCTGCATATCAAAGGTATAGGTATTACGATAATAGTTTCATGTATATCGGTAAATCCATGGCTTTACCGATATGCATGAAACTAAGTATAAGTACTAAGTAAAAAGAACCACAACCCATATGAGGAAAGCTATTAGTTAGTAAATATTAAAAGGAACCACATGTACATTGTCTTAATTATCTAGAAAGTTTAAGAGTCTTCTTTCTCTTAGCGTTATCCCAGTTTCAATCTGGGGTCCGCTTACTAGTCTAACCGCATTTGGCTGAATATTAGCTTTTACAAGCGTATGCAGAGCAAATTTATATACACATACTTAAATGAGTTATTTATCAATACATTTTACATTTATATAAAATAAATGTATTATTTTAGTTAATCTAACAGAGCTGCATATTTATTTTGTAAATCCATTGATATCTCAGAAATGCGTTTTTGCTGGGTGGTTCCTTTTTGCATAAATACGGACAATAATTAATGGTAACATTGACGTTGAGCGTTGGTTGACGTTCAGTTAGTGACGTAAAGTAGTGGTCCGGCCGCAGTATGTTGCCAGCACAAAGTCATTAAATACAAAATGAACTTTACCTGCCGGAATTTTTTTTCGAAGCAGTAGATAATGATATTTTTTTTTTTTAAATGGCAAAATTAGGAAAGTACGTACTTGGTGACCTTTTCTCGTAAACGTTTATGCAAAAATAATGAACTTAGTGAATAAAAGTCATTCTTCGGAAAAACTGTACTTAGTGAGTTTTCCTTGTCACCCTACGACATAGGTATGACATTATCATTTATTTAAATACCAAACCACTGCTGGTCACTATCTATAGTCATCATTATCTACTACTAACACTTCCATTCCCAATGTTTAAAAACATTACACTTTCCTTTTAGCTCCGTCACTTCATCTGAGCTCTGCCATAGTTGGGTTAAAAGCACAGCTACAAAGTTTGAAAATATTATTGAATTTCCTGTTTCTTATGTTTGGAATATGAGTATTTAGCTTTGATGTCCTTGTATATTTCAGAAGGCAGAATGTACATGTTTAATTTGATGTTCAAGTAGACACTTGAACATCAAATTTGGAAAACCACAAACTGAACTAGGCGAAATATGATATTCCTTTCCGTTTAATATATTGATGGTATATTTTATATAATGCCTCTGTAACTTCTTTAATGGGCTGCGACACAGTAATTGGCGAAATTTCATGGAGGCACCCTGTCCAATCAAGGTCTGGTAAGATCCTGATGCGTAAAATGAGTGCTACCAGAATCAGCAATAAAAATATAACATTAATTAATAAATTTCTTCTTTATAGGAATAGAATAATAAATCAATATTGACTTCAGTTTTCTCACCTTCATTTCTGCCGATACGCTATCGTTTTGACGCGGTCTGGCCATAAGGGGAATGAGTTTTTGAAATAACTCCCTTACTGAATCCTTTCCTCTGTAAGATGAAACGTTTTTACA
Source organism: Euclidia mi (assembly GCA_944739405.2). NCBI lineage: Eukaryota > Metazoa > Arthropoda > Insecta > Lepidoptera > Erebidae > Euclidia > Euclidia mi. The sequence goes on from OX123182.2 coordinate 58,945,457, forward strand.
AATCGCCTCGGGAATATCCGTAAAAGGGTTTGTAGTCATCCTCGTTAAGCGACGGGCTTGTTAGTTAGCTCGAGAATATTAGTTCGCATTATCTCTTTTTTGTAGTACCTTAAACTTTTTGATTGTCTGTCACTATGTTTCACAAGCAAACACTAGGCAAAAGCAATGATTGCACGACGGCGTTACGATGGTAGGTCACTGATCAAAAGAACTGTCAAAATATTACCAGACTACCGCATACGTCAGTCATTGATTTGTCATTATGTACGAGACTACCAATCTATGCCATGTCTTTCAATGGAGTGTCAGTGGTTGACCATCGGAAAATCATAATGACACCATTGTAACTGTAGACTACCAAACTTGTCAAAATCAACAATTATGAAGTCAGTGATTGACCATTTTGGCACTATTGTAATAACAGACTTGAGGCCCTGTACTGTCATCTGCAAACATGGTCATTGGATATGTAGTTGCTGATGGAAAATCGTTAATGTAAATAATAAATAGCAAAGGGCCCAATGTACTTCCTTGTGGCACCCCGTACTTTACATTTCTTAAATTTGATTTATAAGTTATTACAGTTTTGGACGTACTACACAGTTTATTGATAACAGTTATTTGTTGGCGATTTGTTAGATATGACTTAACCAGATCGTATACATTGCCTCGAACACCATATGCGTAAAGTTTGTCTAATAGGATTTTAAAGTCTACATAGTCAAAAGCCCTCGTCATATCCATGTATAAAGCTTGAACAGGTAAGCATTTATCTATCCTACACATTATAAGTTGAAGAAAATCAAAAATAGCAACATCTATAGACTTATGTCTCCTGAATCCTTTCTGATTTTCTGTAAACAACCCATTATCTTCAAAGAAATTATTTAAGTTATTGCATATTACTTTCTCCAAAATCTTCGAAAACACTGGTACTAAAGCAATAGGTCTATAGCATGCCATGCTTTCCTTATCACCTTTTTTGAAGACGGGTTTAATAACGGACACTTTTAGTTTTTCAGGATATATGCCATCTATGATGCAGTTATTCATTAAATAGCTTAATACAGGAGCAATTAATGTTGATATACATTTTACAATCTTTGTGCTTATTTCATCGTAGCCTGTGCTAGCTGTGTTCTTTAGTCCCATGATAATTTTATGAATGTCCTGAGGAATGGTAGGCTTCATAAACATTGTTACCGATCTGTTACTAAGAGTACACTTGGACTGCTGTGCATCCCTTATAGGTTTCACTTGGTCTACATAAAAATCATTAAAAGCTTGTGAAATTGCACATGGACTAGTTAAAATATGCCTATCAATTTTTATTCGAGTTATACTTTCATTAGGATAATTGTTTGTACATTTGTTTATTATCTTCCAAGTTGCTTTACACTTGTTACTAGCTTTATAAATGAAATTATTATTATGAGCCTTCTGGGTAAGCTGGATTATTCGTTTTATTTATTTATTTTTATTTATTTTATTTCTTTATGCACAAAAGAATAGTACATAGGCGGACTTAATGCCTTATGGCATTATCTACCAGTCAACCTGGGTGGTGGAGAGATAAGTGTGGTAGGTGCATTTAACATAGTGTAGAAATATTTTAAAGTAAAAGGGTATTATACAATAATATAAGAGTACCTAAGTACGTAAAAACGAATAAATTGATATAGGAGTGAGCGAAACAATTGTATTAATAAAGTAAATACATTATTATATTGCATAAGAGTACATAACTAATATACATACACATATGTACATAAATACTAATAAATATGTCTATAAACATAATTATACAATATACATATATATATATATAATTATATAAATATATATATATATATGTCTACATATATAAATATAATATACTATAATTGATGAGAATGATGGGTTGATTCCTTCAATTTGTTGAAGAGAAGCTCTCGTACTTTCATTTTAAATGCATAACGGTTGGTGGACATTCTGACTTCAGGAGGGAGCCTATTCCAAAGCAGTACAGCTTGGAATAGGCCTTTTAGCCTCTGAGACAGTGACTTAAAGTTATATCTGTTTAGCTGAGTAGGACATAATCTATATTTCCAAAGTAGTTCACGTTTTCTTTTACAACAGACTCTGATGCCTCGAGTTATCCATTTTGGTTTTACTTTTGTGGAAACTTTGAACTTTAAATTTGGAAAACATAAGTTATAAAACAAAAGGAAATTGTCATGAAATGTATTAAAAGCCATATTTGTATCAACTTCTTCATATACATCCGAAAAACTAATACTGTTAAAACAATCTATAAATTTATTTATGTTTTCCTTTGAAAAATCTCTCCTCATAATGTACCAGTGGTTTAGCCAACATGTTTTCTTTACTGGACAATGCAATAATTGTGCTGTATGGTCGGAGATTGCAAGTTCATGTACTTCACTTTTACATCCCCTCACATTATGTAAAAAGTTATCTATGCACGAGCCACTGCTTAAGCGAGTTGGGCAATTGATTTCGCATTTCAAATTAAAACCTTTAAGATAATTTCGAAACTGTTGCGAGTGTGATGTTTTCTTTAAAATATCAATATTAAAATCCCCACAGATTATACACCTTTTGGTAGTTTTGAATGCAAGCATATTAAAAATATTATCTAATGTGTTGTAAAATATATCAAGTTTATATTTAACATTTTTACTTTGTGGGATTCTGTATATACATAAAACTACTATATTATGTTCAATTAACTCAATACCACAGCATTCTACAACATTTGGCACGCTGTTATTAGAAAGATATTCAATAGATTTATACTTAACATTGTTTCTTACCAATATACATGTGCCACCGTGTCTAGACTTTCTAGTGTAGTATGTAGCTAAAACAAAATTTGGTATCTTTAATAAATTCACATCACTACTTATCATATTATGTTCACAAAAGCAAAGGACATCTATATTTTTACCATTATTATTCAATTCCTCTAAAGCCACTGTAGACATGTAAGACTTACTTAACAGCCCATTTATATTAAGATGTAGTATAGTTATTCGGTTATACACGAAAAAGAGTATCTGATACTGTATCAACATTTTCGATGGTACAGTTATGGTTTGTCATTACATTATTAATAGCATTGTCAACTATTATATCGGTCTCATGGGTTTGTGTACACTTGTCTACTGTGTGTACAGATGGAACATTATGCATATTTTTTCCTTTTTGGTATTCCAACAGCTTATATTTATTATCAAATCGGATAATATCCTGCAGTAAGTAACGGCTAATATGAGTAACTCTATTTCTTTTATGTGGCATAAATGAAAAATAATTCATATCAACAAATCTTACATTTTTTTGGTTACTGCATAAGAATTTTAATACATAGTTTAATTTTAGTTCATTTAACGTCTTATTGTACGGAATTTCACTAATGAAAATATTAATATCTTTATTGTACATGATATAACTATTCAATACCGTTTGAAATTCAGTGGGATTAGTGTCATTAATTCCTCCTAGAATAATTTACATATCATTAGTTGTAAGAGTCTTAATGTCGTCTTGCATAGAGTTTAAAATATCCAACATTCTTGCGCCTGGTTTCCAAATACATACTACACTAAACTCAGGTCCAGTAAGTTGTTGTAAGCATTTTTGAAGACCATAGCCTTGTTGGTCAGCTAATATAAGAATTCTTTTCTTTCTATCGCACTTGTCTGCAGTAGTTATTGATCTCAATTGGTCGGTTTTCTCTTCATATTTGGGGAAAGATTTACATTTGTCCGTTTCTTTCAAATTATCTTGAGTAAGTAACTTCTTATCAGCGCTGTTTTGGACTTTGGGCTTAACTTGTAAAGGTGTAGACATGTTACTAAGGCTAATTTTTCGTGACGTTGATTTCATATGTTTCATAGGCCGGGGAGTCAAACATGTAGTTGTGGTAGTACTGACTTTTTTATAAAGATTAATAACATCATTAGATTTCTGTAGTTCTGATTTCAATGTCCTATTTTCACAGAGTAAATTATCAATTTCTTGATTTGCACTGTCTAGACTAGCGGATAACTGGCGTATTCGTTCTTTTAACTCGCTCACTACTTCACTATCTTCATGTGATATATTAGGTAAGCTCATCATAGTTGTGTCAAATAAAGATGTCGTAGAATCGTTTAATGAAGCTGACTTCGTCGGTTTTCTAATGGTTCATCTTCCATTTTATTTACAAATACAGTATTCAATAATGTTCAAAAAGTGCTTTCCAAGGTGAGGATCGAACCTTAGTCTTATAATTTAAAGCGGTCACCAGTGGTCATCCGCCACGCCAACAGATAATTTTGCAGCGAAATAAAGGCATCTGTTAGTACGTAAACCAGTGATACTTCTTAGGAACTAATAGTAGATGGCGTTGTTTACTTTATTTCACTATTTTAATCTAGGCTAATCGACACCTTAGTGATATTGTATGCCGTTGCTAGATGTCACTATGTTAGAAAAATGATACTTGTGATCTGTTTTATCGACAATTGTTCTGCTGTTATGATGTTGCAACTTTTTTCAAATAATCACTTTACAACGAGATTTTGTTCGATGATTTCTTGCCACTTTTGACTTTAGATTATTAATTTGAGGATTGAGTACCTTAGTTTGGTCCATGTGTTGTATATTATAATTATCACTTTAGCACTTTGTTTACATTTACACTCGTAATTACCGGTAGAACATTTGTCGGTTTAATTTACACTTCATTCCGTATTATTCTCGGGAATAACAATAGATGCAGTAATGTATCGGTTTAGAGTCACTTTCAAGTCATTTTTGCACAGATATATTGAAATATAGATTTTTTATTGATTTATTAACACGGAGCTGTTTTGACATTTGCGACGCCACCTGGCGGTTCTCTTAAACGGCTAGTTAAATTAAACTTTCCATAAAAACCTTCCTTCCTAAACTTATTCCTAATAAGTTGTTAATTAGTTAGTTGCTGTTAGTGTTAGACGGGCCAGGTGAACCAGACTGCGTATTATGAAATATTCGACACTGATCTTTGATGAACGAAATAAAACTATCTAGTGTAGGTATTTTATTATTGCGTTCCGTCATCTCGAATGCGCGAATTGTATCAGTGTCAAACTTTTTTAAAGCGAGTTGAAGCAACATAAAGTCGGAAAGATCTTCTATTTTTAAGTTTTTAAGAGAAATAACTGCGGTAACAAAGTTGTCTATAAACAGCTGGAAATTCGAGACAGACGCGGCACCGGACAATTTAAGATTTAAAGCTTGGTCAAAGTAGGTAGACGCTAGGACGCGCGTGTCCTGATATCTGTCAAGTAGTGACTGAAATATGACCTGATAATTCTCAGCACTGTGTGTGACACCTGCAAATACGGACTGGGCTTTCGGTGACAGTTTACCTATTAAATAGTACAACCTGCCAGCATCTGTCAGAGAACCATTATCGTGCACTGTAGACTTAAAACTCGCATAGAATAACGGCCAATTTCGTATATCTCCGTCAAACGACATAATCTCGATTGGCGGTAATCTCGGTTTGCGGGCAACGGGCTCTGCTGAACATTTACCCTCCAATTGCGATTGTATACGCTTAATAATACAATAAAGATCTTCGAATGAGGTATATGCCTGATAGTTCGGTTTTTCATAAGGATTGATAGAAAGTAATCTTGCGTTATAATCGTCTAACAACTTATGAAAATCTGTTCGAATACTATCTATTGTCATACAATAACTGAGAAATGCTTCGCTATTACTGTCAGACATAGATGCGGTTTTTGAGCATTCATAGATGTTTTGAATGCGCTCAAATAAAATATTGCGTTTTGCTTCTAAGATTGTTATCTCTTTGTCTTCCGACACGCGTGACTTCTTTTGTTGTGACATGCTTACGTAAGTATAAGCTAATGAGAACGAAACAAAATAAGAATATCTAAAGTACCTATTATTTTACCTAAGTAGGCTAAGTAGGCAACACTTTAGAGCTGAGGAATTAAAAGTTGCTTGAAATATGAGATTTATAAGACAACTATGATAGTTCCAGAATTAATAATTTAATAAGTAGGTAGCTACATAAAAGTTTACCTACTGATGCGGGCGGAAATAACCATGTGACGGTTATGTGAATATATTAGGAGTATAGCTAGGTGCTATAACTGCCTAGGTATAGCGATATAACGTATAAAAACGTAAATGAATCCGACTCGTATGGATCAAAAAAATGGTTCGGCGTTACACCGAAACCGTAGGTAGGTTCTAGGCGATTTGGAAAAAAATGGACTGTATTTAAAGGAAGAGGATGTAGGATTGGATACGGGAAGAGGTGATTGTGAGTGGGTATAGGATATTCCAAGGATGGAGGGCACTTACCTTATACGGCAATCTTCTTCGTTTCGTAGGGCAGTCTCCTGGTGGTTTCGTGATGTAGCTGCTTGTTTTCACTTCACTACACAGTCACTTCCACTTGCGAGCGGTTTATATATGCGGTAATAACTTATACGGGAGCGGCGCGGAGCGGTACGGTATCGCGGACGCGTCTCGCGAATCGAATGTTCTTGAAAGTTCTTGACAGTCACTCGCGTCGACGATCGCGGCGACCAATCAGGCGAAAGGCAGTGCCTCTTCCAGGGAGTGGGATAGAGGGAGACGGAAATATGGTATCGCTCACACTTGTACGTGGAACGATTGATGTTGATGCGATTAGTTATAGATAGGAAGGTAGATGGCGCTACCAGTAGTTTCTGTTCAAGATCCAAGAAATATAATATTTTCCAGCAACACATTTCCATAGCACCATTGTTCAATAACCTTGTTTCGTCTCGAACATTTCACGCATTCACTCAATTCAGTTTTATCCAAAAGAAAGTTAAAGAACAAAATGCTACAGTTCGTACACAATTGTTTCCCGCCAAAGATGGTAAAGATAATAAAATCCTTGTTTAAAAAACTCGAAAAAATTTTGTTAACATGAAATAAAGTCCCAGCGTCGTATTGTCTGCCAAATAAATTCCATCACAGAATAGTTTGTTATCCAAAGTTGCGACGTTTCGTCCTCAAATTTGTATCACACGAGACTCCATCTACATATAATGTGCGAGTGAAGTATGTAAACCTTCTAGAAAAATTGAATTACCGGTGTCAAGCAAACTGGATGCTTTTATGGATTAAATCTTTGGTTTACGATGTGAGCATCGTGAAGCAGAGTCACGGAAATATATACCAAGCCCCCTTCAGGTGCCTAGATAATTTTGTTTTTGTGAGCCCGTCGTCCTCTCGCTTTTCCTTGTCGCTAAAGCTACTTTAACTTGTGGGTACCAATTTTTTTTGTTCTTAAGCCAAATTTCCCAGGGGAAGCATTCTAAAAAGTTTTTAGTTTTATTAAGTCTCAATAATATTGTGTAATATTTATTTCTTGTTGAACTTTTATCTTATAATCGGCACGTTTTTGTACATAATATCTTGGGTTCACGCGAATGTTAGACATTGAAATTAAACTACAGTGTACTGATTTTATCACGATGTATTTGTTTCACTAAGTTATTATGTACACGATAAAAGCCATAAACTGTAGTTTAATTTCAAAGTTTTTAGTACACACAAAATTTGGCGGCCTAAAATTGTACGCATGGTACATCCTCATTAGTGGAACTGCAGGTGATATACGGATGTTCGTTTGTCGAATACACAGATTTGTTTCGGATTTCAGTTAAAAAAACTATGAAGCGAGTATTTTTAAGACTTGATTTTATTTCTTCGTGCCTGATGAAGTTTAAATATCTTTTTAATCTTTGTTTATATTTTGTACAAACAAACTGACGGTGTGTACATTTGTATACGCATCGCGAAAAAACTGCTGCCCGAAGTTGCTATTTTAAAATTCATTTTATTGCATTTTTATTATTTATCAGCAAATACATATCCACGATAAAATCAAATGAAATCAAATATTTTATTTGCACATAACGTGGTACAAGATTGGTGTTAAAAAAAATTAATAAGTTGGTTCTCACATTTCACCAGCATTGGCATGAAAATATACGATAAATTATGTTAACAATCGTCACATATCTAATAATAATAATCACATATTGGTATACATTAAGAAAAAAATATATATAAAAACATAAGATTCGACATAAATTAATAATCAATTCATAAATATTATTGACCGATTTAAATGAAAGGGGAGGGATTCAAATGTCATAAAAATAAGATTAGAATATATTATTTAAAATAAAAAAAAATTGCAATGAATAAAATGTGTGTTGAATTAGCCATTTTTTTTTATTCCCTTTTCATTTTCTCCGTTGGCAACTCACGTATAGATTTAGGCACTCTATTGAATACACGTGTACACATCACATAACAATTTTTTTGAAATAAAGTTGACTTGCAAGCTGGCATTAATAATCTTGTGAATGATCCGTCCTCCTTTCGTGTAACATGCAAGCGGCTGACCAATGCAAAAAAATATTTATATCACATTAATATTTATAATTGCAGTCATAGTTCGAATAAAACGGATACACAAATCTAGCAGCAGCCAACAAGACAGGGTATAAGACAGGATAATGATTATTATTTTTAGTGTGGAGGCTAGTGCCAATTGTACCTAGTTATAAGTTACTGAACAATAAATTATTATTATTTGTTACTCTATCACGGCTATTATTTTAACCTTTGATGTTAGAAGAATAACCGGCCCTTTGGCATGCGTACACGGAGACATAGGTCCAACGCGCAGAGGCCCTTTGAGAGTTTTAATCTAGAATGTGATAGGATACCTACTAAGGCGCCTCCATAACTGCACTATTAAGTGCAGTTACGGATTAGCCGCAGCAGGTGCAAGACTATTGCTACTTGTATGGAACCTAATTAATCTGGGCTATTGGGATGGGTGTTTAATGGATTGGTTTAGGTGAACCCTATGAATAAAAAACGGCACCTGCCCTAAATACTCTTATAGTATGTCGAAAAGGGGCAGGCGGTGACTCGCCAACTCACTGGATCTCTCTAGATAGCCGCCAAGGCAAACAAACTCTACCATAAAGGCAACAAGAGGGCAACACCGGTGTGAGTGGCTAGGGTGTAGAGCGGTTCGGGACCGGTTTCGCCATCGCGGGCCTCGTGACAATGGGGGCCCGGAGCGGGTTCCCCCGAAATTACGCCCTTGACAATGACACTTCCACCCCGAGCAAATAGCTCTTGCGGCGTCCCTCTGGCTGGCCGACCAAGGCAAGCCAGAGCCGAGGGTCCTGCAGGCGCTCTTGGTAATCCACTCCAACCAGCCAATAAAAGCAAGCCGGAGACGAGGCCCTGACCGACCCTCTGAAGCATTCGGTACCGCAGTCTCGCCACACACATTCAGCTCGCCACAAAGCTGCCCTGCGGTTTGTAAGCTTTCTTTCTATCCTGTTATATATATGTATATATCACAAGATAAAGATGATGTTTGAAAGCTGTAACTCTGCCCTCTGAGATTGCGTTAGTCTCATAATGAGGTTAACGACTGCCCCAGAGGGGTTTTATTATTATTTTCGTTTACAAATTGTGAGGAATCTCAGCATAATGCTGGCAAATAATTATGATGAACCTATCACGGACCTAAGCCAAGTGGGTTGGTTCATTGTATAATATTGTTAGTGTCTGTGTGGTGGATGTGAGGAATCGCCGGACTATGGAGCATGTGTCTATGATAACGAACTTTTGGAGTGACATGAATAAATTTTTATGTAGACCTATATTATTATTATATAATACTAATACAATATACATACACACACATAAATACTTTTACATACATACATACAATTAAATAATATTTAATACATATACACTTAGTAGAACGGGAATGATGTATATCTTTTGGGGTTAAAGGGTACGTGAGATTTCAGTTCAGCCGTTTAAAGTAAAGCCACATTGTGATTGCAGTTACAGAAATCTACTGAGGTCTAATTTTATCAGAAATAAGGAGTGTGCGGAAGTGTGAAACTGGACGGTGCATATCTGGAGCGAAGGCGTCAAGTCATCGCCAATCATGACAGGTACGTCACAGCGTTATCAAATACTATATGTTACGTGGGCGCCGAATAAAGTTTCTAGCTACATGTCCGTAGGAGAAGATGGAAAATTTCAATATTGGGATATTTTACAAAGGTTACGTAAACCGTTGGTTGTTTTGCCTTTGACCAAGAATAAGTTGCTCAAAATTAAAAGTTACCCTGAAGGTAAACTTGTTGCAATAGGTGACGATAAAGGGTCAGTGTATTTTTTTTTTTTTTTTTTTTTTATTCGGAAAACAAACAGTATTATCATCTAAAACATAAAAACAGATCACATAACTATTTACCAATTACATGTTTTCACATATAAATATAAAGCTTAGTAACATGATAGTTGAAAATAATTATTTATAAAGGTAGGACTTTAAGACGTACAGTTATTGAACCAATGTGAGCTCATTACTTTCTTAAAGACAGCTGGTTTAGTTATAAACAAATCAAATTCTGGGAAGTCGATCAACCCATTATAGTAGTTAGCGGATCTTATGAAAAATGAATTTTGTCTATAATTTGTGCCGCAATGTGGCACATTGAGACACACATGAGGATTCCTAACAGATCTAGTGGGAACTCGCAATTGCACCTTAGAGAGGAGATGTGGAGAATCAATGGATGATTGAGCCACCTTAGCAAGAAAACAAATATCAGCTATATTCCTTCTTTCTTTGAGTGTTAATAGATGGAATCTTTTGCATCTCGATTCATAATTTGGATCCTCTGTTTTACACTTGTACTGAAGGTATCTGGTAAAGTTTCTTTGTACTGATTCTATTCTCGAAATATAAATATTGTACAGTGGATTCCATACTTGTGAACAATATTCGAGAAAGCTACGAACATAAGAACAATACAATATTTTAATAATTTTGATGTTCTGGAATTGAGAGCAAGACCTCTTTAAGAACCCCATGGCCTTGTTGGCCTTCTGTACTATGGTGTCTACATGTTTCTCATATGTAAGTTTCGAATCATGTATTACACCTAGATCTCGTATATAATCAACCCGTTTTAGCTGACAATTTTTTAACGTGTAACTATAAGCTATTATATTAGTTTTGCGAGTGAATGTAATCAAATGACATTTAGAAACATTTAGGTCTAAGCTGTTCATCTGGCAGTAAATTTCTAGCCTATTTAAGTCCTGTTGTAGTAAATAACTATCTTCGACATTCTTAATATTTTTAAAGATTTTCATATCGTCAGCGTAAAGCAAAAATGACGAGTGTTTAAAGCAAATGTGAATATCATTTATAAATATATTGAACAGCAACGTTCCGAGTACGGAGCCTTGAGGGACTCCTGAGGGGACTGTATGCCACTTAGATACGATGCCATTTAAAGCAACAGCTTGGGTTCGGTTATGAATATACGAAGAAAGCCACCGGTACAGATTGCCATGAATACCTGCGTTTAGTATCTTTTGCAACAGCATTATATGGTCAATTCGATCGAAACATTTCGTATAGTCCGTGAAGATACAGTCTACTTGGCCACCGTTTTCCATGCATGAAGTAGTAAAGTCACTAAACGATAGCAGATTGGTTGTTGTTGACCTATTTTTGATAAAGCCGTGCTGTTCCGGGATGAAGACCGCTGAAAGAGTGCTATATAATTGATCAAAAATTATGCGTTCTAGTATTTTACCAAATAAACATAATTTAGATATCGGTCTGTAATTTTTTATGTTTTCTTTATTTCCACTTTTATGTACTGGTGTAATAAATGCAGTCTTCCATATGTCAGGTACAATTCCATCCTTTACAGAACGCGTAAAAATTATTGTAAGAGGCTTTACTAATTCTGTAGCACATTTAACTATGAATACAGGTGGTATGTTATCAGGGCCCGCGCCCTTAGTGAGGTCTAGTGAGCTAAGGAGCTTGAACACAGACTCTGCATTTATTTCTATTTTGCTGATAGCTATCGAGGTTCTAGCAATGGTTATATTATCAGCAGTAGTTTGGTCCGAATTTGAGAGAAAATTTGATTGAAAGTATGTCGCGAAAGCATCACAAATTTCCTCGTTACTGCTAAAAGATTTATCTTCATTAAACATAGTTGAGGGAAGCAAATTGGATCCTTTTTTGTTAGATTTGATAAATGACCAAAACATTTTTGGATTTTTTATTATTGATTCCTCCGTATTCAAAATATAGTCTTTGTAACATTTGTCTTCCAACATTTTAGCTCTGGCTCGAAGTAAACTAAAAGATTCGTAGTCTGATGAGTTACCATAATTTCGGTATTTTTGTAGGTATTTGTATTTTTCTTTCAAAATTTTTTTCAAACTGGTATTGTACCATGGCGGAAACTTCGACGGATAAATTATCTTGCTAGGGATATACTTATCAATTACATTATAAAGACATTTATAAAAATTATCAGCAGCATTGTTTAGTGTATTATTAACTAAAATATTGTCCCACATGTATTCATTTAAGGAACTCTTAATCTTGTCGTAGTCTCCAGAATCAAATAAATATTTTCTTCTAGGTTTAGACTTACGAGGTTCGTCACTAACGAAACATAGCTGTATATTAAGGGATTTGTGATGATCATCTTCTTGAACCAAAGGATATTCACAGTGGGTAACAGTAATATCGATATTACTTAACACTAGGTCTAAAATTCGTCACTTTGATATATTACGATGAGTATTAAACTGATTCAAATTACATTCGGATAGAATATCCACAAAATATGTTTGAGAATCACCTGCAACCCCAAAGGGTTGCAAATAAGTCCCGTCACTAAACCATTCAACGTTAGGCATATTAAAATCACCCATTATTGTAAATGTATCGTCCGGATTTGTATTCACTAATTGTGAGAGGTTATTTGTAAAATTCCGCAATTGCGCGTCATAACTATGCCCAAGATGTTCCTTACAAAGATAAAGTGTACAGAAATGAAATTTATGTGACGGTTTACCCTTTTGTTTAAAATTTATAGTAACCCATAAGTCTTCCGCTGAAGATGACCAATCAGAACGAACCAATGCCGAAAGTCCCCGACGTACAGCTAATAATACGCCACCCCCTTTTATTTGCCCCAATCTGTTATATTCCCTGTCCCGACGCCAAACTGAGTACTCATTGCCAAATAATTCGCTATCACTTATACTATCCATCAACCAAGTTTCTGTTACTGAAATAATATCGTAGGTATTTAAATAAACATTACGTTTAAACATATGAGTCTTAGTTCGTAGCCCTCGAGTGTTCTGATAATATATATTAAGCGAAATCATTTAGACGGATGTAAACACTAAAACAAATATATAAATTATAAAAACAAGAAACTATCCAAAATGTATAGATCACAATGTCCACTGCACTAAAGACACAGTTCAATACTTTACCACCAGAGCATTCCTTTTTAACATATTCCATCACTAAATTAGGATACATGTTCAGTGTAAAAACAAATTTATAATTTACGACATAAGGGAAAGATACGAAGCGCAAAATAAGTATTAACAAATAGCTAACGAACGTAGATATAAAATAAATATTAAAATGTAGGGTCATTAGTAAAAGTATTTTGTGTTGTACGCGGCCAAAGAGTGTGCGAGCGCAAGCGAGAATGATCCGTATGGAGCGGCGCAGGGGCGCGCAAGCGAGTATTAATTGAATACGCTGCCACAACCTACCCGCACCCACCATTCCCACCAAAACAAGTTGTTCGACGATTCTAGTATGACTCAAGTTAATGCAAATGAGTAAATGTATGCCAATGGTTCTCAAACTGTTTACATGTTTTATTAGTAGATTTAAGTAAAGTAAGAATACTATTGTTAGTGATTCACAATTTTTTGAAGATCTTTTTCGCATTTTATAAAAAATGATGGTGATGTTTCTGATTTTCTAGCCATGATTTTACAGTGTTTTACCCAAACGTATTTAAAATTGTTCTCCCTCGCTAGAGCCCTTGCTTTACTTAGAAGCGACTTGTTGGTCTGGGTCAGGTGGTCGTTCACATAGAATGTAGCAGAAGCGGAAAAGCCCAAGTTCGATATATTCAATTGCTTACTCTTACGCGACAACTCCACGAAGTCTTCCTTCTTGTAGCGGCTGTTGAATGCGATTATAATGGGTTTGTCGGCGTTGGGGATTCTAGTTGGTATGCGAGCAATATAGTTAATGTCCTCCTTCCTTACTTCCACGTTGCACAGGTTTCCAATTTTCTGAGCGACCTCAAATAGGTTTTCATTCTTTTTCTGCGGTATTCCCTTTATCTCAGCGTTGTTCGCTCTATCCCATTGATCCTTTTCTTTGAGTTCAGTCTTCAAACTTTCAAAACTCTGCTGAAGTGCCGGTAGCCGACTCGCGGCGTCCTCCAACTTGGACACCCGGGACTCTAGAGTGCTTATTTTTTGAGTAAAGCTGCTTATAACACTGTGCGCCATCTCTACAGAATCTTTGAGCCCTGACAGTTCCGATTTGATGGACCTTACGTCAGCGACAAGAACCGCCAGGGGTGCCAAATCCAAAGTTATCCTGTTTAGTTGTTCCTGCATTTTGTCTAGTTGAGTAGGTTGCGGTGATACTGCCAGTGGAGAAAGTGATGAGCCAGATTTACATTTCGGGCAACGCCATGAGTTCTTCCGACTGTCGCCAAGTCTTCGGTAGCCAGCTTCGGTAACTCCAGAACATTGGTAGTCATAGTGTTGCTTGCAAGCACTACACACGGTACCATCGGTGTGTTCTGAACCACAGCTCGCACAGATGAACATGGTGCAAAAAGTTTGGGTAACACTGGTTTTACTTTAAACTGACAAGCGTGCGTTCTCGATAGAGGCCTGACGGCGAATTTGTAAGCACTCTCACAGAATGTAGTTTTATTCGGCAATAAGGACAAGCAGATTATGATAGATAAGTATGAACTTGAGACTCACCGTGAACATATACTTGAAACACGTGTCAAGGAAATAAAAGTCAAAGCTAAAGCTGGAAAGGATCAAGCCACAAAAACTCCTGGGGAAGTAGTATACAATGTTGAAGCTGCGGTTAAAGCAGCTGAAGATGAAAGAGTTGTTTTAGAGGAAATACGGCATTTGAGCGCTAGAGATTAAAAAGCGCTAGAAATACGATAGAATAAAATAAAAGGTACTGGGGGCTAAAGGGACCTATGAAAGACAAAAAGCTACATATAAGCATGAAAAGTAAGCTATTCAACCCATGTATAATTTTTGTTCTAATGTATGGCTGCCAATCATGGACTCTAACCCGGGATATGACAAACAAATTAGCAACATGTCAATACTCAATGGAGAGAAGTATGCTCAACGTGAAGAAATTTTATAGAATGAAAAATCGTGCTATCAGAAACAAGACAAAAACCATTGATATAACTAAAAAAATAGGAGACTTAAATGGAGATGGGCAAGACAAATGCTTAGAGGTCAAGACAAATGGAGTAAAAGAGTGACCCAGTGGTACCCCAGAGAAGGCAAACGAACGAGAGGCAGACCTCAGAAAAGATGGGATGATGACATCAGGCAGGTGGCAGGAGTGACGTGGAATAGAGTGGCTCAGGAACGATCAGAATGGAAAAGGTTGGAAGAGGCCTTTGCCGAATGGCAGACGGATCAACAAAAAATAAAAAAGCAAGATATATTAGATTAGCTAGGATTAGATTAATTTTAAGTTTTATAATTTTTTAAGTTTGATTTTATAAATAACATTTTATTAAGATCCGAATAAAGGGCTATATTATTATATTATTATTAGAAATACAATTTTTTTTGTACCATAATATACTCGTACGTACTACAAGAAGAAATATTGTTTATATTTGATTAAATAAGTAGTATGAGGTTTACATGAATAAAATTGACAGAATATAAAGTGGCTTTTATTTGTAGTTCTTTGTATCAGTGGTTGAAAAAGCTACAGTGAGGTGTTTCATTCGATTAGTATACTGAGTATTTAAATCAAATTACATATGTTTTAAATCATTATTTACTGTTTGCATTTAAATAATTTTCTAAAAATCTGAATCTTACACACATCGATGTCAAAAATATGTATTTAATGAATATTTTTTGAGCAGATTTTATACAAATGTCGTGTTTGTGTCAACCAACGTAAAATGAATAATTTGTGAAGATCTTCTCATTGATGCACTTAAAGGACAATGGGCGGAATCGTCCCCACCCATCAACAGAAATGAAATGTAGCTCAATTGACACATCTTGGCAAGATAATATTTTTTTACTATGGGGATGTTGCCCAAATGCATTGAGTTGTCATAGTAATTAACGTTTAAACAAATATATCGTATACATATTATTGACGATTAATTCTAAAACACCTACTCATTTATCTATTATAGGAAGTTGTGTACATATTATATCGATTGTATGGTACATGGGAATAGGTCGTCATATAGATTTTAATCTGCCAGCGCAGCTGCTAAACAGTGTTATAATAGACCAGTAATATTAACACTAAATATTGTTATTTGCCTACTATGAGCGTTATAGGAACGAATAATTAGAAGACTCTGTAGCGCTCATAGCGAGACTTGGCTTGCCGTTCGTAACAGATCGGCAAAGTTAAGCAACGCTTGCACAGGTTGCCACTTGGATGGGTGACCGTGTGTGGCATTTTCATCTGAGCGTTACCGTGCTTCGGAGGGCACGTAAAGCTGTCGGTCCCGGCTCTTGTCTAAAGATAAGGGTCGTTAGGCCATGTCGGAGGCCTTCGGGCGGTCTGAAAACTCCGACTCCAGAGTTAGCCACACACTCACACGAAAAACAAAACATTAGAAGACAACGAATTTAAATGATTCAACAGACTGCCATGCAGAGGGTATCGGGTTCGAATCCACGGCACGCACTAATGACTTTTCGGAGTTATGTGCGTATTGAATTATTAATTATCGCTTGTCACGTGCCTCGGAGACTCGGAGAGCACGTTAAGCCGTCGGTCCCGGTTGTCATGAAGATCTTTGACAATCGTTACAGGGCATCAGTACCGTCTAATAAACTGACTCTAGTCTAAACCATGGAATATCGCTATTCCTTCGGGTTGCGGAGGTCAGACAGGCAGTCGCTCCGTGGAAAAGCTAATATTCAGCCACATCCGGTTAGACTAGTAAGCGGACCCCAGATTGAAACTGGAATAACGCTAAGAGGATGATGAATGAAATTAAATGATTCATTCATTTATATTCGTTATTTTCTTTCTTCTTTTTCTTTAGCCTGTAGTGTCCCATCGCTGGGCAAAGGGCTCCCCTAAATCTTTTCACGCTCTCTTGTCGCCTACAATCTCAAGCCAACTCTTGTGGTAGGCGTCAAGGTCATCTTGCCACCGTTTTCGGGGCCGACCTTGGCGACGACGACCATTTTCTGGCACCCACAGTGTCGAGATTTTCGCCCAACGATTCTCATTTATACGGCTGACATGCCCCGCCCAGTTCCATTTGCTCATGAGGACTACGCAGCTCTAGAACAATATGAATGAAGTACTCTTTTTTTATACTACAAGGATGGCAAATGCGCCTGCCTGATGGTAAGCGGCTAACCGTTGCCAATAGAAGCCAGTGATGCCAACCCGGCATCACTTGGTTGCCGACCTTAGGAAAAAGAGGAGCGGGCAAAGTTTTCTTCGCTCTCTGCCCTCCATGCTCCCTCCCCTACTCATTCTCTCTTCCTTTCCCTATAGAAAAGGAAAAGAGCGTAAAAAGGCGGGCTAGGGCCTCCAGTACTCTTATTCACCTAACGAAACGCAACAGCATTTACAATACATTCTCTTTACGTTGATGGTCTGTATGAGGGTAGTACTTCCACGGTCAAGCAATTCATGTTGTAATCAGCGTGGCCCTACCACCTTTAAGAATTTGCAAAATTTACAGTACTATGTTGATATGTTATGATTTTCGGTTATGAATAACTCTATGTTTTACTTGTATACGTATACCGGATCTCTGCCTTTTCGCCGAAAATTGTTCAGCCGATTATCACTTGCCAACTAACGTTTCACAGAATTTTATTTCGCAGAATAATTATTTGCCAACTTGTGATATAATTTTGTTTTTATTTCCCAACCTCAGCCATTATTTCAGTTGACGTGCATTATTTATCAGCATACTAACCTAACCTAACCGATTCCTTTCGATTTCACCTGAACTTCCCGAAACATCACCTGAACAGACGAAACGTTATTCGTCTAAAAGTTGTCTGGCCTAATAATTTGACAAAAGATAAATGCCCCAAACATTTTTTGTCATTACAATAATCAGCTTAACAATAATTCTACCAAATGAAACGTTGTCATACAAAAATTTGACAATCGTTAGTCGTCAAAGTGAAAAATAGGCGAAACGTTGGTTGGCAAGTGATAATCGGCCAAACAATATTCGGCGAAAAGCCAGGATCCCACGTATACCACATAACTCCGTACCTATATAAGTACGTTAATTAAATACAATTTATCAGTTATGGGTGAGAGCTAATTGCCAAATCCTTTTTACTGATTACAATACAGAGGACAATAGTACCTACTCTAAATAAGTAGGTTTTCTCATTCACATTTACAGTCATAAGCAAAATAACATAATAGGTATTTAATACAATAATAACATACATCGTTATGTAAAACTACGGCAACACTATGTTTCAAAACGTGCATATTACCATTTTGTAATAACCTGACTATGACGATTCGATTACTTTCGAAAATTACCCTTATAGTTTCACCATGTCCGTCTGCGGTTTTACAAAAAAATTATAAGCACTAGAGAGTTGAAATTTGCCATGGTTATGCATTGTAACCACGTGGACAAAACTGAACAATAAATTGCGCGTTGTTTTATCTACTACTGTCCTACTACCAAAACCACCATGTGGAGAGGCTTAAGTCCTGTAGTGGACTGCAAAAGGCATCATCAATTTATAGTGTTGATCGTGTGAATGATGAATGATCAACATTTAGACACCAAAGAAGTTTATATACAATAGCGGGCATTGTAATAATAATAAAACACCTACTACCAATCATCATTCTCAGAACGTTATTCCGGTAATATGGTAGTTTTGGTTAACTACTATTAGCGTTTTCTACCATTTCTACAATTTGAGTCATTACTAACATTTCTACCAAAACTACCATTATCTCAATAGAACCATTTGTGCCATAACAACTATTGCTACCAAAACTACAATTTTTTACCAAAACTACAATTTCCCCCAAAGCTACTATTCATACAAAAACAATATCTTCCAAAACTACAATCTTTTTCAAAGTAACCATTTTCTACCACAGATTCTGCCAAATTTTCTACCAAAGCTACAAGTTCTGCCAGTCACAATTTTCTACCAGAACTACTTAATTCCTGTAACTTTTAAATGATGATACTGAGAACTTATGACGTGCAAATTTTATTAATGTTGACCTTTAATTTAAAATGTGTCGTACAGTGTAATGAACAGTAAGACTTATGTAATAGCACTATAGTTTTTAAGATTAAATTTAATGTAACAGGGGCATTTGAACGCCGGTGACGGCAAAATATTTAACCAAAAACCCCGACCGGGGTTTTTGGTTAAATATTTGTAGTAGGTAGGTGGTACATTACCTTCCAGAGGGGCCCGTGACAAAGTGGCGACCCCTCGAATCTTTAAAAAATTCGCGTGGTAAAACGCGTTCGTCACCGTCTGGTTTATAGATGGGTCATCATCATCATCCTCCAAGCGTTATCCCGGTTGCATCTAGGCCTTTGCCTTGGAGCCCGGGCTCCGCTTTCTAGTCTAACCAGATTTGACTGAATATTTGTTTTCCACGGAGTGACTGTTTTCTTACTATAACATGTATTACCATTTAATTTAGGGCACGGAGGGTGTGACTTTTTGTGGCTGGTCACCCATCTATAAACCAGACGGTGACAAACGCGCTTAACCTTGCGAATCGATAGATTCGAGCGGTCGCCACTTTGCCACGGTCCGCTCACTTTATACGCCACATGTGCGTACTTTTTTGAATCCAAAACTTTATAATATAGACCTGCTGGTCAATATTATGTGGCTCCAGGATTATGTCAGTTGAGTGAGTGAATGAGTGTTTGAATATTTTAGCTTACTTTTTAACGCATAATTGTATACCTTAATCTGTATATTTATCTGGCTCCTTTAAGACTTACATATACCTATCAATTAATACTTAATTGTTTCACATTACAATTATTTAAATTTTAGTTTACCATACTTAGGATGATCTAGTGAATTTATATTCATTACCTTCATGCATTTTCAAATCCGAAAGCATACTATATTGATCCGCTTTAAATATGAACTGATACTGATAATCTTATGCACAACAGCTTATATGAATATTATGTGGCTCGATTACGTATGTACGCCACGCCATATCTGCGTACTTATATGAATGTGGGTCGTTTGGCTGATATGAAATATCATCATCACAGCAGCCAAACGACGTCCACTGCTGGATATAGGGTGACTGGCCACAAAAGATCACATCCCTCCGTGCCTCGTAAAGCACGTAAAGCCATCGGTTTCGGTTATCATCTTTGACAGTCGTTAGGGCAATAAGTGACCTCAAATATCTGTGTCTAAACCATAAAATATGCCTACGCCTTCGGGTTGTAGAGGTCAGACGGCAGTCGCTCTGTGAAAAAAGCTAATATTCTGTCAAGTCTAGGCATCTATTATGAAAATGTTTCTGAAATTTCTTTCGAAACACAATACCCACGATGGAGTTCCTTCGGACATCTTTTTTTATTTATGTGAAACATTTACAGAATAGAAAATAATAGTTATTTGTTGGAATACTGTTTACAAAGTTGTTTAGGTACTGTTTTTAAGTCTATAGTATTTTGCCGTCACCGGCGTTCAAATGCTCCTGTTACATTAAATTTAATCTTAAAAACTATAGTGCTATTACATAAGTCTTACTGTTCATCACACTGTACGACACATTTTAAATTAAAGGTCAACATTAATAAAATTTGCACGTCATAAGTTCTCAGTATCATCATTTAAAAGTTATAGGAATTAAGTAGTTCTAGTAGTAAATTGTGACTGGCAGAACTTGTAGCTTTGGTAGAAAATTTGGCAGAATCTGTGGTAGAAAATGGTTACTTTGAAAAAGATGGTAGTTTTGGAAGATATTGTTTTTGTATGAATAGTAGTTTTGGGGGAAATTGTAGTTTTGGTAGAAATTGTAGTTTTGGTAGCAATAGTTGTTATGGCACAAATGGTTCTATTGAGATAATGGTAGTTTTGGTAGAAATGTTAGTAATGACTCAAATTGTAGAAATGGTAGAAAACGCTAATAGTAGTTAACCAAAACTACCATATTACCGGAATAAAAATAAAAATAAAAATAATACAAAAACTGCTGAAAAATGGACATAGAAACCAAGTTAATGTAAGAAATGCCGCAAGTTATGAAAATTGAGAAGAAATACAGAATAATAATAAATAAAAGTGACCAAGAACCAATGACTGCCCTCCGTGAAGAATACTGCGCTGCGATTGGCCCATTTGAATCGGATCAAGTAAATCTAAAATACCTAAAGTGTGGATTTGTATAAAAATGGCGTAATTATTATTAGCAACGACGTTGGCGTTAGTTGATCCGAAGGGAACCACATGAGAATGGGGCGCTCGCAATGGATCAAGAAATCATGGACGGATCAACAAGTGAAAACGGATCAAACAAAAACTACTTATATGGGACGCTTGATCAACATTGTGATGAAGGGGATATATATATATATCCCCTTCATCACAATGTTGATCAAGCGTCCCATATAAGTAGTTTTTGTTTGATCCGTTTTCACTTGTTGATCCGTCCATGATATATATATATATATAATATATATATATTATATATATATATATATAATATATATATATATTATATATATATATATATACTACCTATAAAAATCTACATCTATATTATGTAATATATATTATAATATGTATGTTGTATTGTAGGTTAAAGAAATGAGAGAAGCCTTGGTCAGCAGTTGGACGAAGTAGATAACTGATAAAAAGTGCTTACCTGCTTAAAATAAATGAAAATAGCAAACTAACGGTTCTAAGTATTTTGGCTTCTATTGGTCATATAACCGCTTGACCGCGCACAAGTGACTATTCTCCCTAGGTTGAATTATAATCATGTTGTGGAGGAACGGAGCCTCCTAATACAGGCATCTCTTGCTTAAAAAGAGGTTCCCATCACTAATTATGTGAAATTGTAACACTGTTGAAGACATTAAATTATTTTATATATATATATATATATATATATATATATATATATATATATATATATATATATATATATATATATATATATATATATATATAATACCTATATAAATCTACATCTATATTATGTAATATATATTATAATATGTATGTTGTATTGTAGGTTAAAGAAATGAGAGAAGCCTTGGTCAGCAGTTGGACGAAGCAGATAACTGATAAAAAGTGCTTACCTGCTTAAAAATAAATGAAAATAGCAAAATAACGGTTCTAAGTATTTTGGCTTCTATTGGTCATATAACCGCTTGACCGCGCACAAGTGACTATTTTCCCTTTTTCGAAATTCCGTAGACCGCGCACAAGTGACTATTTTCCCTTTTTGGTTACAGCGCTATACTCGGTCTGAAATTACTGTTTCTTTCTATAACGTAATGTTTTAAATCCTTCTATTCAAATCATTGAACATTTCTTCATGCTAAAAATACGAAGCGAGTCATAAAATCGTTAACCCGGAACGAAAAAATAATGTCAAATGCCACTCTTTGTTTCGCGCGCTCCGTGATTACGTGCTAATTGTTTGCGTGTAATTAAATATTTTTATACTATGATACATGTTTTTTTTTATTTAATTCGGTGTAGATAGAATTCCTCTACAGTGAAAACTCATAAAATATGTATGATTTACTTTTTAAAATAATCCTGTTTAAAATACACAAAGTGTTTGTTTCAACGATAATCAATGTTCGCTGCCAAGTATAATAAATTAGAAACTAAATATCAACAAAGAATTCATACGACTTGAACGAATCTTTCATAAGGTTGAAGAAAAACATCACTTCAACTTATTCATGTTACCGACTTATCAACAATAAATGTTTATGTTAGCGCGCCCATCTGGTGAGCGGCGGCGCGACATTTTGTTTAGAACGTGAGCGGTCAAGCGAATTCGGCGAATTGGCGCTAGCGGTCAAGCGGATAAGAACCATCCCATATTTTAGTTAGTGAAGATGAAGAGCACTTAGACTCATCTAAGCGCTCTTCATCTTCAGTAACAAAAACTAAAATTAATATAAATGCACGTCAGGGACGAGGAAAAATTTAAATGAAGGAATTAAAAGCTTCATAGAAACTGGGACCCCTTTTTAAACTCCCCGTTTTAGTGGTGAATTCACTAACGTCAATTGAGGAACCAATATACAAAGTTTTTTGTGAATCCATTGAAGTTTTTTTTATATTAGAAAATGGGATACCCTTTCTTAAGCCCCATAGGGGAGTGACTTCGAAAACTCCTTTCTTGTTTGTTTGAAATTTAAAGTTAATCCAATGAAGGAATAAAAAGGATCCATGGAAATTCCGACTACCCTTTTTAACCCTTTAGGGTAAGAAATTCCAAAAAGATATTCTTAATGTCTATCTTACCCACTGAGGGTAGGAATTTTCAAAAAACAAATTCTTACTGTTCACTATCGTCATTTGAGGAACCAATATACAAAGTTTGAAGTCAATCTACTGAAGGAATAATAAGTTTCATACACACTTTGACCCCCTATCGTACCCCCTGAGGGTACGAATAAAAAAAAATTGTTTTCACTATCGTCATTTGAGGAACCAATATACAAAGTTTGAAGTCAATCCACTGAAAGAATAATAAGTTTCGTTTCATACACACTTTGAACCAATATCTTACCCCCGATGGGTAGGAATTGTTTGAAAAACAATTTCTTAGTGTTCACTATCGTGGTTTGAGGAACCAATATACAAAGTTTGACGTCAATCCATTAAAGGAATAAATAGTTTCATACAAACTTTGACCCCTATCTAACCCCCTTAGGGGAGGAATTTCCAAAGAAACAAATTTTTTGTATTCACCACCATCATTTGAGGAACCAATATATAAAGTTTGAAGTCAATCTACTAAAGGTATAATAAGTAACACACTTTGACCCCTATCTTACCCCATGAGGGTCGGAATTTTTAAAATACAAATTCTTAGTGTGCACTATGTCGTTTAAGGAACCAATATACAAAGTTTGAAGTCAATCCAATAGAGAGACAAAAAGTTTCATACAAACTTTGACCCCCTATTCTTAGTGTGCACTATGTCGTTTAAGGAACCAATATACAAAGTTTGAAGTCAATCCAATAGAGAGACAAAAAGTTTCATACAAACTTTGACCCCCTATTTTACTCCCTTAGGGGAGGAATTTCCAGAAAAAATAATCTTAGTGTTCACTATCGTTGTTAGAGAAACCAATATACAAAGTTTGGAGATCAATCCATTGGAGGAATAAAAAGTTTCATACAAACTTTGACCCCCAGTTTTACTCCCTTAGGGACGGAATTTCCAAAAATCCTCTCTTAGTGCTTCCTTACACTCCTCAAGAAACATACATGCTAAATTTCATCTTCTTGTGACCAGTAGTTTCGGCTGAAGCGTGTCTGTCAGTCAGTCAGTAACGCAAGGATTTTATATATTAAGATTAACAGTAATACCTTAAAAGCCTTTATGTAATAACAAAAAAGTATCTTTGACTCTATTTATATTATAAACTTGACATGATTGTGTGTGGGTGTGTTTGTTCGCATCAATATCAGGAAAGAAAATTGGCCTTAAAATATCTTTTCTCCGTTAAATAGCAGTTATTTAAAACATTTTTGGGCTTATATCAAGCTAAGTATCTAAAATTAGCACATACCTTGGTAGAAAAAGTTTTAAATTACATAATAATTATCATGAAGTGTCCTACAAGTTTCTCCAACCACATCATAATTCAATTAGAAACTTGAATACACTTCTAAATTAAATAATGGCGCTCTTTATAGCGTAAGCCCTTAAACGTAGATGCCATAATCTGTTGGCTTATAATGTGCATGTGTCCTTAAAAGCGAATACTGTACCACCGTATCACTCAAATACCTACTCTCGAATCTAAATACGTGCAAACTGATATAGTGGAATTATGATATTCTAGTATTTCGATACCAGTTATTAACATTCTAGTGTTTCAGTTCCTGCCGCTGCATTGAGGTAACTTTACCCGCGCCAATAATGGCCATGCAGACATCGATCTACGTCAAGTGAGTATATGAATAGTAGCATTTTGATTTTCAATTTCATTTGAATTTACATAATTGTTATTTTCCGTGTGCTGGTTATAAATATTCTTAAACAGACGCCTAAGCATCAATTGGACTACGGTACAATACCGTAGTGAACTTTTTTACTGTGTATGTATGCAATTTGTGGAGATGAATCAACCAATTTTATTCTTTGTGTCTCTATCCCTTGTATTGTCCTAAACGTATTACGAATATACACGACCTTATGGCAGGCATACACGCAGACATAGGTCCAACGCGCCGTGGTCCTATGAGAGTCTTAATCTAGGATGTGATGGATACTTACTGAGAAGCTTCCATTACTGCACTAATATAATCACGGATTAACCGCAGGAGGTGTAGCACTACGAGTATTGCTGTTTGTGAGTATACGAATAACTCTAGACAATTGGGATTGGTGTTATATGTATTGGTAAATGTGAACACTATGAATGAAAATTGGCGTCACTCTCATAGTACGAAAAAAGGGGGGCTTCACCAACTCTCTAGATGGGTCCTCTTTTAATAGCCATCAGGGTAAACAAAGTATTATTTTATTATTATTTTTAAACTATATAAATCTTGCCTACTAATTAATTTAATAAATTAGGCTGCCTCGTTGGTCTCGCGACATAAATGTGCGCGTGGGATTGGGAGGTCTCGGGTTCGATTCCCGGGTCGGGCAAAGTGTTATTGGGTTTTTCCGCTAGGAAATTCTCAGTAGCAGCTCGGAGTCTGGTAATGAGTCCGGTACGGCCATAGGCTCGCCCCCTATTACGTGGGACCTAAAAATTCATGGCGAAATGTGGGTGTTATATCACACCTCTGCTTACCCCTTCGGGGATACAGGCGTGAGACTATAAAATTAATTAGACAGGACATTGCAAATCACATTTTCCAATTAATTTATTCTGCAATGTCATCAAGCAGACGTTACTCACCTCTGGCTCTCACAGCTACCTACCCCATGATGTCAGTTACAATGTCTTTAATTTATTACCCACCCAAAAGTGCAACTACACTCTACGGCACCTAGTAAATGAAAATTTACAATACAAATCCGAATCGACATCACAATCGACAACGTCTTTTGTAATCCATTAAGGTTTGTTTCTAGATTTGGTATTCTTCGAGTACCCTGTTTAAATTTTTGTGAAGTTCTTTGATACAGGATTTATTCCTAGTGCCTTCTGCTTTTGCTTGTATAAATATTAATAAAATATGAAATAAACTTAAAAAGCTTAAGGCACTATTTATGATTTCTGAACAAACTGTAAGTCGCTCATACCCTGAACATCAATAGAAACACGATTTGCTCAAGCCGAAGCTTTCTACATGATATTGTAAATAGTCACATAGCTTGTGAACAGCTAATGGCAAGTGCGGCGCTACGCGTTCCCTTGCGACGCACACGTCATACCCTTTACTGGACGTGCCTCATCGTACCACAAACCATGCAGCTAACTCGCCACAGACTGACTAGAATGCTTCGTACTTATAATTTTCCCAACGCTGACTTATTCTCATGTTCAAAATCGATATTCAAAACCTATGTGAAGCAAATTATCGCAAACATGTATGATGATAACTATTAAATAAATAATTTATTTATGAGATAGTATATTAATATATGCACTTTTAATATTGTAAATCAGGAGATACATACTGTATTAATAACCGGAGATACATTTGTTATCACTTAGTTGATATACATTTACACTTACTTAGACCTTGTTTTACTTTGATTTTAAGCAGTTGGTTACTATTCCTAAAGATTTTGCTTTCCTTTTTACCTTGTCTGCGCAATTTAGCAAAATTGTATTTACTTCTAATAATTACACTAAACTTGAAGCCTGTTATTAGCCTTAATATGGATATTGTTTATGCAAGTTATACGATTGTAATGCTGTTGGTTTCAATAAATACATAAATAAAAAAACCGTTTAAGATAAATCCGACGTTACAATAGCAAAGATTTTTGTGTATACTGAGAGAGATTTATGTGTACAATGTAGTACAATATATGTATTTTTCCAACACCTGACAGCGGCTCATTACACACGCGGATCTACGTTTACGTAGCGTGAACCTTTATGTTCACGTAACGTTCTCAAGTGTTCTAAGTCCATACATATATCGTTCATTTACATCGTTTGTTAGACATTTGCAAGTTTAGGCCGACGTTCACGGTGTATGACGTTTAAATAATAATTATCTTTCTAAACGCTTTCGCGCTTGTTGCGGTCTTTCGCCTCGCGGTGCTGGTGAACTGGTGGAGGAAGCTGGTAAGACTCTCGGGGAGGCGTTACGGCCTACTTATTAAAACTAAAGCTTTATTGCCGAAAGTCAGGTTCTCGGCGTCTACGTTATAATGATATTTCCGTGATCCCACCTGGATTTCAGTTCACAACTGTAATCTATAAACGGCTTTTACTTTATACAACGACAACCCAGCCTAGCAGACACCTAATGTTTTCATTTCTACAAACAAACAATTCTGTCAAAGCGGTGAGGTTTGCAGGTTGAAGGAGGCTACAAAAATGTATTCTAATTGGCCTGTTCAAATTTGCGGTACGTCATAATTCATAACTAGTCTTGGGATTGGTCTTATGTAAGACGTATAACTCTAACGTGTTGTCAGAATGTGTTCGCCTTACGTCTGCCGTCTAGTAGGCTAGGTTGTCGTTGACTTTATATCATCAGGCATATTACTAACTCGTCCGTTACTATCTATACATATTATAAAATTAAGCCCCTGCCACGTCTAGTCTGTCTCTCTGTCTGAACGTGATAAACTCAAAACCACCAAGCTGATTTTTCCCGGTGTTCACAACTAGATAGTGTGATTCTTGAAGTAAGTAGGTAATTTAGGCAGACGGAGTTACGGGTGAAGTCTAGTGATCAATAAAAGAAAAACAAATTCATTTTTAACTAGATTATGCCCGTGGTTACACCCGCGTTATATAAGGCTACTGCTCTGCTCCCGTGGCTCATAGCGTGATGTTATATAGCCTATAGCCTTCCTCGATAAATTACCTATCTAACACTGAAAGAATTTTTCAAATCGCACCGGTAGTTCCTGATATTAGGGCGTTCAACCAAACAAACAAACAAACTCTTTAGCTTTACATATAAGTACTAGAGGACGCCAGCAGCTACGCCTGCATTTTTTTAATTTACCCGTTTTGGCCAATCCCGTGGGAATTTCGAGAAATCCCTTCTTAGTGCACCTCTACGGTTCCCAAGGAACATACATGCCAAATTTCAGCTTTCTGCGCCCAATAGTTTCGGCTGTAGCGTGTCTGTCAGTCAGTCAGTAACGCAAAGATTTTATATATTAAGATTAGATTTAGTCGTTACTAGCTGTTCTCAAGTAAATACATTCAGGCATTGAAGCAATATATAACGTGTAATGAGAACATTGACTTTCATTACGCAGAGTAGTAAAATAAACTCGCAACCACATTTTAGGCATTCGAGGGAATACTGAATTTCTACTGTGAATTTTATTGTCAGACATCTTGAAGCCAAAGCGTAGTTCAACTATCGCCTTTATCACAGTGGTTTTTATTGTCCTCAAAACGATTCTTGTTTAAATAATTTTGACTTCTGCCTTTGTCTCTTTACAAGGCAGAAAATTATTGCCTACTACGCCTAGTATATTTCTTGATTCTACCTTGTAACGAAACTAGTACTTACCAGCTTACCAACTGCCGATCAAGTATAAAGTTTGACGTGACCTTATCTTAGTTACTATACTTCAAATTATAATACGTTACATACAGAAGCGTTAAATTCCGTCAAACAGCTTAAACTTCACACGAATAAGCTATCAGAACACATCATCCAATCTCTATGAACTTTTCGTTAAATATTTTCTTAGCAAGAACAAAGTTGCGGAACTAAAATTAAACAAATAAGCTATAAATCCTTCAGTTAGTGAGAATATAACAACAATGCAGTAATTCTTGCAGTTGCAGAACTTAACAAAACAGATTTGAGATTTTCTGCAGTCGAGTAATCGACATAGCTCAGGTATAAATCTGCTAAGTTACAAAATCTCGACTTTAGCAACTTTTGTTGGAATTCAGCTTCGCTCGTTTGATAAGTAAAGTATTACTCTGACTGTTAATATTTACGATTACAGATAAAATGAGATACATTTGATAAACAGCTTCAGTACTAGATACAGTTATCTGTACCTAGTACTGATGCTAGTACAGTACTAGATACAGTTATCTGTATCTAGTACTGAAGCTGTTTGGCTGTCTTTGAAATTATTTCTGCTGCAATAATGCCAGATGCAATAATATATGAACAGTGAGTGATAGACAGGTAGAAGATACCAACAGACTGTCATGTATTCGTGGCGCGCACCACTGACTTTTGGAAGTAATGTACGTTTTAAATTGTTAATTATCGCTTGCCGCGTGCCTCGGAGAGCGTTAACACGTTGAGTCATCGGTTGTATATATAGATGTAGATTTTTGATTTCAGTCGTTACGGAGAGTCAGTACCCTCAAATAAACTGATACTAGTCTAAACTACAGCATATCACTATCTCATTGGCTCACAGAGGTCAGGCGGCAGTCGCTTTGAGGAAAGGCTGATCTTCTGTCACGTCTCAAAAGCGTGAGTCTTTTATGCAACCGTGATATCGTTTAGATAATGATGAAGATATGACCGGTTACCGCCCAATCTCAAAAAGACGAACCGTCTGTTCTCGATCCGTCTATATGTAAATAGTGTCATATACATTTTACTGCTACTGGCATATAATAGGTATCTTTCGATGGATCCGTTTATATGTGAACAGTGTTATAGAAATTGTGCTACACTGGCATAATCGTCTTTTTACACGGGCCGTTAGTTTTCTTGGTCTGGCTAAAAGTGATTTGTGTCATAAAAAAATTACTGCCACTGACGTATCTTTCTCCACCTTGGTGGAATCGGGGCTCAGTTACTTTACGGTCAAAGAACCAACATTTATGCATTGATTGTTGTTTATTTTGTGGCTATGTATTTAATGACATGCTAATAAATGTTCATATTATTTTGTGAAATGAAATAAAATAACTGTGGAACCAAGCTAAATATTTTTAATTCTCGGTCGTTAACAAAGTAGAAGGCCTTAAGAAAACTTATATCGTTGCGTGTTTCTTGTAGTCAGAAAGTTGAATAAACAGGACTGTTTGTCTAGACATGTATTCAATACTTGTCTAAAGAACAACAATCAATAAGCTACCTCAGATGTCATAAATATCTTCACATTGAACAAATTACTCTCAGTTCACGCAATGCTGGACATAAAACCATTTAGACACAACCTTGTAGAGCTTTGTTTGGTTCCTTCTAGGTATGTATTTACTGTAGGGAAGATTATTCGCAACCTTGCTTTTTCTTTATACTCACGTAATTTCCGTCTGGGAGAAGCTACGGAGCGTAAAGTCTAAATAATGTATCCTGTTCTATATATTTATATCTCGCTGATATATCTTAGTATTACAGTGAAAGATATAACCTTAGTATTACAGTGAAAGCTTACAACATTGATTATTCGAACTTTAGACATTCAGAAGAAATGGTTAATTATCGCTAGTTTGAGTAGATTGAGAAAGTAATGCTGGCGAAGGACATGCGAAGCCGAAGCATATAATGTAATGACTTTTAGAAACGACATTTAGCAAGGCAAGAGAAGCTCGTTGCCGAAGTATGCATCTACTCCGCATCATAAAGTCATCTAAGGGTGTGTAACCGTATTGCAGCTGCATCAAATTTAAGTGTCGCAAAGTAAGAAAAGATTGTAATTCGAATATAAGAATGCTCTATGGCTTAGGGCTCAGTGGATATATTGAAGGTATAAGGCGATATTTACATTGGGTGCCCCAATGTCTCAGTCGGCCGAGATATTTGGGTGGCGAAGTTCGGGCAAGGACCCAGAATCGCGGGGTATATCGCGGTCCCGTGCCCAGGGTTACGGGTGAAGACTTCAACGGCTGCGAAGGCGGAGATAATGAATATCAGTACGGTGGAGCAGGCGGAAGAAGCAAACAACCCACTGGAGAGCTGCCCTTACGTAATGAGGTCACAGGTTGACAGTGGAGCTGCGTTACCAGGCAGGGTGGCGCAGTAGGGATGGCGGTGGAATATATCATTGGCTCCCAAGCTCTTCAGAAGAGTCACTGCCTTGGCGTCAGGTGGCAACCGGCCGTAAAACCCATAGCCAATATACATCTCTCCTCACATGAATGCACTATAAAATGAAAAAGGATTATATTACTAGGGCGTACCCCACAAGCGACGCAAATGCGAGTAGGGTGACCTTCGAAGCAAATACTAGGGCGTACCCCCAAAGCGACGACCATACGGACAAGAACAAACATTCGCATTTGAACAATATTAATAAGTTGATTGAATCAGGCGTTACGTGGCGGAACTCCATTGTAACCTAATGGAAGGAAAGAGGAACCCACCACGCACCCTCGAATTGACCACCCCAACTATTGCAATAGAAAAAGGTTGACAATATCGAACTCCTCTAAAAGGATAAGGGATATAGGAATGGTATGGGTTCCAGGAAGATACCTGACTCGCAGTATCCCGCTGTATGCGCCGACTATTCTTCTGAGCTGGCTCAGTCGTTGCCCATCGTTCCTGAGGATGCCTCGTGCTGAGGCGAAACACGTGTCGAAGAATAGTCGGCGCAACAGCGGGATACTGCAAGTCAGGTATCTTCCTGGAACCCATACCATTCCTATATCCCTTATCCTTTTAGAGGAGTTCGATATTGTCAACCTTTTTCTATTGCAATAGTTGGGGTGGTCGATTCGAGGGTGCGTGGTGGGTTCCTCTTTCCTTCCATTAGGTTAATATTAATAAGATTAGACTCGCAACATGTATTTGGGGTCCCTTACGGGGAGAAGCCACGAACTGAGCAAAACTCTACAAAAAAGGAGCATTAACATCTGCTGCCTACAGGAAACAAAATGGAAGGGCTCAAAATCTAAATAAATAGGCAACAACTACCAGGTCATATATCACGGCACAGATAATAAAAGAAATGGAGTGGCAATAGTTTTAGACGGCAATTTTCGTACTCAAATTATTAATGTCACTCGGAAAAGCGACAGAATTATAGCTGTAAAATTGGCTTTGGATGACCAGAAAATCACCAACATAATATCGGCGTATGCTCCACAGGCAGGCTGCACTGAGGAGGAAAAGGGGATTTTTTGGGAGGACTTAGACGATCTGATACACAGCATCCCACCTAATGAATACAAGATTATTGGCGCGGACCTAAATGGCCACGTAGGAGCCAAAAATTCAGCAGGTGGGACGGCTCACGGTGGGTTTGGGATAGGTGTAATTAACGAACAGGGTGAAGAAATCTTGGACTTCTCTGCAAGACATTCGCTAACCATTATAAATACGAACTTCCAAAAGAAACAAGAACATCTGAACACCTATAAAAGTGCAGGTCGCATGTCACAAATAGACTACATAATAGCGGATATGACGGTAAAACGGAAGTTCAAAGACTGTAAAGTTATCCCAGGTGAACCCCTCACAACACAGCACCGCTTACTAGTAGCCGTATACGTCCTCCCAAAGCCGATAAAAACAAAAGCCGACAGGACACCTAGAACAAAGTGAAAGGAACTGGATGGACCTAAGGGCGAACTGCTGATAGCTGTTGTAAAAGAATATCTCGAAACTGATTTTGGTGTCACTTATAACACGGCGGACGATATGTGGTCTAAATTTGAATTACAGTGCAGAGCAAAAGCTACGGAAATCCTAGGAACATCTAAAGGACCCATTAAAAACGGAAAAGACCCAAACTGGTGGAACGGAAAGGTAAAAGAAACCCTGACAAATAAAAAAGTTCTGTTTAAGAAATGGTAAAGCTCGCAACTGGAAGAAGATAAGGACCAATACAAAGATGCCAAAAAACGCGCTAAAAAGTGTGTTGCACAAGAAAGGGCAATTAGTAACCAAAATTTCTACAACAATTTGGAAAACGCCACGGACGCAAATGAAATAATTAAAATTGCAAAATGTAGACATAAATCAACTATGGACATAAAGGTTAATAAGTACATAAAAAGTAAAGATCAAATTGTGTTAACTGACAATGCGCACATTAGCGACAGATGGGTCGAGTATTATCAACATCTTTTAAACGAAGAATTCCCAAATGAAGATCCTATGCCCTGTGATCCAATTCATGGACCTATACCTGAAGTAGATACTGCTGAAGTTAAAAACGCGATGATGAAAATGAAGAACAGAAAAGCTACAGGCCCTGATAAAGTGCCCGCAGATCTATGGAAGGCTCTTGGCCCGATAGCTGTTTACTGGCTTACTAAGCTATTTAACGTCATCTTAGCCACAAAATGCATACCGAAATCATGGCGGGAAAGCTATCTACTCCCCTTTTACAAGAATAAGGGGGATGTTGCACAATGCGAGAATTATCGAGGTATAAAATTGACCTCACATACACTTAAAATATGGGAAAGAATTATTAATAAGCGAATCGCCAACATCTCACAAATATCACGAAATCAGTTCGGTTTCACAGCATCGAGATCGACTATCGACGCAATTCAGACGATCAGAATTATGATGGAGAAATATAGAATTAACCGCAAAGATCTACATCTCACGTTTATCGACCTCGAAAAAGCCTTTGATCGAGTACCCCGTACATTAGTATGGCAGGCTATGCGTGCTCAACTTGTTCCTGAATACTATATCGAACTAGTACAAGACATGTACAACAATGTCAGCACAAGAGTCCGAAGCCTAGCCGGCGTAAGTGAGGCTTTTGAGGTCAAAGTAGGCGTCCATCAAGGATCCGTGCTAAGCCCACTTTTGTTCAATCTGGTTATGGACTACCTTACCAGGGATATTCCTTCTCCATTGCCTTGGACAATGCTGTACGCAGATGATATAGTACTGGCTGCCGATACCGCAAGTCAATTGCAGGAACTTTTAAATAAGTGAGCGCACGCCCTCGAAAAGTACGGCCTGAGAGTGAGTAGGAGCAAAATCGAATATCTGAAATGCCCTTTCAGCAGCAACACTACATCAGAAACCATTTTTATTGGAACTACACCTATCCCTACCGTTGAGAAATTTAAATATCTAGGCTCCATACTTACACCCGATGCCAATGTAGACGCTGATGTGACTCACAGGATAAACGACGCATGGCAGAAATGGCGCTCACTTACTGGCGTGCTATGCGACCCACGTATACCCGTCAAAACTAAGGGTAAAGTATATAAAACGGCAGTCCGCCCAGCGTTACTGTATGGGTCTGAATGCTGGACAACAAAGAAGTCGCATGAACAAAAGGTGCATACCAGCGAAATGAAGATGCTCAGGTGGGCGAGAGGTGTGACGCGACTAGATAAAATTCGCAACGAATATATTAGAGGAAGCTTCAAAGGTGCACCAATCGCAGATAAAATCACCGAAAACCGCCTTCGCTGGTATGGCCATGTCAGAAGACGAGACGAAGATCATGTGGTTCGAACTGCATTAAACTTCCCAGAACAAAAACGAAGGATAGGGCGCCCGCCGCAAACCTGGTGGAGCTCCATTGTAAGAGACCTCAAGAAAGCCCAGTTGCACGAAACGACAACCCAAGATCGTTTGACTTGGCGCAGGAAAGTGAGGAGACCCGACCCCAAATAATGGGATAGGGAGAGGAAGAAGAAGAAGTATAACAAAAATATGTAAATAAGGTACATTTACGTATATGTCCACGTATATATACTATAGTTCTTTTTTAATTACATATACGGGCCATTCTTACAACTATCATCAAAGCGGCAGTTTGTGTGTGTTGGTGCGGTACTTTCCTGCTACAACTGCTAAACGAATCTTGACGAAACGTAACAATAAGTAAAGCTCGCACATCAGAAAACCACTTTTAGTACTTTCTTTACTGCAATACCCACTAAAAGTGTCAAATAAAGCGAACTTCAACTTTACCCAACCCATTGGAAAACCCTGCGAATATTGCTCATTAAAGAAGAAAAAAAATCTTCAATACGAATGCTTATCAGTTCAGTATTCCATGGGAGTCTTCCCGCGCTAAGCACTTAATAAATCTGCAGAGCAATATCAGTTTGAATTCACTGGTGTTATAAATTGATATCGAAATTGGTCGTAACTCAATATATAACGGGACGGGGAAACGGTGAAATAAATAGCACAGCCTAATTGCTGTTTTTTGTCGAAGGTGAAAAAGTGAATTTTGTTTCCGGATGTTACTATATGCAATTTTTAAATTGGATTGAATTTTGTTGTATAATTTTATATTATCCGTTGCAATGTTTCTGTATTTTATTTTTTATTCTAAGTCGCCAGTGTAGCTGTCCAAAATCTTCTCGAGTACTTACTTCACACCTATATGTATTTACATACATACATAGACTCACGCCTGTTTCCCCGAAGGGGTAGGCAGAGGCATATTAAACGCCCACTTTTCGCCAGTGTTAACTTCACACCTATATGGCTACCGCCGAAGCTGCCGCGAAGCTGAGGAGCCAGGTGCCAGCGGGGCTGCGAGTGGCTGAGCCACGATCTCGCCTGCCTCGTGTGGCGCTGAGATATCTACGGTCTGACATACCTGGTGAGGCGATCATAGAAGAGCTGCACAGGATTAATCTGGCGGATTATGCAGCCTGGCCGCTGCAGCGGTTTAAGGAGGACTGCAAGTTTGTTGAGAAGAAGCAAATTGGCCCGAAGTACCTGGTGGTACTGGAGTGCTCGAAGACGGCCCGCGACAAGCTCATTGAGCTCAATAAGTTGTACATAGGATGGGACGAGGCCGAGGTGTGTGACCACATCAGAGCCACGTGCTGCAACAAGTGCCAGCAATATGGGCATCCAGAAAAGTACTGCAGGTCCAAGGACATGATCTGCGGCAAGTGCGGCGAAGCTGGCCACAAGTCGGCCGAGTGCCAATCCAAGACGCAGTGCTGCGCGACGTGCAAATGATTCAAGCGGAAGGACGCAGACACGCACACAACTGCCGCGGCCAGGTGCCCCGCCAGGCTACCGAACAGCAAGCAGCCAACATGATCCACTATGGATAACT
Organism: Euclidia mi; assembly: GCA_944739405.2. Taxonomy (NCBI): domain Eukaryota; kingdom Metazoa; phylum Arthropoda; class Insecta; order Lepidoptera; family Erebidae; genus Euclidia; species Euclidia mi. The sequence continues at coordinate 58,981,980 of OX123182.2, forward strand.
CGGATCTCAAAACGTATTGTTTTGGGATCCGAGTTATCGAATAGGTTGAGTCAGCTTAATCTAAAGGGCTCGGAAACCGCCACCACTGAACTGCCAGTGGTCGCGAAGACACGCGGCGTTGACATTGTACTTGTACAGGAACAATACCACAGTTGACCTGGCATTCGGCAGTGTGGTGTAAGCCCTAAGGCTGGCATCCTTGTACTCAGTAGAACCATCGCCATTACGGTACTCGAAGACCTCAGCAATGAGTTTTGTATTGAAGCACACATGGCACACGGAAACGATGGCCTACACGTGATCTCTGCATACTTCCAGTACTGCTACGACATCGGTCGCCACATAGTGCATTTAGAGAGCGTACTCCAGCGGCTACCAAGCAGCCCTATTATCTTGGGCGTTGATAGTAAAGCTCATTCACCTATGTGGTACTGCGAGAGGAGACAGTGCACGGGAAGAGGACCGGACACAGAGTATAGGAGGAACCAGATGGAAGGATTTATCCTTGGAATGGACCTGCAGCTCCACAATGAACCGGATCAGCCACCGACATTTTATGGGCTCAGCGGAGTGTCGAACGTCAACTTGACCATCTCGACGAGAGGAGTTGACGTGTGCGATTGGAGAGTACACGAGGATGCCAGCTGCAGCGATCATCAGCTGATAACGTTCGTCGTTAATGGAAGAAGCGAAATCTCCGCCAAGGACAAGGTTGACATTGGCTCAGCGCCGATCCGAGCACGAGGAGTTAACTGGCCCGCCTTCTGCTCAGTGCTGCATGCGAGGATGGACAGACTTCACCCGAGACTTTCCACCATTGAATACAGCGAACGATATACAGAGATGCTACTCCGCACAGCCCAAGAGTCCCTAGGACAATGTGGCAGAAAAGTCAATGACAAGTAAGAATGGTGCCCCTGCACTGGATGATTTCCGTCGCCGTATCAACAAGGCTCGAAGGGATTGGCAGAAGTCAAAACGCACTGAATCGCCGGATCAGGACGCTTTGCATGACGAGCTTCGTGCCCTTCGGGGTGAGTACAAGCTCGCTATGAAATCTGCAGAGTTGGACTTTTATTTACGAATAGCCGAGTCGGTAACGACGACTCGTGGGGACTTGCATACCGTGAAGCCAACGGGCGCTCGCGCCCCCCGCAAACTTGTATCGAGCGAAGCTCTTGGAAGGCTACACGCAATCGACGGGGGCCACCATGGACACGCTGCTTCAGACGCTGTATCCCGACGACGATCCGACCAAAGACACACCGCACCACCGCGAGGTGCGAGTTGCAGCCGCATTCGCACCCTCAGGAGAAGACATGTGTGCTCCCGACAAGAAGACGGTAGAGCGCATTCTGAGAAACCTCCCGAATACTGCGTCTGGGATGGACGGTCTGACGTCGTTAATCATCAAGTGGGCCTGGAAGTCTACGGCAGACGAAATTATCCTCATGTACGCTAAATGCATCGCCGAGGGAACTTTCCCTGATCTTTGGAAAGCTGGCCGTCTCATCATCCTGCCGAAGGGCAAGGGGAAACCACTAAGCGACCCGAAAGCGTATAGGCCTATAACTTTGCTGCCCATTCTGGGTAAGATTCTTGAGCGCGTCATTGTTGCTTGTGCACCTTGTTTGTCTCTCAACATCGCAGGGACTCAGCACGGTTTTACTCGGAATAGATCTACTGTCATAGCACTTAGGCACTTGAACGATATAGTTGATAACTCGAGAGCCGCGTATGTTCAATTGATCTTTCTTGACATCTCTGGTGCATTCGGTAACGCCTGGTGGCCAATGATTCTACTTAAAGTTAAGCAGGGTGGAGCACCGCCGAACTTGTATAGAATATTGGTCAGTTACTTTACTAACCGCCGTGTATGTTTTAATCTTGGTAGTTTGAGTGCATGGAAACAGAGCACCATGGGATGTTCGCAAGGATCGGTTCTTGGCCCTACTCTCTGGAATCTCCTCCTCAACGACTTCCTGCTGCTGCCTCGACCCGAAGGAGTGCATTTGATCGCATATGCCGACGATGTGACCGTCGCAATTGAGGCGTCTTCCCGCGCCGCGATTGAACGTAATGCCGCGATCATGTTGAGTGCAATTGCCGATTGGGGAACCTGGAATCGTCTTGGGTTTTCCCCTGGTAAGTCTTCAACATTGACTGTTAAAGTTAAGTTTAAGCGAGCGCCTACTATCCGCATGGACGGCACCTCAGTTGCGAGTGTCACTCAGGCTACGGTGCTCAGTGTTACTCTGGACGATGCAAGATCCTACGCGCCGCATGCTAGCATCATCGGGTAAAAGTCCTCAAACTGCTTTGGAAAAATGTTGTGGATTTCGGCAACCAGTTGGGGAATGAAGTACCCTGCCCTTAGAGTTCTGTACTCAGGAACCTACGTGGCCGTCTTGACGTACGCTGCGGCCGTATGGTATCGGCGATGGTCCAACTTCGTGGTCAAACGAACGTTTTTGCGCACCCAGAGGCCGGCACTTATTTTACTAACGAAGGCGTACAGATCGTGCAGCACCGCAGCGTTACCTGTGCTTGCGGGCGTGTTACCAGCCGATTTGGAAGTTTGTCATGCGGGACGAATTGCAGAGGAGGGTTACCAATTGGCCGCGAAAAAACTGCGCACTCTCAAGTTCACAGTTAGGCGGGAGCTCGCTGCTCTTTGGCAGGAACGATGGCAGGCTAGTAAAGACGGACGCGAACTATACAGCTTCTTCCTAGATGTGTCTGTAAGGCTGAAGTCAGGATGGATCGAACCGGATTACGAGGTCTCCCAAATATTCACCGGACACGGATGCTTCAGGAAGCGCCTACACAAGCTTGGGCTTTGCGACACTCCGGTCTGCCCGTGCGGTGAATCTGAGGAAAGCCGTGATCACGCGCTCTGGGAATGTAGCTAGTACGCAGAAGGAAGATTGCTGATGCTAGATTCGATCCACTAGCAGAGGCGGGCCCAGTGTATCACGTGGAACTGGTTCGCACCATGGAAAACATTGGCGCGTTGCGCACATTTGCGCACACTTGGCACTCCATCAGAAGAACATTGGACAGCTAGAGGTTTGAGTGACGCTAAACGCGAAGTACGGTTCTGTGTTGTTTTGCCCTATTAAGGGAATAGCAGATAATTTCGAAGCCAGTCCCTTTGGGGAGAGTATGGCTCGGGACATAAAAGATTTGTAGGGAGTCAAGAAAGAGCGCGCGGGAAAGAACAGACGCAAGTACCGTGCGCTTCTCCCGTAATTCGGTCCGTGCGCCGCAAGGCAGGTAGGAAAATGAGGTGGTGGTGGGAATATGTCGTTATACCTAATCATAAAGTGCAATGCAGAAAAACGCATTACTTTGCACTTTAAATTAACACCTAGCAAAAAGAAGCATTAATATAGAAAAAAAGTCAAAATGACTCAGTAGGAGAATTAATTGATTTTATAACTGCACTTTTCACGTTTCATGGAAAATATAAGAAGACCAGCAAGACAAGAATACTTTCGTTGATAAATTTTTTTTGTTCAGACTCTAATTTAATTCCCATCAGTAAACAAAGTTAATCTCTTATTGACATAAAATAAGATAGTAAAAGAAACATTTTATTTAAAAAGATTTTTCAGACATCAATTAAAATAGACGGCAATTTTTTTGTTATTACAGGTAATACGAAACAGTCAATATTAGTTCTATAACTACTGCAGCGTGATTCCATCATTAAATTACAAGACTGTGTAGAAGTAGAAATTTGAGTGTTGATACCTGTTGCCGTGGAGTTCGAGGCAATTTCAGCTTATCGGCTAGTCTATGAATAATAAAATTGGCCGTGCTACCATTATCGAGCAAGATCCTGGCCTCCATCTTATTGCTCCAATTGTCCACGACTTTCACCAACGCTGTGGAAAGCAAAACATACGACGCAGTAGTATGGTGCATGGATGTGTCGTTAGATAACATGACATTTTGTGAAGTGCAAGTAGATAAAGGCGCCCCTCCAGAAATGTCAGTAGATAAGGTTACAATACTGCAAATGAAAGAAAGAAAGAAAGAAAAATGCTTTTATTGTTGCGGCTGGCAATCAGCAAACACTGGGAAGGTCACGACGGACCATCTCAGTACTGATCTTCCTTGCCATCCACCTATGCCAGTGCCAGAGCCATACAACCACTGCACTGTAATTTTAAACAATCTTAAAATCCTAATTATGCAACTGTTTAAGCTTACTATCTAAAAACTATAAACAAGGTATGAAAAACATATACATGCACAACCACCTTACAAAAATCAGGTAAGTATACAACATAATATAACCATCAAACAACATAAATTATTACCATAATATGCTAATAAGAAATTGTTAATTTAAGATCCTACACCGATGCTGGAACTGAACTGCTAGCATTTTGTACCTAGAATATATGCAGGCTCATAGGAAGATACTGCAAGGAGCGCTGGAAGCTAGTCGACTATAACTTTGAAGGTACCTACTTAGTTGACATTTTGTTGTTGTAGCTTTTGCTGTAATAGCAAATACCCTTTTAGTTTATTTTTAAATCTGGGGGCACGGCAGTGCCCCACCAAGTCGAGCAAAAAAGCGGCACGGCCGTACCATCCTTTTCTCGAAGCAATTCAGGCCATTTTCGACACCCTATAACTTTGTTGTGGAGAAAACTAGAAGTCTGATTTTTAAGTAACTATGCTGGCATTGTATAAACGTGGTGAATTTCAAATTTCATACAGTTTGGACCAATAGTTTAATAATTATAACGAGTCAATTTTCCTGATTTTGTCACTCACTGACCGATCATCAAAGGCACTTTTAGCAGACATAGAAGCTTCAAAGTTAAAATACAATTAGTGTTAAGTGTATGAATCAAGGAAAAACTAAAACATTTTTCAATTTTGGTCCAGTTTTCGACATACATCAACTGCATAAATAACTTTGTAATCCCATATAAATATATAAGATTACAAAATTACGTTTGCAGTTAGGGCTTTAATTAAGAAAATCCGTTGTTGGTGTACAAGAAATAGAAGGTACTAGAAAGGACAAAAGTAGGACTATCTACAAAAAGAAATAAGTTCCAATAAAAACAATACTTGTCAAAAATACCAATAATATAAATATATTACCAAGTCAATATATTAAGGTGCATAGGGTTCCCACCAAGAACTTAGGGTCCCAAGCCAACCTCACCTGCAAGTGGTGCACTTGCCGATCAACGGACGAGGCTCTGGCAAACAAAATTTCCCGATAAGCGCCAATAGGCTCGCCACCTATTACAATGGGATCAAAACACTGGCGAAAAGTGGGCGTTTAGTACGCCTCTGCCTACCCCTTCGGGGAAACAGGCGTGAGTCTATGTATGTATGTATGTCAATATATTTATTTAAAACATTCAAGATTTTTAATTAACCAACTTGGTATTACATGGATCTCACAACTTTTTACGGTCGCGAGACTTGGTATTTTTGACAAGTATTGTTTTTATTGGATGATATTTTTGTTTTCAGGTCCCTTAAGGGCGGAGGCAGATCATTCCATATTTTTGCTGCTGCATAGGGTTCCCACCAAGAACTTAGGGTCCCAAGCCAATCTCACCTTCAAGTGGTGCACCTGCTGATCAACGGACGAGGCTCTGGCAAACAAAATATCCTGATAAGCGGTAATAGACTCGCCACCTATTACGTGGGATCAAAACACTGGCGAAAAGTGGGCGTTTAATATGCCTCTGCCTACCCCTTCTGGGAAGCAGGCGTGAGACTATGTATGTATGTATGTATGCTGCTGCAAATTTAAAATTGCCACAGTATGCCATTGTGGAATGTTTGGATTGAGATAGAGGTCTGGATGCGGGTCTTATGGAATATGAGTAGTGACTTTGTCGCCAATCCAGCTTCTCATACAAGTAAATAGGCTTTTAATTTGCTATCACACCAAAGAGCAAGCTGGCCAGGTGTAATTTCCGTCTTGACTCCATTTTCAATACATTATTTTCATTTAAGTATGAAATCAAAATCAAAAATCAAAATCTTTTATTCAAAATTGGCTGGTAAACACCTCTTTCTGAACGTTAAATTTTACAATAGACAGTCCCCCAAAAAGCCCAGCCCTTCACTATGTGTTTTCGCTAGGAAGAAGAAGCAGCGCAACAAACTCCCTAGCAACACAGTACTGTCTGCGTATTTAAATATGAAGTTATACATTATAATAAAAAAATAATAATATCACATTTCAGTTAACATGATAGCTATCACACAACCTATTGCCATTTATTTAGTTACGTACCTACTTAAGACTTGAAAATTGAGAATAATGACCAACACTTAGCCTCCAAAAAGAAAATGACAAGTAGGGTGTAACCGCACACATGTTAAATATCATGTTGTTATGTAATCACTGCTCAGTCAAATCACGTTACAATGCATTAATTAGGTAGGTACCAAAACAATTGGAACAAATTGCAAATAAACTGTTTAAGCGCCTACTCAATCAGCCATAGCAATGCGTTGAAAACCGTCCACACAACGCAATACTCATTAGATTTAAGTACCTGTCTTTTTTATAAATTTGCATATCATTCAACCATTAAATATTCGCTACTTAACACCGCACCACGTCCAGTTGAGTTTTCTTTTTATCCCAATAATATTCCCCCACATGATGGTCCTTAATCGTTCCGGATATTAAATTTGAAGAATATATGCTGTTTTTATCGTGGAATATATAAAATCCGAAGAATTACCAACTCGCCGACAACCTTGAAGAAGGTCATTTTGACGGTGGTGTGGACGTGGAAAACCTTTGGAATTTAGTGGTGTACAAGTAATATTCCGTAATAATATCGTTACCCAACACTCATAAAGGTAGTATATAAGTTATTTAAGGATTAATAAGGTTAGTAAATAATTATATTACCTATTTATTGTGTTCAGTAATTGGTACCGACTGTATGTGGATATCTAGTTGTTTTTTCTATTGTAATAGTTAGCCACAATTAAGTAAAATTATATTGTTTGTACAGTATAGTAAGCCGTGATAAGCGCTTCATTATTTTATTTAATTGATATTACAATAATAGTTATTCACTTTGTAATTCTTACGCCGGTACTTTAACATAAGACACATATGAGTGTTAGATATTATTTTATAAGATCTAACTGCAAATTATTAATATAAATTAGTGATGGTATTGCGGTTAAGTTAATTGTTTTATATTATATTCATTTACCTACGATCTTTGTGAGTCATTATCTACCTGAATGTGTTTTTTCTAGAACATCTGTCTATAAAAGTTTGATCTTATACTTTTGTATTCAACTTATATATTGCTCAACTAGTAGTATTGTTATAGTTAGGTATAAAGTGTATTGCTTTAGTGGTAAATAAATCAATTTAGTTATTACAAATTTGATTTGTATCAATTCCAGGTTGACGACACTCCTCTCCCAGAATGTCTGAAGAAAAAGATTTAATAAAGAAACGAGGTAGTTTTAAAGGCCGTTTAACAACATTTGTTAATTATCTCGATCAGCTGAATGATAAAACAACTAGCAGTTGTGATGTCACCGAACTGCAGCTGCGCATTGGGAAACTGGAGTCGTTATACGAGCACTACGATGAGGTACAGTTGCGTTTGGAATGCATCGCCGACGATGTTAAGATACAGTTTGCCGAACGTTCCGAGTTCGAATCTTTGTATTATAAAGCGCTGTCTCGGGCACAGACATTATTGACTAGTTTTAACAAAGATTGTAAATCAGTTAGTAGTGATAAAACTCCACGTAGTAATACACATAAGCCAGTTAAATTGCCTACTATACAATTGCCTAAGTTTAGTGGTTCTTACTGCAATTGGATAGAATTTCATGACATTTTTACTAGCCTCATTCATTCTAACGATGATATTGACGACGTGAATAAGTTTCACTATTTGCGGGCGTCTTTGGAGGGGTCTGCTGCTGTGGTAATTAAATCGATTGATTTTTCAGCCAGTAACTACACTGTCGCATGGAATTTGTTATGTGACCGCTTCGACAATAAAAGATTATTGATACAGAATCATGTATCAGCGTTATTTAATTTAGATCCTATTGTCAAAGAGTCTTCCAATAATTTAAAGGGTATAATTGACCAGCTAAATAAAAACTTGCGTGCACTCGAATCATTAGGCGAGCCCGTGAAGTACTGGTGCACTCTTTTAATTCATATTGTTACTCGTAAGCTCGATCAGAAGATTTATCGCGAGTGGGAAGAGTTCAAAGGTAGGTTAGACAAGGACAGCACAATAACATTTGATAACTTCATTCAGTTCCTGCGCGCTCGCGCTGATTTACTAGAAACTTTAGAACTGTCACGTACTCAATCTCAGTCTGTCATTAGTTCGCGTCCTAAAATAAAATCTATGGTGACAACACAAGCTCTTCACACTTCTGATACTGAGCTCACTCGTAAGGCATGCCCTGAGTGTAAGGGTGACCATAATTTAAGTAATTGCTCGCAGTTCCTAGCGTTAAGTAATGACGCACGTCTTAAGTTATTGCCAACTTACAAGGTTTGTTTTAATTGTTTTAAGTTTGGTCATTTTGCGAATCATTGCAAAAAGCCAGGTTGCAAATTATGTAAGCGAAGGCACAATACGTTGATACATATATCAGAAAGTCAAAATGTCATAAATAGCAGTAATGAGAATACACTTAATAGCAATCATAATAATAAGTTGTCTCAGCCGTCATTACCGATCGCCACCTCCGATGCAAATAATGTCTCTTTATCGACAAGCGTTGATTATTCTCGGCGGGGCGAACGTAAACAATGTGATGTGTTGTTGTCAACCGCTTTAGTCAAATTGAATGATTATAATAATCGCGCGCACATAGTTCGTGTAGTGTTAGACAGCGGTAGCACATCTTGTTTTATGACGGAAAGGTTGTGTGAATCATTAAATTTACAGACAAGTCAGGTAGATAGGTCGGTACTTGGTATCAATAACGTGTCTTCGCACGTAGGCAAAATGTGTCATGCAACCATGACGTCGTTAGATGATAGTTTTTCATGTAAACTTCATTGTTTCGTTTTGCCATTCATTACAAGTACTGTACCTAATCGTGAAATTGATATTTCCGATTTTAATATACCTTCTAATATATGTTTAGCTAATCCTACTTTTTACAAGCCCAGTGATATAGATATATTGATTGGCGCTGACCTCTTTTGGGACTTGTTAGGATCGCAGAGAATAAACCTAGGTACCGGTAAACCAATTCTATATGAAACCAGACTAGGCTGGATAGTCGCCGGTCCTATTTCACATGATTATTTTGTTTTACTTTCAAACAATGTAAGGTGTAATCTTACTAAAATCGCTGCCCGTCATGATGATCAGTGGGACAAAGTTAGATCTGACTTAACGAAATTTTGGCAGTTAGAAGAGGTAAGTATGAAGGGTTCTCATTTTTTACCTGAGGAAAAGCTGTGCGAGGATCACTTTGTTAAAACCACGACACGATTGAGTGATGGACGTTTTTGTGTCCGTATACCTTTTAAAGAAAATCCTTCTGTTCTAGGAGATTCTTTGAAAAAGGCAACACATTGTTTGCACTCTTTAGAACGTAGGTTAAAGGTTAAACCAGATTTTAGTAAGATGTACTATGAATTTATGTCAGAATACGAGTTGTTAGGTCATATGACTAAAGTTAGTACGCTTAATTTATGTAAAAATGAATATTATATACCACATCACGGGGTGCTACGTGAATGTAGTAGCACGACTAAGCTTCGTGTTGTATTTAATGCGAGTTGTCCTACTTCCTCTGGCGTTTCTTTAAACGATTTACAGATGGTTGGGCCGACAGTTCAGGACGATTTGCTGTCTATACTTTTGCGGTTTAGACAGCACAAGTATATATTGGCCGCTGACGTCGAAAAGATGTATAGGCAAATTATGGTCCACCCATCTGATAGGCACTTGCAAAGAATACTTTGGCGCGGTCTGAATCCTGACGAAAATGTTCAAATATATGAATTAAATACAGTCACGTATGGTACTGCTAGCGCGCCATTTTTAGCAACGCGTTGTCTTAAACAAATAGGCCTCGAGTGTAGTAATGCTAAGATTTCTGAAATCATCCAGCATGACTTTTTTGTTGATGATCTGTGTACTGGCAGTATGGAACCAGATGAGTTGAAATTCATTCGCGCAGAAGTCACAAAAGCAATGTCATCGGCTGGCATGTCATTAAGAAAGTGGAAATCAAACGAACCTCAGTTGGTAACTGAATCATTTGACTCCTCACCTCTTAATTTGAATATGGGATCTAATGAGCCCGATAAGTTGCTTGGTCTCAATTGGTATACGAGCTCTGATATGCTTGGTTTCTCAATAAATATGGACATAACTTCTGATGCTAGTAACAAACGTAATTTACTTTCAGCGATTGCACGGATCTTCGATCCATTGGGGCTTTTATCTCCTTGTGTAATTGTTATGAAAATGTTGTTACAACAAATGTGGTTAGACAAGTTGTCGTGGGATGAACCACTGAGTTCAGAAATTAAAAAACGTTGGCAAACTATCATCGAGTCACTTCCTTTATTAAATGATTACAGGATTCCGCGTGTTGTTGTCTCTGATTCTTACAAGGAGCTAGAAGTCCATATATTTACAGATGCTTCTGAACGCGCTTACGGTGCGTGCGCTTATATGCGAAGCGTGAAAGGTGACGGTGAGTACATGGTTCGTTTATTAATGGCAAAGGGTCGCGTAGCACCACTCAAGCCCACAACTATCCCAAGGTTGGAGTTGTGTGGTGCAGTAGTGGGAGCGCGGTTATACGAGAAAGTGCACACTTCACTTCGAGCACATATCAGTCGCGTCTATTGCTGGACAGACTCGACTATCGTGTTGGGATGGTTACACATGTTGCCTTCTAAGCTTCAGCCTTTTGTACGCAACCGCGTTGCTGAAGTTTTAGATAAGGCGGGAAATTGTACGTGGAGACACGTCCCAACCGATAAGAATCCAGCAGATTTAATATCGCGTGGTATCGATATTAAAACTCTGCAAAATTCAGATCTCTGGTGGTCGGGTCCCGACTTTCTAAAGTTAAATATGTGCAGTTGGCCTTCTCAGTGTGAACATTTAGGACTAGACGCTTTGCCTGAAACCCGTTCCGATGTTTCATTAAGCGCTGTTGTTAAGGTCAATAGCAATGATAGCTTAGTTATCAATTTTAAGCGGTTCTCTAACTTCTTACGGCTGGTACGTTCAATGGCTTACGCGCTTAGATTTATTAAATTATGTAGGAAAGTTTCAATTAAAGATAAATTTCTTTCAGAGAGTGAAATACAAGACGCATTAAATATATTGATTTATCAAAGTCAAAGTGAATCATTTCCTGAGCATAAATTATTGATTAATAAAAGTAGCTTACCAAAAAAGAACGTACTTCTAAAATTTAACGTTTATTTAGATGAGAATAACATAATGCGCGTAGGAGGACGTCTTAATAATTCCGATTTTATTTATAATAAAAAGCACCCTATTCTTTTACAGTCCACTCATGAATTCACTAAATTATTGTTTAATTACGAACATAAGAGATTGATGCACGCAGGGCCCCAGTTATTGTTAGCCTCGATTAGGGAGTTATATTGGCCTATTGGTGGTCGTAACTTGGCGAAAGCTTGCTTTCATAAATGTGTTCGTTGCCGTAGACTTAAAGGACAAGTCATCACTCCTATAATGGGAAACTTACCACGGCAGCGACTTCAACCAGGTTACCCTTTTGAGAGCACAGGCGTTGATTACGCTGGCCCCGTCATGTGTGCTAGTCGCCAAGGACGCGGATGCAGTCTAGTAAAAGTTTATATAGCTATATTTATTTGCTTCACCACCAAGGCAGTTCACTTGGAGTTAGTAGGTGATTTAACTAGCAATAATTATTTACTGGCTTTGTATAGGTTTATTTCGCGGCGAGGAAAGCCTGTCAATATTTATTCCGACAATGGTACCTCATTTGTGGGCGCGTATAACGATCTCAGACATTTTTTAAAATCTCATTCTAATTCTTTAAGCGAAAATTTGGCCAATGATGGAATTAACTTTCATTTTATACCTGCATATAGTCCTCACTTTGGCGGACTCTGGGAGGCGGGTGTAAAGTCAACCAAATATCATCTACGGAGAGTGTTGGGAAATTGTAATCTGACCTTCGAGGAACTTTACACCACATTAACGCAGATCGAAGCAATTCTAAATTCCCGTCCACTGACACCTTTATCTTCAGATCCTGCAGATGATACACCGCTAACGCCAGGACATTTTCTCATTGGTCGACCATTGACTTCATTACCACAACCAAACCTCCAGGATCATTCTGTTGGCCAGCTGTCTCGCTACCATCGAATCGAACAACTCCGACAGCATTTCTGGGTTCGATGGAGTAAAGAGTATGTTGCTGAACTTCAGCAGAGGACCAAATGGCGCTCCTGTCAAGATAGTTTAGAGTTGGATTCCTTGGTTGTGGTGAAAGAGGATAATCTTCCTCCTTTGAAGTGGAGACTTGGCAGAGTAGTTGCAGTTCACCCTGGATCAGATGGGATAGTACGTGTGGCTGACATCCGAACATCAACTGGAGTCATTAGAAGAGCCTTTAACAGGATCTGCCCGTTGCCTGCGCCAGCTGATTGAGGTTTTGTTGAAAGCGGAGCCTTCAACGCCCGGGGGCATGTTTAAGCGCCTACTCAATCAGCCATAGCAATGCGTTGAAAACCGTCCACACAACGCAATACTCATTAGATTTAAGTACCTGTCTTTTTTATAAATTTGCATATCATTCAACCATTAAATATTCGCTACTTAACACCGCACCACGTCCAGTTGAGTTTTCTTTTTATCCCAATAATATTCCCCCACAAAACCCATAAATCAGCAAGTCAAAAGCTGTATCCTGTCCAGTAGATCGACCAGTCACCACAGGCAGCACCCGTTCACGAGTATAACGCAATGATCAGCCATCACCCTCCTCAACCATATTAGAGGGAAGTGGGTGACCTGACCACCGACGCTACCGCCTGCAGCGATAGTACAGCGAGCATGACGAACCTACTTTCCAAGACAAGCCATTCGAACTTACATTAGACTAAAATAAATCTTTCCGACATTATTAACGCACTAAAATATATCTAAAAGAGCAGAACGTCAACAAATAAACGCATAATTGAATTAAAAAATGTCAAAGTGTATATAAAAATTAAATGTCAAATAAAAAAATGACGCAAACAAATATACATGTCAAACAGAGAAACTTATGTCAAAAATAAAGTTAATCAAATTTCAAACATATGTCAAACAGTATGTATATAAAAACAATTAAATATAAAGCTGTACTCAACAACTGGAACAGTAAGTATTGAACTTGTCTACCAAGCATTCTTGTCCTTGAAATAATCATCTATTGAGTAATATGCTTTTTTTAACAAACAAGTTTTAACTTCAGTTTTAAAGGAATTTAAAGGTAACTGACAAAAATGAGTTGGTAATTTATTATACATACGTACACCTAGCCCCATGAATGTATTATGAACTTTATGTAACCGAAGATGAGGCACGCACAATTTATGTTTATTTCTAGTGTTTATATTATGGACATCACTATTTTTACTATACGACTCAATATTTTGTTTAATGTACATTAAATTGGCAAATATATATTGGGAAGGTACAGTCAGGATTTCAATTTCTTTAAATCGATCCCTAAGTGACACCCTCGGCCCTAACTGATAAATAGCACGGACTGCCCTTTTTTGCAAAATAAATACACTGTCAATATCTGCAGCTTTTCCCCATAGAAGAATACCATAGGACATAATACTATGAAAGTAACTAAAATAAACTAGACGAGCCGTTTCGACGTCGGTTAACTGTCTATTTTTTCTAATAGCATATGCAGCCGAGCTAAGTTTCCCAGTAAGAGCCAATATGTGTGCTCCCCATTGCAATTTATTATCTACTGTTATACCTAAGAAAACAGTGTTATTTACTGGTTCTATAATCGCCTCGTTAAGTGCTAAGTTAGGTCCCAGATTCTTTACGTTTGGCAATACAAATTTAACACATTTAGTTTTCTTAGAATTTAAAACTAAGTTATTAGCTGTAAACCAGTGTGTGACTTTAGTTAGCGCTCGATTTACTTCGTCAAAGTTTTCCTTATTTCTATCAACCTTGAAAATAAAGACGTATCATATGCAAAAAGAACAACGTCACACAAGTTATTCATGTAATAAGGCAAATCATTTATATAAATTAAGAACAAAAAGGGCCCCGGAATGGACCCCTGGGGAACACCTAATTGCACTGGTAACCCGGAAGAATGAGCTCCATTTACATCTACATGTTGTACTCTACCTTTCAGATAAGAATTAATGACCCTAAGTGCCAAATCTCTGATACCGTAATGTTTCAGTTTGCGTAAAAGTGTATCATGATTTACGCAATCAAAAGCCTTAAAAAGGTCACAGAAGATACCTATAGCATTTTGCGTCTGTTCCCAAGCATTGTACACATGCTTAACACAAGTATAAAGTGCTTCGTTAATTTCTGAAAAGCTTATAAGACCACCTCTATCTTTACTTTTATTTTTTAATTTTAAAAATCTTCTACAAATGGCTATGACTCTAATTAATCTTTTAAGTGATGAAAATTTTGTTATTATACTATTATCTTTATTCTCATTAATTACGACATTAAATACTAACTTTGATTTCCTCTCTTCTAAATTAGTTTCTCCTATACTTGATTTGTTATAATTTATATTTTTATTTGTTAACCATGTAGGACCTTCTTTCCACAACTCAAAGTCAACAAATTCTGACGAGTTCATACCTCGAGACGCACAGTCTGCAGGATTATCCTTAGACTGGATATGAGACCATTGGGTATTCTCCATTGTTGAGAGAATTTCCGAAACTCTGTTGCCCACGAACGTATTCCAACGGCTAGGGTGGCTACTCAGCCAGGCGAGAACCACTGAGGAGTCAGTCCAGGCATGAACATTTTCTTTGGCTACACCCAAGGCGCCCGAAACTTTTGAAATATGTTTTGAGAGCAGCACCGCGCCGCATAATTCCAAGCGTGGTATGGAAACCACCTTGACTGGAGCTACCTTGGTTTTAGATGCCAATAAACTGACATGAACTATTCCATTGGAATCTACACACCTTAAATAAACTACAGCTGCATAAGCCATACTGGATGCGTCACAGAACCCTTGCAACTCAATAGTGTCATTACGACTTGAATTTACCCACCTCGGCAAATGGAAAGCACTAAGGTTGTGAAGACTATTCCTATAACTAAGCCAATCCTTGAGTATACTGTCGGGGAGCTCATCATCCCAACCAATATCAGATAGCCACACACGCTGAATAAGCACCTTGGCTTTGGTTATAACCGGAGCGATCCAACCAAGAGGATCAAATAATCGAGCGATGTCCGATATGAGCCTACGCTTAGTCACGGGTGTTTCCAGTTGGGAAAGATGGATAGTGTATTTAAAACGATCCGATTTTCGATCCCAGGTTAATCCCAAAATTTTCATAATATTATTTTCTACATTAAACTCTACATCTTCCTTCATCTCTACTGTCCCCTTCGTTATCCCTTTTACTAGTTCTATGTTACTACTTGACCACTTCTGGAGCTGGAAACCTCCGCGACTGAGTAACTCATTCATTTGGCGATAGATTTCTTCGCCTTCAGAGACGCTTTCGCAACCGGTCAACAAATCATCGACATAAAAATTGCTGAGCACACGGCTAGCCGCTAAAGGAAAGTCCTTTCCCTCGTCACGAGCTACTTGTTGTAGGGAGCGCACCGCGAGGTATGGAGCCGACGATGTACCAAAAGTGACTCGTGTCAATCGCAGGTGCTGTAATTCAGACTCAGGATTGTCACGCCACAAAATACGTTGATAATCGACATCATTCTTGGAAATTCTCACCTGGCGATACATTTTGATGATGTCGGCGACCAAACTTATTGGATAGCAGCGCCATCGCATGATAGTTTGTCGCAAATCAGGTTGCAACGTAGGACCCACCATTAAGTCTTCATTTAACGAAATTCCGTTACAACCCGAACATGAAGCGTCAAAAACTACCCTGAGCTTCGTAGTGGTTTTGTCGTTTCTCACTACTGCGTGATGCGGTAAAAAGACAGCATTGGTATCTCTCTCCGACTCAGGAACAACCTCTGCATGTCCCAGTTGCAGGTATTCTTTAATGACACTACTGTATTGCGTCCTGAGTGAAGGGTTTTTCAAAAGCTTTCGTTCCAGCATGTGAAATCTTTTTTGAGCTATGATTTCAGACCTACCATACTTAGATTTGGGATCAGCGTGCTTAAAAGGCAGCTTGACGATATATCGACCAGTACTGTCTCTGCGAGTTGTCGCTGAGTAAAAGTCTTCACAACGCTGTTCCTCTTCAGTTAAACTAACCTTGCGAACTGAAGACTGATCGGACTCTAGCTCCCAAAATCTTCGTAATAGCTCATTCACGTCTGTATCTGCAATGGCATGGCAACATACGGGCTTTGGTGTCAACGGTACATTCTGGATTTTATCGGCTACGTTACCAGATAAAATCCAGCCCAGTTTAGTGTTTTGTGCGACGGGTGTGCCCGGCGGACCCTTCACTAAACCTTCCAACAGCACTTCACCGACTATACGAGTGCTCAAAAGTAAGTCAATCTTACCAGGAGTATCGAATGTCGGATCTGCAAGCGCGAAGGATGAAAATGTTGACAGTACTAGCACAATCTTTCTTTCAGGGAGGCGTGCTGTTAATCTGCTCAAAACATAAGCATCGACCTCTAAAACGAAAGTGGGATCTAGGCGTAATTGAATCTTAAATCTCACTATCCACCGAGAGGGTATCGATGATCCCTCATCATCACCTAATCGAAGGATGTCGGTGCGAGCAGGTATCTTCCTAAGGCCGAGCAACTGCACTGCGGACTCTGTAATGAAAGAGACCTGCGAACCCTGATCCATCAGAGCTCGTAAAACTACAGCAGTGCCAGTCTTAGACTCGACATTTACCAAGGCTGTCGCTAACAAACCTTGGCTGCGAACATCTGCAAAGCAACAGACATTAGTGGTACACTCGCTTTGATAAGAAGAAGTAGAAGCAGTAGTCGCTACGCCTACAACATTCTTATCTGCTGAACTATCAGGTTCAGTAGCCTTAGATATCGTTTTGGGATGTAGCAATGTGTGATGTTTCTTCTAACAGATTTGGCATTTGGTTGACTGGCGGCAAAAGTAAACTGAGTGATTTTTACATAGACAATTGAAACATAAGTTATTTGCTCGGACAAACTCACGACGGTCGTCACAATCTTTCTTTGCGGATTCTTTACAATGACACAACTTGTGGTTTTCAGAACATAAGACACAAGTTTGTGCAGAGACATGAAACGATTTGGCAGTGTTATTACGATTATTTGATGTGACAATTAGTTTATTCAGCTTATTATCTATATTCTCTAGCGAACGGAATCTAGACTCTAAAAACTGCTTAAACTCTTGAAAGGTAGGCAAATCATCCGACGAACTAATTTCTCTTTCCCACAATTTTCGTGACTCAACATCTAACTTAGCGCTAATTATAAATATTATCATCACATCCCAAGAACTCACATCAATTCCCAGCGTACGCAACCCATGAAGACAGTCAACTGTGGTGTCCAAAAGATTTTTTATCGATGCCGACGACTCCTTTACTTGTGGTTGATTAACAAAGCGCTTTAACATGCAATTTGATAAGAATTTCTTGTTATCATAACGCCTTGTTAAAACTGACCAGCATTCTTTGTAATTAGACGCGGTAACAGGAGTGTGTCGCAGCAATTGTTCTGCTTCGCCAACAAGATGAGCCTTTAAATAGTGAAGCTTTTGGGCATCGTCAATTGCGTCGTTTTTATCAATGAGAGATAAAAATAAGTCACGGAATGTGCTCCACTCAGTATATTGTCCCGAAAATGTGGGTAAACTAATTTTAGGCAACTTTACATTGTAACTTTTTGTTTCTGTTTGTCTACTAGTGCTAGGCTTAATTTTTTATTCTTTAAAATCTGATTTATAGTTAATGTAAATATCTTCAGTTTTATCGTAGATCTCATTCACAAAATATGCATTTTTCATGTCTGTTACAGTAGCTGATTCTATAATTTTTCTGTGTATTTGTGTAAATTGATCCCATTGATTTTCTAATGTTTCCAATCTTGTATCAATGTATGATTGTGTTAATCTATCCTTAGGTGATTTTTTGAAATTATTTCTACCTTTTTCAATTATGCTTCTACTGTCTAATTGTAATTTTACTAAAGATTTTATGATTGAAAATTACTATTCCAGCTACAAACTAAATAAATTATAAACTACGATCAAACAAAACCAAACTTCTATGATTCTAATAAACCAAGCAAAGCAAACATGTTACGAATTTACGCAAAATATTCTAAGTCAATGATGATACTTAAAATTTGACAAGTGTTTTAGATTATATCAACTTGGAAAAAAATCGGGCATAGATTCGTCGTCTGAACACTTTTTACTTAAATTTTCTAAGTCTACACTACTCACTACAAATTTATTCTAAGTTACAAACTCGCCGTCTAGAGGAGCACGCGCGCCGCCTGGAGGAACAGCTACAGCGTAACAAGGAGGAGTGGGCTCGCCGTCAAGAGGAGCAGGCCCGCCGTCAGGAGGAGCAGGCTGGCCGCCTGGAGGAACAGCTACCGCGCGACAAGGAGGAGCAGGACCGCCGTCAACAGGAGCAGGCTCGCCGTCAAGAGGAGCACGCGCGCCGCCTAGAGGAGCAGCTGCCGCGCGACAAGGAGGAGCACGCCCGCCGTCTGGAGGAACAGCTGGTGCTCATGAAGGACCTCAGCGCCGCAGTGGGGAAGGACTTGAAGGCGGTCAAGGAGGAACTCCAGCAGCACGAGGCCCGTATCAGCGACATTGAGAAGCGTGTACACGACCAGCTCGAGACCCGTATTGCCAGATTGGAGAAGAAATTGCGTGAGCTTGAGACCAACGACGTTACACCTGCAGCTGTGGCGCCCTCGCCTCGTTGGTTTAAGGTTCCACCCTTTGATGGCTCGTCATCGTGGGTTGCATACAAGGTTCAGTTTGAGGCCGTAGTGCGAGCGAATGGGTGGGACAAAGAACAGGCCTTCACCGCCCTAACCTTGGGCCTTCGTGATCAGGCCTTGACGGTGTTGGAGGCACTCGGGCAAGACGCCACCTACGGGAAGCTTCTGGAGGCGTTGGAGGTGAGGTACGGAGACGCGCACCTCGAACATGTGTATCGTGCTCAGCTGAAGGACAGGACACAACGCACCGGAGAAACTCTGCAGCAGTGGGCTCTAGAGGTAGAAAGGCTGGTCAGGAAGGCATACCAGTCGTCACCTGCGCTCATTGACGGGAGCCTCGTACAAGCGTTTACGGATGGGATCTGGGACCTGGAAGTTAGAACAGCGGTAAGACTTGGGCACTTCAAGTCCCTGAAGGCAGCCTTATCCCGCGCTCTGGAGGTGGAAGCAGCGCGTCACGAGGATCGAACTTACCGTATCAGGGAAGTTGTTTCTTCACCACGGTGCTACAACTGCGGGGAAAGAGGCCATATCCGCTTGAGCTGCCCAAAGCGTAAGCGGCACGTTGGTACCCTGTCTCCACCAAAGGGGTCACCTGACGTACCTGTCTGGCGGCAAGAGCAACGTAGCGCAGATGCTCTGACAGGTAGGGCTTACCCCGACCAACGCAAACACTGTGCAAGACAGGAAGCGAAGCCGGCAGCGCTAGTGAGAATGTTGAAGACGGATCTGAGCGACGGATGGAAAGAAGCTTTGCAGAGTGCTCAGCGAGATGACAAGGATGTACAGCCGATTCTTGAATGGAAGAAATCAGATGCGCCTAGGCCCAAATGGAGTGATATCGCAGCAATGAGCTCCATCACCAAGAGTTATTGGGCACAGTGGGAAAGCTTGGTCGTCCAGGATGGAGTTCTGTGCCGCAAATGGGAAAACGCTCGCGGTAACCAGTGCCATTTGCAAATGGTAGTGCCCAAAACTAAGGTGCCGGAAGTCTTGCAGCTCTATCACAATGGTGCTTCGGGAGGTCACATGGGGGTTAAGAAGACCCTTACTAAGATCCGGGAGCGGTTTTATTGGCTCCACTGTCGGGATGACGTCGAGGATTGGTGCCGCAAATGCACAAGTTGTGCGGCTGTCAAGGGGCCACATACTCGAAGCAGAGGTGCATTAAAGGTGTACAATGTGGGAGCCCCATGGGTGCACATAAAACCAGGACCACGGCTTATCATCCGCAATCAGATGGCATGGTTGAACGGTTTAACCAATCACTGGAAAGGTACCTGGCGAAGGTCGTGGAGAGCAAACAAAGAGATTGGGACAAGCACATCCAACCATTTCTCCTGTCATATCGCAGTGCGGTCCACGAAACTACAGGAGTAACACCAGCTTTTGCCAATTTCGGTAGAGAACTCCGTTTACCTGCAGACCTTATCACCGGTATTCCACCAGAATCTCCACGCAATATAACGGATTACGCAACCGAGCTACGCAACAGGATGAACGACGTATACGAGCACATCAGGGAATCTGGACAACAGATGTCTGAGAAGATGAAGACTCGCTACGACCGGAAGGCAAACAACAAAGGCTTCGATGAGGGATCATTGGTGTGGCTTCATAACCCAGTACGAAGCAAAGGAAAATCGCCTAAGTTTCAAGCCAGATGGGACGGGCCATATCGCATAATTACCAGGATGAACGACGTCACCTATCGAATCCAGAAGGGGTCGCGAGGTGCACCGAAGATAGTTCATGTGGACCGGTTGGCTCGTTACCATGGGTCCAACGATGTTCGAGACGAACACGTTTAAGAGGGGGGCAGTGTTACGCCATCTATCGGTGAATGGGTGTACTAGAAGAGATTGAATGTATCGGTGGTTTAAAGGTAATTCAACTACTCTGTACCAGATGGCGTTGCTGTATCGAGCATAGACTGTTCGCGATTATTCGACAGTTTTGTGGAAGCGTCTCGAAAAGTCTAGTGATGTTATCCGGCCAGTATAAATAGAGCGCGAGCGAACGGACCGGACAGTTACAATTGGAATATCGAAGCGATCAACAAGAAGCGAAAAGAAATAAGTCGGAAGTGTTTAGTGTTGTTCTAGTGGTGTGAATAGTGTGTTTTATTAGTGTTGTGAAAATAAGTGTGTGTATCTAGTGTTATTGTGTTAGTGAATAAAGTGCAGTTTTTCTGGCATAGTGAGTTATAATTTATCGTCGAACCCCAGCTCGTAACAATATGGTTTCCACACTAGATGTATGACTTTCAATAAAATTGTAATGTAAACTCGCCTACCATACGCAACCTCATATACCTTGCAAGTTAACCCCATCCTGTCTGTAGCGGCCCACACATTGTGATAACAATGCATGTTTGTACTTTGTAGTGCCACGGCACTTAGGCTAAACTCGCCAGTCGTTTCTCGATGCGAGTACAATGTAAACGTGTAATTGTTCTTGAATAGATCACGCACTAGTACTGATGAACACATCTTTTATTTCCTGACCCGAGAGAACCCCGCACACACAGTGATACTTACCTAGAACATTGAACATACACATTACAAACCTTTACAAGTGGTGACCTCTAACTTAAGTGCTAGTGCGTAAAACTGTAGGGCAGTGATATTTTTGGACTTTGGACATTGTGCTTCGGAAGCGACTCCCCGTCGACATAGGCGATAAACGGACCAGTCTCGACGGGCAATTTTCAACATGAATCCTGCGTCGATAATGCCACAAAGTCCACCACAAGCAGTCTCGGAATTGGCTTCTATAAGCGTTTCCGCGAGAATCCCGGAGTTTTGGGCGGAAATGCCTCGTAGGTGGTTCGCTCAGTTCAAAATTTCAAATCAATTATGGAACCCCAGAAGCAGAGTGACGCAGCCAAGTTTCACATGGTAGTGGCGAAGTTAACCAAGGATGCTCTACATCAAGCTCATGATCTGATTCTAGCGCCACCGGAAGAAAAAAATATGTGGCCTTGAAACAACGCCTCCTGACCGCGTTTGAAGACAGTGCGGAACGCCAATTTCAGAAATTGGTTAGATAAATAGACCTAGGCTCTTAACGCCCTTCACAGTTACTACGGCGAATGTCGGAACTCGCTCGTAACACGGAGGTATCGAATGAATCCCTACGGAGTTTGTGGTTATCGCGGCTCCCAGGCAGCGTAAAGGCAGTTTTATCGGTATGTCAAGAAACCAAGTTAGATAATTGGGCTGAGATGGCGTATAAGATAATGCAGAATCTACACACAGGGGAGATAGTAGCAGTTACGACGCCCGAAAATACACTAGCAACGGAGATGACAGCGATGTTTGCCAAATTATCGACGGAGCTGAAGGAAATAAGACATAAAATCAATGAGATAAGGAGTCGACATAGAGGATACAGTCAAAATTGGAACAGGCAAAGATCTCGATCAAGGTCAAGCGGACCACGGCGTACACCAAATAGCCCAGATTGGCTATGCAAATATCATTTTAGGTACAGGCAGCGGGCGCGCGCATGTGAAAAACCGTGCAGCTGGAAGGAGCCTACCAAGTCCCAGGGAAACTGAGCAAGGCGCAGTCTTTTCCGGTGGGTGATTGCGCAGCGGCTACAGGTAACCATCGATTATGTATTACAGATAAAAAGTCAAGAATACGTTTTCTCATAGATACAGGCGCGAACGTTTCAGTGTTACCGGTAAATAGTGTAAGAAAAAAAATTATTTTTAAATAAAAAAGAAAACCGACTTCAAAAAGTTTTGCTCCAAAACCAATATTTTTTTGCTTTTTAGTTCCTTAGTGATTTTTGAAGTCGGTTTTCTTTTTTATTTAAAAATAATTTTTAGTTTTTGCTTTTTAGTGGTATACTAATAAAAAATTGTAATAGGTGGTAAGTAAATACATAGGATAGTGTAGGTGGTACATGTTGTGGAGGCTTTCCTTACGTGCCTCAATTCTGAAATGTAGACCTGTACCTTTATGGCAATTTCAAGTTATTTTTTTGTTTTCAACTTACTAGCCTAAACACATGCGTTTTAGTTCCATCATCAGATCCCGGCAATCATCCAGTACCAAAGTGTTTGCCAAGACAAAACAAACGAGCCTAAACTCGATGACATTGCGTTATTGTATTACAAAGATCCCATGGCCACCTTCCTGCTCTATCATCAGACTTTGGAAAACATTCAGCACTAAAGTCCATGTAAAGACGAATCAAACGAGACCAACCTCAATGGGATTGCGTAATTGTTTTACAAATATCCCACGGCTACCTTCCTGCTCCATCATCAGAGTTTGGTAAATATTCAGCACTAAAGTCCATGCAAAGACAAATCAAACGAGCCCAAACTCAATGGGATTGCGTCTTTGAATTAAAAAGATCCCATGGCCACTGTCCTGCTTCATCATCAGAGTTTGGTAAACATTCAGCACTAAAGTCCATGTAGAGACGAATCAAACGAGCCCAAGCTCAATGAGATTGCGTCTTTGTATTACAAAGATCCCATGGTCACCTTCCTGCTCTATCATCAGACCCTGGAAAACATCCAGTACCAAAGTCCATGTAAAGACGAATCAAACGACCCTAAACTCGATGAGATTGGGTTATTGTATCACAAAGATCTCATGGTTACCTTCCAGCTCTATCATCAGACCATGGAAATTATCCAGCATAAAAGTCTACGTAAAGACGACTCAAACGAGCCCAAACTCGACGGCATTGGGTTGTTGTCGTCAAATCGCTTCAAGTGTGCTTATAAAATTTGAAGAGTTCCTCCGATTTTTTCAGGATTCCATGATCAGATCCTAACCTGAAAATCATGGGACCAACTGGGAGGTATACTCTTTCAATCAAAATAAGAATTTTTGAAATCGGTCCAGGCGTCTTAGAGAAATCGGGGAACATACATAAAAAAAAAGATTCCGACGAACTGAGAACCATAAATTGCATCAAAAAATTGTTTTAACTACAAATATGGCAACAGATGGTTTATAAATGTATCTGGAACTGAATATTTTATGAAATTTTGGAAAACGTTATAATCAACTGACTATAAATAAGAACATACAGGCTTTTAAACGGTAAATATATTTCTGCAATGTGTGGCTGTCCTATTGGTAGTTTTGAAGTTTTCTGAAATCAAAATATCGATAGTGAAACCGATAGTACTATAATGCTTTATAACGCTACTGCATTACAGCCACATAATGCAGATAAATATTGCCCTTTTAGAAACTCTTAACAAAGAAAGTTATGTAAAACTACATAAATCTCAACTTAAGCAAATTATTTCTTAATCACAACCCTCTTCCTCTTCATCAGTTTCAAGCAAAGTATCTTTAACTTTCTTGTCGTGTTTTAATTTCAAATATTCTTGAAACTTCATGGAAGGAAAGAGGAACCCACCACGCATCCGCAGGGTACGATATTTATCAAATCTTAATTTTCTTCTGAAATTTCTTTTTGTACCTATTCTTTTGCTTGATTCTTGAGATGTTGTGCTATTGTTGGCATCAAAATTTGTATCGATGGGAATTGGACTTGAGACTTGGACTTCATAATTAGCATTCCTAATTTCTTTTCTTAGTTCATAATTCTAAGAAGAACTTTTATGAACGGTAAGTAAGCAATCTTTATCTTCTAATGAAGTCGTGAAGTCTGTCTGTCGTGAAGTTAGACTTTTGTGGTACCTATTGTATGGAAGCAATCTATTGATTTTTCAGCAGAAGAATTTTCAGCAGCGCAAAGTAACGTTTGTACACGACAAACGTTTTGTAAGTAATCTGTAATATCTTTATTTTCAGGAGAATCTTCAGCAGTGCAAGGGAACTTCGTAAGTGTGTTAGGTAAGCAGTGTTTATTTTCATAAGAATCTTCAGCAGAGCAAAAATACTTCATAAGTGTGTTAGGTAAGCAGTCTTTCTTTTCATGAGAATCTTCAGCGGTGCAGAGGACTGCATACGCGTGTAAGGTAAGCAGTCTTTATTTTCATAAGAATCTTCAGCATATACCTACTTCTAGACTCACTAGAGTTTCGTCAGAATCAACAGTAACAAAACAATTGGAAGATGCATGACTAGTATTTTGAATAATATCAGAT
Organism: Euclidia mi; assembly: GCA_944739405.2. Taxonomy (NCBI): domain Eukaryota; kingdom Metazoa; phylum Arthropoda; class Insecta; order Lepidoptera; family Erebidae; genus Euclidia; species Euclidia mi. The sequence continues at coordinate 59,007,225 of OX123182.2, forward strand.
ATACTGATATTTGAATCTCGGCTTGCGAAAGGTGAGAGTACCAGACTTTAACACTCTCTTCTAGTAGCAAGGCAAGGAAAGATTTATGAAAACATCACAGCGACAAACACGCTTTCGGAAATCGACGCTCGCGCATCAACTGAGGTGCGACTGGAACGGCGTACCTATCAAGAGTGCACGCATTGGTATGCTATGGTTCTAGATTTTTGTAACTGATCTTTGCATACAAAACCAAACTCTATTGTTTTAGGTTAAGTATGATATTAGCAAAAAATATTCAAATGTTTCAAATGTAGTAACTATTTCATAATGTATGTACCAGTATGGAACAAATTGTTGTATCTCTATAATGACCAAAAATATCATGGAGCAGAATTGTCGTATCTCTGACAACGTAAAATTAAGGGCGACAGAAATGTCGTATCTTATTCCAAGCAGACACTGTGACACTTAAACAAAGTAGTATCTATTTTATTTAAAAAAATCCATATTTTTCTTTAGTTACAACAATTTTTTTTATGTGCAGTGCTAAAACTAAGCAAAAATCAAAGGTCCTATCAATAACAAAAATGATCGTAGAATAACGAGACCCAGATCATTCGAAGCGGTATTTTTTTTAGACAAGAATATGGTAAAAAGTGATTTAGCCCAAAATACGAGTTACGACATTTTCGCTTTCTCCCGTCAATATAATAAGATAAAGAAAGAATTTCAATTAATGTATGAAATGGGTATATGTAGGCCGTCGCAAGGAGAATCCATTTAATAACTTTACGTATATTTTAGATAACAAAACATGTTTTTCCCGCCTAGATTTAATCATAATATAGCAGTTTCAGACGAAGACATAGAGAAAACTGCTATCGCAACTCCTTTTGGTCTCTGGGAATTTCCGCGTATGACGTTCGGACTGAGGAACGCAGCGCAGACTTTCCAGAGATTTATGGACCAGTACGTACTCAGAGGCATAGAGCACATCAAAGGTACAGACGAAGAAGGTGAGTCAGCACTTTTTTGTTACATAGATGATATTATCTTATCGTCGTCGACCGAGAATATTAATAGAAAACACCTCAAATTGCTTTTTAAGCGGTTTAGCGAAGTTTGTATAACAATAAATTTAAGTAAGTGTATGTTTACGCAACCTAAAATAGAATTTCTGGGTTATGAGGTAACAAAGGATGGTATAAGTCCACTGCCGTAAAAGGTTTAGGCCATTACAGACTACCCTAGGCTCGACACGATAGAACAACTTCAGCGTTTCTTAGGAATGATAAATTTTTATAGGTCACTCTTACCGCACGCTGCTAAGTATCAAGCTGTATTAAATAAATTTTTGCATAATGCTAAGAAAAGGGATAAGACCAAAATTCAGTGGGATGACACAAGTATTACATATTTTGAGCAATGTAAAACGCAGTTACAGAACGCCATTACATTGTCTCACCCTAGTGTAGATGCTCCTTTAGCACTCATGACGGACGCGTCTGACTTATGCGTTGGCGCAGTTTTACAACAAAAGCAAAACGGAGCGTGGAGACCTTTGGGTTATTTCTCTAAATAGTTATCCGAAACGCAAAGAAAGTACAGTACCTATGATAAGGAGCTAACCGCTATATATCTAGCTATGATAAATTTTAGAAGCATGTTAGAAGGACGCCAGCTCACAATTTATACAGATCAAAAACCCTTAATATATGCTTTTACAAAGGTAGCCAGTGAGAAAGAAACACCTAGGAGAGCCCGCCAGTTATTGTACATATCGAAATTTACAAGTGATATTCATTTCGTTTTGATTGATTTCGTGTGCTTATGTAGTAAGCACTCTTGTTTACGCCTAAAGAAATGGGCAAGGAAAGAGTTGGAATTTTTATGGCCTGCGGGACCAGCTGTTCAAGCGACCCAGCAGCCTGCTCAACGGCAGACGCAAGCATCGTACGCTTAAAATAATGGTTAAATGTACAATTGTTCAGGTATTATATATTTTTTTTAAATAATTTGATAAAGTTTTTACAGTAATTTCAATTTTTATGTTACTTTAGGAGTCATTCGGTTCGTGGCATCACGCAATAGTGCGTAGTGACGGAGAAAGTTTAACATAGGTATAACAGTGTGTTTGTGCAATGTCTGATAATTATAAGAGAATGAATATTTAGTTTTGGCGTCGTCATGCTGGATACTGAGGGCTCAAAGGGGCGTTAATTATTTTTTGCAGAGTAGGTCGGCATGACGGCTACCCTTAGACTTAGTTAAGATACGCGTTAGTGTAGGAAAGTATAAAGTCGGCATCCATAATAGTTGTCCGCAAAATGACAGTAATTACCTACTACAAAGAGATGTTATGTACTAGTTTTATACTTATACCTATGCTTATTTTATACTTGTATACTTTGTGTTATTTTATACTAAATAAAGTACTGCTTAAACAGTGTACCATGTCGTAATCTAAACATGTACATATTCTTGAGCGCACTGCTAATAATAGATTGTGTATTTGAGATGTAAAACTTATACTATGTTTAATCACCCGACTGCGCAAGAAGGAGGGTTGTGTTTTAAGTATGTGGTTGACTAGTGAACCCAAGAGAAAGTTGTAGGGCGAATTCGTACTAACAGCCACACAAACATACTTTGTTTATTATTAATGTAATTATAAGTTTTATCTATAACTCTTTATAAAGCAAAGAAGTTTTGTCTTTTTATAATGTGTTGGTAATGTTTTAAACATTTATTTGTATCATGTAATGAAAGGAAATACTTAGGTATTGCGAAATACATTTGCTGGATATAGTTAAACAACTGTTGTAATAATATACATATTTCCGGTCGTGGTATTGTAATTGGATAGAGTAGGCGACAACATTGTATTGTATCAAAACAACTTTGTAAGCAAAACGATTTTGTAGCGTAGTTCTGTGTAGTATTTATAGAATAAGTTAACCAGGTGAAATAAAAAGAGGTATATTGTTTTATAACTTTAATGATTTGTATTACATGTTCAAAAATTTTTTTCAAAAAGGGGAGGTATGTAGCGGCCCCACACATTGTGATGACAATGCATGTTTGTACTTTGCAGTGCCACGGCACTTAGGCTAAGCTCGCCAGTCGTTTCTCGGTGCGACTACAATGTTAACGTGTAATTGTTCTTGAATAGATCACGCACTAGTACTGATGAACACATCTTTTATCTCCTGACCCGAGAGAAACCCGCACACATAGTGATACTTACCTAGAACATTGAACATACACATTACAAACCTTTACACTGTCCATACTATAAGCATACCAAAATATTTCAAATTCAGTTATTTCTTTGTTATAATATTTTATTTTACTAGATTGATTTTGATTTTTAATAATTATAAAGACGTTAATTGATTGCTTATAGGATAGGCAGAACTTGTAATTTATGTTGTTACGCAAGTGACAAGTTTTGACATTCATACCAAATGTTGCCATGCTATGTACTTACATCAAGTATATCGACTGAAATTGGCTTATTGTATAAAATTAGGATCTTCGATAATCGGATTTGGGTTTCTGTTGGCGTAATTGGCACAGTTTGGTTAAAGATTAACTTATTACTAGGGACAGTCAGAAACAAGTTTCTAGGGCCTAATGTCTCCCAATGCTTCTCGCCTTAAAACACGTTCCAGGTCATGCTCGTTTCGGATGCTGTGAGTCGGTTTACCATTCTCCTGTCTGGTCAACACTCGACCGCGTTTGGTCCAGGTTAATTTCCACTCAAGTCTAGCTGCAGCTTGCTTGGCGCGGTATAATAATTGCCTGTTTGTTCTTGTGAGACGTTCGTTCACGTAGAAACGGCGAGGCGGCGCTGTGAAACCAAGGTCGGCCGAAGTAGCTCCTCTCCTCACGCGCGCGGCTCGCAGCAATTCATCTCGCGCTATGCGTCGTGCCAGGCGTACCACAATGCGCCGTCCGCGCGTCACTACTCCTGTAGGCCCGTCCTTACGCCCCGACTCCGCTGGTCCATCTGTGTCAATCTTTGGCCCAACTCTTTCAGCAAAGACAATGTCTCGCGCGTCAAACTCCATACCCAGTTTTCTTGCAATAAGCTCGACCGTGTGCATCACGTTTTCACCCGCGTCTTCAGAGAGATTGGAGATCTCGATGTCAGAAAGGTGAAGATCTTGCTCTCTATCATTGAGCTCTGATCGTAGCTGGTCCTCTCTCTTTTCGAGCTTATTGACCATTTCGTTAGAGCTAGCGACAGTCTGCTGTTCTTCCAACTTCAGCAGGCGACTTTCCAGGTTCTCTACCTTCTTTTTTTGCGAAACCATCGACTGCCGGGGATCAGCAACCTCTAAACGGAACTCTCGTAGCTCCGCTTTAAGCTCGTCTTTCATTGTTCTGAGGTCTTCTCGAAGCATATTCATCGACTTTGCAAAGTCCGGCACATTCGGAGGTATAGCATGCGTCTGCCTGTTCAAGTTCTCACCTCCTTGCTTTGTAGTTTCGCCTGCGGATTCGTAGGGTTTGTCCAAACTAGTAGGGGTGGCCTCACTATCTTCACTGTTAGTTCTTTTAATAGGAGTGGGTCTGATATATTTTTTGCCCAATTTCTCCTTGCGTCCCTGACATCTCCAGTCAATGGTTAATTTTCCAGCCTCCGATAACCCGACACAAGGAAGATGGAATTAGTTCGCGCACTTGCAACGCGTCGCGGCGCTTCCTCCTTTGGCAGCCACAAATTTGCCGTAAACCGTACATTTAGCCATCTCGGTGAATATATTTTCGACCAAAATTGGGAAAACTACGGGCAACACAGATGACGAGCTGTTAAGGCTATACGGGGTTCACTGACACGGAAAAAATCGAACTGCCCGCTACTTTTCAAAAACAAATGTCACGAATCAGCTGTCATTGTAAATTCTTTCAATGTATATTGCTTGTTTTTGTAAATAACACGTGTGCTTGTAAACTACACCTTTATGTATCTAATCACACACTTATGATAAGAATTAAACTTGTTTTAATAATTTTTCAAAGTCTCTGAATTTTGACAACCACTGTACGCTCTGACAACTTTTGACAGGATCTTGGAAATTGGTAGATATCGGTTTGTCGACATGTAAAAGGACATTATGTTTTTTATTACAATATTTACACCGCACTAATCTACATTGCTTAATTAAATGACCAAAGCGTAAACAGTTCACACAAACCTTTAATTCTTTTGCTTTAGAGACCTGACTGTCAAAAGACAGCTTACGAAACACTTCACATGTGTACAATAGGTGGTGTTTGTGACACATTGGACATTAAATAGGTAATTTCTCATCTACTGTGAGCAACAAATGATTTAGGCTTAGATTCTATTGAACTATTATTACTTTGTTTACTTAATTGTTTTTTATGTTCTAATGTTTCCAATAAGTCAGCCTTTTTGCTAATGAATGAACAAAACTGAGTCAAGGTGGGTGATTTTTCTATCGTGTTACGATATTCCACCCAATCTCTACTGGTCACAGAAACTAACTTAATGGACATCATGTACACAACTAGTGTATCCTAGTACTCAGTAGGCTCGTTCAATGTTTTTAACGCTCTAATGTGCTCTTTTATTAATAACGTCAACGTAGGTGTGAAAAAGTCTAGACGTTGTCGAAATTTGAAAAGTTTTATTTAATTTATTTCTAAGGATTATTTAATACTGTCTTTGATTTTTTTGGTTTATTAATAAACACAGTACTCACACTTGTTTGAGTTTCACAAAAACTGCATGTGTCTAGAGTTTGGGCTAGAAACTGGGTAGCTTGCAGAAGACAGTGGAAGAGATTAATTTATCCAGTCTTTAGCCCAGAGCAAAGATCTAAACACCTGTACTGTGACTGCACAGTGATTATATTTCAACTTACCTTAGATTTCCTGGTGATGTTTTTGAGTGGACCTATAAGATTACACTCATAATTTTGGCCAAAATAACAAGCAAATCTTCATAGTTACCAGTCCAATGATCAGGGTTTTCTTCAACGAAGTCCTCGGGCACCAAACACGTGCACGGATTCACACAAGTTTTAAAATGTTCAATATGATACAAATTTTATCACAAATAAACCGATGCCAGCAGATCAATTAGCGGCAATTCACTAGGGTTTTTAAGTTACTTTAATATCACAAAAGCACGCGAGATTACAAGATACGGCGTGGACCCAAGACAAAACTTTTCAGCAACGACAAAATGTGTAAAGAGTGAATGAATGACAGTTCATAGTGTGACCATAGTCCAAATTCACAATAGACTAAACAAAACGTTACTAAACCGATATTATCGATTTGACTTACCATAAATAATATTTCTATTTCAAACATCCGACCACCAACCGATGTCTACCAGCTGATTAACGGACCAGCCTGCCGGTCCGTTAATCTGTTGGTAGACGTGACAACATTGCAACCGCTCTCTTCAGGATCGAACCGTCCACCAAGACCTCAGCAAATCGGGGAACTCCATCAGCCCCAGTTACCAAACGAAAAATGCGCTCCCTGCGCCATCTGAGTGGCGGAAGGCCTCCTTGATCAAAACGAGGTCTACAATCTTGGGTGGATCCGTCTTGTCGGTCCACTTAACGCTTTGCTGGAGTATGTGCAAATATTCCGAATTCCAGCGTTTCCAAAAGCTCTGAGTAATCTGGCGTACCAATTCATAACGCGAGAGACGACCAGGTCTTGTATCAATATAGGGGTACTCAGGCAAGGCGACAAATGGGCGACCAATCAAAAAATGGCCCGGCGTAAGGGCTTCCAAATCATTCGGATCTGAGGAGATCGGGCACAGTGGCCTAGAGTTCAAAATGGCCTCAATCTTACAAAACACAGTTGCGAGTTCCTCAAATGTAAGGACAGATTGTCCTGCGCAAGTGAATTTTGGCCGATTTTACAGCAGCCTCAAATATACCACCCCAATGTGAACAATTTGGTGGAGAAAACAACCAATTTATCCCACGTTGGGCAAGTCTATTGCCTATATCAGCCTTATTGGTTGCAAGGAAATTACCAAAGTCATTCAAATAATTATAAGTGCCCTTGAAGTTAGTGCCGCAATCAGAACGGATCAAGGAAGGCAGCCCTCTGCGGGATACAAATCTGTCAAATGTGACTACAAACGCCTCGGTCGTAAGCGAGGAGACCAGTTCTAAGTGTACGGCCTTTGTGGAAAGACAAACAAAAACACACAAGTAGGCCTTAACAGCCTTGCTGTTTCGAAGTGTCGATGTTTTCACCAAAAAGGGACCAGCGAAGTCTGTGCCAACACCGTCAAACGTACTGCTTTCTGTTACGCGATCTGCTGATAAGTCTCCCATCAAGGGCTGCATGGTAGAAGCTTTGAGCTTAATAATAATAATAACAAGGGATGCAGTGAAATAATAATATAATAATAATAATATCTTTATTTTGAACACACAATACTTGCACATTAAAAGTTCATAATTTCCACAGTAAAGAAAAGTAAAAATAATATAAAATCCTAAGAACATAATATTAAATCGAAAATATAAATAAAAATCATAAAAACCAAAGTCAAAACAAAATAAAATAATTATAGGACTACATTTTAAAGCGATCGCGCGCGCACGTCACCCACTCAGAACGCAATATAGGTATGTATATACCGACCTACATTATATGTAAACAAGAGTACACACGCGACAGCCGGCATAGCGGCTTAAGCGCCGAGACAGTGTGCATGTCTCCTGTGCCCGGCACTCATTGCCCATAGATCGCTGATCGGTAAACATAGTTACTCATAACATGTCGCTTACAATACAAGTAGTAAGTACCTAAACATTAATGCAACCAAGTGGCTATTCACAGCACGATGCTTAGGAATTTACATCGCAAATGAACCGGAGAAATCAAGGTACTTACTTAATGAATATAATAATATGTAACGTAAATAATATTTGTTGTTATGTAGTGAAAGACTAAACTCCGAATAATTCTTCGGGCAGACAAAATCCAAAACTCGCGTGGCATGCGAATTTTTAAGGTGACGGTGAGTTACCATCAAACGTAACAAATGACCGTCCTTGGGTAACAACAGGGGGTGACGTGCCCCGTAAGGGAAGTTGGCGTTCTTGAGACGCCCTCCAACGCGCAAGAGACCCGTATCGTCCAAGAAGGGGTTCAATTTAGATACAGCTCCCGATAATTTTGATCTCCCTGACTTAAGGATAGCAATCTCCTTCTCAAAATGCGCCAATTGCACAAAACGAATCCAAAATGTGAGGGATTCCTGTCGTTCCTGGGTGAGAGAAACGGTGTCAGACGTTTCTATTGTGGGTGCCTAAAATTATAAACAAAACGCTTTATCCAAGCAGTAACACCTAAAACTTGTCGAGGGAGCCGTAGCGATTCAACAACAAAATCGGGGTCGAAGGTGCATTCTACCTACTCAAGAGCGAGTGCTCGCAGATCCGGCAAATGGGAAGTATTCAAAACTAGCGTTCGAGGCCAATCAATTTCTGGTCGAATCAACCATTCCGGACCACACCACAGCAAATGACCTATCAAACTAGGCGTCAAGCATCCGCGCGAGGCACAATCAGCGGGGTTGAGATCATCTGGCACGTGTCTCCAAACAAACTTGACTTCAGATTCCTGTATTTGGGAAACGCGATTAGCGACAAATACCTCCAAGGTGTGGACAGAAGCCTTCAACCAACAAAAAACAATTTGGCTGTCTATCCAGGCAAAGGTCCCATTAATACAAATAGTCTTACCTAAAGTACTAGACACGTGATTCAAGAAGCGTACAAATAGGGCTGCTCCCGAGAGCTCCAATTTCGGGATGGTCACAGATGTCCGAAGGGGTGCAACCTTGCTCTTCGCCATGATCAGGGTAACCCTCACCTGACCTGAGGCACTAACTGTGCGCAAGTACACCATGGTCGCGTGACCACGTTCCGAGGCATCACAAGACCCGTGAAGGGTGGCCTTGTACATCCCGGGAGGAAGGATGGGACGAGGCAAGGTGATCTCGTTGACGGCAGGAAGTGAGGACACAAAAGAGGTCCATTCCTCAACAAGAGTACCGTGTAGAGGTTCGTTCTAGGTTAATCCTGCTGTCCAAAGCTTCTGCAAGAAGGATTTTGTCCAAAATATAACTGGACAGATCCAACCGTTCGGATCAAAGGTTCTGGCGACAGTAGACAATACGTTTAGTCCAAGAACAAGGCAATTTCAAGTCTATGTTATACGTAAAGATGTCTTGGACTGGTCTGTACTGGACACAGAGAACAGTCATCATGGCGGGATTGTCAACAATCTCAAATAAATGTGGATCTTGCTGATGATCCTCGGGTAAGCCCTCCAAAAGCGCTGGTGAGTTGGAAATCCATTTGCGCAACTCATAACCAGCGGAGTCCCGCAGGAGGATCGCCTCGTCCGCTGTGAAGGCGCCTGAACAAATGTCATCCACGTAAATATCGTTTTTCAAGATGGCAGAGGCTCGTGGGAAACGTAAGCTTTGGCGGTCTGCGAGCTCCCAAAGCGAACGTATTGCCAAGTAGGGGCTTAACCTTAACCCGTACGATTAGTATTGAGCTCGTAGACGACCATGGGATCGCGAGGAGTCTCTCTCCAAAGGATCAGCTGAAAGCGACGGTCACCAGGTGGATAATCGTCTGCCTAAACATCATTTTTATATCGGCTACAAAGACAACCTGATGTCGTCGGAAGCTGGTGATGACGTCACAAAAGTCCTTGACCAACTTGGGACCAGAATGCAAGCACTGGTTCAAGGATGCGCCCGAAGAAGTCTGCGCAGAACCATCAAACACTGTGCGCAGCTTGCCAGTCGATGGCTTCAATACCGCATGATGCGGGAGAAAGTAGTGCTCCACCGAAAGCCAATCCAAGTTTGACACAGGCATGTGTCCCAATTGTTCATATTCTCTCATGAACTCAATATATTTCTGTCTGAGCTCCGGATCACGACCCATGCGACGCTCCATAGCCAGCAATCTCTTTTCGGCTAAAGGTCGTGACTCACCAAGCGGAGGCCGAACAGACAGAAAAGTAGCTTCGTAATGATCCGACCAGAACGGAGTCGACCAGTGTTGTTCTGGAAGAACAGCTCGCACTCTTCATGTTCTGGATTCAAACGGGCAGCTTACCTCTGAACCGCATCAGATAGAGCGGAGCCTACACATACATAAATACATACATATACTCACGCCTTTTTCCCGTCGGGGTAGGCAGAGACAACAGAACGCCACTTGCTCCTATCCTTACAAACCTCACGCGCTTCCTCTACAATCATTACTCTTTTCATACATGCTCGCCGGTTTCGGGTACTTCGGACCTTGCCGTTTCTTAGGATAGGATATCTCCAATTTGGTCGACGATTGTCCGCCGAGGTCTGCCGCGACCGACTTGCCCACACACATTTGCCTTATATATCTGATTCGTCATTCTTTCTTCCCTCATTCGCTTCACGTGTCCAAACCACCTAAGCATTCCTTTCTCAATCCTTGTCACCACATCTTCTTTCAGTCCACTGCTCTTTTGTATAGTTGCATTAGGAATTCTATCAATCAGTCTTACCCAACACATACTACGCAGTGATTGCATCTCAACTGCGTTAATCCTACTTTCATGCTTTTTCTGCCAAACCCAGCTCTCACTCACAAGCACTCCATTGTGAACCGCCAATCGCGCCTTTTTGGCACCGTCTGACCGTTCATAAACGCCCACAGTGCACGATTTACACGCTTTCCCGCAGTCACTCTCCTTTCAATGTCTCCCTCACATCTTCCGTCCCTTGTAAATACGCTAACCAAATATACAAATTCCTTTACTTGCTTTACAATTTCAGCCTACAGCCAACAAATTATCAAGTTCGGGTGGAGGGGGTTCCCTTGGTACAGGTCTCATCAAAGCAAATCCAAATATGGTCGGGATGGCAGTCAAACCATTTGGCACCAAGACCCGTTTCCCACCAACCAAAATTCCACCGAGGACATCAGAGCCAATCAACAAATCGATTTGTCTCGGTGTGTAAAATTTGGGGTCTGCCAGTTCCAATCCCGATGTCAAATTCACCACAGCAGCAGGTAGTCGTTTCTGTGGATGCATACCCAAAAAATTCTTTAGCACAATAGCCAAGGTCTTAATCCTCGGATGGGAAGATTCAACAGGGGCAAACAAAACCTTAACTTGCCCTTCAACATTAGAGGCTACGTCACCTATTCCCCGTATACAATTCGGAAAAGAACCCATATTTAATTTAACCTGCCCTACCAAATAAGTGGAAACAATGCAACCTTGTGAGCCTGTGTCCAATATAGCGCGGACAACAACAGAGGCCCCCGTGGGTCCCCAGACCCTAAGAGCAACCGTTGGTAGGATAACGGTCTCAATGGGGGAGGTAGGCGTTATAGGGCAGGAGTCAATGACCTTTTGTTGCCTGGGCGGCGACCGTTGGCCAGGACTAGGCAAATCAAAATGAGGGTGCGGCTTGAAGTCCTCAAAAGCGCGATGACTCGATCCACGTGCCATCTGTGGGGGGTCATAATCACACACCCGCCCAAAACTAGGTGGGCGCGAGTCAAGGCGGGGACGCTCCGCCAAAGGAGGGGAATACCTGGGGCAGCAGTCATGGTGCTGGTGACGCTTAACAGTCGCACATTCTGGTGCGAGAGAGAGAGGAGGCGTGCGCACGCTACGGTTCTCCAAGCGGGGTGAGCAGCGATCAATTGAGCGAGGCGATTCTCGGCTACGCGCCGGTGAGCCTCGGCTGCCACCTTCAAAACACCCGCCCGTGCGCGGTGGACACGCGGCCTACATCTCTGGATTTCATGCAGAGAATGTCCAAATGCTGTCCTCCACAGTGAGGGCAGGGGCGAGAGTTTGGGCAGTCTCGCTGGTAGTGGGACCCTAAGCAAGAGAAGCAAAGTCGGCGGGCATTCGCGATGCGCCTACGAGAGGCGATATGCAGGTCCAAGAATGCCCTACAACTGGCCGTGACCTTGCAGTAAGAGCACTCTGCTGGGCTCTGCGTGACTGCAAAGCGAGGAGGGCGCTGGTCAACATTGGCTCGGGTGTGAACGCAAGCCTGCTCCTTGACCTTGGGCAGCTGCGACTTAGCCGGCGTGTCATCACCGGAGTTATCCAAGACACCGTTATCCCAAAGACCCGGGTGAGCGTGGGCAAACCCAAAATCTGCTCGATGTGCGTGTCTGCGAGGCCACGCTTGTTGTGGGACCTACGGGTAATTAAGTCCCGAGCCGTCTGGTACGCCTCGTCAGACACGGGCAGATGCTGGATGAGGCCTTTGGCCTCCCAATCCAGAACCGACATCTATTATATGCCAGTTTTTGTGCTGGCCGAAGGTCAGCCCTGTCATCGACGAGGCTGTCAAATAAATTAACGAAGCCCAGGTAGCTTCCTAGGCAGCCATTAAAATGCGGGAGGTCTAAAGTGGGAAGCCTACTCACCAGTCCAGGTGCTGTCCTAGGAAGCTCCTGCTTCAAGGCGGATTGCCCGTCCCTCTCGGCGATTAACTGTCTTGCACAGTTGGAGACAGCATCATACAGGTCTAAGACCCGGGCATAATCCTCGCTGACTCTATTTCGCTGGTCAGTGGTGAAGTCATTAACTGACACTTCGAGACAGCAAGCGCTGAAAGTACGAAATTGCTGTTCCACACTTGCCAGGCGATCATCAATCCGCTCATATCTTTGTAGTAAGGCCTGCTGGCGATCGGGCCGGTTCACCAAGGCACTGGCTGAGGCAAACCAGCGCAAATCTGATGCAATGGCATCAGTAGCCGCACGCAAGTCCTTGATAGCTGATATATTAAGTTTACAAAAGAGCTCGGACAAGCGCTAAACAATGCTATCAATTAAAACTTAATATTTGTTAATTCTTTGAAACCAACAAAGTATTAGCCTGCTTACTGCTGGTGCAAGCAAGTGACAGGTATTTACTGCCCAACAAAATTAATAACAAGCTCAAAATCTGCTCGTTTCAATATATTGACATAAGGATAAAAGTTATAATTTAGAGCAAATTAAAGTTGAACCTTAAATTAATTAATTAATTACTGCAACAGAACAGGCTAAGTGTGTTTTAAATTACAACTATAGACACCATTTTGTGTTACCCAACAATATTATCAATATATTATAACAACCAAAGGTTTATCAATGTAAGGTCAAGTTTGGTTGTTATAATGTTTCAAACTCAATGTATGCAATTAACTAAATTAATTGATACGTATAACTGTTATGTATCCAAACAAACTGACTTATTAATGCTAATAACAACAAATTTAAGCAAGATTTCAACAATTCAAGTCAAACAATTACTGATTTGAGGTTATGTATGACATGTGTTTCAAGTTATGTAGGTCAACTAATACAAATAAATATTATGTATTTTAGACAAAACTGACCTGAGAACACCATAACACTGTTAACAAATGAGATATATGGCTCAGATACAAGCTTATACAATACCAATCTGAGTTTAGATACAATCAACGGCTAGATACAACCAGCGCTCTGATACCAAAAAATATGTCTGGAGTTTGGGCTAGAAACTGAGTAGTTTGCAGAAGACAGTGGAAGCGATTAATTCATCCAGTCTTTAGCCCAGAGCAAAGATCTAAACACCTATACTGTGACTGCACAGTGATTATATTTCAACTTACCTTAGATCTCCTGGTGTGTTCTTGAGTGGACCTATAAGATTACACTCATAATTTTGGCCAAAATAACAAGCAAATCGTTATAGCTACCAGTCCAATGAACAGGGTTTTCTTCAACGAAGTCCTCGCGCACCAAACACGTGCACGGATTCACACAAGTTTTACAATGTTCAATATGATAAAAATTTTATCACAAATAAACCAATGCCGGCAGATCAATTAGCTGCAATTCACTAGGGTTTTAAATTTATTTTAATATCACAAAAGCACGCGAGATTACAAGATACGGCGTGGACACAAGACAAAACTTTTCAGCAACGACAAAATGTGAAAAGAGTGAATGAATGACAGTTCATAGTGTGACCATAGTCAAAATTTACAATAGACTAAACAAGACGTTACTAAACCGATATAATCGATTTGACTTATCATAAATAATATTTTTATTTCAAACAGCATGTAAACTCAAATTTGCAAGTCACACCACCTGCCAGCACTTCATAATCACAAAGTTTATTCATCTAAAAGCACTTAAGATTTAAACTATAACACTTGCCTAATATAATGACTAACCTAACTGTAATTAAAACGGCACAAATCTAATTTGTAGGAGATGTTCACGAAGAGGATGATTGAGCTTGAGGCGCAGTTGCACGGAGGCACGGTAAAGAACACTGTTGCGAAGGTAGCAGAGGAGTTCCGCACCTTTAAAGAGCTCATGATTGCGGTGCTTGGTCTTCTGCGGCAACAAATAGAGACAAACAAACAAAAAGAGCGAAGACCCGTCTTAAAGGCACCTCTGTTTCGGTGAAGGAATTTTCGACGAAGTCCAGGCAGAATATCTTCGGTAAGGCACGGCTCCATTTCGGAATGCGAGCTTGTTGGACCCAGAACGGTGTGATCAACGTGAAGGCGTCGGATGACTCTCGCCACAGAATCTACACCATTGAAGAACTGAACAGTCTGCAGCTGAAGTATCCCAGGCGCAAAGTTGAGTCGACTGTGGACAAGAGCGGCACCGGATCTGCGGGGGCGTCGTACACTTACTCCAAAACCCGTAAATAGTTTAAAACTTTACATATTATTATCTATCCACTTTTCTTTTTCTTCAAAATTCTGATAGTTATAAGATTGTCTTGCTTATCGCTTTCTATATGTATCTCGTGTCGTAATGTTGTTGATTTTACTTCACAATTTCACATAGGTTCATGTTGTTGACAGTAATGACAGTACAGTCAGTTTGATAGATGTCAGAATAACGTATTCGGTATTATGTTCGGAAACTGTTTGCAACATTGTTTTATTGTTTGTGTGGGTGGTGCAGAGAAAACTGTGTTGCCTATAGTATTCACAAATATTTTTTTTAGGTACTTAATATCTTATTTATTAGTATTTCATATGTATTATTATTTGTTTTATTATATTATTTTAGGGATTCTGATACATATTTATCGGCTAATGAGTCATCTGCTTCTTCCGACAATGAGAGTTTCTGCTCGGTGGATGGCACGTTAAGCGAATGTCTTCATAAGGTATTTGCACATCAATCTGGCTTATGCTTTAACGTTTGTCACATAAATGCTAAAAGTATACCCAGCCATTATAGTGACCTGCTGGAAGCATTTTCTGGTTCAAATGCACATGCTGTCCTGGTTTCAGAGAGTTGGTTAAAACCAGTTCTTCCTTCTACATCATACTCCTTGCCTGGTTACATTCTTATACGAAATGACCGAGTCAGCAGGAGAGGCGGCGGTGTAGCCATCTATCTCCGCAGCACCTTCCCCTTTAAAATTCTTTCTTCATCTTCTGCCTCTTCTTCACCTGCAGAGTTCTTACTTCTGGAGGTAAACGTCAAGGGCTCTAAAGCTGTTCTTGGCGTCGTGTATTGTCCTCCTACTGTTGATTATTTCTCCAGTCTCGAGTCGATTCTGGAATCTTTAGGGTCCGAGTATACTCATCACATTATCATGGGCGACTTTGATACCGATCTCCTTTCCAGACAATCCAGTTGTTCCAGTAGGTTATTGACATCGTCCAGTCAGCCAGCCATCAAGTGTTATCACTACAAACTACTCACCACAACAGCAATGGTGAGGATACCTGGCTGAACTTAATAGTAACCTCTGATTCTTCCAAAGTCACATCCCATGGCCAACTTTCCACTCCTGGTTTTTCCCGCCATGACCTCATTTTCCTCTCCTACCACCCGAAGCCTCCTAAATCCCCACCTAAAGTTCTGCGCTTGTATTGTTTTAGTCGAATGGATGTAAACAAACTAAATAAGGATGCTGCCAAGTTAAACTGGAATAAAATGTTGTCTGCCTCTACGGTGGACGAAAAGGTTAATAAATTTAATGACACAATCTGTAATCTATACGATGTTCATGCCCCAGCAAGACTGGTGAAGCTGAAACGTCCTCCTGCACCTTGGATTACGGCGGGTGTACAGATGGCGATGCGTCGTAGAGACCGAGCTTTTAGGCGGTATAAAAAGGACCGTTGTGATGAGAACTGGGAGCTTTTTAGATCGGCTAGAAATCGGTGTAATCCGATCGTACGCAACGCCAAACGCCAACATATTCATGATAACATAAATTTTTTATCACCTGCTAATACCTGGCGGTTCCTTAGAACACTAGGCATTGGCAAACAGCACTTCGACAATTGTTGGACTCTTGATCTGGATGATATCAACCGATATTTCACCTCTTCCGTTTCACTGGATCACCAGATCACGAGTCTCCCACTCAGTTACTTAGTGGGCTTGCCTCAACCCAATATTGAATCATTTCAGTTTTCTCCAGAGTCTTCAGACGAGATCAAAAGGTCAATCCTCTCCATCACTTCTAATGCTGTGGGGTGTGACAAAATCAGCCGTCGTATGATAACGACAATCTTATACCACCTCCTGCCTGCAATATCCCACATCATTAACTTTTCCCTTACTTCCGGTGACTTCCCCTCCCTGTGGCGTAAAGCCTACATAATTCCCCTGCCCAAAACTCAAAACCCTTCTATTCCTAACCACTTCCGTCCGATTTCTATCCTACTTTTTCTGTCCAAAGTGTCCACAAGTAATTAGCTCGGTTTGTTCAAAATAACAGATTGTTGAATCCTTTACAATCTGGATTCAGGCCTGGGCATAGCACTACCTCCGCCCTCCTTAAAGTGACTGCCGATATTCGAGAGGCCATGGAAAACACCAAAATCACCGTACTGGTGTTGATTGATTTTTCAAACGCCTTCAATACCGTCAGTCATGATATCCTTTTATCTATCCTATCTCATCTCAGGGTCTCGGCTGGAGCTGTGGATTGGTTCTCAGCTTTTCTTCAAGGGCGTCAGCAGTCTGTCCGTCTCAATGATTCATCAACGGGGTGGTCTGACACTACTTCTGGTGTTCCTCAAGGCGGCATCATTTCTCCCTTGTTGTGTTCTATTTTAATAAAGCTCTTGACTCAAAATCTTCAGTGTGCTTGCCATTTGTATGCCGACGACTTGCAGATCTATACACATGTTAATGTGGAATGCGTAACTGAAGCCATAGACAAGATAAATAGCAATTTGGCAGCTATACTTACTTGGTCGGACAAGTTTGGATTAGCTGTCAATCCTAGTAAGACGCAAGCTATTATCTTAGGTAGTCAAAGGATTTTAAAGAGACTGGACTACACATCTTTTCCAGTGGTCCGGTCAAATTAGACTAAAAAATAGGGGTGAGGTTACAAAAATTCCCAGTTGGCTGAATATTGGTAGGATTGTTCAATACACTATTATAAAGGAAATGTGAAAAGTCCTCATCGATCCGGCACGTGCCGGACGTGTGCATATTATGACGATTACAACTCTTTCAACTTTTTGAATCGTTATATCTCAAAAACGGTGGCTCTTAGGAAAAAAAGTATTTGGACATTTTTATACATAATTATCTGATCTACAATTTTTGTCTGAGCTAATTTTATGATAAAACTTACCATTTTGCTGAAAATCGCGAAAATCCCGTTTTTGTGACCTTTGACCCCGAGTAATATTTTTGCACGTGCCGGATCGATGAGGACTTTTCACATTTTCTTTATAATAGTGTATTGAGCAATCCTACCAATATTCAGCCAAGTGGGAATTTTTGTAACCTTTGATGTCTAAATTGATATTTAGCGGTACTACTGTTAATCTACATACAACAGTAAAAAATCTTGGCCTGCATATAGATAGCACGCTAAATTGGCAAACGCAAGTAAACTATGTGAGTCAGAAAGTCAATGGTACTCTACGCGCTCTCTACCGCCTAAAACACTTTCTCCCGCCCGAGACTAAAACAATGCTTGTGCACACTTTAATTTTCCCTCTCATCGACTATGGTGATGTATGTTACTTTGACCTTAATGCAGATCTCATAAACAAACTTGACCGTCTTCTAAATAACTGCATTCGATTCATTTTCAATCTTCGCAAGTTTGACCATGTGTCCACTTATCGTTCTCAATTGAATTGGCTTCCCATTCGTCAACGCCGAAGCTTGCGTGTTCTCTTAACTCTCTATGGTATTCTTACGTCTCCTACTCCCCCTGAGTATTTAACGCCCCTCTTCCAGTGCCTAGGGTCTAACCATGCTCGTAACCTTCGCTCTTCTAATAACCTGCTTCTCATGGTTCCCACTCACAGCTCTAATTTTCTTCACTCTTCTTTTACTGTACAATCAATCCTTCTCTGGAATGCCCAGAGGCCAGGACCAAGTGCACATTTAAGTTCAGAGCTAAGGAACTCTTGTTGGCCGGGTCAGCCGGTGTATCATAATTCATTTACATTTAATTTTATCTTTTAATATGTATATATTTATATATGTTATATGTAGATGTACTAGTATGTAGTAATAATATGTATTATTTGAAATTATGGTTTTATATATTGCTTATATATCTTTTTATTCATGTATATGTATGTATCTTATATGTATATATCATATCTATTATATATATATATATATATATATATAAATAAAAAGTAATTATATGGAAATTGGTCGTAACTCAATAGATAACGGGACGGGGTAACGGTGAAATTAATAGCACAGCCTAATTGCTGTTTTTTTGTCGAAGGTGAAAAAGTGAATTTTGTTTCCAGATGTACGCAATTTTTAAATAAGATTGAATTTTGTTGTATAATTTTATATTACCCGTTGCAATGTTTCTGTATTTTATTTTTGTGTGTTTATTTTAAAACATTATTGACTGAACGGGATTGCATTACATATCCTAGAGATGGGCTAATGCTGTGTAATATCTTCTTTAAAAAAATGCATGTCTATGATGATAAATAATAGGCAAATACCATTGACCTACGATAATATTTAAATTGTAGTAATTATAGTTGGCGTAAGATCGGTTTATGTGGGGAGTCACAGTAGGGATATGAATTATTGTAGTAAAATAATTTATCTAACGTCATTGCACCTACTGTTTTGCTTATTTCAATATACAAATGCAAAATTTAACTACTTATTTTTAATATTTGATTGTTTATTACCTATATTGTCAATTTTTACATACTTCCTCACTCAGAGCAAAATACCCTGTTATTGTCATACAAAAGTAGTTGCACTGTGGAGCTTACTAGCACCATCGTTATTATGACTGATAACAGTAATTATGATAAAATACTAAATTTTATGATGGCGGTAGTTACGTATAGGGCCATACATAACATTTCACTCAATTTAATTTGGTAGATGATGGTGTTGTTTTTAGTATTATGAGTTTAGCCAGTAAACTCGTAAGTTTATATACCGGATAAAAGCTTTCTTCCGTATTTGCGGTGTTCGGGCCGTTTCGGCCCTCATCGGCTGCCCGCACCTGCGGGGCGCGCGGAGGTGTGTATTGTTTACATAGTACTATAACTACCAACAATAATATTGTTAATTACTTCTAAAGTACTTCAAGATTATACCAGTTTCATACAGTCCACTGTGTAGCCACGACTTAACGCGATAATTTGACAACGGCATTAACTTTGGCGTTTGGCGTTTTTATCGCCTATGATGGGTGTCTAGAATTACCGTAGCCAGGCAGGAAGGTGTATCAGAAGTGCGCAGTGGAAGATGTAATACATCTACCTGACCACGATAGACAATGATCCAGACACAATGCACTGCGTTGCACAGCGATGAATTTAAATCAATCAATATCAATATTGGGTTTCACTCACCCGCTATCCTTGCTGATGTCAGGCTTGAGCTAAATTAGACACATTCATACAAGTATATTGGCCAAAATAAATGAATGAAGTATCTTATACTTAGCTATTAAGCTTCAAACGCGACGTTTTCAGGACACGTTGGCACGTGGAAGTCGATACCAGATTCACAGTTTTCACAAATGTCAATCAATAGTTCACAATCAATTTACCGTTGCCAGCACTAGATCAGGCGGCGTTCAAGGCGGTTTAAACTATTCGCGTAGCTATAATGATGTGCTTTTCAAAAGGCGATATTTTATTTACGAGACGACAACGTGGTAACTTTTCAACGCGGGAAGAGACCGAAGTGACAGTTCAGTGTGACCATTGTCAGAAATTTTCAATAGACTAAACAAAATGTTACTCAATCGATCTAATCGATTTGACTTATAATAAAAACTAATTCTATTTCAAACATCCACCCGCCCCGGACCGGCCTACCGGTCCGCTAATCGGTTGGTAGACGTGACAATGTTGCAACCGCTCTCCTCAGAATCGAACCGTCCACCAAGACCTCAGCAAATCGGGGAACTCCATCAGCCCCAGTTATCAAATGAAGGATGCGCCCCCTGCGCCATCTGAGTGGCGGAAGGTTAGCCTCCTTGATCAAAACGAGGTCACCAACCTTGGGTGGATCGGTCTTGTCGGTCCACTTAACGCGTTGCTGGAGTATGTGCAAATATTCCAAGTTCCAGCGTTTCCAAAAGCTCTGAGTAATCTGGCGTACCAATTCAAAACGCGAGAGACGACCAGGTCTCGTATCAATATAGGGGTACTCAGGCAAGGCGACAAGTGGGCGACCAATCAAAAAATGGCCCGGCGTAAGGGCCTCCAAATCATTCGGATCTGAGGAGATCGGGCACAATGGCCGAGAGTTCAAAACGGCCTCAATCTTACAAAACACAGTTGCGAGTTCCTCAAATGTAAGGACAGATTCACCGATTGTCCTGCGCAAGTGTGTTTTGGCCGATTTTACGGCGGCCTCAAATATACCACCCCAGTGTGGACAATTTGGTGGGGAAAACAACCAATTTATCCCACGTCGGGCAAGCCTATCACCTATATCAGCTTTGTTGGTTTCAAGAAAATTAACAACATCATTCAGATAATTATAAGTGCCCTTGAAGTTAGTGCCGCAGTCAGAACGGATCAAGGAAGGCAGCCCTCTGCGGGATACAAATCTGTCAAATGTGGCTACAAACGCCTCGGTCGTAAGCGAGGAGACCAGTTCTAAGTGTACGGCCTTTGTGGAAAGACAAACAAAAACACACAAGTAGGCCTTGACAGTCTTGCTGTTTCGAAGTGTCGACGTTTTCACCAAAAAAGGACCAGCGAAGTCCGTGCCAACACCGTCAAACGTCCTGCTTTCAGTTACGCGATCTGCCGGTAAGTCCCCCATCAAGGGCTGCATGGTAGAAGCCTTGAGCTTATAGCAAGGGATGCAGCGAAAGACTACACTCCGAATAATTCTTCGGGCAGACAAAATCCAAAACTCGCGTTGCAAAATGGCCAACAAGGCATTACAACCAGCATGCGAATTTTTAAGGTGACGGTCAGTTACCAACAAGCGTACCAAATGACCGTCCTTAGGTAACAAAAGGGGGTGACGAGCCCCGTAAGGGAGGTTGGCGTTCTTGAGACGCCCTCCAACGCGCAAGAGACCCGTTTCGTCCAAAAAGGGGTTCAATTTAGATACAGCTCCCGACAATTTCGATTTCACCGACTTGAGGATAGCAATCTCCCTTTCAAAATGCGCCAATTGCACAGAACGAACCCAAAAGGTGAGGGACTCCTGTCGTTCCTGTGGTGAGAGAAACGGTGTCAGTCGTTTCTGTTGTGGGTGCCTAAAATTAAAAACAAAACGCTTTATCCAAGCAGTGACACCTAACAACTTGTCGAGGGAGCTGTAACGATTCAACAAAAAATCGGGGTCGAAGGCGCATTCCACCTTCTCAAGAGCGAGTGTTCGTAGACCCGGCAAATTAGAAGTATTCAAAAGTGGCGTTCGAGGCCAATCAATTTCTGGTCGACTCAACCATTCCGGACCCCACCACAGCGAATGACCTATCAAACTAGGCGTCAAGCATCCGCGCGAGGCACAATCAGCGGGGTTGAGCTCACCTGGCACGTGTCTCCAAACAAGTTTGACTTCGGATTTCTGGATTTGGGAAACGCGATTAGCGACAAATACCTCCAAAGTGTGGACAGAAGCCTTCAACCAACAAAGAACAATTTGGCTGTCTGTCCAGGCGTAGGTCCCATTAATGCAAATGCTTTTACCCAAAGTGCTGGACACGTGGTTCAACAAGCGTACAAGAAGGGCTGCTCCCGAGAGCTCCAATTTCGGAATGGTCAAAGATGTCCGAAGGGGTGCTACCTTGCTCTTCGCCATGATCAGGGAGACTCTCACCTGACCCGAGGCACTGACTGTGCGCAAGTACACCACGGCCGCGTGACCACGTTCCGAGGCGTCACAAAACCCGTGAAGGGTGGCCTTGTACTTCCCGGGAGGAAGGATGGGACGAGGCAAGGAGATCTCATTGACGGCAGGAAGTGAGGATACAAAAGAGGTCCATTCCTCAACAAGAGTGCCGTGCAGAGGTTCGTCCCAGGTCAATCCTGCTGTCCAAAGCTTCTGCAAGAAGCATTTTGCCCAAAATATAATTGGACAGATCCAACCGTTCGGATCAAAGGTTCTGGCGACAGTAGACAACACGAGACGTTTAGTCCAAGAACACGGCAATTTCAAGTCTACGTTATATGTAAAGATGTCTTGGACTGGTCTGTACTGGACGCCGAGAACAGCCATCATGGCGGGGTTGTCAACAATCTCAAACAAATGTGGATCCTGCTGATGATCCTCTGGCAAGCCTTCCAAAAGCGCTGGTGAGTTGGAAATCCATTTGCGCAACTCATAACCAGCGGAGGCCAAAATACCTATCAATTCGTCCCGCAGGAGGATCGCCTCGTCCGCTGTGGAGGCGCCCGAGCAAATGTCATCGACGTAAATATCGTCCTTCAAGATGGCGGAGGCTCTTGGGAAGCGTAAGCCTTCGCGGTCTGCGAGCTCCCAAAGAGAACGTATTGCCAAATAGGGGCTCGACCTTAACCCGTACGTATTGGTATTGAGCTCATAGACGACCATGGGATCATGAGGAGACTCTCTCCAAAGGATCAGCTGGAAGCGACGGTCATCAGGGTGGATAATAGTCTGCCTGAACATCATTTTTATGTCGGCCACAAAGACAACCTGATGTCGTCGGAAGCTGGTGATGACGTCACAAAGGTCCTTGACCAACTTGGGACCAGAATGCAAGCACTGGTTCAAGGATACGCCTGTTGAAGTCTGCGCAGAACCATCAAACACTGTGCGCAGCTTGCCAGTCGATGGCTTCAATACCGCATGATGCGGGAGAAAGTAATGCTCCACCGAACGCCAATCCAAATTTGACACAGACATGTGTCCCAACTGTTCATATTCCCTCATGAACTCAATGTACTTCTGTCTGAGCTCCGGATCACGACCCATGCGGCGCTCCATGGCCAACAACCTCTTTTCGGCTAAAGGTCGTGACTCACCAAGCGGAGGCCGAACAGACAGGAAGGGTAGCCTCGTAATAATCCGACCAGAACGGAGTCGACCAGTGTTGTTCTGGAAGAACAGCTCGCACTCCTCATGTTCTGGATTCCAACGGGCAGCTTGAGGGGGTTCCTCTACCTCCCAAAACCTCTGAACCGCATCAGAGAGAGCGGAGCCTACAGCCAACAAATTGTCAAGTTCAGGTGGAGGGGGGTCCCTAGGTACAGGTCCCATCAAAGCAAATCCAAATATGGTCGGGATGGCAGTCAAACCATTTGGCACCAAGACCCGTTTCCCACCAATCAAAATTCCACCGAGGACATCAGAACCAATCAACAAGTCGATTTGTCCCGGTGTGTCAAATTTGGGGTCTGCCAGTTCCAATCCCGATGTCAAATTCACCACAGCAGCAGGCAGCTGCTTCTGTGGGTGCATACCCAAAATATTCTTCAACACAATAGCCGAGGTTTTAATCCTCGGGTGTGAAGATTCAACAGGGCCAAACAAAACCTTAACTTGCCCTTCAACATTAGAGGCTACGTCCCCTATGCCCCGTATACAATTCGGAAAGGAGCCCATATTTAATTTAACCTGCCCTACCAAATAAGTGGAAACAATGCAACCTTGTGAACCTGTGTCCAATATAGCACGGACAACAACAGAGGTCCCCGTGGGTCCCCAGACCCTGACAGCAACCGTTGGTAGGATAACGGTCTCAATGGGGGAGGTTGGAGTTATAGGGCAGGAGTTAATTACCTATTGTTGCCTGGGCGGCGACCGTTGGCCAGGACCAGGCAAGTCAAAGCGAGGGTGCGGCTTGAAGTCCTCAAAGGCGCGATGACTCGATCCGCGTGCCATCTGTGGGGGGTCATAGTGACGCACCCGCCCAAAACGAGGTGGGCGCGAGTCAAGGCGGGGACGCTCCGCCAAAGGAGGGGAATACCTGGGGCAGCAGTCATGGTGCTGGTGACGCTGAACAGCACATTCAGGTGCGCGAGAGAGAGGAGGCGTGCGCACGCTACGGTTCTCCAAGCGGGGTGAGTGGCGATCAATTAAGCGAGGCGACTCTCGGCTACGCGCCGGTGAGCCTCGGCTGCCACCTTCAAAACACCCGCCCGTGCGCGGCGTCGGCTGGTTGGACAAGCGGCCTACCTCTCTGGCATTCACGCAGAGAATGTCCAAATGCTGTCCTCCACAGTGAGGACAGGGGCGAGAGTTTGGGCAGTCTCGCTGGTAGTGGGACCCCAAACAAGAGAAGCAAAGGCGGCGGGCATTCGCGATGCGCCTACGAGAGGCGACATGTAGGTCCAAGAATGCTCTACAACTGGCCGTTCTGTGCCCCGTGACCTTGCAGTAGGAGCACTCCACTGGGCTCTGCGTGACTGCAAAGCGAGGAGGGCGCCGGTCAACACTGGCTCGGGTGTGAACGCGAGCCTGCTCCTTGACCTTGGGCAGCTGCGACTTAGCCGGCGTGTCACCACCGGAGTTGTCCAAGACCCGGCACTCATCCTCCAGGAACTTCTCCAGGTCAGCAAAGGGGGGCAGATGGGTCGCGCTATCCCCACCAAAGCGCTGTTCAAAACGCGACCTCAGGTCGGCAGGCAGCTTCTTCAGCACAATGTGCACCAATAGATAGGACCATTGGTCCACGGGCAGGTCAAGGCACTTAAGTGCGTTGATGGCCACCAAAAGCGGGTTCAACAGTTGGGTGCGCAACCCAGAGACCCGGGTGAGCGTCGGCAAGCCCAAAATCTGCTCAATGTGCGTGTCGGCGAGGCCACGCTTATTATGGTACCTACGGGTGATTAGGTCCCGAGCCGTCTGGTACGCCTCGTCAGACACGGGCAGATGCTGGATGAGGCCCTTAGCCTCCCCATCCAGTACCGACATTAGATAGGCCAACTTTTGTGCCGGCCGAAGGTCAGCCCTATCATTCACCAGGCTGTCGAACAAGTTAATGAAGCCCAGGTAGCTTCCTAGGCAGCCATCAAAATGGGGGAGGTCCAAAGTAGGGAGCCTACTCACCAGCCCCGGTGCTGACCTAGGAAGCTCCTGCTTCAGGCCGGGTTGCCCTTCCCTATCGGCAACTAGTTGTCTCGCAGTATTGGAGACAGCATCATACAGGTCTAAGACCTGGGCATAGTCTTCGCTGACCTTATTTCGCTGGTCAGCGGTGAAATCATTGATTGACACTTCAAGACAGCAAGTGCTGAAAGTGCGGAATTGCTGTTCCACACTTGCCAGGCGATCGTCAATCCGCTCGTACCTTTGAAGTAGGGCCTGCTGGCGATCAGGCCGGTTCACTAAAGCACTGGCTGAGGCAAACCAGCGCAAATCTGATGCAATAGCACCAGCAGCCGCACGCAAGTCCTTGATAGCTGACATAATCAAAATTTCAAAAGAGCCCGGACAAGCGTTAAACAATATTAACAATCAAAACTTAATTTTTCTCAATTCTTTGAAACCAACAAAGTATTAGCCTGTTTACTGCAAGTGCAGGCAAGTGACAGGTATTTACTGCCCAACAAAATTAAAGGTTTCAGTATATTGAAACAAACACAAAAGTTATCAAAGTTATAACTTATAACAAATTAATAAAGTTGAAACTTCAACTTAATTAATTAATTATTTGCAACAGACAGACTAACTGTGTTATTTATGATTTACAATAGGAAGTAAGCACAG
Source organism: Euclidia mi (assembly GCA_944739405.2). Classification (NCBI taxonomy): domain Eukaryota; kingdom Metazoa; phylum Arthropoda; class Insecta; order Lepidoptera; family Erebidae; genus Euclidia; species Euclidia mi. The sequence goes on from OX123182.2 coordinate 59,033,396, forward strand.
AATATGTGTTACCTAACAATATTATCTATATTATAACAAAACAAAGCTTACCAATGTGACCCGCCCAAGTGGCAAGGTCAAGTTGGTTATAATGTTTATGAATATATGCAATGAACTAAATTTACTAAATTTATTGATACATACAGCTGTTATGTATCCAAACAAACTGACTTATTAATGCAACAACAAATTTAAGTTAGATTTTCCAACAATACAAATCAACAATTACTGATTGAGGTTATGTGACAATGTGTTTCAAATTATCTAGGTCAACTTATACAATTAAATATTATGTATTTTAGACAATAACTGACCTGACAAACACTACAATACTGTCTACAAGGTGATAAGATACAAGCTCATACCAATCTGAGTTTATACTCAGTAATGCAACAGCGGCTAAGATACAAATTTACAATATAGACAGTTAACCACGCTCTTGCTATCAAAAATTATGTCTAGAATTACCGTAGCCAGGCAGGAAGGTGTATCAGAAGTGCGCAGTGGAAGATGTAATACATCTACCTGACCACGATAGACAATGATCCAGACACAATGCACTGCGTTGCACAGCGATGAATTTAAATCAATCAATATCAATATTGGGTTTCACTCACCCGCTATCCTTGCTGATGTCAGGCTTGAGCTAAATTAGACACATTCATACAAGTATATTGGCCAAAATAAATGAATGAAGTATCTTATACTTAGCTATTAAGCTTCAAACGCGACGTTTTCAGGACACGTTGGCACGTGGAAGTCGATACCAGATTCACAGTTTTCACAAATGTCAATCAATAGTTCACAATCAATTTACCGTTGCCAGCACTAGATCAGGCGGCGTTCAAGGCGGTTTAAACTATTCGCGTAGCTATAATGATGTGCTTTTCAAAAGGCGATATTTTATTTACGAGACGACAACGTGGTAACTTTTCAACGCGGGAAGAGACCGAAGTGACAGTTCAGTGTGACCATTGTCAGAAATTTTCAATAGACTAAACAAAATGTTACTCAATCGATCTAATCGATTTGACTTATAATAAAAACTAATTCTATTTCAAACAATGGGCATTCACGTTGACAAGTTTAGCCACCTACTTTAGCACGTTAAAAATTATCGCAATAATTATCACGCTAGCAGACATTGACGTTAGCCGGTAGTGTTGGTAGTTATAGTACTATGTAAACAATACACACCTCCGCGCGCCCCGCAGGTGCGGGCAGCCGATGAGGGCCGAAACGGCCCGAACACCGCAAATACGGAAGAAAGCTTTTATCCGGTATATAAACTTACGAGTTTACTGGCTAAACTCATAATACTAAAAACAACACCATCATCTACCAAATTAAATTGAGTGAAATGTTATGTATGGCCCTATACGTAACTACCGCCATCATAAAATTTAGTATTTTATCATAATTACTGTTATCAGTCATAATAACGATGGTGCTAGTAAGCTCCACAGTGCAACTACTTTTGTATGACAATAACAGGGTATTTTGCTCTGAGTGAGGAAGTATGTAAAAATTGACAATATAGGTAATAAACAATCAAATATTAAAAATAAGTAGTTAAATTTTGCATTTGTATATTGAAATAAGCAAAACAGTAGGTGCAATGACGTTAGATAAATTATTTTACTACAATAATTCATATCCCTACTGTGACTCCCCACATAAACCGATCTTACGCCAACTATAATTACTACAATTTAAATATTATCGTAGGTCAATGGTATTTGCCTATTATTTATCATCATAGACATGCATTTTTTTAAAGAAGATATTACACAGCATTAGCCCATCTCTAGGATATGTAATGCAATCCCGTTCAGTCAATAATGTTTTAAAATAAACACACAAAAATAAAATACAGGAACATTGCAACGGGTAATATAAAATTATACAACAAAATTCAATCTTATTTAAAAATTGCGTACATCTGGAAACAAAATTCACTTTTTCACCTTCGACAAAAAAACAGCAATTAGGCTGTGCTATTAATTTCACCGTTACCCCGTCTCGTTATCTATTGAGTTACGACCAATTTCGATATAATTACTTTTTATTTTATTTAACCTATGTCCCACTGCTGGGCAAAAGCCTCCCTTACACTCCTCCAACTCCTCCAAGCATCCTTACCTTCTGCCAAATTGGGCCAGTCTCTGTCAAAATTGTCTAGATCGTCACGCCATCATTTTCAGGGTCTGCCTGTTATCCGCCGCCCGTCTTGCGGCACCCATTGCGTGACGATCAGTTAAGAACACCAGTAAATTCAAACTGATATTGCTCTGCAGATTTATTAAGTGCTTAGCGCGGGAAGACTCCCATGGAATACTGAACTGATAAGCATTCGTATTGAAGATTTTTTTTCTACTTTAATGAGCAATATTCGCAGGGTTTTCTAATGGGTTGGGTAAAGTTGAAGTTCGTTTTATTTGACACTTTTAGTGGGTATTGCAGTAAAGAAAGTACTAAAAGTGGTTTTCTAATGTGCGAGCTTTACTTATTGTTACGTTTCGTCAAGATTCGTTTAGCAGTTGTAGCAGGAAAGTACCGCACCAACACACACAAACTGCCGCTTTGATGATAGTTGTAAGAATGGCCCGTATATGTAATTAAAAAAGAACTATAGTATATATACGTGGACATATACGTAAATGTTCTTTATATACATATTTTTGCTATACTTATAGGTAGTTTAAATTATAAGAGGTACCGTCAATCCCACAATCCGTCATTAGATTTGAACAGACAATGTTCAGTAAATATCGCCTTATACCTTCAATATATCCACTAAGCCCTAAGCCATAGAGCATTCTTATATTCGAATTACAATCTTTTCTTACTTTGCGACACTTAAATTTGATGCAGCTGCAATACGGTTACACACGCTTAGATGACGTTATGATGCGTAGTAGATGCATACTTCGGCAACGAGCTTCTCTTGCCTTGCTAGACGTCGTTTCTAAAAGTCATTACAGAATATGCTTCGACCTCTCATGTTCTTCGCCAACATTACTTTCTCTATCGTTTACATACATACATACATAGACTCACGCCTGTTTCCCCGAAGGGGTAGGCAGAGGCATATTAAACGCCCACTTTTCGCCAGTGTTTTGATCCCACGTAATAGGTGGTGAGCCTATTGCCGCTTATTGGGACATTTTGTTTGCCAGAGCCTCGTCCGTTGATCGGCACCACTTGCAGGTGAGGTTGGCTTGGGATCTTGGGGTTAAGATCTTGGTGGGAACCCTATCTCTATCGTTTAACTAGCGATAATTAAACATTTCTTCTGAATGTCTTAGTCTGGTTTCAGAGTCACGCGTTTGACCGGCGCCGGCCACACGCGCGCGCTTACAATTACACTAGATTAGTAGTAGCGTTTCATAGTCACGCAGTTCAAACGCGCCGCGTGTGAAACGCGCGCGCCGGCCGCGCTGCCGAAGCTTCATACATTGCAATGAGAAACGCGAACTCGTTTCACAGTGGTCCGCGCGCCAAACGCGCTGTTGAGACAGCTGGCCGACGGCGCGTGCCGCGCGCGTCACTCTGAAACCAGCCTAAAGTTCGAATAATCAATGTTGTAAGCTTTCACTGTAATACTAAGATTATATCTTTCACTGTAATACTGAGATATATTAGAGAGATATAAATATTTAGAACAGGATACATTATTTAGACTTTACGCTCCGTAGCTTCTTCCAGACGAAAATTACGTGAGTATAAAGAAAAAGTAAGGTTGCGAATAATCTTCCCTACAGTAAATACATACCGAGAAGGAACCGAACAAAGCTCTACAAGGTTGTCTCTAAATGGTTTTATGTACAGCACTGCGTGAACTGAGAGTAATTTGTTCAGTGTGAAGATATTTATGACATCTGAGGTAGCTTATTGATTGTTGTTCTTTAGACAAGTATTGAATACATGTCTAGACAAAGTCCTGTTTATACAACTTTCCGACTACAAGAAACACGCAACGATATAAGTTTTCTTAAGGCCTTCTACTTTGTTAACGACCGAGAATTAAAAATATTTAGCTTGGTTCCACAGTTATTTTATTTCATTTTACAAAATAATATGAACATTTATTAGCATGTCATTAAATACATAGCCATAAAATAAACAACAATCAATGCATAAATGTTGGTTCTTTGACCGTAAAGTAACTGAGCCCCGATTCCACCAAGGTGGACCGCCTGTTTTCTCAGACCATCTTAAAAGAAAGATACGTCAGTGGCAGTAATTTTTTTATGACACAAATCATTTTAGCCGGACCAAGAAAACTAACGGCTCGTGTAAAAAGACGATTACGCCAGAGTAACATAATTTTCTATAATACTGTTCTCACATAAACGGATCCGTCGAAAGATACTTATCTCTTTAACTTTCCATAACATTATCAAACTCACACTTTCTCTCCCTTTTTTACTATTGTCTACTCCTATTACTTAATTCATTATATTATTGTATGCATGTATGTATTTATATTTGAGTATATATATTAGTGTTTATGTATAGTATAGTGTGTATTCGTATTTTGTTTGGTATAATTTCATTAGTATCCTACTACGCCAAAACTGCCCTATGTCTGGCTCCTTACTTCTCTTTTCAATAAGGGTTGCCTGTAAGAGATTGCTTTTTAGCAATAAGGCCTTCGTTTGTGCAACATGAACTTATCTGTGAATTCCTGTTTTATTTACCATTTGGTGTACAGTAAAGATTATTATTATTATTATTTGTTTGTTTGTTTTATTTTCTCAGCTTAAGCTCGTTGAAGTAAAATGCCATTTACGGACTACCGTCACGTGAATGACACTATTTTAGAGTGTTTTATTATGGCTGTAGGGTGTTACCATCATGTTCCTCTATCTGTAAGAACTTCCTAACAAGTCTACAGGTATTTATTATTGCAGATTTTTGGAGTTGGATGTAGATATTGTGGTTATTTGGTTCCATGGCATTTATGATTTCGTTTTCGTTTGCTGTGTAATCACCAGGCCGGATCTTTCCTTTCAATATGTGTACTATCTTACATTTTTCTATACAAAATTGCATATTAATATCTCTACTGAATTTTGCTGTTTTGTCTATCAATGTTTGCATTTCTTTTTCTGATCTGGCATACAGTTTTATGTCGTCCATATATATTAAGTGGGTTATAGAGCTTACTGTATTCTCATGTTTTAGGCGATATCCGGCCTAAAACTCCGCAGCATTTGTGAAATGGGGTTTAAAGCTAAACAAAACCAGAGAGGAAAAGAATATTTAATATTATGTTTTACCAATATTATATAATACCAATATTGAATTCTATTTAATTTAAATGTTGACATTTTTTAATTACTGCCTATTTATTGATAATTTAGATTGACTGAGTACGTAATGTTTTATTGTTAATGTATAATCTATTGTAATGAAATAATTTTATTATTAAATTTTCATTAGGTAGTCTCAATACTTTGTAAAATTTTGCATGCTGAAAGGCTGAATATGGTGATACCATTAAAATCTGTAATACCTATTGTCAAACCCATATTATGCAAATAAAGTGAATTGAATTGAATTGAATTGAATTGAATTGAATTGAGGAGTCAAGGAGTCACCTTGATATATACCCTTCTTTATTGTTATTTCCCTACTTGTGATGTTGTTAAGATGCAGTTTTGTTTTCCAAAGTGGCATTATATTTTTGAGAAATTCAATCAGGACAGGATTAATACTGTATATCTTTAATACGCGTTATTATTATTATTATCTCCATTTATTATCTATCACATAGTTTCTTTTATAATAATAAAGTACATTTCATTATAAAAATTAATCGTTTAGAAATATAAAAGGGACCATAAATTACTCAAAGTTTTTGTTTTAATATATTATAAATATTGATCGCTATCCAGTAGTAGGAAATAAACACATAATAATGATTGATTTTAAAATACTTTCATTCGATTATAAACGTGTAGGTGACGTTTGTGTTACCTTGTAAATAATCGGTGGAAAATATCGTTAAAAAGTGTTTAACAATCATTTGTCGTACGTTCGCTGCTATGTTCACACTGTTATTGTTGTATTCCTCAAAATAAAAGTAAAGCACGTCCAACATCAAGTGTTTGAAGTAAAACTAGTGGTGAATTGTATACAGTGAGTGCTAGTCTAACTAGACTTAAGAAGTGACTGATAAGAAAACACGATTAAATACTGTTTTTCAACTAAAATGTGCAAAAATCAAACTAGTGACATTGCTGTGACCTTGTGAATAAGTGGTAATAAGTGTCGAGTAAAGGTCTATCCTCACACAACCGGGCCGTGGACGGGACGGGGACGGGACGTGGACGGGACGGAGCGCAGAAAAGAATCGTTGCATACATTTTATATGGCTTCGTTCACACACGTCCGTGGACGGGCCGGGGACGGAACTTCCGTGCCGTGTCAGTGCGCTGTCAGTGCCTTGACCGGGGCCATGACGTGCACGGGCCGGGGACGGGCGTATAATATATATTTAGCACTAGATGCGCTAAGTGCGACTTGACATCCAGAAGAACAATATTATAAATACATATAGGTATTAAGCCCTAGTTGCGCTGTGTTCGATGTAATCTTCAGAAGAACCACATGGCAGTGAATTGTAGTTAAGGCACAATGACGCTTTACTTATTCCTTAGCTTCCTTAGTTCACAAACTTGAGAGAGAAAAATCGAAAAACGATAATCGATTTTTCTGAAAAATAATCGAAGCTTAAATTGTTATTTTATATTATTTTGCAAGTAAGAAACTACTTGTTCTAATAAAATGTTATAAACGCGTTAGCTAGAAAGTATAACTAAATAATATTTTTTTTTGTTCTGGGCCAGTCTATTATGAATAAAAAAGGATGAGTCTATTGACTATTATGCAAACTATCAAAATGACGCTTGAAAAAAATTACCTACAATTATACAAGGTTATATAGCGGGTCTTACTCGCGATAAATCCAATATTTAAGGCATAAATACCTAGGTTTTTGCCAACGTTTCGGCTGACTTGCTTCAGCCGTGGTCGCGGCGGGACTGGTGAGCTCAGCGCCGTCCTTGTGTTGTGCGGGTTTTGGCACCTACCATCACTGGATTTTTATTTTTGTTTTTAACCACACTGTCGGTACTTCGACGCACTACACTAATGACGTCTACTCACTGTTGAGCTGTATCATTGCGGCGGTGTTTACACTTATTGATGACTGGATTCCAAGTTGTTGATAATCTAAATCCATCCGCCCGGTTGAAATTCTTGTGTTTTCTGATTTGCCTCGTTGGTCTCGCGGCATAAATATGCGCGTGGGATTGGGAGGTCTCGGGTTCGATTCCCGGGTCGGGCAAAGTGTTATTGGGATTTTCCGTTAGGAAATTCTCAGTAGCAGCACGGAGTCTGGTAATGTGCCCGGTACGGCAATAGGTTCGCCCCCTATTACGTGGGATCTTCAAAATTCATGGCGAAATGTGGGTGTAATATTACACCTCTGCCTACCCCTTCGGGGATACAGGCGTGAGACTATAAATAAAAAAAAATAAAAAATAAGATTTATCGCGAGTAAGACCCGCTATATAACCTTGTATAATGTATACTAATCGCGAAAGTTTAAAATCGTTTACCTACAATTAAGCACATTTTATATTTAAAACTCCTGTTGTATATTCTTCACTACAATATTTATTTTGTCACTTCTAGGACAGACGTGACAAATATTGGAAAGATTCTGTATTTTTAATGAAAGTTGTATCTTTACCATGGGTTACCCTGTAACCTAGTTGTGATCACAATATTATTACACGTTATAATGCCTGTTTTTTATATTGATATTTTATATTGTATGTGTACTAAAGGTTGAAACAGATATACTTACCGCACCCCACCCCACCCCACGTGTCGACACCCGATGCGGACGGTGCACATATACAACACCCCACGCTACAAAAAGCTTCGTTCAAAATCACTATTTACGAAACTATGACCTAATTTCCTAAATAGTGATTTTGAGGAAGATTTTCATTTATAGTGAGGCATTATTTATATTATAATGATAACGGTATTAGCCTGAAATCAGATCCTTATATTTTAATAATTCAAGTAGCTAATGTTGTGATTTGAAACCAACACTAAAAAGTATCATCATGACAGGAATGTTTTCAACTGACGCATGGCGTTGTGTGTTAACTAGAAACACATTGCTTGTCAAGCGTCGGATGGCGTGTGTTTCCCCTCCACCGTCAAAGCGCCAATCTGTATTGAATGGATGGTGACGCGTGGGGTGGCGTTGGGTGGAGTGTTGTATATCTGCACCTTACCATACTAAATATATGGGATTGATTAGTCTCAACATGCGTGGGGTGCCGTGAGGTAGGGTGGGGTGTCGTATACCATAAAGGAATCTTAATCTATTCTTATTTCAATGTAAGTCTATGGCCAATTACTCACAACTACGTCGTATTGACAATAGATGACAGCAAGTTGCGCTATAACATTTGTATCACTATGGTGCTTATATGTAAAAGCGGGTCTATGTCGTGGCCGTATCGTGAAATGGGCCATTTTATTAAATGATCGCATTTCAAGAAAAGTCTTATAATTATCCATTGGTAATTTCATGATGACACGATGCAAATACCATCTTTGCGTAGAGACGGAAAACTCGACATCAAACCCTATACGACTGCCTCGTTGGTCTCGCGGTATAAATGTGCGCGTGGGATCGGGAGGTCCCGGGTTCGATTCTCGGGTCAGGCAGTGTTATTGGGTTTTTCTGTCACGAAATTCTCAGTAGCAGCACGGAGTCTGGAAATGTGCCCGGTACGGCAATAGGCTCGCCCCTTATTACGTGGGACTAAAGTATATCTGGCGAAAAGTGGGTGTAGAAATACACCTCTGCCTACCTCTTCGGGGTTATAGGCGTGAGACTATGTATGTATGTAATTTCATGATTTGCATTGGTCAGATCTATGATAACAAATCGTTTAATTAACAAACTTCATAAAATGGTCAATCATAATTTCATAATTGAGAAAATCGCAACATAATTACATTTTAAGGCAACGAGTCAAATAAAGTAAAAACACCGAACCCGCGTAAACGGGCATATTTCGGCATGTTCGCTCGAAGTGGTAGTGACATCGTGTCAGTGTCAACATAGACTCTGACGGCTCAAGCTTAGACGAGCTTAGATGTGAATCAACGCTTGTACGAGTGGAATAATTAGAAAAATAGTCGTGACTTTGAGCCTCAATATCTCCTGAACCAGGAATTTCCTAGTTACTACAGATACATGTAGGGTGAGTATGAGTATGAGGTTTTGTTTTTCTAATAATTCCAAACTCGTGTTTTGAATGATAAATGTAAAATTTCTTGCAAATGAACATAAACAAATTTTCAATATTTCTCTAAAATAAGCAGCTAAGTTCTCTAAACGCAATGGGCGCGATGCAAGTCATCAGCTGAGCTAATTCCGTTTTAACCGATATAAATTCCTCGTTTCAAATATTGGTCACTTCTAGGATATCATACCTATATCAATAAACACGCTATGACACATATAACTAGTAAATAATTTGGCCATAGATTAATACTGAAATAAAACAGATGTGACAAAGATTTGTTGACATGTATTAAGTACTCACAAAAATTTGGCAAAATTTTAATTTATGTTTGTAAACATGGTTGATTGGAATTTTAGACTGCTATGAAATAGGACTCGGGTTTGATTTTGAGACTTGTTAATGTTGTTGTCTTCTTGAAGTTCTGCAGATAAACATTATAGGGATAACTATATTATATGAGGTAAAAAAATTTTGTGAAGTGGTAATGTGAAATAAATTGCGGCAATTACTAATTATGAAAGGCATCTAACCTAACCCTTCATATTCATTCCATATGAAATGAATTATTGGGGCATAGAAACGTAGGTAGTACCTACAAACAAAATAGAAGAAGGATCACTGGTAGAAATTAACTTCCTGAAACTTTATTTATATTCTTCGAAGTATTTCTCACGTCAATTCCCTGATTTGCATAAGAATTTATCTAGTTCATAATAACTGCAAATTAACTTATCTTTCTTTTTAATCTATGACCCAAACCTGACATAATAAGTTTGACAGATCGCAATGGACTCGCCCATTTTTGTTTGTATTCTTTGAGTAAAGAATATACATGGAGAGGGCAAATAGTACATAATTATGAAAAATTATTGTTTTTGCCAAAAGATAACATGATCAGCAACTGTATGCGAGAATTCCTAGAAATGAAACGTTGAATAAAATAATATTATTTATAAATAAAATGAATCAATCAATTTTGATTTTCTGTTTCCCTTGTGGTATTTCAGTGTGGCAGTGTGTTTCATTACGGTATGAATGGCGCCATTCATGTCCGTTTCTTTCTCAGCGACACTGTATCGATATTGGCTACCAGGGAATATTTTGTTTCATGTTTAGTTTATCTTCATGTCAAGGGACGTTATTTGCTTTACCTTGTTTGCCCGCATTTGCGTAATGGAATAAACTAATCTGGAAAAGGATTTAAACAGATTTGGAACTTACAGCAAATTTAAATATACATATTTTTACAAAATTAATTTTAAGGGTGCATAGGGTTCCCACCAAGAACTTAGGGTCCCAAGCCAACCTCACCTGCAAGTGGTGCACCTGCCGATCAACGGACGAGGCTCTGGCAAACAAAATATCCCGAGAAGCGGCAATAGGCTCGCCACCTATTACGTGGGATCAAAACACTGGCGAAAAGTGGGTGTTTAATATGCCTCTGCCTACCCCTTCGGGGAAATAGGCGTGAGTCTATGTATATGTGTATGTATCTAATTTTTTTTTTTACAAAATCGTAGGTATGCACGCTAATTTCGTAGATAGGTATGTCCAATCCATGTTATTCCCAGATCGGTGTTTTGTATTGGACTTGCCCAAGTGCAAATAGTGACAGATGAAAGGTCCCGGCTAGGGCTTGCAAATGTTCTACATTTTTATTCGAATACTTATTTGATATTTTTATATTCAAATTTTTTTTCTTTATTGAATTTCATAACTATAGGCCTATATTCCTGGCAACCATTACAACTAAGGTGCTCGATAGTTTGCTGGAACATGGCCCCTAAAATTTGTCTGCACGTCGTCGCGTGGTTTAATTTGTTTAGTTTTGTTTTTAACACAGACCGTCCGGTACTATATAGTTAGAAACACATGTAAATCCGGTTTTCTTAGACCTCTTGTTGTTTAGTTGTTGTTTTTCGTGAAAGTTTGTGGCCAACTCTAGTGTCGGAGTTTTCTTCATAGCCTAACGATTCCAATCCTGAGACAACGACCGGGACCGACAGCTTTACGTGCCCTCCGAAGTAAGATAGCGCTCAGATGTAAATGCCACACGTGGTCACCCATCCAAGTGGCGACATGTGCAAGCGTTGGTTAACTTTGCCGATCTATATGGGGTAATTTAAAAACTGAGAGTGAGGTAGATACTTGTATGAACTATGAGGTAGGTACGTGAATGCTACAATATTGGTATGCAAATCCAATAAACACTGTCAGGCGGGCGCGTACAGCTCTGCATGAGGAATATGGGCTGAAATCTAGTGTGATGCAAGAGGAAATCACCTCGCCGCGCCTTTATGTATATATTTTTTATTATTTATAAATCAGCTAATTGTTGTACCTACTCAGCAAGGTTGGTGTCGACTGTCATGAAGACGGAGTTGTTATGAACAACATCAGCTATAGGTACGGACGACATGGTCTTGCTGGGCCCAACAATCGGTGCGATGAGACGCATATTAAAGTTGTGTGAGGTTGCGGGCGCTTTTGGAAATCCACTCCAACCATCCAATAAAGGCAAGCCGAAGACGAGGCCCTGACTTGAGCACTGACAGCTCGCCACAAAGCTGCCCTGTGATTTGTAACCTTTCTTTTCATCCTGTGATGCTGTTTTTGTTTATCATATGATGAAGGTGATGTTTGAAAGCTGTCACTCTGCCCTCCGATTGCGTTAGTCTCATGTTGAGATAATGACTGCCCCCCAGAGATGTTATTATTTTGATTCTTTTTTCTCGGCTATTCTTCTTATTATTATAAGAACTCCTCCTTTTAGGGCTTCATACGCAAAAAAAACAAAATCTAATTTATGTTGTAATATAATTATGTTAAGAATGTCAACTAAATGTGCTTATTGGTGCATGTATTTAGGACAATTTTGTGAACGCTGTTCGAACTAGAATCGGATATTGCAATTTCCTTTGGAATATTTGACACAAATCATAATTCGAATAATTCAAATATTAAAATGCAAGCTCTAGTGACAGCCCGTCCACGCTCCGGTTGCCGCCCTGACGTGTGTGAACGAAATATCCCGGCCGGGACCCGGAAGCACGGTGACGGCCCGTCCCCGTCCCGTCCACGTCCCGTCTACGGCCCGGATGAGTGTGAATAGACCATTAATCGCTACCTGCACTATTATAACAACTTGTCGACACTTTGAACACTTGTACATAGAGTTCGTAAATTTTGCAACATTAGACTAAGTTGTTCTAGCTGATTGGCAAGCGTAACTGAGTCACCTTTTTATGCATCCGGATCAATCCGCAGAGACTGACTTTCTTTTTGCCCCTTTTTGATCGAAAATAACAAAAATCTTATTTTTATACATATATCACAAGCTAAAAAAAGAAAGAATAAAAAGATACATAAACGTTATAGCTATAAAATGTCTTTGATGCGATCACCAGATGCCAAATTACATCACTCAGATACTGATTTAAATAAAACGCCTGGACAAACCTGCGAGCAAAATGTAACGACGCGTAAACGCAAACAACCTGAATCGGAATTGTCGCAGGCAATTAACACAATAAATGCAGATTTAAATAAAGTTCCTAACGAATGGCGCCGGGGTATTGATTCAAAATTATCTGTTATAACTGATGGCATAGTTAATATTAAATCCGACCTTGCTGTATTGACTCAATTTACATCAGAGATAAAGGAAGATATTCAGTCTTTGCGCTCGGAACAAACTAAAATTAAGCAAAAGATTGCGGAGATGGATGAAAAATACATATCTTTATCTGAGGAAATCGTCACCATTCATACTGCGTCCAAGTTTACTTCAGATCAACAGCGGGACATTGAAGAGCAAATGAAAAATTTAAGCAAGCAATACAGTATTTCGGTAGATCTACAGGGTTCTGTGGCGGCTCTCCAGGGTAAGATAGAAGTTATGGAGCAGACCGCCAGAGAATGTAACATTGACATGTGCAAGATACCAGAAAAACGCAACGAAAACCTGATAGCCATACTTGAAAATATATCCTCTAAAATAAATTTTAATATTAGCCAGAAGGACATTGTAAGCATTCACCGAGTTTCTCACGCACACCAACAGAATGATCGGCCAAAAAATATAATTGTCAAATTAACGACACGAATTCTTAGAGACGATTTTCTTAGTGCTTATCGATTAAATAAAGGGTTGAAAGCTAAACACATTGGCTTTCCGAATTCGTCGCTCACAATATATGTACACGAACACCTGACCTTAAAAAATAAACTGTTATTTCGAGAGTGTCGTGAAGCAGCCGCTAGATGCAACTACAAGTATGTATGGCTTAAAAACGGAACCATTCTTGCCAGAGAAAGGGAGGGAGCGAGAGTGTTTGCCATTAAATCCACTCATGATGTGGATAAGATCAGATCGACTCCTTCAGCAACCAACGCTACCGCACCAAACACAAAAAAATAATAAACATTACGTCGCTGCTGGTAATATGTATGTACCAACGAGAATAGCTGTTTCTGCCTTTGTCCAACACTTGATTGTATGTTTTGAATCTTGTAAAGCGAACTCCATTCCCATTTTTATTAATTTATATTATATGTCTATTGTATCATACATGTTTTCTCATGGTATGGCAAATATAAGTGTCACAATTACATCTGTTATATTTAAATTTAATGCTTGTAATAATTGTATTGCTCTGGTAACTACTGAACTACTAGTAGATTATGAAAACTATCACGATTGCGGCTCCATTTTGATAACCCTTTGTTTACATATTCTATTGCACTCTTCATTGCTGCGCTGTTTTAAATTTGCATTATAGAATGAAAAGGATGTCTTACATATAATATGTAGATACCTATTAAACAATGGCTTATAATAACATAACTATTTAATATCAGAATTGTAGAGGGCTGCGCACCAAACTGCATATTCTATATATGAACATACTGTCCAACTGCTACGACGTTATTGTATTGACAGAGACATGGTTAACTCCACTTATATTAGATGCTGAATTTATTGACCAACGATATACTGTGTACAGATGCGACCGTGACCGCAAAGCTACTGGTAAGAGTGAAGGTGGTGGTACGCTTGTAGCGATATTGAAGCCATTGCACTCAATGAGAATGTCTTCTCATGCCTATTTACATCTACACAAAAACAGAATATATTATCTTGAAAATACCTAGCTTAAACAAAGGCAAATTTCAACTAATTAGCGCAGTATATATACCACCCGAGACTCCTGAAAATATTTATATAGATTTCTTTAATATGATGGATACTTATTTAGACACAACTGATATTGAATACTTTTATATTATAGGTGATTATAATTTACCGAGCGTCGTTTGGTCTAGTCATTCTTCCACATCCGGTCTAATTTGTAATGGGACATTTGGTGTCGAGGGATGTATAGGTTCGTTTATGTCCATGCATAATGCATATCAGTATAACTCCCTTTTTAATACGCACAATAACATCCTGGATCTATTCACAAGTAATAACGACTGCTCTTTGCATGTTCCTGTCGATGTACTACTACCACTTGATCCCCACCATCCAGCATTCTTTGTTTTAATTCCCTCACGTATAGATACTAGTGGTATGAAACGCAAACAAGTTAAAAAACATAACTATTATAAAGCTAATTATGAGGATGTCAATAAAACCTTGTCAAAAATAAATTGGACCTCTATCTTACACAATTGTTCAGTGGAAGAATCTTTACAAATATTTTATGACACAATATTCTCCGTAGTTAAAACACATGTACCTTTAACTGTAGTTAAGTCCTCAAAGTTTCCGGTATGGTTTTCACCCGCTTTAATACACATATATAAAAATAAATCCAAAGCCTGGTTAAAGTGGGAAAAGTTCAGAAATCTATCTGATTATGAGCAATTCTCAATTTACAGAGCCAGATTTCACGCAGAATGTAAAAAATGTTACACTGGCTGTATAAACACTGTCGAGGATAGTATTAAAAATAATGCAAAATATTTCTGGAATTTTTTATCCAACCGTAAAACGACTCCCAGTTTTCCTTCAACTATGCACTTAAAAAACCACTCCACTAGTGATCCTGACGGAATCTGTCAACTATTCTCAAGTTTCTTTACCTCCGTTTATCAACCTACCACACTAATGATCTGAAGCTCACCGAAATGTATGCTGATAAATGCTCGGTTATAAGCTCTATAACTTTTACAGTTGAACAGGTTCTTAAGGCACTTCAATCCCTTGATACCTCTAAAGGACCGGGTCCTGATACGCTCCCTGCATTATTTCTAAAATCAACTGCTAAAAACCTTTGTATACCTTTGCAAAGTATATTTAATCATTCCATATCAGAGGGAGTTTTTCCGGATTTATGGAAGCAAGCAAATATAACACCAGTATTTAAAACTGGCTCAAAGGATGATGTGGAGAATTATCGGCCTATCTCCATTTTGTCGGCCTTATCGAAGGTTTTTGAGAGACTAGTGCATGACCGAATATACCCCGTGCTTCATGGTAATATTATTGAACAACAACATGGCTTCGTCAAAAAACGATCATCAGTAACAAATGTAGTCGCTTATACTGATTATTTATTCAATAATATGGACAGTGGTATCCAGGTGGACGCTGTTTACATGGATTTCCGTAAAGCTTTCGATAGGGTCGACCATGAATTACATCTTAACAAAATATTGCATATAACGGTATACGTGGAGATCTTTAGAGATGGTTTTCCTCGTATATTTCAAGAAGAACGCAAAGAGTGGTAGAAATCGGTTTTCATTCGCCTACTATTACAATTACATCTGGAGTACCAGGGAGGGATCAATTTTAGGACCTCTACTGTTCAATATTTTCCTCAACGACATTAGCAAATGTTTTCAAAACACTAAATTCTTGCTATATGCAGATGACCTAAAAATATTTAGGCTAATAAAAAATGCTCACGACTGCACTGCATTTCAAGATGACCTAAATCGTCTAGCAAGGTACTGTAATCTCAATAAATTGAGCCTTAACATTCCTAAATGTTGCTGTCTGAGTTTTACTTAGAATAGGATTACCATAAGTCACCCTTATCATTTAGATGGTACTCCATTAAATCGAGTGACCACAGTGCGGGACCTTGGTGTTATTTTGGATGATAAGCTTCATCTTAACAACCACATCGATGCCATTATAAGCAATGCGTGGCGAATGTATGGCTTTGTTTTAAGGTCTACAACCGAGTTTAAACATCCACGTACTTATCTATATTTATTTAAATCGTTGATAAGATCACAACTGGAGTATGCAGTTGCGGTGTGGGGCCCCCTTTATAATAAATACACGCTTGAAATAGAGAAAGTGCAAAATAAATTTTTACGTACTGTAAATTACCGACATTTCCGCGAATCATTAGATTATGAAGAGTTACTAAAAAGATATAATTTGCCATACCTATCAAGCCGTCGAATATTTCTCGATACCATGCTACTTTATGATATGTGTAGTAATGTTTATGATTGTTCTGAGATTTGTAACAAAATATGTTATTTGGTCCCGAGAAACTCAAATCGACGCGCAGTGCGTACTCAGCCTTTATTTACTGTTACTACTTACCGAACTAACGCGGGCCTGCGAGCGCCGCTGCGTCGTCTTATGACCAACTATAACAAGTATTTTCTGGACCTAGATCTGTTCTCTATGTCTGCTGAACAATTTCGAAACCTTGCCTTAAAGTTGGTTAACGCATTAAATACCTCGTCCTCAGCCTCTAGGTGAAATATAATAGTATAATATATAGGAACTAGATTATGCATATAATATCGTGTAATTCTGATATGTTTTGTTGTTTTCTTTTCAAATTATTGTTTTGCTTTGTGATTGTGATTTAAATTTTTCTGTAATTGTTTCTGTATGAGTATAATATCAGTCCGTACGACTATTTATAATTATTTTACATATATCCTGTGAATAACGTGGTAGATTACACAATTGTTTTCTTTTTGATCACATATATGTATAACTTTTTGTGTAATTGTTAGTTGTTCTAAATAAATAAAATAAAAAATAACAAACTCACATTTTAAAGCGATTGCCGACCTGAAAGTACGTAGATATTTTTTTATAAGTTTTTTATTTTATATTTTTTTCAGACGACAATCATAATAAACGTAAAATAATGATATTATTTTTAATAATATCAAAATGGTAAAGTATGTTGGGTATTTATTTTCATACTCCAGCAACACTTGACTAACTTGTCAATTCTGTTAAGTGTTAGATACCGTCATTAGCTAGCTTTGCGTCCCAGTACCCGCTTCGAACGATGACTTGTGCTTGAACATGAATGCATTGCATCAATTGTGGTACCAATATTACACAGTGGAGAAGGCATATTCTCAATCTCGTGGAAGTACGACAAGTAGTGACGTGTACGACAAGTGAATACTTCAATGGATTGCACCGCAAGTGGTATGTATTCGGCATTTCAACAACTTACTCACATCTATCATTGTTTACAATGTGTTTCATTTAATTATTCAACTGACTTGCTACTAAATTTCAAAGAATAATGTTTTCTACTTAGTTTACGCTATTGAAAATAATATTGTAATTCCAATTGTAAATTGTTCACGCCCAGGCCAAAGTCCCATACATTGTGGTCGGTCTCCTTTAACCCCCGCTACTCGACACGCCGCAACCACCGAACAATACAGGATTGAGAGTGTATCGCTGTGATTTTCACTATTCTCAAAATAAATTGACAGTAATGCATCTAGGGCACTCACCAGCGCTATGTTTTTTTATGCATGAGCAAACGAGGCAAACGAGGCCGAACATTTGGGTCCATGGATCAGTATTCCGCAATAGCACATTCCAAAGCACTCCTTAACTGATCGTTGTACTGGGTACTTACATGAGAAGTCTCATCATCTACCTCTTCAGCAGTCGGATTTAACAGTTGTTGCTGCGCAACCACTGTGTCAGTCTGCGCTGAAAAAGTGATGGGGAGACTTCTCTGCACGTCAGAGCGAAGTCTCTCAAGCACGGTATCATCCAACAGGTGACACCGTTGGATGCCCCGCACTTGATCCGATAGCCGTTGTGTTGACACGTTGACAGCTGGCTCGAGCGCCTCAAACAAAGGCAGCATTCGATCACAGTACGCACGGTGGCTGCGAGGCGGAGCTGAGCGACAAGTCCGGGGGTCTCAGTCGTGCAGCATCTGCTCTCGTCAACATTTTCTCATAATTTTATTTGTTTATATCTGTTGTTTATAGATGTTTTGTTTGGTTTTCTTTTGACATTAGATGTCATCTTCACAATATTTTTGGTAATTATTTTCTTAACATATTTTATGGTTTCTGTAATTTATTAAGTATAATATTTATCATAAAAAGAAGTTCTTGTAATATCGGAATTATAATAATTATATTGACTCAAAACTATGAAATAAAATACAAATAAAATGGTCCAAGAGAAAATTTAGGTTGTCTTGTTGACGTGTTTATTATTATTATTATTATACCTATTATATGCCAGTAGCAGTAAAATGTATATGACACTATTTACATTTAGACGGACCGAGAACAGACGGTTCGTCTTATTGAGATTGGGCGGTAACCGGTCATATCTTCATCATTATCTAAACGATATCCCGGTTGCATACAAGACTCACGCTTTGGAGCCGAGACAGAAGATCAGCTTTTACTCAAAGCGACTGCCGCCTGACCTCCGTGACCCAAGGAGATCGTGATATGTTGTAGTTTAGACCAGTATCAGTTTATTTGAGGGTATTGACTCCCCGTAACGACGGAAATCAAAAATCTACATCTATATATACAACCAATGACTCAACGAGTTAACGCTCTCCGAGGCACGCGGCAAGCGATAATTATCAATTTAAAACGCACATTACTTCGAAAAGTCAGTGGTGCGCGCCACGAATACATGACAGTCTGTTGGTATCTCCAACGTGTCTATCACTCACTGTTCATATATTATTGCATCTGGCATTATTGCAGCAGAAATAATTTCAAAGACAGCCAAACAGCTTCAGTACTAGATACAGATAACTGTATCTAGTACTGAAGCTGTTTGTCAAATGTATCTCATTTTATCTGTAATCGTAAATATTAACAGTCAGAGTAATAATTTACTTACTAATGATTATGTAACTGGTCTGAATCGTGTTAATGAATGAAAAGAAAGATGAAATACCTTTCTATTTTTCCCGACGTTTCGGCATGGGTTACACCAGCCGTGGTCACGGGATGACTGATGTTCGTCAGCGCTGCCTCCGAGAAGTGCGGGTTTTGGAAACTACCCTCACTTGGTCTTCACAATTACTAACATTTATATGTTCGGAACTGTCGGTACTTCGACACACAACACTAATGGTATCTACACACTGGCGCGTAATGTCACCTCGTCGGTGTCTACATTTGCTGATGACAGGATTCCAAGATGTCGATAAACGGTAACCATCCTCCTGGTTGAAACTTGCGTGCTTTCAACCGCTTCCCGTGCTATTCTTGAAAAATAGTGACGGTCTGTGAAGAGAACCTAGGGCCGATGTAGCTCAGTCCAGTGATTGGATCCTGACTCCAACAAATGCTCAGCTATGGCCGACTTGGTGGTTTGTCGGTTTTTGACGGCCGTGATGTGTTCCTTAACTCGTTCGGCGATGGTCCTTTTTGTTTGCCCGATGTAGCAACTACCACAGCTGCAATCCACCTTGTACACGCCTGGTGTTTGAAAAAAGATGACATCCTTTGGAGTACGCAGGTGATTAGCTACTTTGGAGTACGGACTATATACAGTCTTGATGGAGTATTTTTGTAGTACTGTTCCAACTTTATCCGTTACTCCTTTTATGTAGGGCATGAACGCTGGCGCTCTGTTCACTTCAGTCAGTCTCAACCTTTTCCTTGACCTTCGCATATTGTGTTTGTAACCGTTTTGCTTGAGTACCTCCCGAACATGTGTGAGCTCACTATCTAAGTGTTCGGGGTCGCAAAGGTCATATGCTCTGTTTGTCGATGAAGCAATAACGGAATGCAAATGTCGCGGGTGATGATGTGAATTTGCGTGTAAGTACCTGTCCGTGTGTGTGGACATCCTGTAAACAGTATGTGACAGGTTTCCATTTTCTCTCACCTTGATCTTCACATCGAGGAAGGCCAACGATCTGTGTGTCTCCATTTCATAAGTGAACCTTATATTAGGGTGTATGGAGTTCAAGTGATCTGCTAAGACTCTGGCAGTGGGATTATATGACACCGGCTTGTATGTGGACACTTTGCTTCATAGATCCCGCATTTTATCATCATAATCACCGGAATTCATTACTACGGTAGCGTTTCCCTTATCGGCCTTAAGCACTTAAATATCCGTATTTTCACGTAGCGCTTTCAGTGCTTGACGCTCTTCCGTAGTAACATTCGGTCTCGGTAGCTTCGACTTTCGCAAGATAACTGCAACATCCTGTCTCAGTGTGTCCGCGTCGTTGGATGGTAATGTGTTGCGCATTATAACTTTCTCGATGCCACTTATGATATTTTCATACGGAATCCGTTTGGGTGCCATAGCGCAATTTAATCCTTTAGCCAATATGTTCTGTGTGGCTGTGTCTATGTTTGTGCTCGATAGATTAATAACCGTGTCGCTATGGTTACGCACTCCACTTTTGTGAACATACCTGTCGCGCTGACGTAGCAATTCTGTGTATTTCGCCTCATGATTGATGCTACACAATTCATGAATACGGCTCGCTTGGTTGTATGTTACACGGTCGCACAGATCAAAATCATCGCGTGATAACACAGCACTACACTCCACATGTAAACTGTATAGTTCACACTGCATACTATTTACATTGTACCTACAGTTCCGAATTAATTGTCTCAGGAGACGAACACTCGCGTCTTTTAGAATTCCTTCTGAGTGTGGTATGTATGTCTTTTCGCGGTTTAATACGCAATCCCGAGGGTACTACACCGGCATCGTGACATTTTACCAAGAAAACTAACGATGACTCTAAACGCACACGTTTTACGCGAAGGAATTCTAGATGTTTGATTTTATTTACAAACTCCGGCCCGTAGCGGTTTGTAATAACTACTTTTAAACTACCACGATTTGCACACATACTAAAGATTATGTAACAGGTCTGAATCGTGTTAATGAATGAAAAGAAAGATGAAATACCTTTCTATTTTTCCCGACGTTATTTTTCTCGCCATTTTGTAGACGTCATCAAGAGCATGAAAGTAGAACCCGATGAAGTGATGGTGAGCTTTGATTTCGAGTCACTATTCACAAGCGTTCCAATTCAAGACTGCCATGATGTGGTCGCGATTAAACTGAGGTTAAACGGTCTGTCTGATAAATACATTGTTCTACTGAAACACTGCCTAGACGGAAATTATTTTCTATATCGTGGACAATATTACCTCCAGATCGACGGAGTGGCCATGGGTAGCCCTGTCGCACCGGTAATGGCCAACATCTCGATGGAACATTTTGAAGAAAGGATCCAACTACAAGCGTTCCACGTAAAGATATGGAAAAGATACGTCGATGACGTGTTCTGTATTATAAAGGGTAACAGACATGTTGTAGAACAATTAGCAGATCACTTGAACTCCATACACCCTAATATAAGGTTCACTTATGAAATGGAGACAGACAGATCGTTGGCTTTCCTCGATGTGAAGATCAAGGTGAGAGAAAATGGAAACCTGTCACACACTGTTTACAGGAAGTCCACACACACGGACAGGTACTTACACGCAAATTCACATCATCACCCGCGATATTTGCATTCCGTTATTGCTTCATTGACAAACAGAGCATATGACCTTTGCGACCCCGAACACTTAGATAGTGAACTCACACATGTTCGGGAGGTACTCAAGCAAAACGGTTACAAACACAATATGCGAAGGTCAAGAAAAAGGTTAAGACTGACTGAAGTGAACAGAGCGCCAGCGTTCATGCCCTACATAAAAGGAGTAACGGATAAATTTGGAACAGTACTACAAAAATACTCCATCAAGACTGTATATAGTCCGTTCTCCAAAGTAGCTAATCACCTGCGTACTCCAAAGGATGTCATCCCTTTTCAAACACCAGGCGTGTACAAGGTGGATTGCAGCTGTGGTAGTTCCTACATCGGGCAAACAAAAAGGACCATCGCCGAACGAGTTAAGGAACACATCACGGCCGTCAAAAACCGACAAACCACCAAGTCGGCCATAGCTGAGCATTTGTTGGAGTCAGGATCCAATCACTGGAATGAGCTACATCGGCCCCAGGTTCTCTCTCAGGCAAATTTCAACCGGGAGGATGGTTACCGTTTATCGACATCTTGGAATCCTGTCATCAGCAAATGTAGACACCGACGAGGTGACATTACGCGCCAGTGTGTAGATACCATTAGTGTTTTGTGTCGAGGTACCGACAGTTCCGAACATATAAATATTAGTAATTGTGAAGACCAAGTGAGGGTAGATTCCAAAACCCGCACTTCTCGGAGGCAGCGCTGACGAACATCAGTCATCCCATGACCACGGCTGCTGTAACCCATGCCGAAACGTCGGGAAAAATAGAAAGGTATTTCATCTTTCTTTTCATTCATTAACACGATTCAGACCCGTTGCAAAATCTTTAGTATGTGTGCAAATCGTGGTAGTTTAAAAGTAGTTAATAATTTACTTATCAAACGAGCCAAGTTGAATTCCAACAAAAGTTGCTAAAGTCGAGATTTTGTAACTTAGCAGATTTATACCTGAGCTATGTGGATTACTCGACTGCAGAAAGTCTCAAATCTGTTCTGTTAAGTTCTGGAACTGCAAGAATTACTGCATTGTTGTTATTTTCTCACTAACTAAAGGATTTAAAGCTTATTTGATTAATTTTAGTTTCGCAACTTTGTTCTTGCTAAGGAAATATTTAACGAAAATTTCATAGGGATTGGATGTACGTTCACCAGCTGTTAAACCTTCTGATAGCTTATTCGTGTGAAGTTTAAGCTGTTTGACGGAATTTAACGCTTCTATATGTCATCATCATCGTCCTAGCGTTATCCCAGTTGCAACCAAAACTTGCACGCCTTGGAGCCCGAGGTCCGCTTACTGGTCTAACCAGATATGACAGAATATCAACTTTTCCACAGCGCGACTGTCGTCTGATCTCCGCAACCCAAAGGGGTAGCAATATTCCATGGTTTAGACCAGTATCAGTTTATTTGAGGGTACTGACTCCCCGTAACGACTGTCAAAGATCTTCATGACAGCCGGGACCGACGGTTTAACGTGCTCTCCGAGGCACGAGGCAAGCGATAATTAGCAATTTAATACGCACTTAACTTCGAAAAGTGTTATTGTGCGTGCACAAGTCATTGGTGCGTGCCGTGGATTCGAACCCAATACCCTCTGCATGGCAGTCCGTTGGTATCTCCACTTGGCTATCACTGCCTGTCAACGTTTCTGTATGTAACGTATTATAATTTGAAGTTTCGTTACTAAGATAAGGTCACGTCAAACTTTATACTTGATCAGCAGTTGGTAAGATGGTAAGTACTAGTTTTATTACAAGGTAGAATTAAGAAATATACTAGGCGTAGTAGGCAATAATTTTCTGCCTTGTAAAGAGACAAAGGCAGAAGTCAAAATTATGCAAACGAGAATCGTTTTGAAGACAATAAAAACCAATGCGACAAAGGCGATAGTTGAACTATACTTTGGCTTCAAGATGTCTAACAATAATATTCACAGTAGCAATTCAGTATTCCCTAGAACTAAAATGTGGTTGCGAGTTTATTTTATTACTCTGTGTAATGGAAGTCAATTATTTTTTCATTGCCTGAATGTATTTACTTGAGAACAGATAGTAACCACTTGCTAACACGAGTAAACATTAATTTGTTTTTATTTTATTGATCACTTGACTTCACACGTAATTCCGTCTGCCTAAATTACCCACTTAAACTTTCTTCAAGAATTACACTATTTAGGAGTGAACACCAAGAAAAAACAGCTAGGTGGTTTTGAGTTTATCGCGTTTGTACAGATATACAGACAGGACGTGGCAGGGGCTTCATTTTATAATACACCGCTATTTTTTAATTAGTACAAAAACTTTAAGGACAGATTAGCGAAGATATTATTATCATATATGTGACGTAAGAATTTCATAATATCAATAAAACGCAAAGTTATTATCATTTGTTTATTGTAGAAAATCTCACTTAAATCATAGTCATATTTTACAATCCATTCACTAATTCATTGATAATATTCCATCCTGCTCATTCGCATTCTCTCTGTCGCACTTATGATGTAGGTAGCAATAGAAAATAAAATGAAGAAAAATAATAAATGTAGGTAGTTATTTTTTAATTTTGTTAGTTCTACCCTCTGCTTCATGCTTCATTCGGGCGTAGGACCGGTAACATTTATCGTTTAACATGTAATTAAATACGGAGGTATGTAATTAGAAAGCAAACAAATATCAAAATAAAAGATGGTGTT
This sequence comes from Euclidia mi, assembly GCA_944739405.2. Classification (NCBI taxonomy): domain Eukaryota; kingdom Metazoa; phylum Arthropoda; class Insecta; order Lepidoptera; family Erebidae; genus Euclidia; species Euclidia mi. Next base: position 59,058,235 of record OX123182.2, read on the forward strand.
CTGGACTAAAAGAAAAGAGTAATTTTGGCGTATTTATGAAGATAGAATCATCTGCTATTAACAAATTATTTTATCGTCATCATGTCAGCTTAGAGACGTCCACTGTTGGACATAGGCCTTCCTCAAGGTGTGTGGAGAACACAGACCGATTTTGAGGCGCCTGCATCAAATTATTATTTACTTAAGTACGTATTATTTACTAAACTTACAAGTATTTCCATTGTCCTTCGAAATGTCCACCACCGTTGTCTTTTGACAACGTCCAATATGCACTGTTTTAATTGTTTGACACTCACCCGGTCACTTTTGTACACTCACAATACGATGTCCATGGGTACACAGCTGCACTCGCGATTTTTCCACTCAAAAAGTACGCACGAAGCATAGCTACATACTCCCGTGATATGAACTGATATGATAGGCCATCGCGTCGGGCAAACGTAGACAAACAATTAAGTTTTGCAACAAAATTAGATACGCTGACTTTCACTAGTAATTTAGTACTGTTTGTTGCATCGTCGGGGCGTGGCGCAGGCGCAGAAGGGCGGGGGGGGGCTAATTTATCAATGGTATGATAGTACACGGGTCGGTCATAGTATTAGTATTGCATTTACCAATTATCACGTATTTTTGTGGACAGTTTTGAGACAGTTTTGGGACTTAGTGTTTTTATTTTTCAACTACATAATTATGATCAGTTAAAGATACTTAGTGCCCTGTAAATTTTTTTGTACTAATTAAAAAATAGCGGTGTATATATAGATAGTAACTGACGAGTTAGTAATATGCCTGATAATATAAAGTAAAAGCCGTTTAAACTGTTACGCCATCTATCGGTGAATGGGGGGTACTAGAAGAGATTGAATGTATCGGTGGTTAAAAGGTAATTCATCTACTCTGTACTAGATGGCGTTGCTCTATCGAGCATCGACTGTTCGCGATTATTTCCAGTTTTGTGGAAGAGTCTAGAATGCGCTAGTGATATTATCCGGCCAGTATAAATAGAGCGCGAGCGCGCGAGACAGAGACAGTTACAATTGAATATCGGAGTGATAAACAAGAAGCGAAGGAAGTAAGTCGGAAGAGTTTAGTGGTGTTTCTAGTGGTGTGAATAGTGAGTTTTATTAGTGTTGAAAAATTAAGTGTGTGTATCTAGTGTTATTGTGTTAGTAAATAAAGTGCAGTTTTTCTGGCATAGTGTAAATAATTTATCACCGAACCCCAGTTCGTAACAAATTGGTGTCAGAAGAAAGGGATAAATTATGCCGGTTATGCCGAAGGAAGAAACTGAAGGTGTGCGTACCAGGAACCAGCGCCAGCAAGACCTGGACCAGAGACGCTTCGGAGACGTCTGGTGGACCAGGTGACTCCGCGGCTGCAGTGGAACTTGCAAGCGCCTCACACTCCGGAACGGTGCCCGACATCGCGGCTCTGATGGCGTTCATGCAGGAGCAGGCCCGCCGTCAAGAGGAGCGGGCTCGCCGTCAAGAGGAGCAGGCCCGCCGTCAGGAAAAGCAGGCTCGCCGCCTGGAGGAACAGCTGCAGCGCGACAAGGAGGTGCAGGACCGCTGTCAACAGGAGCAGGCTCGCCGTCAAGGGGAGCACGCGCGCCGCCTAGAGGAGCAGCTGCCACGCGACAAGGAGGAGCACGCCCGCCGTCTGGAGGAACAGCTGGTGCTCATGAAGGACCTCAGCGGCGCAGTGGGGAAGGACTTGAAGGCGGTCTAGGAGGAACTCCAGCAGCACGAGGCCCGTATCAGCGACATTGAAAAGCGTGTACATGACCAGCTAGAGACCCGTATTGCCAGATTGGAGAAGAAATTGCGTGGGCTTGAGACCAACGACGTTACACCTGCAGCTGTGGCGCCCTCGCCTCGTTGGTTTAAGGTTCCACCCTTTGATGGCTCATCGTCGTGGGTTGCATACAAGGTTCAGTTTGAGGCCGTAATGCGAGCGAATGGGTGGGACAAGGAACAGGCCTTCACCGCCCTAACCTTGGGCCTTCGTGATCAGGCCTTGACGGTGTTGGAGGCACTCGGGCAAGACGTGACCTACGAGAAGCTTCTGGAGGCGTTGGAGGCGAGGTACGGAGACGCGCACCTCGAACATGTGTATCGTGCTCAGCTGAAGGACAGGACACAACGCACCGGAGAAACTCTGCAGCAGTGGGCTTTAGAGGTGGATAAGCTGGTCAGGAAGGCATACCAGTCGTCGCCTGCGCTTATTGATGGGAACCTCGTACAGGCGTTTACGGATGGGATCCGGGACCCGGAAGTTAGAGCAGCGGTAAGACTTGGGCACTTCAAGTCCCTGAAGGCAGCCTTATCCCGCGCTCTGGAGGTGGAAGCAGCGCGTCACGAGGATCGAACTTACCGTATCAGGGAAGTTGTTTCTTCACCACGGTGCTACAACTGCGGGGAAAGAGGCCATATCCGCTTAAGCTGCCCAAAGCGTAAGCGGCACGTTGGTACCCTCTCTCCACCGACGGGGTCACCTGACGTACCTGTCTAGCGGCAAGAGTAACGTAGCGCAGATGCTCTGACGTGTAGGCCTTACCCCGACCAACGCAAACACTGTGCAAGACAGGAAGCGAAGCCAGCAGCGCTAGTGAGAATGTTGAAGATGGATCTGAACGACGGATGGAAAGAAGCTTTGCAGAGTGCTCAACAAGAAGACAACGACGTACAGCCGATTCTGGAATGGAAGAAATCAGACGCTCTTAGGCCCAAATGGAGTGATATCGCAGCAATGAGCCCCATCACCAAATGTTATTGGGCACAGTGGGAAAGCTTGGTTGTCCAGTATGGAGTTCTGTGCCGCAAATGGGAAAACGCTCGCGGTAACCAGTGCCATTTGCAAATGGTAGTGCCTAAAACTAAGGTGCCAGAAGTCTTGCAGCTCTATCACAATGGTGCTTCGGGAAGTCACATGGGAGTTAAGAAGACGCTTACTAAGATCCGGGAGCGGTTTTATTGGCTCCACTGTCGGGATGACGTCGAGAATTAGTGCCGCAAATGCACAAGTTGTGCGGCTGTCAAGAGGCCACACACTCGTAGCAGAGGTGCATTGAAGGTGTACAATGTAGGAGCTCCAGGGGAGTCAGGACAACAGATGTCTGAGAAGATGAAGACTCGCTACGACCGGAAGGCGAACAACAAAGGCTTCGATGAGGGATCATTGGTGTGGCTTCAAAACCCAGTACGAAGCAACGGTAAATCGCCTAAGTTGCAAGTCAGGTGGGACGGGCCATATCGCATAATTATCAGGATGAACGACGTCACCTATCGAATCCAGAAGGGGTCGCGAGGTGCACTGAAGATAGTACATGAGGACCGGTTGGCTCGTTACTATGGGTCCAACGATGTTCGAGACAAACACGTTTAAGAGGGGGGCAGTGTTACGCCATCTATCGGTGAATGGGGGGTACTAGAAGGGATTGAATGTATCGGTGGTTTAAAGGTAATTCATCTAGTCTGTACTAGATGGCGTTGCTGTATCGAGCATCGACTGTTCGCGATTATTTCCAGTTTTGTGGAAGAGTCTAGGATACGCTAGTGATGTTATCCGGCCAGTATAAATAGAGCGCGAGCGCGCGAGACAGAGACAGTTACAATTGAATATCGGAGCGATAAACAAGAAGCGAAGGAAGTAAGTCGGAAGTGTTTAGTGGTGTTTCTAGGGGTGTGAATAGTGAGTTTTATTAGTGTTGAAAAATTGAGTGTGTGTATCTAGTGTTATTGTGTTAGTAAATAAAGTGCAGTTTTTCTGGCATAGTGTATATAATTTATCACCGAACTCCAGCTCGTAACAATACATTACAGTTGTAAACTGAAATCCAGGACGGAAATATCATTATAACGTAGACGCCGAGAACTTACCTTTCGGCAATAAAGCTTTAGTTTTAATGAGTAGGCCATAACACCTCCCCGAGAGTCTTACAAACTTCCTCCACAAGTGCACCAGCACCGCAAGATGAAAGAGCGCAACAATCAGTATCCGCTTAGAAAGATAATTATTATTTAAACACCATACACCGTGAACGTCGGCCTAAAGTTGCAAATGTCTAACAAACGATGTAAATGGACTTAGAACACATGAAAACGTTACGTGAACATGCAGGTTCACGTTACGTAAACGTAGATCCGCGTGTAATGAGCCGCTGTCAGGTGTTGGAAAATACTTACATTTGTTGTACACATAAATCTCTCCCAGTATACACAAAAATCTTTGCTATTGTAACGTCGGATTTATCTTAAACAGTTTTTTTATTTCTCTTTATTTATGTTTTTATTGAAACCAACATATAAGTTTGGCCTACGCCGTAAACTTCAAGACTATGAGAGTCGACTCTGTTACTTTGTAATGACCAGTTATAAGAACAGAAGATGAATGAGCGACATGTGCACCCTACACAAGATTGTAAATGGCAAACTCGATGGTCAACTTCTAGGTCGTATCCAACTCAAGATACCAACCAGATCTGTGCGTATCCAACAACTTTTTTCCGTTCCCACTAGTAACAACAATGTATCCCAAAACAATCCAATCTCACGAATGTGTAGTCAATATAATACTATATATCCCCAGGTTGACATTTTCCAGAATCAGCTCATTAAATACAAAAACACTTTGGCTAAATTAGTATAAGGCATGTTAATGTAAATTATAAGAATACATTATAATATATTCATAAAATTAAACTTTGAATCTCCTCTGTATTAGTGTCTGCTGATTTTAATTTGTTGTTATATTTGATTTTTATTTTACACACATCAACAAAGTCTAGGGATATTTTATATTTCATCAAATATCTAAAAATCTATGAAGAATTTTCTGATACAGTAAATAGAAGAATCATAGATTATTTTAAGGTCTTTAATAAAAATAAAAAACATTTCGTGTTTTTTTTGTTTTAAATAAATAAATAATTTTTTTAATCATCATGGAAAATTAGTATGATAACAACAAACATTTCTTCTTAAAAAACTATTAATTTTAATAAAAATGGAAAAAATCTTGTAAAATCTAATCATTAATAATCAGTGTTGCCACCTCTTACATTGATTACACATCGACATCGATTTTTAATACTTAAAATTAAATTGTCAATGTCTTGCTGCGGTATGAGGTCCCATGTCCTTTGCAAGTGTTCGTAAAGTTGTTGTTCAGTCGTCAAATTTGGTGGAAAATCTCTCAAAGCTTTTCGTTGTAACATGTCCCAGGCATGCTCGATAGGATTTAAGTCGGGCGACTGTGCAGGCCAATCCAAAACTTGAATATCGTGCTCTCGGAGAGCGGTCGATACCAGCCGCGCCGTATGGCAAGGAGCATTATCGTGCATGAGTAGAAATTCATGGCCTATTTGAGTTCTGTGTGGGACAATAACGGGCTCTACTACCTCCTCGTGGTATTTTTGTGCAGTCATGCTGCCTAGGATCCAAACGAGTTGGGTTCGTCCGCCAAGACGAATTCCTGCCCACACCATGATTGTCCCGCCTTGGTATGGGTGGACCTCCTGAGGGTGCCGTAGACGGCTAACTCTCCCTGGAGCTCTCCAAACGCGTGTTCTTCGTGAATCCGGGTGAAACCCAAACCGGGACTCATCGGTGAACAGCACCAAAGACCATTGTTCGTCACTCCATGGTAAATGCTCCCGAGCCCACGAAAGCTGCCGACCGCGATTGCCACGTCGCAATGCTGGAACACGCAATGGTCTTCGAGCATGAAGATCAACTTCATGTAACCTTCTTCGCACGGTTTGGTCGCTTACCAGCAGCTGGTGGTCCTCCTGGAGCCTTTGCACTAGTTGCAGCGCTGTGATATTGGGTTGTCTTCTGGCGGTCATTTGGAGAAATCGATCCTGTCTCTGCGTAGTAACACGATATCTACCTGTGTGCTGTTCGGCCACATCTCCAGTACTGCGATAACGTGACCACAACCTTGATATCACATTTTGACTGGTATGTAGGGCCTCAGCAACGACGCGTTGAATTGCACCATTTTCTAACATGCCCACGGCTCGTAACATTTCATCTCGACTCAAATGACGACGTGACATGACTTTTAAAGTTCGTAGGTCACGTTAAATTAAAAAAGAAAAACAATTAAAAACCCTTTTCATTAATAATTATAATAAAACAGTTTTAACTTTCTTTAATGTAACGAATTACTAGCAAATTTGCCGCCATATTTTGTTTATTATTTTGTTTTTTTTCTTTCCATGTTCAAATTTTGAAAATAGAATAAAAGAGGTTTTAATCTGTATATAAACTTTTTGTGGAAACTAACAAGGTTCTAAACTATAAACTCGTAAATAATTTAGGATTAAGATATCCCTAGACTTTGTTGATGTGTGTAGTAGTAGTTTAATCTCAAATGTTTACCAAAAATGCTGTGTATAGTTTTAACTGGGCTTCAGATTTGTTTATGGTATACTGTTCATAGCTTAAGTACGAATTAATCTGTATCCTGTTACTGTACCTATTCAATAAAAATAAAAAATCAAAATAAACAGCGTTACAATCGTATAAATTGCATAAACAATATTCATATTAAGGCTATTAACAAGATAAAGTGTAATTATTAGAAGTAAATACAATATTGCTAAATTGCGCAGACAAGGTATAAAGGTAAGTAAAATCTTTAGGAATAGTAACTAACTGCTTAAAATCAAAGTAAGGCAAGGTCTAAGTAAGTGTCAATGTATATCAACTGAGTGATAATAAAATATGTATCTCCGGTTAAGAATACAATATGTATCTCCTGAATTATAATATTAAAAGTACATATTTATTAAAATATGCACTTTTCTCTTTAATATACTAACCCACAAATAAATTATTTATTTGATTATTATTATCATACATGTTTGTAATAATTTGCTTCATATAAGTTTTGAATATCGATTTTGAACAAAAGAATAACTCTGCGTTGGGAAAATCAGAATTGTACGTAAGAGGCATTCAAGTCAGTCTGTGGTGAGTTAGCTGCATAATTTGTGGTACGATGAGGCACGTCCAGTAAAGGGGTATGACGTGTGCGTCGCAAGGGAACGTGTAGCGCCACACTTGCCATTAGCTGTTCACAATCTATGTGACCATTTACAATATCATGTAGAAAGCTTCGGCTTGAGCAAATCTTTTAGAAATATCGTGTTTTTGTCGATGTCCAGTTTGTTCAGAACTGATAAATAGTGCCTTAAGTTTTTAAGTTTGTTTCATATTTTTTTAATATTCATACATCAAGAGCAGAAGGCACTAGGAATAAATCCTGTATCAAAGAACTTCACAAAAATTTAAACAGGGTACTCGAAGAATACCAAATCTCGAAACAAACCTAAATGGATTACAAAAGACGTGGGCCGCTCAACATGTGAATCGAACTCAAGGTGTTTACGGAACCCGATATTTTTAAGCACTGAGCTATCTATCTGTAGTTGCTGCAGGTATTTTGTAATGGAGCCTGATCAAATCATCTAACATCGTAAAACATCCTGGAGTAGCAACACTACTTTCTCTACTATCTTAATTACAAAAAACTAGTTACTGCACTCACCGTTTCATATTATTTACGACTTCATAAATATACAAGGACGTAATTTAAAACATCATGTCAACCCCGTACACTTTAAACGCCAGCTAAAGATTTGCAAATGTCTAACAAAACGTTCTAAACGGACTTAGAACACATGTTAACGTTTACGTGAACGTTAACGTTGCGTAAACGTAGAGCCGCGTGTAATGAGCCCCCTTTTTTTTTTTTTGTTCACTACGGTGGTAAAACTCTCCTTATGAGTCATCTCAACTCCGCCAACCCAGCCATTAGAACGGCTAGGCTTGGGACTGGCGGAGGAGGTATGTGGAGGCTCTCCCCTACAGGCGTTCGGGGCATACCCACTAAAAACCACCGCGGTGTCCCTACGGGTCCCGTGTGTTGGCGGGGTCACGCGATTCACGATTAGCATACTTTCTCGCGACCCCGCCCGGGATTGGCCCGCCGTTTGTGTTGGCGGGCCCCGTCTCGTTATGATCTCGCAATCATCCATCAAACTTCTTGCATCCATCAAACTTCTCGCATCCATCACCTCACAAAGCTACTTGGGAGGCGGCGAGGACACGCGCCGCCTCCCGCTTTTGGCGGACAGGGAGCAGCCCCAGCGCTCACCGTCCGCAGGCACTGAATTTAGGGTGGTCGGAGGTCGTCTCTTGTGCGACGTCCTCGACGCCCGGACCTACGGTTGGGGAGAGGGCGGTGTATTTCCCTCTCCCGCTCCGCCGCCTCCTTGCTCAGCATGACTGCTTCGCAGAAGGAGGCGACGGCGTTCCAAGACCTCTCACTCCGGACCATAGACAGAACTACGGCCGGGAGCGAGAGGACAACCGTATTCAGAGCCGCGACCAGATCACGGCGCTGCGATGCCCAGGCTGGGCATTCCGCCAAGTGTAATGAGCCCCTGCCAGGTGATTGAAGAACCTACATTTGTTGTACACACAAATAACTTCGCTGTTGCAACGTAGTTATTTTTATTTAATACTTTTTAGTGTATTTTTGTATTATCAACTACTTATGGGTAGACCTACAAAAGGTGCTGCGCCCCTTAAAAATATATAGATCTCAAGAAACGGCCTTACCGCATGATTTACGTCCTAGAAGCCATCCTTATCATCCATGAGCAAGTCAAATTGATTTTTGTAATTACTGAGTTCGTATGGCCACCTGGCCTTCTGGCTCCTTCATCGGACCCTAAAGGATCCTAGTTACCACCCGCACCAAAGTGCTCGTCAAGACGAATCTAACGAGCCCAAACTTAATAGAGTTTTGTCATTTAATTACTGAGTTCCTATGGCCACCTTTCGTTTCCATCATCAGATCAGCTCTATGTCATGATCATTTTTCATTGTCATCCAATTTACATACGTAAACAGAATTTTAGCTCAATCGGTAACCGGGAAGTGGATCAAATTTACTTGTGAGATTTTATTTTAGACATCGATATAGGTGAAATTAAATAAAAAAATGCTCATAAAATAAATACCGAGGCCGACCTGAATCAAATTTTTATAGGACTAATTTGAAACTATTCCGCATCAAACAAAAAAGAATCACGTAAATCACTTCACAAATCTCTGCGAAATCGGTGTACATACATACAAAAAAGAAATATACCGGCCGAATTGAGAACCTCCTCCTTTTTGTTGAAGTCGGTTAAAGACTTTTAAAATAGTAACTTCGTGCAGCAGTTTTTTTGCTATGCATGTACAAACGTACATCCCGTTAGTTTGTTTGTACGAAATATAAACAAAGTAGGTGTAATCTTACACCTCTGCCTACCCCTTCATGGGGATACAGGCGTGAGTCTATAAATAAATAAACAAAGTATAAAAAATATTTAAACTTAATAAAGCACGACAAAACAAAATTAACTCTTAAAATTAGACGCTTCACAGATTTTTTTAACTGAAAACCTGAACAAGTATGTGTGTTCGAAAAACAACCATACGTATATCACCTTCAGTACCACTGATGAGGCTCTACAATACGTACAATTTTAGTGCGCCCAATAATTTCGAATGTACTAAAACGTGGCGATTATAAGACAAAAGTTAAACAATAAACAAATATTACACAATATTAAGAAGACTTACTAAAACTTAAAAACTTTTTAGAAAGCTTCCCTTGGGAAATTTTTATCAAGAACAAAAATGTTTGGTAACCCACCAGAAGTTATAAGAGCTTTAGCGACAATGGTGAAAGTATCACAAAAGTATCTAGGCACCGGAAGGGGACTATTATAATTCCGTGAAACTGCTTTTCGATGCTTACATCGAAAAGATTTAATCCATAAAAGCATCAAGTTTGCTTGATTTGCATTAATTCAATTTGTCTACAAGGTTTACGTACTTCACTCGCACATTGTATATAGATAGAGTCTCGTGTGATACAAAGTTGAGGACGAAACGTCGCAACTTTGGATAACAAACTATTCTGTGATGGAATTTATTTGGCAGACAATACGACGCCGTGACTTTATTTCATGTTAACTCAATTTTTCTCTATTTACAATTTTTGGCCAGAAACAATTGTGTACGGGTTGTAGCATTTTGTTCTTTGACTTTTCTTTTGGATAAAACAAAATTGAGGGGATGCGTGGAATATGTCGAATATTTCACGCATCAAGGCAAAACAAGCAAAACAAGGTAAATTTATTGATCAATGAATTGAAAACAATTGAATTTTTGCTGGAGAATATTATATTTCTTGTATATTTTACAAGAAACTACCCTGATGTTGGATTTGGTAAATTGGTCTCACAATCTAAAATAAAATTGAAATGATTATAAGCCATTTCTAGATACTTTATACAATCTTATCTCGAATCTTATCCATTTCAATTTATTACTCCAACTGCTTAATTAAAAGATATGAAAACATACACCTATATAGGATAACAATATTATTAACATCAATATTTGTTATCAGTAATATTGCTTTCTTTATTAGCCTCTATATTTATAAAACGAATATTATTCTTCTCACTGTCTGCAAATATTATGTAGTTCATAATATTTTTTGTTAATATAAATCACAATTCTTGAGCGAAAACCTTTTCTTATGTATACACCGTTTTTAAGATAGGTATTGATGTATTTTTGTTCCGGACTGTTAACATCATCATCAGCCTTTAACAGTCCACTGCTGGACTAGGCCTCTCCTTTGAAAGGAGGAATTGGCCTACTATACCACGCTGGCCAAACGGGTTGGTATAGGGTTTGTATCAAGTTTTCCTTCTCTTACAGTGCTGTTCTCTACATAATATGCTCCCTCTGTCGGCTCTTACGACACCCAAGGGATGATATGGGGTGGTGACATTCCGTATTCTTAACCCGTCACCACACGGACTGATTGTTAACATATTTTAATAAAATTGTTTCCAAGTCACCTGTGCCTAGGTGATGATCACTATAGTGTACCAAGTACTCTGCTTAGTTTGGGACTAGATGATGTTGCGTGTATTGTAGTGAAGGCCAAGGGAAGTATGTTAATCTGGTTAACTTAACACAGAGTGTCTAGTTTAGTATCAGACAACCACGTGCGATATATTAAGATATTATAGTTAGTTTTATTAATTATCGCTCGCTGAATGATGTGCCCGGTAGATGGCAATAGGTTCGCCCCCTATTACATTGGGACCGAAACATAACTAGCGAACTATGGGTGTGTAATACATCTCTGCCTAACCCTTCGGGGATAAAAATGCGTGAAGTTATGTTTTATGTTATAGTTAGTTTTAGTAAAATCATAAATTAATTCATAAAAAGAACAATAATTCTAAGCACGGTAAAATTACGATCTAATTTAAAACATCATTCAGAATATTAATATGAGACAATCTAATTACTTTAGACAGATTTCCATGACGACAACTCTCTTGAAATTATTTATAATTTTTTTTATTGTTGAGGTTTCTTTTTTGTAAGGCCTGGAGACTATACTTACAACTTACAGGAACCGAAGACAAGGGTTTTTAAAGTCCACGATTGCCTGTAGGGCACCGATTCTCAACTAGTTGGAGAAACTCATTTGAACGTTCTAACAAAATCTTACCTTACACGTCAAGATTCACCTCGAAATTGATAAAAAAGACAATATTCTGTAATTAAAATCGTCTTTCGGGAAGGATATTCAGTATATCCATCATCATAGCCATATGTAATATACTATGACCAAATAATCAGAGTGCTAGTAACAGCACCAAAATATCAGATTTTCAAAATATCTCATAAGTAAAATTAAATCTAATTAATGAGCACGAGGTTTGATACGCATTAAATAAAAATGAAATGCCGTACTGCTTTTCAATATATATTGCGATACATTACGTATATTGTGCCGCATACATCAGACGGCTTGAGGCTACTTTGACTAGATAATATGCTGTGCATACATTCGTCAAAAAAGTAGAATTCATCTACGTTATTTAAAAATGTCATGGGTACTCAATAATTGTTACTGCGTTAGCGTACTGCCCATCTCTCTACCTGCTAGCTGAGGCCGGCTGACGCCGCCTGCCTGACTCTATCGGTTGTGGCTTTCCTAATGCTGTTTCCCTTCAGGTTCCAAGTTCACCTTAAGACTCCGGGCTACGCTACCTAGACCGCTACACCTGCTGCATCGCCTTCGGCGTCACCTCTGCCGAAGAGTCTGGCCTGCCCTGCTCATCGTACTTCCACCGGTCGGTCATACTCGTGGCAAGGGAAGTGAGACAATACTCGGCAAATAAACGCATAGAAATTTTTCTGCGTTTTACTACCAGAACCCGTTACTGTGGCGCCTACGTGTGTTATTGTCTCGCTTTCCGTGCTCGAGTTCTCATCTAGCAGGTCTCCATCATTGTAAGCGAGCAGGTGCGGCTACAGCGAACCAATACGTATTGTTGTACTAATTGTCTACCTTTTAGTGTAACTACCTACTACGTACTAGTTCGCAAATTTGAATTCTAACGTTTTCTCTAATTAGTCCTAACGGTCGAACTTTTACGCCTTATCGTAAAGTAGGCCATTTGTAAGGGCGGAACGCTTGCGCACTAAGTGTAGTGTATAGTGTATACTTACGCGGTTTATTCATACACCATGGGCTCACACCCCATAAAATACTTCATTTTAAACAAAAGTGAACTAGCATACGAGGTTGCGATTAGAGGTGAGGAGCCGGCTACCTCTGTCCTAGGTCTGCGGAAGCAGCTCCCTAAATTACTGGAAGCCATTCCAAATGATGACATTTTGGAGTCGGGTCTAGCCATAGCCGTGGACTTCGAGGGCGCTAGCGAGGCCGTCTCTGAGCTGGCCAAGCGAGTGAATTTATTAACCATTTTTTACGACGCAAACCTAGCTAGGAGGTCTACCGCACTGCACAACCACATTTTCCATAGACTCCGTAGGATGGAACGTCCTACGGCGTATTCAAAACGAATAACCGAATTGTGCAGCCGGCTCGACAAGCTCTCGGCGGAGCTGTCCGCCATTGAGCAATCAGGTGTTCGCTCAGCTGATGCTGTGGCAGAGGCCCAACCTGCGCCGTCTACCTCGACGCAGGCAGGGTTAGCCCCAGTATTGCATTGCGAGCATTTGAGAGTTAGCGAACTGTCTAAGCTAAAATACGACGGTACGGGATGCGTCCGAGCGTTCCTACAACGCGTAACCGAATTCCAAACCACGCGTAATCTACCTTCCACTAAAATTTTATCATATGCCTCCGAAATATTCACCGGTAACGCACTTCACTGGTATCGCGGCCTAAAAGAATATTTCAATACATGGGAAGAACTCACCACTACATTAATAGACGATTTCACACCGTACGATTATGACTACCGGCTATTAAATGAAATCCGCCGACGTACTCAAGGTGCTACCGAAACTATAATTATTTATCTCTCGATAATGAATCAGCTGTTCGCTAGGCTGTCACCGTCAAAGCGATTGTCCGAACGCGAAAAGTTAGACATCCTATTGCATAACATACGTCCATGCTACTCACTAGTGCTAGCTCCGTCAATATCTTCAAAAGACAGTATAGCAACACTGCAGACGTTATGTTTAAACTACGAACAGATGAAATGTTTGAACTCTCAATTCCGCGAACCGTATTACAGTAACGACACGTTGGCACCAGACCTAGCTTACAGTCACAAACCTAATAACCGAGCGCGTAATAATTCCTACAATAATTATCCCGTTGCTACTATAGAGGGTATGTCCGGAAAACCCGAATACACTGAGAACAACGAACCTAGCAAACCTAAGTCTAAACCTAGCTCTGTCGCTCTAGTCACGTCCAAGTACTGCCCGCGCTGCCGTATCAATGATCACAGTTTGAATGAATGCAAACGCGATCGGTTCGCAATTTGCTTCAAGTGCGGCCGTAGGGATGTGACATTCCCTAACTGCCCGAACTGTAAATCGACGAAACCAAAAAACTAGTTGGTCAGGGTCGGGGCGTGTCAAAATCTAAATTAGGTTCTACAACCTATTCAACCAATTTTGACAAAGATGATTGGAGAAGTTGGTTAAACACTCTAAAAGTGTATTTCTCTAGTTATTCCGTCGCCTCGATCCTGGATAATAAACCTAAAAATGACCTACGGCCCTATGTTAACGTAACGATTAACAGTTTACCTATTTGTGGATTGCTCGATTCCGGTTCAGCCATTACAATTTTAGGTAACAACTCCCATCTGGAGGTAATTACTAAAACCGGGTTAGATATACAGCAGTGTCACAACACTAATTCCATTCGGACCGCGAATGGAAATATCTTGTTGCCGCGCGGTCTTATCAACTTACCCACTACTTTTAATAATCAAACCCACTTATTGAAAGCTTATATTATTCCAGAAGTTACAAGTAATTTAATTTTAGGCATCGATTTCTGGAAACTATTTAAATTACTGCCTAACCATATCGCATCCGTATGCATGTCTAAACATTGCCGTGTAGTGTGTTAAGTGAAAATAAGCCGAGTAACACGAACGTATCGCAATCTTTTAGTGAGTTGAGTGAGTCACAACAAAGAACGGCTAAGTTAATTATAAAGCAATACGAGTCGATTTCTACTGAAAAAACCGGTTTAGGACGAACTCACTTAATAGAACATGCAATAGACACTGGCGATTCTGCGCCGATACGCCAAAGATATTATCGGTTACCGCCGGCGAAATTAAAAATAATTATTGACGAATTAGATGAAATGCTTGCATTGGGAGTGGTAGAAAAATGCGAAAGTCCGTGGTCGTCACCAATTTTACTAACGCCTAAGAAGGACGGTAAACTAAGGTTTTGTTTAGATAGTCGGAAACTTAATTCTATTACTAAAAAAGACGCGTACAAACTACCTTACGTATCCGAAATTTTAGACAACCTTAGGAACGCTAGATATCTAAGTAGTATACACTTATCTAAGTCCTTTTGGCAGACGCCTCTTCGCGAATGTGATCGTGATAAGACTGCGTTCTATGCGCCTACTAGAGGAACATTTAGATTTGTGACTATGCCGTTTGGTTTAACGAATGCGCCTGCGACACAACAGCGTTTGGTGGATCACTTGTTTACGAACAGTCCTGAGTTCGAAAACTCTGTATTCGTTTTTTTTAGATGATATCGTGCTTATATCGCCGATATAAGGCAGCGATAGCCGAGTGGATATACCAATAGACTGCCATGCAGAGGGTATCGGGTTCAAATCCACGGCGCGCACCAATGACTTTTCGGAGTTATGTGCGTATTGAATTGTTAATTATCGCTTGTCCCGTGCCTCGGAGAGCACGTTAAGCAGTCAGTCCCGGTTGTCATGAAGATCTTTGACAGTCGCTACAGGGCGTCAGTACCTTCTAAATAAACTGACACTAGTCTAAACCATGGAATATCGCTATCCCTTCGGGTTGCGTAGGTCAGACAGGCAGTCGCTCCGTGGAAAAGCTAATATTCAGCCAAATCCGGTTAGACTAGAAAGCGGACCCCAGATTGAAACTGGGATAACGCTAGGAGAAAGAAGATCGTGCTTATATCGCCATCTTTTAATGCTCATGTGTCACTATTAAACATAGTATACGAAAAATTAAAATCGGCGAACCTTACAATAAACTTAGAAAAATCTAAATTCTTCCGTGATGAATTGAAGTACTTGGGCTACGTAGTAAACTCTAAAGGATTACAAGTAGACCCATGTAAGGTGGAAGCCATTCTTCAATATGCTACGCCTAAGAATAAAAAAGAAGTCAAAAGGTTCTTAGGCATTGCATCATGGTATCGGCGATTTATACCTAATTTTAGTACTATTGCCGGTCCTTTGAACAAACTTACCTCTACCGGTAAGAAAGCCGCACCATTTCAGTGGTCGGTGGAAGCTGATGACTCGTTTTGTAAACTAAAACAATTGTTAAGCTCCGCACCAATATTATCATGTCCCGATTACGAGAAACCTTTTCAAGTTCACACAGATGCGAGTGCGAGTGGCATCGGTGGGTTGCTTACATAAGAAATAGATGGCGTGGAACTGCCAATCGCTTACATGAGTAGGTCACAAAATGCACAGGAACAAAACTACAGTATAACAGAACGGGAGACATTAGCAGTTCTAACAGCCCTCGAATATTGGCGCTGTTATTTAGATAACGGGTTAAAGTTCGTGGTGTATACTGACCATTCTGCACTGAAATGGTTCCTAAACTTGAGCAACCCGACTGGTAGATTAGCTCGGTGGTCGGTTCGTCTGTCAGCCTTTAACTTCAAAATAAAGCATCGGCGCGGCGCAGATAATATTATAGCCGATGCGTTATCACGATCCTTACCTGTAAATATAATTAACGCGAATAACAATAACGTGAATGACCCTAATGTTGACACTGATCAATGGTATTCAGCCACCTACAATGGTTGTTTATCTTCGCCTAATGACTATCCAGACTATTCTATTAAAAATAATAAATTGTATCGTTTGATTAAATCTAGGTGTATGCTACGTAAGGAGTTCGAATGGAAAGAAGCACTACCTTCTTCTGATCGAAATAATGCCATATTAGAGAACCATGCTGAACCCACTTCGGGGCATTTCGGTATATTTAAAACTTACAAGCGCTTAGCACTGCGTTACTATTGGCCCAAAATGCAAGATGACGTAGTTAAGTTCATAAATTCTTGCGACACTTGTATCACGCACAAACATCAGAACCATGCACCATTGCGAACCATGGGACGACCCAAAGTGTGTTCACGACCCTTCCAAACCATTAGTGTAGATTTGGTGGGGCCACTACCCGTCACAAGAAAACAAAACGCCTACATCTTTGTAGTGACTTGTTGTTTTAGGAAATACTGTCTACTTTTTCCTATCAGGCGCGCAACTGCTGAAATAATAACTAATATTTTGGAAGAAAAAATATTTTTAGTTCATGGTATACCATCTACAATTATATTGGACAATGGTAAACAGTTTGTCAGTGCTACTTTAAAAGCTATGTTGCGCAAGTACAAAATCCCTAATCTTCATTATACTCCTAAATATTCCCCACATGTCAATACGGTCGAACGCTATAATAAAACCATTGGTTCTACCTTAGCGGCGTTTGTAGGAAATGACCAGAGATTATGGGACACTCTCCTACCTAAGATGCAGTTTGCATTAAATACTGCAGTTAATGAAGTCACGGGCTATACACCTAGTTTTTTAGTCTATGGACGTGAATTAGTTCCATGCGGCTCACACTATGTCGACACGGACGCTGATGATATAGTATACATACCTAGGGACGATTACGCAGAAAACATAGGTCACTTATCAGGCATATTTGACAAAGTTCAGGCACTCCTCATTCAAGCTCATGCTAGGAATTCCCAAACGTATAATTTACGCCTTAAACCAGCTGAGTTTAATGTGGGAGACACTGTGTGGAAAAGGACTTTTTATCAGAGCGACAAGGATAAGTCCTTCTGTAAGAAACTAGCCCCTAAATTCGTGAAGTGCACAGTGATTAATAAAAAGTCGCCTCTCGTTTACGAGTTGTCGGACGCGTCTGGAAATTCTATTGGGTTTTGGCACATTAAGGACCTGAAACTTATACACTATGGTGCCTTACTATTTGTCTTACTATTTGTTATAAACCGTATAAGACTTTCCCTCCTTTCTTCTATATGCCGTCTTAGCTTGGACAGTAGCGGACTCATAGACCTAACGCAGCTAGTCGGATTTTCCTTGTTAGCCACGTAAAATCCTCTCCTAAGGCGGGCGGTATTGTAGCATATGACCGGTACCTACCGAGTGTACGTCATAATACCGTCCATACGCTCGGCCAATCAGAGAAGGCCATCGTCCGCTCTCGTGAGTTTTGCCCATATTTGGTTACGCGCCGACACGAACGCTGATGGAGGGCCCGGTATATAAAGGGGCCGACAGAGAGGCCGGCACCGCTACTCTAACGTCGCTTCTACTACCTACCTACTATAACTAAGCGTACCTACTGACCCTACGTCGTATCTACGTGTATCCTGGTCCCAGCTACGGGTAAGCACTACATTTACTGCGTTAGCGTACTGCCCAACTCTCTACCTGCTAGCTGAGGCCGGTTGACGCCGCCTGCCTGACTATCGGTTGTGGCTTTCCTAATGCTGTTTCCCTTCAGGTTCCAGGTTCACCTTAAGACTCCAGGCTACGCTACCTAGACCGCTACACTTGCTGCATCGCCTTCGGCGTCACCTCTGCCGAAGAGTCTGGCCAGCCCTGCTCATCGTACTCGCACCGCCGGCGTCTGCCAGCTGAACCAACGACCTGCGAGGATCTACCGCTACGCGCAGCCTTCGAGCAGCCTGCCTACACACTACCGGAGGGAACAGCGTGGGAGACTGCAGCCCTTAGTGTTCAGGCCAGTGTCGTGTTGTTGGTCGGTCATACTCGTGGCAAGGGAAGTGAGACAATACTCGGCAAATAAACGCATAGAACCTTTTCTGCGTTTTACTACCAGAACCCGTTACAAAGTAGAACTTAGATAAACAACTTCCAAATGCGTACATTGCCAGCACAAAAAGGTCGATTCCGAGCGACAAAAAATCGAGTGTAATATTTAGTAAAAATTAAGATTTATAATAAACCCATACCAAAATGGATATCGCGTGGTCTTAAAATATGAACTCTTGTGGCAATATAGAAAAAACCAAGCATTACAAATAAAAACACATTCAAAACATACGCGAAAAGGTACAAACATATGTATAATAAATCTGACAAAAAGTCCCAAAATGGCTACTATATCAATACAGCCTCAAACATACTATACTATATCCTACATGGCAAGTAATAAACGAGATCAAATGTAAATATCCAACCGAAGGTGTAACTCAATTAACTAAGAATGACTTAATTATAAATGGCCCTTTACAAATTGCTCAAACATTAAATGATTTTTTCTTGACATTAATAATAAAACATTGACTAAATCAATCAATAATTATTTTAATAACTTGACATGTAATGCTAATAATAAATTAACATATAATGCTAACAATAAATTGACATATTATCCAACTAATACATTGACATATCATTCTTCAATTTTTATGGCACTGACCATTCCTGACGACATAAATAGAATTATACTAACGCTGAAGAATAAAAACAGTGTGGGCTACGATGGTATTGCTACAAATATTGTTAAGGACGTTTGCAAAATTATATCTGAACCATTAAGCTACATTGTTAACCTATGCATAGAACGCGGCATATACCCAGATAAACTAAAAATATAAGTTGTCAAACCTGTGCATAAAAAAGGTGAAACCACGGATATGAACAATTATAGGCCAATCATAGCACTAATATCAGTCTTTGCAAAGATTTTTGAAAAGGTAATGCACAAATACATATACGAATTCCTTGAAAGCCAATATATTCTAACGCCTAGTCAATAGGGGTTTAGGAAAGGGAAATCAATAAATGTAGCAATATATAACTTCTTGCAAAAAGTATTGGTAAAGGACCATGCCCATATTAGTATGGAGGGGAAACCCAGCAATGCCGTCAAAGCTAGGCATTTCCCAAATTGCAACTCTATGTCATACGATAACTTATTAACAGTATTTCTATGATATCTAGTATTAATGTCATATAAAGCACTGGTTGAAAAGTTATTGGACGTTAAACAAGACATGATAACTGCCTAACGCCTATTGTTTATACATTTTATCGTTTACAAACAGCATTGCTATTAGTTTTCCACTAGGCACTTCATAATCATCACATAAGCTAGGCCAAATCAGTGTTCATTTATATACTTATATGTCTGTAAACATTTCAGTTATTTGGAATTATATAGTCTGTCTCCATAGTATCTCCATCTATATAAATGTGAAAACAATTTGGTTAGATACAAAACTTAAGTAGGTACTTGAATAAATAATAACATGGAAAGAGTACTCCGTAAAACCGCGATACTATCACAAGGAATTAATAAATCGGCTAAAGAACGTGGTTATAGACCGCAATAAACTGCACTTTTAGTGCATGAATGAATGAAACATTATTTATCATAGGTACTGCAAAGTAAACAAGTCTTTTTTTTTTCGTTTTTTTATCCAGTGCTTGATAGGTTTCAAAATTAACAACTTAATTCTAGTTTTAATTTATTAGGACGATCTTGTAATTTACTTTCTCTGGACATTTCTGGGGCACAGATGGGCATGGTCCTTTAAGACAGAGGACAACCGGTTTTAGCGTTATACATGGATATGTCTAAGGCATTTGACCGTGTCGAGCATAGTACCCTTCTACGCTAAATGTACGCATATGGGGTCAGAGGGAATGTGTATGACCTCGTAAAATCATATCTGTCGAATGGAAAACAATATACCGAAATTCGTCAACTGAACCCACTGTCAATGACTGAAGAAACCTATACATCTAAAGCTGGAACTGCACAGTTTGGTGTCCTACAAGGGAGTATCTTGGGCCCTTTGTTTTTCCTTGTGTATATAAATGACATGCCATCAATAACTAAACATGACATTACACTATTTGCAGACGATAGCACAATACTCTTTACCAATAATAATACAACTAATTTAGAACTTGACATTAATCAAACCTTAATAAAAATAGTAGACAGGCTAACAAAAAATAATTTAATAATTAATATCGATAAAACAAAAACAATGAATTTTAAAATACGCACTCTACGCAAAACTCCATTAAAAATCCGATATTTAGACAGTGATGTACAAGAAACCGAAGTTACAAAATTCCTAGGGTTATCCCATATCGACCATAAAATTAATTGGAAATCACATGTTGATTATGTTTGTAAAAAACTAAGCCAGTTTTCAAATGCTCTAAACAGATTGAGAAAAATAGCTAATCAAGAAACTTTGTTGACCGCTTACCATGGCTACGTCAGTTCAACCCTTAGATACGGCGTAATATTCTGGGGTAACAGTACAGACAAGGGCCATGCATTCGTTGCACAAAAACGATGTTTGAGGGCTATGTTCAACCTGCAAGAAACTGATTCATGCGTACCTCATTAGGCTAGGTATGGATAGTGGAAATCTTACTGTCTTGTCCTTACTTGACTTCAGCAATGCCTTTAACACGGTAGATTTTCACATCATACTTGGCATTCTACGCTCTCTTAACGTATCATAGTTACCTGTTTGGTCGCCGGCAACGTATTCGCATTGACGACTCTTATTCCACGTGGTCTAATACAAGTGCTGGTGTACCACAGGGTGGCGTGCTATCTCCTTTACTCTTCGCGATATTCATTAATTCTATCTCAAATCAGTTACTTTCTTCCTACCACCTTTACGCAGATGATTTGCAGATCTATACACAGGCTCCCTTAAATAAGTTATCAGAAGCCTGCACTGTTATTAACACAGACTTGGCGCGGATCAGTGAGTGGACCAAGAAGCACGGACTTTTAGTTAATCCTGAAAAAACCCAACTAATTATTATCGGCAGTCCCAAACTGGTCTCAAGAATTAGTTGGTCAAATTTACCGCAAATCTGTTTTGATGGAAAGAGTCTCGTTTTCAGTAAAACGGTAAAAAATCTGGGGATCTACCTCGATGAAACTTTGTCGTGGAGGCGTCAAATGCAAGAAGCGAGTCGCAAATTGTTTGCATCAGCAGGTTTGTTGCGTAGATTACGCAACTTCCTCCCTACTACCACGAAGATTGCGCTTGCTCAATCTCTGCTTCTGCCTATAATTGACTATGCTGACGTCAGCTATCTTGACCCCACTGAAGAGCAGCTGGATAAACTTGAGCGTCTTCAAAATTTTTGCATACGATTTATATTTGGACTGCGCAAATATGATCACGTCTCTCATTTTCGCAAAAAACTCAAGTGGCTGCCAATTCGTCTTCGCAGGAATACTCACATTCTTACATTGTTATATAATGTTCTATTTAATCCCAGTACTCCCTTTTATCTCAAAGAACGATTTAAGTTCCTTCATGACACACATATAAAGTCCTTGAGGTCGTCTGAGGATCTGACTCTGGAGATGCCGAAGCATTCAACTAATTACTACGACAAATCTTTCACTGTCCAAGCTGTGCGCTTATGGAATGCTTTGCCACTAGAGATACGAAGAGCAAACACTATGAATACATTCAAAGGTATGTTAAAAAACCATTATTTAAATCCTTAAGATTTTAGAGATATTCATTTACTTCACTAGTTATTATTACAGTATCTGCATTGTTTAGTATGTATAAAGATATTTATTGCATGTACATACATTATGTATGTATCGTATATATGTAGGTATATAATGTATCGTATATATGTAGGTATAATTATTTGGTTTTGTATGTATATATTATGTATTGTATTATATTTTAAAATTGAATGATTCATTTAATATAATACTACACCATCACCATAATATTGCTTAAAACATTCCTGTCCATCCAAAGGTTGCCTGGAAGAGATCGCCCTTGGTGATAAGGCCGCCGTTTGTACATAAATCGTAGTTTTAAGTCACTTTAATAATTTACTGTATTTTGGTGTGCAATAAAGTATATATCTATCTATCTATCATATTTTACAAAACTTAACATTTTAACTTTGCCATGTTTATATATTCTAGAGGTCGCATTATTTGTTAAAAATAGTTCTGAACTATTTAATTATCGTACCCGTTTAGGACATCAAGACAAATTACAAACAGTTCCGAGAAAAACACATCTGATGCATGAAAGTTTATTTTGTACAGCGTCATGTATTTTTAATAATATACCGAGAGAAATCAGAATGGTAACAGAAATAACTAAATTTAAAAAACAATTACAGGACTTGTTAATCAGCAAATGTTATTACTCAGTAAAAGACTACATAAATGATAAATCACTGCTCCATTTTGCTACATAATATGTACCATTAGAATACCTGATCATGATGTGTTCAGTACTTTACTTCTACATAATTATTACCCGATTATTGTGATTTCTGTGACATTTGTACTAATATTGATATAACTACTAAAATATATTGATGTACCTAATTTAATTAATGTAACTATTGTATGCCCAATGGGCGGGACATAGCTGAACTGGATTATTTAAAAAATTGTATCAACTGTATTATGTACATTACCTATTGTTCACAATAAATAATACTTTGACTTTGACTTTTGACTTTGAGGGATAAACTTGTGGTGAACGAGCTGCTGGCGTTCCTGCAGCAGAAGCTGGATGTCATGGACGAAGTGTCGGCTATCGAGATCTGTGCAATGAACTTTAGCGAGGAGGACATTGCGGCTGCCAAGCTGCTTGTGTACAGGTCGCTAAACAAATGTGACCAGATGGTGTCCGGCAGGCGTGACGGGACAAAGAAAAGCCTACAAGATGTCATCACGCTGCTCAAAGAGACCGATCCTGATGATGTGCCAACGTTTGTGGCGAGGGATTTAAACAAGTTACCTCCTGTCACTTTCAACCACGTCGATATTACAAGCCTTTTGAAAGACATAGTTCTTCTTAAGGCAAGTTTAGCGGATGTAAACAAGAAGTTGGAGACATCTCAAGATACCGTCGCATTCTTGCGCAAGGAGTTCGACGAGTTAGAGGTTGTCTATTTAAGTGGGTTACCGGGGCGTTGTAACATCAACACGTGCCGAGGTGCATGCGTCAATACATCGGTCGCAAGCTTCGCGTCAGCAATTCTGTCACCGCGGAGTATTGTGACTGCTGAGTGCGCTACACAAGCGCCCCGCAGCCTTGCCCCCGTCCCCGTGACTCCTCGGTGTATCGCAGCGCAACCTAAATCAATAAAGGCTCAGCAGGAAACACGAGCACCCCTGTAGCTACGAAGTCCAAGCCAGAAAGGGCGACAAACCAGTCTAGCGTAGCGATGATGGTTTTGTGCCGGTGCAGATGAGGAAGCGTCGTCAGAAGACCTTCAAGAACTGCTGCGGCATGGCTCCTATGGAGCCTGGTACAACCCTGCGTGCTGCGGCGCCGGACACACCCGTGTATATCTCTCGCCTGCACTACACCACTAAGGCGGAGGACATCGCGGAGTACGTGCGCCAAAAGTCGAAGTACATGCCGAGAGTACAGATGCTGGAGTCGCGACGCAACGTCAAATTCAAGGCATTTGTGGTGCGGATCTCGACGTGCTTTCTGCCTGTTGTTATGAAGGAGGGTTTTTGGCCAAAAGGTGTGGTGTTCCATCGCTTCCACGGACAAGTGCCACAAGAACGCACAACAATATCGTGATCGTAAGTGAAGCAATATTAACATAGAATATATGTAAGTATAATATTTCATCATCATCATCATCATCAGCCTTTAATAGTCCACTGCTGGACTAGGCCACTCCTTTGAAAGGAGGAATTGGCCTACTATACCACGCTGGCCAAACGGGTTGGTATAGGGTTCTTATCAAGTTTTCCTTCTCTTACAGTGCTATTCTCTGCATACTATGCTCCCTCTGTCGGCTCTTACGACAGCCATGGGATGATATGGGGTGGTGACATTCCGTATTCTTAATCCGTCTATTTGGTATAATATTTAGTAACAAAAATTGTATATTGTATGTATGTTAGTATGTAAGGTATGTATCTCAACCCATTGTCTAGTACCCATAGTTTAAGTTCAAGCTCTGCTTAGTTTGGGACTAGATGGTGATGCGTGTATATATGTATTGTGTATGTACTTATTTAACTAAAATAAATAAAAATAGTTCTTGTAAGTGCAAGTTTATATTGGTGAACAATATTTGAATAATTGAGAGATCTATTTTTTGTTGCAAGGATAAATGCCGCTTTAAGAATAAATTATGCAAACTCGCAGTCCACCAAGACTCGAAACAACACATTTTGAACCATACAAAGTGCTGTCTTGTGTAGGCATCGAACTCAAAACACTCGCGCAATGCTAAGCGGGCGAGGCGACCGTTCAAACCACTACGCCATACGTTAAGTCAAATCTATAACCCGAGACCTACTAAAAAGGCATTAAACAAAAGCCACTATAATGATAGCAATATAATTATACCAGTTAAATTGGTTCAAATAATTATTCTTCGCTTAGAAAGCACTTCAACTATGATATAATAGCAAAATTGACTCTACTACGACCGGCCTACTCGGTAACTCCTTCGGCAACTGAATACTAACACCGTTAAGTACCTTTCTAATCACGTCTACGACATTACGTCATATTGAACCCTCCCGGTTAATATTGACCGAAGAAATTCTCTACGGACTTTTATATTGAGGGAATATTTTGTGAAAATGTTGTTTATGCTACTATATTAATTTAAAATATCTTTACCACCGCCTTCGCGTGTCTTTATTTGTTTTCTTTCATTATTTTATATTTCTATGTAGCTTTTATTTTGGTCTATATCAATCACTTCAGCTTAGCTTCCTTTATAGAGCCTACGCTTACTTGTCTTTATGTAACGAATCGCTGTCGCGTTAATGTATTAGTAGGCGTGTGGAAGAATTTTAGGCTGTTCTTCTAACATAAGAGTATTAAATACGTTTAATTTAATATTATCTTCGGAAGCTAAGCTCAATACCGTCATACTCGAGGGCAAGACGCCACAGGCTTGGCACAGAAGTGTGGTGGTGCTTTTCTTCAAAAAGGGCGACAAAACTCTGTTGAAGAACTACAGACCTATCTCACTTCTGAGTCACGTCTATAAGTTGTTTCTAGGGTCATCACGAATCGTCTCAAGAGCAAGCTAGACGTCTTTCAGCCTCCCGAACAAGCCGGATTCCGTAAAGGCTATTGTACCATAGACCACATACATACGCTGCGGCAGGTTAAACAGAAGTCCGAGGACTATAACCAGCCTCTATGTTTGGCGTTTGTGGACTATGAGAAAGCCTCTGATTGGATCGAAACCTGGGCAGTCTTGCAGTCTCTCCAACGGTGCCAAATTGACCATCGATAAGTTGATGTGCTTAAGTGTTTGTACGCAAATATCAGGCCGCCTCCAGGACCAGAGCTCAAAACCTATTCGGCTACAGCGAGGGGTGAGGCAGGGAGATGTTATATCTTCAAAACTCTTAACCGCTGCGCTGGAAGACGTTTTCAAGCTTCTGGACTGGGAAGGACTCGGCTTCAACATCAACGGCGAGTACATCACTCACCTTCGATTTGCTGATGATATCGTAGTCATGGCTGAGACCATGCAGAGTAGAGTTTCCCAACAAGTAGATCTTTAGATGAACATGGACAAGACGAAAATCATGTCTAACGTCCATGTCGTACCTGCTACTATCCAGGTTGGGAACTCCACACTCGAAATTGTCGACAAGTAAATCTACCTGGGACAAATGATCCAATTGGGTAGGTCCAACTTCGAGAAAGAGATCATTCGTTGAATCCAACTCGGTTGGGCGGCGTTCGGGAAGTTACAACATATCTTCACGTCTGATATCCCGCAGTGTCTCAAGACGAAAGTCTTTGACCAGTGTGTGTTGAGAGTGATGATCTACGGTGGTGAGACGTGGTCGTTAACTATGGGCCTTAACCGAAAGCTCAGGGTCATTCAGAGGGCGATGGAGAGAGCTATGTTTGGAGTTTCCCTGCGAGATCGAATCAGCAATGAGGATATCCGAAGAAGAACCAAAGTAACCGACATAGCTATCCAAATAGCCAGGCAGAAGTGGCAATGGGCAGGGCACATAGCGCGAAGAACCTATGGCCGCTGGGGCAGGCGGGTTCTGGAGTGGCGACCACGTACCGGACGACGCAGAAGGAGTAGGCCTCCCGCAAGGTGGACCGACGATCTGGTTAAGATCGCGGGAAGCGGTGGGATGCGGGCGGTTGAAGATCGGTCTGTGTGGAGAACCTTGGGGGATGCCTATGTCCAGCAGTGAACGTCTCTAGGCTGACATGATGAATATTATGTTATCGTGATATTATAGACTTGTCATGTAATTATAGATGAAAAATTTACTTTAGTTTTAGTAAATATTTTTTATCATATTTATAATCAGTTAAAATAAAAGAACAAAGTTTCAGACTTACATATATACATATATCGGAATGGTCATGAGTTACGGGACGTCTGTTGACTACGAAACGGAAGTGCGAAGATGGCGCGCTCCGAAAGAATCTTGTGACGTTCGCTACAGTTGAAGAGGGGGGATGACGGTTGACGTTAAACGGAGCAACGACAACTATTACTTCTCTTGGAGACTCCGGGCGGGCAACATGTACCTAGAAACTGTCACTCGTTTCGTGTTTAGTAATACTAAATAGTTTGTCAGTCGGTTTTGTTAAATTTGATTTGGTGTGAACTAAGAACTTATAACATACTGTGTTGATACCGGCCAAGAATCAAGCAACCCGCCGACATCAGAAGTGGCAACATGGACCAGCGCGACCACAAGGCGCGAGCGAAGGCGACGGCTAACGCTGCTATGTTGGTGAATCTACTGAGCTTGCAACTGCAACCGTGGTGAGCACATTTTGTCTGTTTTTTTTTATTGGTACTGCCAATTTTACTTTGTGCCGGTTGATGTGAAACATTACGCGTTTAACCTTGGAAATGTCATAATCGTTGTGGTGATATCACCATCACATCGTACCGAGTGGTGCCGGTTCGATTCCTACACGAGACACTGAGTTGTGGAACCGTTTAACTTTTACGGTGTCGTGGTTCCCATGGCATGACCTCATGAATAATCTTCTTTTTAATAGCTTAAAGAAGAAAGACAAAAAAAAAGTGAGTAGTAATGATTTAATTGTAACCCTTGCCGTATTTCAAGTTAGCGTATGGTTGTCTGACTACCACACTCACCTAGCTATAGCGTAGATAGCGAACGGAGGTTTTGAGTTGGATACGCCGGTTAAAAAAGAAAGCGATTATTTTCATTTCTCATGCAAGGGTGGCTCGCACTCACGAACCTTGTGATCATATTATGCTTGCTTGCAAATAGATTATCTTGTCTCGGTCTTACTTTATGGACTGTAATAGTAACGAAAGTGAGCGTACAGGCCGACTTGCACTATTCCAAGCAAGTGCGTTTGAGTGAAACGTGCTAATTATTGTTGTAGTGCAGTTGTAAGTTGTAAGTTTTTAGAACCGTTGTAAAGTTTTAGAACCAACACACAGCTTCAGGTGTTTTCTGCTAAATCTAGAACAATAACTCCGGTCTAAACTGTCCTTCGCAGGGCAGCGGCGCTAAAGTTGGTAAACTTATCAAATCGTTCGTACTAAGTTCATGGTGTTGGACTGTGCTAGACTAGACTAGCCTTGTGTAGAACAGCTTGTAGCTTTTATTTCTTTAACAGACGAGTGAACTGCAGTGCTGTCTAGAAGAGTGTGGTTGGTTGGTTAGTGTAACCTGACCATAGTCAAAAGATATTACTAGCGCCATTATTTTATCGACTCGTGGTGTTGACAATACGTAACGGTTTTCGTTTAAACCTGATCACAGCCTAAGTAAAAAGTGACACTGTTACTCGTTGTAATTCTGAGTTGTACAGACGATCTCGGTATTGCAATTACACCTGCTTCTTTGTGTGCATAATTTTTTAACATGGCACATTAAAATGTTTCTTACTCTGATAATTAGATGGCACCACTAGTAAAATTAAATTCAATTTTAAGATTTTACACGTGAAAATTACCTATTGTGGTTTTTTAAATTCATGTGATACGCTGGGAATTTTTATCAAGTGCCCCGAGTTCTCTGGCCGATTTCATGTTATGCATAGGACGTTTAGGAGTGATAGTGTTTCTAGTAGAAGCTGTTAAACTCGATTATCAGACGTTGAGTTATCATCGTAGTGCGTTACGATAATCAGTTTCAGAGATTTTAATTTTCATTGTAGGTAGAACTAGGTTAGTGATCGTTAGTGATGATTGTATGCTTAACCTTATTCTCATTAAATGGGTACTTTGTCGTCAGTGTAGATTTGCATAAACTGGATAAGCCGTATGTGCGGCTGCATGTATAGCCATGCGTTGCCATTGGTTGGACCGGTAAAGTGCCTTTCTGGTTAGCCTAGTTTACCCTTGAGCTTTTGTGTTAGTCATAGTCTCCGTTGGTCAAACAAGACAGCCATTAGTGCATTGTCATAGTATCACAAACGTTATGCATCGTCTTGAACGCGAAAGGTCCGTTGCTGTATCGCTAATGATTAGGTTAGGTTATGCTTCGTATTTAGACTATCCATGACAAAATTATAACGCTAAAAAGACTGATTAGATACTTGGTAGTAAATTTAACATCTAGACTATCAGCCTAGTAAGATTTTTTATAGTCTGCTATGTGATAAGGAAAACCAAAGCAACATGTTAAACAAACCTAGTTTAAGATTACTTTCTTACGCTCGAAATGATTATCCGGGTGGTGTTGTGTAACCGGATGGAGGTTGCATAGCGTGATGTTGATGACTCGATGGATGTCAGAGTATGAGCAATGCAATATTTTAATGAGTTTCTTATTATTTGAACGAGTATGCGTGTTGTTCAACATTTCCGCTTCGAGAGAAACAGTTAGTTGTGATTTTCATTAAACCCCTAATTATTTGATCAGAGTAGCTTTATTCCCCACCGACTTGGGTCAGATATATGATAAGAGCGTGTTGCGAGAATTTAAGAATAACTTATCATCGTTAGTCATTAAAATCGCACCAAAAGCTTTGTTTTATTTTCAATTTTGAGCTTTATATTTACTTTGCTTCCTCTAACCGAAACTTGTCTTATTTTTAAAAAAATATTTCTTCATCATGGGTTCATCTCCCATATTGTTGAAACAGTATCTATAATAATAATCATTCGATTTAAACAACAAGCAATAATACCGCTGTTCTTCTTTAAACTAACATCGAGCAATAGAAAAATATTTCAGCAAAACTTCGCCACTCAGCAAACAATCTCAAATAGCATCGTACGACATAAATTGTGTGGAAAATTGAACAAACTTGAATTGCACAATCGCGTAGTCGTGTTAAATTGTCGAGAAGCAAGTAGTATCGGTACAAATTAAAATCACAACAGTACAGCTCCATTCGGAGGTGCAAAAGTAGAAAAATTCAGTATAAAAATAATGAAACTCACATTTTCCGGGTATATCATTCGAGTCACGTTTTCGGTCGAGATCACGTTCATCTTTGTTTTTTCGTGAAGACCTAATCTGTGATTTTTGTAATGTACAACCCAGCAACACATGGGTTTGATAAATTGCTAGTTCAGAAGCAGCCGTAAAAAATATACGTCCATGAAAAATTTGTCTGGATGTGACTCGGTTTATGTTCTCTAGTTTATTTTCATTTTTCTTTTATTGATGTATTGATCTATCTGAAATGTCTTGTTTTTCCTGAGAAAGTATGAAACTGGCGCGTGATTAACTGACGTCAATATGTTGTTTTATGAAGACGACACACAATTTTTGCTCTGATTTAGGGTCCGTACCTCAAAAGGAAAAAAAAACACTTACCATCCGTGTTTACTCCATATACAAGTAAACTATGAGATACTGTGCAAAGCGGACTGTATTTCGCGTAAATGTGGTATGGTTTGTTACAAAACTGTAAATACCGACAAGCCTGGGCGTGCCCTTCAAAAAGTGTGTCTTGCTGTTTCTGTCGACCAACTGTCACTGCATCCGCTTGTGCGCCGGCGCCCGTGCGGCGCGGCGCCCAGAAGGCGCGGGGGGCGGCGCCTAGTGCTGTGCGCAGCGTGTCAAAGACATTCTGCCGGGCCGCCAGTGAGAGGGTATATCCGGTTAAATGCTCTTCTGATAGTGCCACCGCTGGTCTTGATGTCGGCCACTCTTGTGACTCCGTCGGGCCCCGGATGGAGCTGTGTTACTCGCCCGAGTACCCAGCGGGCTGGTGGGAGAGCGTCATCTTTCACGACGACCAGGGTGCCTTCTGTCAGCTGTCCGGACGACTTCTTCCATTTTGTTCTGATTTGAAGTTGTGAAATGTAATTCTTGTAGAATCGAGTCCAAAAGTGTTGACGCAGGAGCTCCACGCGTTTGTATCTGGGTATATGCAGCGGATTACAGTCAGCCAGTGGTGGCTGAGGTAGTACAGATAATGATCGACCGATTAAGAAGTGAAATGGAGTGAGAGCAGTGAGATCAGACGGGTCAGACGATAGAGGCGTTAAGGGCCTTGATTTTAAAATGCCCTCAATTTGACATAAGACTGTGTACATTTCTTCATACGTGAGATGTGCCAAGCCTAAGACTCGCCTAAGGTGATGTTTTGTTGACTTCACTGTGCCTTCCCATAACCCACCAAAGTGTGAGGAGTATGGAGGAATGAAATGAAAAGTGATGCCTTGTTCTGCCACATGGTTGCTTATCAAATTCTGATTCTTCGCCAAAAACCCCGTGATAACATTTGACGCCCCTACAAAGTTAGTGCCATTGTCTGAATATATGTGAGCAGGTTTTCCTCGGCGGCTGATGAATCTATTTAGTGACGCTAAGTAAGATTTCTTTGTCAAATCGGTAACCAATTCCAGGTGTATACCTTTAACTGCAAGGCATACGAATATGCATATGTATGACTTTATCAACTGACTACCACGCCCCTTACGATTACTAATCATGATTGGCCCGGCGTAATCTACACCGACGTTATTAAATGCGAAATCAGAATGCAGGCGTGGCTCAGGTAAATTACCCATGATTGGTGTAATTGTTTTTCCTTGAAAGCGTCTACATGTGATGCATGATTGTACTGTCTTTCTGGCTAGATTGCGACCACTGATAGGCCAGTATGTTTCACGTATGTGGGCGAGTAACAGCTGTGGACCAGCATGGAGAAGTTTTTTATGTTGAGTGGAAAAAATGAGTTTGCAAATGTGATGATTAGCATGTAAAAGCATTGAAAACTTTTGACCATATTGAAATCGCGAATTAGCGAGCCTGCCGCCCACGCGAATAACTGCGCCGGCCTGATCAAAAAATGGATGTAATGAAATTAATCTGTTTTTTATTGGTAATGTTCTATTTGTTGAAAGTACCTAACTCATATTCAATAGAAAATGAATTTAACTGTGATATTTTTACTAAATTTAATTTGGCCTGATATAGTTCTTTTGTTGTTGATGAAATAAAGGTGTTTGAAGCTGAATTACTTTTTTGTGTTTTTGTTCTACAATTATGTATAAATCGCAATATGTATGCAGTTATGCGTGTTAATTTTGTGAAGTTAGAGTAATTGTAAATGAATGAATTGTTGTCTGTCTGTGAGTAAAATTGAATAGTGTTTTTGTGGCTCTGGGGTTTTGTTTCTGGAAGGTCAGAACAACTGCTGTGCCCAGGTGATGTTGGCCAGCTGCTATCATCATCCCTAAGAAAGTCTGGACCAGAGAACCACAAATCTGAATGTATGAGTGTTGATGCTGTGACACCCCTAGATATGAGATCTGCGGGGTTCTGTTTTGTAGGTACATATCGCCATGTTTGTTTATGTGTTATTGTTTGTATTTCATTAATTCTGTGACTTACAAATGCATTTAGTTTGTGTGGTGGCAACTTTATCCAGGACAGCACAATCATGGAATCACTCCAAAAGAAACAGTCTGAAATTATGTGTGAATTGCGGAGAGAGTCAATGACCTTTTTGTAAAGGCGAACAGCTGTGAGGGCTGCACATAGTTCTAGTCGTGGAATTGTTAATGATTTTAGTGGTGCCACTCTGCACTTGGCTGTTAGTAGCCGTACGTACACTTCACCATCTGTGGTGTGTGTGCGCACATATACACAGGCACCATAGGCGTGCTGAGAGGCGTCACAGAAAGTGTGTAGCTGTATATGTTTGGGTGAATCATAGAAAACTCGTCTCGGTATGACTAATTGTTTTAAAGCTGATAGTGATTGTATGAACTTTTTCCATAGTATTTCTATGTCATGAGGGACACTGCTGTCCCACTTTAAGTTTTGTGACCACAACTTTTGCATTATTATTTTGGCTTCTAAGACTGAAGGACTTAAAAGGCCCAAAGGGTCAAATATTTTGCCAATGATTGACAATATTTTCCTTTTTGTAATATTGTAATCAACCGAGTCTTCTATGTCTGTTAAGTATGTTATTGTATCTTGATTTTGGTTCCAGTATATACCTAATGTTTTTGATGGGTTTTTATTACCTAAATTTGTGGTGCTATGAAGTGAATCTGATGATAGCTTTGCTTTTTGTAAAATATCAGGACTGTTGGACTGCCACTTTCTGAGATGGAATTGTGCTGATTTTAGGGCTGTATTTACTGACATTGATATTTCTATTAACCGAGACTTCCGGTCTGAGCCCGTAATCAGGTCATCACAATAAAAGTCATGTATGATGATCTCCGACACTTCCTTGTCATGTTGGCAGTCCAACCCAACCTGTCTGATACAACGTGTAGCGAGTTAGGGTGCTGAAGCTGTCCCATACGTTACTGTATTTAATGTGTAGGTTTTCAGTGGTTCTGACTCATCGAAACGAAATACAATTTGTTGTAATGATCGTTGGTTTTCTACGATGGATATTTGCCTGAACATTTTTTCAATATCAGCTGATATTATGTATTTGTGTTTTCTGAACCTAATAAGTATAGAAATCAAATCATCTTGTACTACTGGTCCTATTGTCTGTATATCACTATGTGATATTTTGTTAGATGTGCGTGCCGATGCATCAAAAACCACCCTGAACTTTGTTGTGGTGCTGGTGTTTTGTATTATACCATGATGTGGTATATAATATGAAGGTGTCAGAGTGTTACTGTTTGTGTTTTTAGTCATGTGACCTAGGTCAAGGTATTCTTGCATAAAAGTTAGATATTGTTGTTTGTATGTAGGATCTGATTTTAATCGTTTTTCTATGTTAAGGAAACGAATCTTTGCCTGACTATATGACTGGCCTAAGCACTCTGGCGATTGTTTGAACGGTATAGTGACCACAAATCTACCATCAGCATTGCGAGTTGTAGTTGATGTAAATATTTTTTTACATGATAGCTGAGTAATATGAGGTATGTCTGAAGGAGAAGATATGTTTTCTAATTCCCAAAATTTGTTTATGTTATCTGAGATCTGATTCACAAAGAATGAGTTTTGAATTTTATTTTGAATATGAGTATTTGAAATGCAGCCTTATATCAACCAGCCTAAATCTGTTTGTTGTAGAACTGGTTGCTGTTTTCCTAATTCCAATCTTCCAGTACCCATGACTACCCAGAATATGTCTGCACCCAATAATAAATCAATAGGGGCTGGAATGTTAAAGTCAGGGTCTGCCAGTTGTATACAAATAGGCATTTGAATGGTATCTTTGTTTATGTATGTATATGGGACTGTATTGCAAATTTGGTTAATCACAAGACATAAAATGTCCGTCCTGTAATTTTTATTGTGTGCTGATTGAATGTGAATGTTAGTATTTTTTGTTATGTTTGTGCACTGATTATTAATACTAGTGACCATGGTGTCTATAGTTTGAATGGGTAAGCCCAGTTGTGGGCACAAGTGCCTAGTTGTATAGCTTGAGGTGCTGCCATTATCTAGTAGTGCTCGTACCATATGTGGTTTTCCTTGTTTGTCATATATTTTGACTTGTGCAGTTGACAGTAATATTGTTTTGTTCTGCGTGCAACTAGTTAATGTGACAGATGATGGTTTTGGTGCATCTAAGTGTAAAAGTGTATTATGTTTTTTGTTGCAGTACTTACATGTCCCTCTTCTGCATAATTTGTTGTCATGACCAGGTTTTAAACAGTTGGAGCAGATTTTTAATCTCTGTACCTCCCTGATTCTTTGTTCAATGGACATCTGTCTAAACTTTTCACAAGAAAATAATAGATGATGCTGTTTACACAAAGGACATGTGGGTACTTTTTGTGTGTTCATTTTTGTAAATGACTTTGTGTTTTGTCCCACTTGAGTATCTGATTTGCTATTGTTGTTAATAATTGATTGTTCTAAAACTTCTAATACATCAGCACGACCTCTTAAAAATTTATTCAGGCACTCAAGTGTGGGCATGTCTGTGAGTGTGTTTTTGTGTTCTTCCCAATATCTTAATGTGTTTGAGTCAAATTTACTTGACACTAAATATACTATTAATGTATCCCAGTATTCTGTTTTTTCACCTAATGTGGCTAATGCGCTGAGTTTTTTCTGAACTGTGTCAATTAATTGTCTCAAACACACCGAGGATTCTTTTTCAATATTATTTAAGTTGTATAATGCATGAATGTGATTTCCTATCAGCTGTCGTTTGTTATCATATCTTTCACACAACAATTTCCACGCTACCTCAAAGTTGTCACCTGTAATTTCTAGTGATTTTCTAACTAATGATATACTGCCCGATAGTGAGGAACGCAAGTAGTGAAACTTTTGAATGTTATCTAATGTTCTATGCGTAATAAGTGATTGAAATGTGTCTCTGTACTCAAGCCAATCCTGATGATCACCCGAGAAGTGTGGCAAGTCAATAGTGGGTAGTTTAATAAATGATTTTGTCCCACCTGAATGATCCTTGTCTGACTCTGGATTAGTTACCAGCTTGTCATTTAACTGAATAAGTCGGGAAGCCTGTGCCACCAACAGCTGGTAATCATTTTCAAATTGTTCACTTTCTGGGTCTGGTTCATCGGTCAACTCTGAGATGTCAGCGTTCAATTCAATAAGTGTCTGAACGTCCTGGAAAGTTTTATGTATTGTTTTAAACTCCAAAAGTCTGTTATTTAGCTCAATAACTTGGATATCTGTTAATTTATTATTGGGCAGAATGAGGTTAATATATTTTTTAAATAATGTGAGTTTCCTTTTAACAATGCCACGTTGTTTGATTAATTCTGTGTCATCAGGTTTATCACCTTTAGTGGCCATTGCTGTGAATAAAGAAATAAGAAAAATATGAGCAGGAAACGTTATCACAGAATTTGTGTAAATAGTTGTGCAATACTTAAATTATAGCAGCAAGCGGCAGAAAGCAAGGCTGTGCAAAGCTTGAGTGCACAGCTAACACGTGGTGAGCGAAGCCCTAGGCCGCATGCGCGTGGGATGACCACGTGGGGGCTCCTTATTGAGGCAGGCGGCTGGCAATTTAGGCTTGGCAAGCTATCCAGATGCTGGGGAATGTTATTTTGGTTTTACTACTATGAAAAAAGGGCTAATTTGATGAGAAGGATTGACATGAGAGGTTATGAAATGCTGATATTTTCTGAATATTTTTGCTTATTTTTGATTTAAATAAATTTGTACTGAGTTTGATAATATAGTTATCATGAAAATATGAGTCTGAAAAGTCTGATTCAGTAATTGCTGTTGCAATTTGAAAAAATCCGTTGAAAAGTTAATAAAGGAAAAAATAATTGGTCTGATTATCTGTTATCCTGATGCTGTGCTGCGCTGAGACCGTCGTGGCTGTCTTCGACTGTCGTTGTCCTCGCCGTGATGATTTTTCTAGAAGTGTCCACGTTGCTTCTTGTAAAGATGGTGATCATTGCGACGGTCTTCAATCACGAATGGATGGCTTCGAATGGACCAATGTTTACTCCATATACAAGTAAACTATGAGATACTGTGCAAAGCGGACGGTATTTCGCGTAAATGTGGTATGGTTCGTTACAAAACTGTAAATTCCGAGAAGCCTGGGCGCGCCCTTCAAAACGTGTGTCTTGCTGTTTCTGTCGACCAACTGTCAGTGCATCCGCTTGTGCGCCGGCGCCCGTGCGGCGCGGCGCCCAGAAGGCGCGGGGGGCGGCGCCTAGTGCTGTGCGCAGCGTGTCATAGACAATCCGTCTGTCAAGACCCTTTTTCTCGGAAACCCACGGGGGTATCAAACTGAAATTTATATCAAATACTCCGATCTACCTTACGATATATCCCTTGGAGCTGTGTAAAAATCAAACTTCTAAGCCAACGCAATCAAAAGATACAGATGTTTATGCCTCAAATTTCCGCAAATTTTCGAAACACGCAAGGGAACCAAAACCCCTGAACTCAGAATCTTGAAATTTGGTACGCAGCAACGTCGTATAACACATATAAAGGCAAAATTTCGTAATCGTTTTTAGTTTTCAGTTACATCATATAATTAAAATATTTTTACGCACGGAACCCTCGGTGCGCAAGACAAACTCGTACTTGGCCAGTTTTATAATGATATTGCTCCTATCTCGAATTAAATGATTTCAATAAATAGAAACTACCACTTTCAAAATTATAATTAGTTTATAACATCTGTAATACTCAGATCTATACAATTTGCATACCCATATTGATTTTGCTAAAAGCGCTGCAGCAGCGAGTTTTAATAATTTAGCTTTCTATATTGGAGGCTACCGTTCTAAGCTATTTTAACTTGTGAGAAACTATTATGATGAACACAGGTGTTTTTAGACCGCCGAGACGAAACAAAGATAGACTACATGAGATATATATATTTTTATTTTAAGTCGCAATATAATCCACTCTCATATTTTTGGTATTAAAGTTTGATTCGGATCGTGAGAGAATCCAAATATTAATTTGTAGAATATTCAACTTTATTGTTAACGCTGGTTTCAGAGTCAAACAGCGCGTTTGGCGCGCGGAGCACTGTGAAACGAGTTCGCGTTTTTCTTTGCAACGTATGAAGTTTCGGCAGAGCCGGCCGACAGCGCACGTCTCACACGCGGCGCGTTTGAACTGCGTGACTATGAAACGCTACTACTAATCTAGTGTAATTGTAAGCGCGCACGTGTGGCCGGCGCCGGTCAAACCCGTGACTCTGAAACCAGCCTAAAACAGTAGGGCACTTATTACTTTGCAAACCAAATATACAAATGTCTCACTGGCCATGGGATAACAATACACATATTTCGCTCTTTACTCGTCAACGTGATTTTAATCCATCATCCATGCCTCAGCTCGAGAGAGTAAATGCACTTTCTAATTTACAAATAACTTTCTTGGTTCTATTTAGGAAAAGCTTTTTTTTATATATTTTTTTTGGAAATAATGATCTTATGTACAAAAATATGATGCTGTCAGTCCCCTCGTACATTTAGGGAAAACTATGTAATTAAATAAAATGAGCAATTTTCAGTTTTCAAAACTGACAAGAAAGAAGACATCTGCATTGACAGAGATTTTATTTACTTATTCCTGTGTCGCAACGACCTTACAAAGATACAAAAAATGGACACAATGAACACCTAGACTCGAAATTATAATTATTGAATCACAAAAAGAGTTGTCTCGTGATCAAAACCATGACCAAGTGTCAAGCGTCAAACCATGCAGTTCAAGCAATGTTGGCCGTTTTAACTTTCGAAGAGCTCCAATAATCCAAAAAAAACAGCAATCATTCAAAACCAGTGACTAACATCGTTACGTGTCATCATTGCGTGGCGTCGTTGGTCTAGCAAACGCTCTCCGATTGTATCGAATTGTCGTTTGATGGTACCACGAGTGCAAGAGAAAAGATAGTGCACATGTCTTAAAGTTTACACAAAACTTGTGCACTCTAATGTATATGCGTTTTTTTCTTCTGCCGAACAAATTCACTCCATGCTGCCTGATGTTAAGCAGTCAGTGAAGTCTCATAGTGATGGCCATCATCCCAGCAGAGAGCATGGCATTATGGCATGATGGCCCTCACCTTGACGGCCTTGAGTAAAGC
Source organism: Euclidia mi (assembly GCA_944739405.2). Lineage (NCBI taxonomy): Eukaryota > Metazoa > Arthropoda > Insecta > Lepidoptera > Erebidae > Euclidia > Euclidia mi. Next base: position 59,096,868 of record OX123182.2, read on the forward strand.
TTTTTCACGCCCCTCTTAAAGGACCCGGGATCATAAGTGGAGGGAAACACGTGGACTGGTAAAGAGTTCCACATCTTAATGGTACGGAAGAGATAAGAGGCACCGAACCATTTGGTGCGTGACGGTATCTGTTGTACCGTGTAAGAGTGGCACCTCAACCCAGCACGTGTCGTTCGGGATAGGAAAGGAGAGGATGGGATTAGTTGAAAGAGCTCTTCGGAGCACTCACCGTGATAGATACGGTAGAAGACAGCCATTGAGGCCACGTCTCTGCGTAATTGCAGTGACTCAAGAGTCTTAGTGGCCTCTGGATCCCCGATGATACGGACAGCACGCCGCTGCAACCTATCGAGGGCGTCCAGTAAGTACTGAGCGGAGCCATTCCAAAGGTGAGAGCAGTATTCCACGCAGGAGCGAACCTGGGTCTTGTATAACAGACACAACTGCTCCGGCGTGAAAAACCTCCTCACCTTGTTCAGGACTCCGAGTTTCCGAGATGCGGATTTGATGACACCCTCGATGTAGTTCTTCTGGTTGAGATTTCTGCGTATGTCTATACCTAGGATATTGAGGCTGTCTTGAATCGGTAGTGGAGTGTCCAGAAGAGAGGGATGGGGAAGGAATGGAGATACCTTGGCTGAGAATGCGCACACCTGTGTTTTCTTGGCGTTGAACTCGACCAGGTTCTCATCACCCCAATGCGAGATGCAATTCAGAACCCAGTCAAGCTCAGCAACAAGTGTTCGCCTATACTCCTCAGTATCGGCTTGCTTAGCCGCAGGGTGTCCGAGATATCGCCCATGTACAGTACTGTCATCTGCATAGCAATGTATGCCCCCAAAAGTGAGCATATCATTGATGTGCAGAAGATAAAGCGTGGGCGATAACACGGACCCCTGAGGCACACCAGCATTCACCTGGAGAAACTTCGATGATTTACCGTCACAAAGGACTAGTATACGGCGCTCATTCAGGAAGCTGGCAACCCAGTTGCATAACTGAGGCGGCAAGCCGTAGGCTGGAAGCTTGGAAAGAAGCGCACGATGCCAGACTCTATCGAAGGCTTTGGAGATGTCAAGACTAATAGCCAACGACTCCCCATGCCTGTCCATCGCCTCACCCCATAGGTGAGTGACATACGCTAGAAGATCACCCGTTGATCGTTTCGGTCTGAAGCCATACTGACGATCACTGATAAGAGAGTGATCTTCTAGGTAGCGAACGAGTTGGTTGTTGATTAGTCGTTTAAACACCTTGCAGAGGATAGGGGTGATAGCAATGGGTCGATAGTTGTCCGGATCAGAACGATCCCCTTTTTTGGGAATCGGTTGTATGTTCGCCTCTTTCCAAGCCTGCGGCACTACGCCAGAGGCATATGATAGGCGATACAAGCGTGTAAGCATTGGAGACAACTCGGCTGCGTATTTCCTAAGCGCTGGAATTCCGTCAGGTCCACTGGCTTTTCGGACATCGAGAGATCGCAGTGTCGCGCGAACATCGCATTGCCTGATTTTAATATCAGGCATGGAGTGGCCGCAGTAGGGAATCGAAGGCGGCTGCGCACTACGATCATCGATTCGGGAGTTGGCCGCAAAGGGATTGACAAGCAGGTCAGCTTTCTCTTGCAGCACATGGGCCAGTGATCCATCAGGGCATCGCAACGGCGGCAGTGAAGGCTGGCAGAAATTAGATTGCGCGGCTTTGGCCAATCGCCAGTATCCCCGGCTGCCCGTGGGGTGCGACATGAGTTCTTGACCAAACCGTGCAATGCGCTGTGCATCCGCTCTTATGTATGCCCTCTTGCAGACCCTGGTGGCTCTATTATAGGCTGCCTTGATGAGATGGACATTCGGATCGCGACGAGACCGAGCCCTGATCCAAGCGCGGTAAGCCGACTGTTTTTGTTTAACAGCATCGGCGCACTCGCGATCGAACCAGGGCCGTAATCCGCTGCTGCTGGAGACGTCAGTGGATGGAATATAATATTCCAAACCCAACATGATTTCCCCAGCAACAGCAGACGCACTCTCCGGCAGATCCCTCCCACCAAAGCAGCGTTGAGACCACGGGATGGACGCATAATAGTCTCGCAGGCCATCCCGATCCGCTGACGAGTAGTGCTACAAGCGTCGCTTTGCCTGAACTGGTTGTGGAGGTGAAGCGAATGGCACTGTAGTGCGAATTAGACAGTGGTCGATGGAACCCAAAGGGGTTTGTACCGTCACACTGTACTGGGCCGGGTTACTCGTCAGCACAAGGTCTAACAACGAGGGCGCTTGACCCGATATATCTGGTATCCTGGTGGGCTAGAGTACCAGTTGAGTCAGGTCATGCGTTAGAGCGAATGCGTGAGCAGCTCGTCCCGCGTGGTCTGTTTTGGAAAGAGCCCAGCCAGGTCTCATGGTGGACATTGAAATCTCCCAAAAAGATCAACTCGGCGGTCGGGAACTGCTTGTTACTGCGTTCCATCGCGCCGGGCCGCCGCCGGCTAGTGAGGACCGGTTCTTCGGCCGAGCCCGCCTGCGCGCCGCACTCCACTCACTCGTCGTACATCGCACCGCACACACGCTACGGCCGTATATGTATTATATTGTACTTGCGACCTATGCAATACAGTCTTTCTACCAACTATCGAAGCGTTTTCATTAGCCTAGACCACCAACATCACATCTGGAGCTAGGCACTTATACAGATGGTCCTTCGTATGCAAGAAGCGCCGTCTTAAAGCTGTGTGTCTTCAAGCAAATTTTTTCCCGTGGACTTCGGATTGCCGCCGGCCGCTTGCGCATAAAAATTTTCTGAGTGAGTCCGTTCCATATCCTTTCTGTACCTTGTTTTCTTCTTTATTCCAGGAATTTAAAATAGTGCTATTGCGGATCAGGCATGTTGATCTCTTCATAATAGCCTATTCTTACAGCTATAAATAATTTTCGTAATAACTTACATTTATTTTTAATAACAATCATACAAATATTGCCAAAATATTAAAATACGTTCATCAAGTATTCACATTATTACTTCATTTATGCAAAACAAATAGTTTTATGCTTAATGATTTTATCGCACTTCGTCGCTTACCTACGATCTATTGTGTCGACCGGTTTTATGACCCGTCTATTGTTCTCGCAACAGCTGTGAATCACCGTTAGCTTTGTGTAAATAACTCATTGAGTTATTTAAATTCATTATAACATTATTTTATGCTGCCGATTTTTCCATTAATACCTACCTACCTTTCGCTTTTTTTGCACTTTGCACATTTAGTTAAAACTTCTTAATATGTCTGATGCTAAACTTAAGGATCTTGTAAGGAAGCGTGGCAGTTATAAAGCAAAGCTTACGTCTTTTATAACCTTTCTTAAATTCTTACCAAGTACCGACTTAGATGCTTTTCAATCATCCGAGCTTCAATGCCGGCTTGAGCAAATGGAGATACTATATAAGGAATTCGACGCGTTACAGATGGAATTGGAGATGTTGTCCGATAATGCGGGCGACCAGTACATCGAGCGTGAACAATTTGAGAGTCTGTACTACGCGCAGTTGGGCCGCGCAAAGGCAATGCTTGCGCCTTCCAGCTCCTCTGCACCAGCTTCAGCCAACGGTGCCGACGATACCATCCAACACGACTCTGGTTGCAAGCACGATTTCGTCAGGCTACCCAAGATAGACTTGCCTCACTTCAACGGGGACTATCAGCAGTGGCTTGAATTCCGAGATACGTATATTGCCTTAATACATAACAATAACAGTATACAACCAATTAATAAATTTCATTATCTACGTGCTGCTTTGAAAGGTAGCGCGTCTTTAGTAACCAAAAGTATCGATTTTAAATCTGACAACTATGCCATCGCTTGGCAGTTGTTATTAGAACGTTACAATAACGAAAGGTTGCTTATAAATAACCACTTACATTCATTATTTAATTTTAACTCTATTCAAAAAGAATCTTGCAGTTCTTTACGTAGCATGGTTGACACCGTTAATAAAAACTTAAGGGCACTTGACACTCTGGGCCAGCCCACAGAACATTGGGACACTTTAATTATATACATGATGTCTAAGAAATTAGATTCTGTCACTAGCCGAGAGTGGGAAGAACATAAAAACATTCTAGATACATTACCAAATTTAAAACATTTCACAAAATTCTTATGTAACAGAGCAGACTTACTCGAAACCTTATATGACTATAAAAATTTAAAATCTATTTACAACACAAACACTAAACAAAACTACGATATAAATACAAACTCAAATTACCTTACAAATACAAAACCTATTTACACTAAAACTGACAAGGTAACATGTCCTATATGTTCTCAAAGTCACTTTTTGTTCAATTGTCAATCTTTTAGAAATCTTGATGTCGACTCAAGAGTCAAAAAGGCTTCAGAATGTAATGTTTTTATGAATTGTCTACGTCCTGGTCACACAGAAAACCGTTGTAAACTTTCACATTGCAAATATTACAAATTCAGACATAATACCCTTTTACACAAGGATACAGCATCAATCAATGACCAAAATATTGCTTTATCTACCAACACAGAACCACAAACTAATCAGGCATTCGTACTATTATCCACAGCTTTGGCAAAGGTGGCAGACGTCAATGGGAGGCTCCATACAGTCCGACTTCTACTGGACAACGGCAGTTCTTCCAATTTTGTCACTGAAAGCCTCTGTGATAAGCTTGGCGTGGTAAAACGAAGCCCTAGCTCAACCAACTCAGGTATTAACGGCCTTATTTCTAGTACCTCCGAGAGTTGTAGTCTTACTGTGCAATCTTTTTATCGTGGTTATCGGGCGAGCATAAACTGTCTTATTTTACCGATGATTACGCAAAAGCTACCTGGCTCTTATGTAGATAAAAACATTATATCTATCCCGCCAGGCCTTCAGCTAGCAGACCCAACATTCAACTTACCCTCAGCAATTGACATTCTTGTTGGTGCCGTGGTCTTCTGGGACGTCTTAGGTTCTGATTCAATAAATTTAGGTAAACATAAACCTAAATTACATTCATCAAAGTTAGGTTGGCTTATTTCGGGCTGTGTATATCAATCTCGCCTTCATCAACCTGCTTTATGTAATTTCTTAACGGACAAGGAGTCTGAGCAATTTACTCGCTTTTGGGAGCTTGAATCTGTGTCCAGCAAGAATAGTTTCTCTACAGAAGAGCAAGCTTGCGAAAAGTTGTTTTAAGAGACGACACAACGTAATCAGCTTGGTCAATTCGTCGTCACCATCCCATTGAGGGAATCGCCTGAGTGCTTGGGTGACTCTTATGCGATGGCGAAGCGTCGATTTATATCCTTAGAGCGAAGATTTGATCGTGACCCTGTCTTTAAAAACAGATATTTACAATTTATCAAAGAATACATTGATCTTAATCACATGACATAAAATTCATCATTAAAACATTCTAAATTTAATTACACAACACCATGATAAGGCATGAAGCCTTATCATGGTGTTGTGCGAGAGTCCAGTACAACTACAAAACTTCGTGTAGTTTACGACGCATCGGCATCCAGCACCTCAGGCAAATCCTTTAACGATATACAGATGGTAGGTTCCACTGTTCAAGAGGATTTATTGTCCATACTCTTAAGGTACAGACAGCATCAATTTGTTGTAACAGGTGACATTGAAAAAATGTACAGAGCTATTTTAATCCATCCTTCGCAGCGCTCGTTGCAGCAAATTGTCTTTAGGTTTGATTCCTCAGAGCCTTTACGGACATATACTTTGAATACAGTGACGTACGGTACGGCATCAGCACCATACTTAGCTACCAAATGCTTAGTATCTCTTGCAGACCAATGTTCAGATCCTAAAGTAAGTGAGTCCATCAAGCGAGACTTTTACGTCGACGATTATTTAGGCGGGGGAGATTCAATTCAGTCTGTCATAGATTTATGCCAAGGTGTCATTACTACTCTCAAATCAGCTAAGTTTCATCTCCGCAAATGGCAATCAAATAGTCCAAAAATCTTAGAGGCTATCGCCAACACTGACACAAAGAATTCAAATAAAACATTGAATTTAAATGAGGAATCTCCTTGTTAAACGCTTGGTCTTTATTGGGACTGCAAATCAGACCATTTATTATTTTCAGTTAATTTAGAACACACAGAAATTAAAATGACAAAACGTAGCATATTATCTTTAATCAGTCAAGTTTTTGATCCACTTGGTCTCGTCGGGCCCTGGTTACTTAAAGCCAAATTATTATTACAGCAATTATGGATTCTTAAATGTAATTGGGATGAAGACATACCTTTAAGTATACAGTCACAATTTCTTGAATTTATACAATCTCTTTCATGTCTTAACTCTCTTCGTATTCCTCGTTGGATTTCCTGTAGCAATCCATCTGTAGTCGAGCTTCATACCTTCACGGACGCTTCCGAACGTTGTTACGCCGCCTGTATCTATGTACGGACAGTGACAGTAGCCGGGACAGTTTGCGTTCGCCTTTTAGCTTCCAAAAGCAAGATTGCTCCTATAAAGCCCTTAAGCATTCCACGTAAAGAGCTTTGCGGTTGTTTGATTGGTTCACGACTTTTCATGAAAGTACATGAATCAGTTACATTACAAATTCATAAATGCTTCTTTTGGTGTGACTCGACAATAGTTCTCGGCTGGCTCTCTATGCAAGAACCAACCCGACTTGAACAATTCGTTCGAAACAGAATATTCGAAATACAGGAGACTACAACTGGCCATAAATGGAGTTATGTACCTTCCAAGAGTAATCCCGCTGATCTCACAACTCGTGGGGTGAAGGCTGATTCCATCAGCGCATCCGCTCTCTGGTGGTCAGGTCCAGAATTCCTTCACCAGGTCGATATACAATTTCCTATAATACCTAACACACAACTTAATTTATTACCCGAGACATCTTTACATACAAAAGTGGATAATAGTTTGAATAAAAATAATAATATAATCTTAAATTTAATACACAATACATCATCATTTACAAAATTAATCAGAATCGTCGCTTATATACACCGATTTATTCATAATTGCAAGAAACAGAACACAAAAATACTATCATACCTTACATACATAGAATTACAAACATCACAGAACTTAATATTACAAATTTCTCGGCAGGAAATGTTCCCTGAGGAATACACAATTCTTAAAAACAAACAGATCTTACTTAAGAAAAATAGACTTATTAGTTTATCACCATTTATTGATTCTGATAATCTTATACGTGTCGGTGGGCGTCTTAAAAACTCTTATTACAGTTTTAGCGTCAAACACCCAATCTTACTGTGTAGCAAACACCACTTAACAAGAATAATATTTCAAAAAGAACACAAATCACTTTTTCATGCTGGGCCTCAATTACTTCTAGCACATATTAGGCTTACTTACTGGCCTTTAGCTGGGAGAAACCTAGCTAAGCAAACTGTGCGTAACTGTGTACGTTGTACTCGCTTCAAAGCGGAACCTGTCCAGGTCATAATGGGTAACCTGCCTGGTGACAGGACGCACTTAGAGTTTCCCTTCTTAAACACAGGTCTTGACTACGCCGGGCCAGTGCTGATAGCCGACCGCAATGGTAGAGGTTGTAGGCTACTTAAATCATATATTTGCGTGTTTGTATGTTTCGCAGTCAAAGCTGTTCACCTCGAACTGGTCTCCGACCTTACAAAGTAGGCGTTTCTTGCAGCCTTCAGTCGGTTCATAAGCCGTCGTGGTAAACCTCAGCGCGTATACTCCGACAACAGCACCACGTTTGTAGGCGCTTTCAACGAGCTCTCACGCTTCCTTCAAGAGTCTCGTCATTCAGTCGAATCAGACATTGCCAACCAGGGTATCGAATTTAAATTTATTCCAGCTTACTCCCCGCATTTCGGTGGCATCTGGGAGGCAGCAGTCAAATAAGCGAAATATCTTTTACGTAGAGTCATGAGCTTAACTCACTTAACGTATGAAGAGCTTTCAACATGCCTGGTCCAAATAGAGGCTGTTTTAAATTCCAGGCCTTTAACACCCCTTTCCACAGATCCTTCCGATTTATCTTATCTTTCTCCTTCTCATTTCCTTATTGGGCGGACTCTCACGTCGTTTCCCCGGCCTCAAATAGATGACCGCAATATGCAGCGGCTACAACGTTTTGACCACATCGAGAAGCTACGCCAACATTTTTGGCAACGTTATTCAAATGAATACATTTCTACACTTCAGCAGCGGACAAAATGGCAGACGTCAAGGCAAGATCTTAAGCCAGGCACGATGGTTTTGGTGAAGGACGCCAATCTGCCACCTCTTCTTTGGCTGCTGGGGAGAGTCATCGCCGTCAATGCAGGATCTGACGGACATAGTAGAGTCGCCGACATACGCACGAAAAAGGGCATCATAACTCGGGCCGCCGTCTAGTGAGGACCGGTTCTTCTGCCGAGCCCGCCTGCGCGCCGCACTCCACTCACTCGTCGTACATCGCACCGCACACACGCCACGGCTATACATTATATTGTACTTGCGACCTATGCAATACAGTCTTTCTATCAACTATCGAAGCCTTTTCATTAGCCTAGACCACCAGCATCACATCACTGGAGCTAGGCACTTATACATTGCTCCTGCGCATTATCTGCTGCCTGACTTAAATAGTCAAACAGTCAAGTTGTCTCAGCATCTCCGGTATGGCAACGGTAAAGGCACACGTAAATACGGGCCAATGAACCCAGACTTACGTGTACCCAAAGGACAGAAATGGACGGGTCCTCTAGGCAGCGTAGACGTCGACAGCAAATATCCGCTCTGAAGAACAAGCATACCCCGGCTTTTGCGTGGAAGTTATCCTCCAGTGCATAACCGGGATAATGCAAATAAGTCGTGTCGTCAGGACGGCGTATTTGAGTCTCGGTCAAGAAAAGCATGGCCGGTCGGGCCGTCTCGAGATGATGGTGGACGGCGTTGAGGTTCGAATGGAGTCCGCGGATGTTAGCGGACTCCACCTCAAAAAGTGAGTTGGTGGGGAACGAAGACGCCGCTGTTTGACCGGAACCATTTCTTGGAGCTGCCATAGAAGAAAAAAAGGGGGCGTGAAAAGAGGAGGCAGTCAACGCAGCAGCGCGTGACAAAGCGCACAGTATTGTATTGCCATTATACTGTGAGGTATAGCGGTGGCCGACCCGCCGGACGGAAGGGCACCCGTACCCTCCCAGAAGTGGTCGCCGGGTCCCACCGCCGTCCGGTCACCAACCGGCATGACGAGCCACCCCGAGATTATGCGCGGCCTGGTGGGGCAGCCTCCCGAGATGGTTAGTCCCAGTTGGGCCCCTATACTATGCCGCGGGCGGCCAGCGGCACCACCGTTTCTACGGGTCTCCCTGGCCGGCGAGTCGACCCACACTACCCACACAATGACTCCACGGATACTCTACTGGTCCCACGTATGCTGCGGTAACCACGCCCTCAGCTAATCCTCCTCATCCTCTCCTCCTTCCCCATATGGCCAATGAAGAGAGGATGGGGAGGGTATGGTTGGGCCTCCGTTGGCTCTCCCACTCACCGAACGAAACGCAACAGTCTAGAACATACTGTTACTTTACGTCGATCTTCTGTGGGAGGGTGGTACTGCCCCGGTCAAGCCGGCCCATTCGTGCTGTAAACAGCATGGCCCTACCACCATAGGCCCTATACCATACACCATATGCGTACTTTTCTAAAAAGATTATCAACCAAAAATTTTGGATTAGAGGACATTATTTCAATTTCATTTTCACTTTTTATTTTTAGATTAATGTACGTATATATATTTAGACATTAGGATTATGTAAGTACAGAAATGTATGTAGTTTAAATAAATATTCTGTAATGTTCTTGTGAAAATTAAAAATTCATTTGCCGAAAAAAATAATATTACATTACCTACTCTGGATGTAAGATTATTTTTGTCGAAGTGATTTTGCAACTCTAAGAGTTTCCAGTTTCACCACAGGTAAAATGATTTGTCAGCTAACATAATATTCATCAAATTCCTTTCTTATTTTAAATATGACTAGTGTATGTCAATCTTTATGGCGAAACTCGGTCAAAACAATGAAATTCTTAGCATATTATATACAGATCTTAAAATTTTGTTTCAAAAACATTTCGAATAAATTCTATGACCTGTATTTATACAGTAACGCAGCATATTTCATTAATTTACCTCTAAAATAGTAAAATATTTGGCCACTGAATCTCAAATCCCCAATCAAATAGACGTTTTGAAGCAATCCTTAATTGCCGATGAGCAGGCCTCTATAGACAGATTACAGGATTAGATAAGGTGCTAAGAGATATTGAAATATTGTTACACTTAGTAGCTTTAGGTAGACACCTTTATACATTTCTATAATTATATTTACACGTATTTGCCCTTTGGTCATTGATTCCTTGAAGTAAATTTGCATTTACCATTGATCTTCTCAGTCCAGTTTGGCTAGTGAAAAAATATTATTTGTTGTATTTATATTTGTATTACAAAATGAAAAAAAAATGGTTTCATTATATGCTGTAACTAAAAAATTACGGTTTTCGCAATTTTTCCTTTATCTGTGCTATAAGACGTTGGTTCATACCAATTGTCAAGAATCTGAGTATATGGGAAGTACCCTTTAGGTTTTGATTACCTTGCCAGTAGTTGCGAGTTTGAAAATATAGTAAAATTGCTGTTTCTTTTGATTGCGTTAAGATAGAATTTTGATTTTGTTACAGCTTAAAGGTATTAAAGACTTGAGTATTTGATATGAATTTCAATTTAATAACTTTACGCGTTCATGAGGAAAGGGGTAGTATCTTTAAAATGAATACAAATATTTTTTATATGGTGTAGGTAAGTATCTAAAAATTTACAGTTTTCGCAATTTATTTTTATCTGTGCACCAAATTTCAAGATTTTGAGTTCACGGGATGTACCCTGTAGGTTTTTATTTCCTTGCGAGTAGTTGCGAGAAAATATGCGGCTTAAATTGCTGTTTTTTTTTATTTCGTTGACATAGAAGTTTGATTTTGTTACAGCTTAAAAGTATTATAGGCCTGAGTATTTGATATGAATTTCAATTTAATACCTCTAGTTGTTCATGAGAAAATAGTAATAACTTGAAAATTATTAAAAGTATTTTTATTTATGATGTAACTAAAAATTTACGGTTTTCGCAATTTTTCCCCTTCTCTGTGCTTGAGTTCACGGGAAGTACCCTGTAAGTTTTGCTTCCCTTGCGAGTTTCGAAAATTTGCGGCAATTTGCAGCATAAATGGCTGTATCTTTTGATTGCGTTGGCTAACAAGTTTATTTTTCCCCGCTTCAAGGGGCAGTAGACTTGACCATTTGATATAAATTTCAGTATGATACCACCACGCGTTTCTGAGATAAAAGGTCTTGACAGACGGATGGACGGACAACAAAGTGATCCTATAAGGGTTCCGTTTTTTCATTTCGAAGTGTGGAACCATAATAAACAGAATGTTATCTATATTAATTGTAAGCTTTAAAATCAGACCTTTTGAGCTAGGTTTAACGTCTTAGGTATATTTTCAATGACAGGTGACTAGACACCAATGAGTAAATTTTATAATCTTTTGCATCTGCAAGTTTTTAATTTGAACTTGGTTCCAATTTTTGAATGATTGATCGTTTCTAGTTCAGAATCATGTAAATGTTTAATACTGTCCAAAAACATTTTTTCGCTTCTCAGAAAATATGTTTTTTCGCGTTCAAACATTAAACATAATCAAATCCTGGTAACACGCTTTGCTGAAAACCCTTATACAAAAATAAACCATTCATTTTACCATCTAATTAGTATCTTGAGCCCCAAACGTACACAGTAATTTTGAATGCCGGTGATTCTTACAAGTGTAAGAATCACCGGTGGTAAGAATATTGGTGTTTGCGCAGGTCGTGGACAAGGAAGTACAAATGGAACTGTTTACCGAAGGTAGAGTTTGTTGAGAGATCAGTCCCGCCAGGACCCTTTGATCTATCAAATAGAACGATGTCGGGCCGAAATAACTGCAAATCATTATACAGATTGGAAACGTTGGATACAGAAAATAGTTCTATATTTTATTAATATTATTTTAAATTGTACTAGTTTGATATAAAGCTACTGAAATTATTTCAGCACAAAAAGTTTTCACGGAATCAGTACCTAATTAGTTTTACTCAATTTTTGTTTAAGGCAATTCAGATATTTTTATAAGCGAATTCTCACCCACTGAATCATCATAAATTCTTGGTTTCTGAAGCTGTAATTTGGCAAACAAGTATGAGTAATTCATAAAAATAAATCATCAGTTTAGTGCGAATTGGCTTGCCTATCGTAATAGGTCGGCAAAGGTAAACACAGGTTGCTACTTTGGTGGGTAACCACGTATGGCATTTACATCTAAGCGCTACCGTGTTTCAGAGGACAGGTAAAGCTGGCGCTTTCGGTTCTTGTCTCAGGACAAGAATTATTAGGCAACGACAGAGGCTGTCGGGTGGTCTAAAAACTCCGACACCATAGTTGGCCACACACTCACACGAAAGAAAAATATCATCTAAAACAGGTATAGACCATATAGGACCCAGAAAGTAACGCTGTTGTTGAGATAAAAAAGCGTGGATGAAATGAACGAATCCCGGGCATATTCCTTGATTTAAAAACATTTGATGTCTTGCACCTGAATCGTTTGAATTTTTGAGACGTTTTATTTTACGATGTAAATAATGTTTGACTTTCAAAATTAAATACGATTTGCACTATTAGCCATTCGAAATGGTTATTATTCTCCCGAATGTTATTATTTTTACTCGTTTTAGCGAAAACGTGGCACTAAGTAACTGTGAGTCCTTATTGACATACATTTCTATCCACAATGACATTATTTTTATAAATTAAATACTATTGGTCTGTTTTCCATTATTTACCAAGTTACCTTTTGTTCAGATTGTTTTTTTGCCAAAGGTATTTTGAACCAACCAACAGCAAAAGAAATCCTTTCAAAGCAAATTCATTTGGAAAAGAGAATTGTATGGAAACATTGCGTAACGTCCTAAGAGATAAGCAAACATTTTAAGACCACCCTGAAAATGAAGATGAAAATCACAGATAAGATGTTTATTGTGAATGAAAACAATAAAACGACATCTCTTTGTTATTGATTTAATTAAATAAGCGTTAGTCTAGCGTAACGCAAGGACAAGCAAAAAATAATGAAAATTTATTCACATTTAAAATTGCACTGAGAATTTTGTAAAAGCGTTATTTCCCTGTCCCTCTAATATGGCGAGAGAGATGATGGCTGGCTCATGTGTCATACTCGTGAACGGGAGCTACTAGCGATGACTGGTCTATGACGATCTTGCGGGCTGGTATTAAATTTTAATATTTAACTGCATCTTTTCCATCATGGTTATGATCACTTTCGCGGATTGCCTGCATTATTAGGTATATATAATGTAAGTGAATGCTCCTGTTTCACCATGTCTATTCTGAAGAGGCTAACGAAATGGACATCAAAATTAAAATTAAGTATTATGCTTGAGTATTATTATGTACACTAAATATATACAAGTGATATAGAAGGTGAAACAGTTGCAGCACCTTACAAAATGTAAATTATGTGTATTATGCTAAACCTGGCGATGAAAAAGAGTGACTGTGAGTTTTATTGCCCGTTCTTTCTCATGGTTCTACTCCCTTGCTTTGCGAACGTGGCAGTAAATGTAAATGTAGAGTCTTTAATTTATTATTTTATAATTTTATTATTTTGTCGTTGATAAGCGTCACATTTTGATCCAAATTAATAAAGGATTTTGACTTTGACTTTAATTTTAATCCTGTTGTCGAGTTTCACGTTTTCTGAATTTTAATATGTCCGCCAAAATAACTGTTTCTTGTTGTTTCAATGTTTGTTATCTGTATTCACAGTCAAAACTCCAACAAAACAGTGTCAACCTTAGCTTAACGACTCAATCGATCATGATGTCAGTTAGGCATAATGATAATAATTTATCATCTTTAAGCACACTTTGCAAAATGCCACGGCAGTGGAGCCATAATGTTCCTTCCCTACCACCGAAATATAAAATTTGAATTGAAGATTTATTGAGTAATCATTATATAAATAAAGATTACACAGTATTACAGAACTCTTTTGTTGAATTATTGGTACACTTGATAAGAAACTTCCTTTTGATGTTTGACAATGTAGAATGTAATGGGAGGTTACGCTAGGGTTTTGAGAAAGAACGCAATATAAACCTTTCTTTTCCTGAAATGTCTTTCCACGTAACAAATCACAGTCGTAACTCGCATGCATATGTCGACGTGGGAAAATACAATATGTTGCCGACAAATTATCTGGGAACTTACTCTGTTCATATTATAGTGCTGCCAACATCAAAGTGTTATGAAAAATAACTAAAAGCTTCACCTCAAATGGCTCACGCCCTTTTACTATTTACCCAATGACAAAATAATAGGTTCAGATATGTTTGATACGACTGCTGTGAATAAAATGTCTTAGAGACAACTATTTGAAATTTCGGAGCAATACAAGTTGCATTGCGTAGCAATACAAGCAATACAATGGTGTATTGCTTGTATTGCTATTGCTGATTGCATTGTTTACCTGTGTAATATTTCCAAGAGTTCAATAGACTTTCACATCAGCAGACAAGTTTTTTGTTATAATCTTTTATCGAACATTTTATTTTACACATTCATTTATTTTGAATGTGTAAGAGATTTAAGTCGATTAAAGAATAAATCAACTGTACTTTTTATACCTGATTAATTACTTTTTCCAAAGGCATTTGAATAAGTCGTATATGATACTAACTTTTAGATAGAAATAAAGAGAAGCGTTTTAGTGGAGAAGTTTATTTTTCACGTTTGTTTATATTTTGAGATTTTAAAGACCTGTAAAGTTAACTTTACCGCTTCAAAGATACTTAGCTTTATAATAGCGACGAAAAGGAAATCTATTGAGAGCACGACTTACGCAATAACAGACAACAACTCGAAAGATAATTACACGCGTACTTTGAATTCTATAGGTATAACTATACATTTTCGGGCTTTGGTGGGTAGAATAGAATAAAGCGTTTTTTTATCAGCACAATAAAATATGTATACAGCTGCAGTCCTGAATGCGGCTGTCGTAGTGACGTAAGACTATAATCTAGTTGTCTCTATAAAACGATCGAACGTTGGCGCCATCTTTGTTGGTCCCGTTTTCATCTATAAAAAATAATTTTCCCTTTACAGTTCGTTGGTTTATTTTACTGTTTTCTATCTCGCAGCTGACAACGCAACCACAACGGTCCTTCTATGTACTCTTACTTTTATTTAATTTTACAATTCTATAGCTAAATTTATGTTTTTCATCGAACTCGATATTATTATTATCTTCTCCTTTTGAGTGAGTTTTCTCTTTAATACTGTACTCCTTTAATTTTCTTTTTACTTTTATCCATATGTCGTTTTTCCAGTCATATTTTTTGCCCATTGTAAAAAATTCTTCAAATTTTGGCCATGTGAATTTATTAGTAGCACTTTAACAGGTTGCTCAGTCTTTAAATTAACTTTAACAATACTTTCTTTATTCATTGTATGTTTGGAAGGTACTTCATTAGAAATATTATTTGACTGAGCGTACAAAAACTCATTTTCTCTTTTATCACTAAGATTATTAATTGTCTTCCTTTCCTTTTTATCCGTCTACGGTGAAGCCAAAAGGAAGGGTAATGTTTTTGGCAGTCTATGTATGTATGTTTGTATGTTCCACCGTAGCGCCTAAACTACTAGACCGATTTAAATAAATGGGGTGTCAAAAGATTCGTAATAATGGGACGGGTGACATAGGCTCTATAAATTTTATCTAAATTTTCTGTTACGGAATTAATATCTCAGATTCGCACGCCGTGTCACACCTATTGTACGTAACATCTAATGTGGGTATTAGATGTTACGCACAATAGGTGCGACACGGCTGTAGCTTGAGCATTAAATTTCTGTACTTATCTTGTGTTTATACTTATCTTGTTTCGTCCTTTTTAGATCCCCTTTTTTACGTAGTTGTTTTATAGTTTTAAACTACTTTTTTTACGATGCAGTATATTTGTTACATGTTTGTAGTGTATTCTATCAACATTATCACCTTTGTATCGTTCCTCTGGATATTCATCGTAAAAGCTTTCTATATCGCGCTCAATTTTTGCTGCAAAGGAAATTGAAATATGTCAGATAAACCTTTTGCTAGCCTTACGTGGTCATTTAAACTTATTTTAAATTGTCTATCGGGATTTATACCACGTACCTTTGTTTGGAGTAACCGATATTTCGGCACTGTTGCAAGCGCCATGTTCACGGATGTACTGAAGGTATTGCGGGTGGATGAATGGGCAGTCAAAAATAATGAACCACATAAGTCAGCCATAGCTCAACATCTCTTAGACTCGGGTACCAACCACTGGATTGAGTTACACAACCCTCAGGTGCTTTCGACAGAACGCCACTACATACCCCGAATGGTTAGGGAAGCTATTGAAATTAAAAAGTTCAGAAATTTCAATAGAGAGGATGGGTTTCAACTGTCGAGTATCTGGCATCCAGTGGTACGTCTATGTAAAACCCGTGAAAATAAAAAAGTCAAACCGCGAGCTGACGTAGTGAGTGTAGTATGTCGTGATCGGGTACAGTGTGATAGTGAAAACCGTGGCAGTGGTGTTGTACGCAAAAAACGAGTAAGAAAGCGGGTAGACCGTTATACTTGCTCGTAACATTCATCCACCCGCAATACCTTCAGTACATCCGTGAACATGGCGCTTGCAACAGTGCCGAAATATCGGTTACTCCAAACAAAGGTACGTGGTATAAATCCCGAAAGACAATTTAAAATAACTTTTGCTAGCCATTGTTAGGGAAAGGGAAAACTTTTCAAAGGAACAATTGTCACGACAGCGTTTATAAAGTGTTTTATTTTTTCAACACTTCTTAATAAACGTTTGACTTTGATGCAAAAGAAAATATTCAACAATTTTAATGATTTTCGATGTTCAATTCCATTACTTTTGAATTAATTTTACATACAAAGTATCTATCAGCTTAGCTGTTATTTAGAAGTAGATATATCTGAGATAGTAATTTCTTGAAAGTCTTACCTGCCATTTTCTTGTATAAATCAATATCGTGTCTAAGGTTTTCTCCCTCCCTCTCTTTCCAATGTCCGTCACCTTGGTCTGTAAGAAATAAATAAAGTGTTTGTGTAGTGTTCAGATTGTTGAGTGTAGTATGTGTGTTTTGTTTGTGTGTTAGACATAGATATTGGGGTGGTCCTACTATTAAATTGTTTGTAAAATATTTTAAGAACAGGTTCGTTGCATTTTAAGTCTTTAGTATATATGATAAATGTGTTCGTTAACTCGGCAATTAAAAAGAAAAAATAACAGTATAGAAAAGGCTTTAGCGTTTTATTAGTTAGTCACAAAGTTTTTTTCAAATCCAATAGACATTGTTCCGCCGAAACCAGTACTTGTTTGTCTCCTTGTTCTTTGCGAAGAAAGATGTTACCGTTGGACGTCCAGCAGTATTTAAATTTATTTTGTTTAGCAAATTCTCGAGCTGCGTGGAATAGCTTCTTGGAGCTCACAGGTAGATAGTCGCTTACATATACAGGTTTTCGTTTTCCGGGGATGTTTATGAATTCTGTGTTGAGCTTTTCTTCGACGGTTTTCTTTCTGTTGTTGAAATCACGGACTGCAGCCATGGTTTTCGCTTTCGTTTGGACCAACTGGAATTCAACGATGATCGGACGAGTCGAGCCTTCCTTGCCCGGTAGACGGTATATGTCTCTAAAATCAGTGTTAGAGATAGGAAAGTCGACGGACTGCCCAATTTTACTGATGATTTGTGTGAGATCTTCAGTGTTCTCTTGTATTTTTAAGGGGAAGTTTCTAACTTCGATGCTAGAGGATCGAGATTTCAGTTGTAGATCTTGGATTTTCCTCTCTAGTTTCTCCAAACATTTCCGCTGTTCAAGCTTTTCTTTTTGCAGACTGTCTAGACCGCTCTTGATTTCCTCGTACTGTTTGCTAATGAATGACATTGAGGTTGCTATTTCATCGTTCGATTCTTTGATTTTATATGTTTGTGTTTTCAGTTCCGAGATTTCGGTGGAGAGTTTAGCGATTTATATTTTGCAGATTTTTATGCGAAGCGGGGATTTTATCCATTATTTTAAAACTATTTGAGACCCATTTTGTAAGATTGAAACCTCCTGACTTAAACATAGCGAACACTTCGCGGTGAGTTTTTTCAGCCTTATCAACGCCATTTATTGGACATATATAATCGTCTATAAACATATTATGGTTTTCAGCCTCGTAAGCGGCTAGTGGGTATTGAGCCTTACTTTCAGCCGCGAGTTGGCGAACCACCCTCATAGCCAAGTATGGCGAGCTAGAAACACCAAAGGAAACTAGATTAAACTCATGTGTGTATTTTACAATTTTTATCGAACCTATATAAGATGCGCTGAAAGGCGTGATGCTTAGAAACGAGCTTTAATTGAAAGTACATCTTTTCAATATCAGATGCCACGGCAATGGAGAACATGGGTAAGTTTATACATAAATAAAAAATATTACTTTGTAAATTAGGAGCAATATATAAAATGTCATTTAGTGATTTTCCTGATGAAGTTTTGCAACTAGCATCAAGAACAATGCGTATTTTAGAAGACTGTTTAACAGGGCGATAAACAGTGCGGTGCGGAATATAATAATGCGGGACTTCAAGAGAGGGATTATCAACTTTTGACACATATCCTTGGTCTATGTAATCTTGAATAGTAGCGTTATAATTTGTAGGAATATCGAGATGCGAATCTAATTTATTTTCTAAATTAAGGAGACGGCGGTGAGCAATTGCGTAAGAGTTCCCTAATTCAGAATGTGGAGTTTTAAATGGTAACTGTACAGTATATCTGCCAGTATCATCGCATGAGTGAGTTGCGGTAAGTATAAGTTCACGTGCCTGATCATCAGGGCTCATGTGAATTTTATCAGGGACGTTTTCTATTTCCCAAAAGCGTATACTGAGAGTTTCAAGTGAGTTAGATGTGGTAGCGCAGAAAAAAGTTTTATTATGACAAGTATTCTTATTTTTAAGAAGAGGAGTACTAATATTTAAGCGGTTATCACAATCTGCCTTTCCCATGGCAATATAACCAAGTGTAGTCTGAACAGCGATTACCGACGAGCCAGGCAATGTAACCTTCCCACTACCTAACAAGAACGGGAACAGCTCGTTGCCAATTAAACAGTCGATACCAGCCGGCAAATGGAATGCATCATCAGCCATAGGTAAATTCCGTAAATGAATTAACTTTGATGTATCTATGGGTAGACTAGGTAAGCCGTTGGTAATATTTTTCTATTACGCGAGCGTGGATAGTGTACGAGCAACGTGAATCAAAGCGGGAAAATATTTTAAATGTTGTTAATCCAAGGGAAGGAATTTTAGATTGGCCTATTCCAAGTATTGTCGAGTTATCAGGAGTAACAACTAAATTAAGGCGGTCACAATACGGTTTTGTGATAAAATTACTCATTGAGCCTGTATCTAGAAACACGCGAAATTTATTTGGATAGTTATTATTGTAAACAAATACAGAAGCTGTAGGTAACAAAACAGTAGTACTATTGCAATCAATATTATAAGTAGAAGCGGTCATCGATAACGCGAGATCATTTGAATTTACGCGCGCTAAATTATCAACAGTGGCGGCGAGCGCGGCGAGAGAGATGGGCATATACCCGGTAAAAACCCAGACTTTGGGTAAATACCCATTTATACCCATTTTTACCTACCCATTTTTTTTTATACCGGGTAAAAATTAAAATCAGTTAAATTTAAATTAATTGTTGGATATTTTAATAAATACCGAACTGTGTGTAAGTATTTATTAAAAAATACAACAATTATTTTATAATTTATTTTATTTGCGACCGTCGTCAGCACAACATACTCGGACATTGTTTTCTCATTAGAACAAGAGACGAGTTATAGCAACTGTCCAATGAGGGATTCAAGCGACTTGTGCAGTTTTAATATTTTATTTTTACTGTCTAGGTTGCATTGTTATTATTAAACTGAAACGAAAAATCTAAGTAATTGTTACTCATTTATTTGTTTTGAAATATTTTCAAGATATACCTATGTGTCATCATGTCAGCCTAGAGACGTCCACTGCTGGACATAGGCCTCCCCCAAGGTTCTCCACACAGACCGATGTTGAGCCGCCCGCATCCAACCGCGCACCGCGATCTTAACCAGATCATCGGGCCACGTTGCGGGAGGCCCCTGCTGCGTCGTCCGGTACGTGGTCGTACGTCCGCCTGCTCCAACGGCCATTGGTTTTTCGTGCTTTGTGCACTGCCCACTGCCACTTCAGCCTGGCTATTCGGAGACCTATGTCGGTGACTTTGGTTCTCCTGTGGATCTCCTCATTTTTGATTCGATCTTGCAGGGAAACGCCGAGCATAGCTCTCTCCATCGCCCTTTGAGTGACCCTGAGCTTTAGGATAAGGCCCATAGTTAGCGACCAGGTTTCAGCGCCGTAAATTATCACTGGCAACACACACTGGTCAAAGACTTTCGTCTTGAGACACTGCGGGATATCGGACGTGAAGATATGCCGTAACTTCCCGAACGCCGCCCAACAGAGTTAGATTCGACGAATGACCTCTTTCTCGAAGTTGGACCTACCTAATTGGGTCATTTGTCCCAGGTAGACGTACTTATCGACAACTTCGTATGTGGAGTTCCCGACCTGGATAGGAGCAGGTACTACATGGACGTTAGACATGATTTTCGTCTTGTCCAGGTTCATCTTAAGATTTACTTGTTGGGAGACTCTACAGAGGCCATCGAGCGTTGTGCTGAGGTCTTCCATGGTCTCAGCCATGACTACGACATCATCAGCAAATCGAAGGTGAGTGATGTACTTGCCGTTGATGTTGATGCCGAGTCCTTCCCAGTCCAGAAGCTTAAAAACGTCTTCCAGCGCAGCGGTGAAGAGTTTCGGAGATATAACATCTCCCTGCCTCACCCTTCGCTGTAGCCGAATAGGTCTTGAGCTCTGGTCCTGGAGGCGGATTGACATGGTGGTGTTTTCGTTCAAACACTTCAGCACTTCGAAATATCGATAGTCAATTTGGTACCGTTGGCGAGACTGCAGCACTGACCAGGTTTCGATCGAATCAAAGGCTTTCTCAAAGTCCACAACCGCCAAGCATAGAGGCTTGTTATACTCTTCGGACTTCTGTATAACTTGCCGCAGCGTATGTATGTGGTATATGGTACTATAGACCCTAGGAAACAACTTATATCCGTGACTCAGAAGTGAGATGGGTCTGTATTTCTTCAAAAGGGTTTTGCTTTTTGAAGAAAAGCACCACCACCCTTCTGTGCCATGCCTGTGGCGTTTTGCCTTCGAGTATGACGGAATTGAATAGCTTTCGAAGCATTTCCACGGCAGGTGTGCCGCCAGCTTTCAGAAGCTCTGTAGTTATGCCGTCATCACCCGGTGCCTTGTTGTTTTTTAGTTGTTCTAGGGCTACACTAATCTCGTGCATGCTGACGTCCGGGATATCTTCGGTATAGTGTCGGGTCAATCCAGCTCTAGGGTCTGTGGCTGGAGTAGTAACAGGTGTTCGTGTAGTCGTGTATAGCTGTCCATAGACCCATTCGATCTCCTCCAGGAGCTGAGGTTTGGACGAGACAATTCTGCCATCCTCCGTCTTCAGCTTTGTCAGCAGTCCGACAGACAGATCTCTTTGGAAAACTTTGGAACCCTTATTCCGCTCGATCGCCTCTCGAATACATTTAGTGTTGTATTGGCGGAAATCGCGAGTCAGAGACTTAGAGATCTGCTTATTGAGACGCCAATATTTTGGCATGTCGTCGGAGGAAAGCAGAAGCATCCTACGCCTTTCTTCTATGAGCTCGAGGGTCGGACCCGAGATTTTATTGGCTCTTTTCTTCGTTTTGGGCTTAACCCTTTAACGCACACCTTTATGATTTTTTTTAATTCGGTATATTTGTAAGTGAATATATATCCTAAAGTGCTATTTATAACAACATGTGTCAATATTATTTTCAGAAACTTGTAATTTTCCTACTAACCACTGACCGTTCTGCATCACTAACTAGGTATCCCCACCTAATTAGTGGCCTGTAAACTGGACACTCTTAAAAATCTATTATTTTTGGTGAAAATAACGCAGTAAAATAAAATAATTGTGTAGGAAATACATCAGTCTTTAATCAGCCTCAACAACATAACATAATTAGCATAATATTTTTAACTAAATTGAAGTATTTCTCTAACTTAGCCTAAAAAAAACACAAAAATGAAAATGTCATCTTCTCTGAATTATAACTGAAAGGTAAAAATATAAGCAATTGTGGAATTCATAATTATAGAAAAATATTATACAGGGTGTTTCATAACCCTCCATCTGATCAATGAAGGGGTTGTAGGGTAGAGTAAAATGATGAGGTATTTGTCATTAATTCACGGAAACTCAAGATAAAATTTTCCCTGGTAAATTTAATTAACTTTAAATAATATCATATCAGATTACCCATGGCAACACTGAAGACTCATAAATCGTAATAACTAGGTATCTACCTAAAGTTCATAAAAGGTCGTTGAGTGCATCGGCCGGCGCTGCCGGCGGCCGCGTCTTTACTTAAACCTTTGACAAAAGCCGAAGGTCAACTTTACACGTGCCATCATTTTAGGTAGGTTACCTACCTACCTAAAATGATGGCACGTGTAAAGTTGATAGGTATACCCATTTTATTTATGAGTTTGTTGCAACAGCTGGTTTATTGCATTAGGTAAAACGGAAGGTATTGTTTACGTTGTTTGTTTGTTTCGTGAGAGTGCGTAGCCAACTTTGGCGTCCGTGTATTTAGACCACCCGAAGGCCTACGACATAGCCTTACGATTCTTAGATTCCGTTTTACGTGCCTTCTGAGTACGTGGGCACCCAGCCAAGTGATGACCTGTGCAACCGTTGCTTAACTTTGCCAAACTATTACGATCCAAAAGCTTAGTCACGCTATGAGCGCTGCAGTATTTACGGTAATTAAAATTTTTTTAAATCTTACTTAGGCAGGTTACCTTTAATTCCGAAAAACATCAACTTACTTGTAAGCTGCGTACGACAATCATGCTCCACATGCCGATCGTAAACGTTAAGACACTTACGGTACCTTTTCATCAATGGTACCTATTTGCATTTACTCCTACGTAAACACATCAAAATGTTAAAGTATTCAGAGTTTGAATACGACCGACGTAACTATTTCACAACGTAAGTTATTCCGGAAGTCCAAACGAAAATAATCCTAGCGCAAAACTGAGTGATTAGTAGGCAAATTGAAGTCGTAAAAAATAACCAGCTAGGGATGTAACCAATGATATTTATTGGACTTCTGTTTTTATCGATATGTCATTTTTGTCCCTGTACAAGATGGGCATGTATCCAATGCAAAATTGTTGTTTGTTTTTAAATTATTGTTATAACATAAAAATTATGTAATTTTTTATTTGATTTAGGTTACTGAAATTAGTAGATCATAGTCTTTTGTCTATGATCTTGTAAGTCCGTAACACAAAAGTATTATTTAAGTCTTGTTTACGTAATGTGTCGATATCGTAATACTATTAATGTAATAATTCTTTAAAAAATGAATGTTGTGTCACATTTCATGTAAAAATTTATTAAATCGATTTTAGCTGCTATCGAACGTAAACATCTCTACCGCGTTTCGGTATTGTGTCAAGCAGATCGTTTGGCGGTAAAATTGCACTATTTTAAGGCGGCATGCCCTTTGACACGAAAAGCCGACAATATTTTAATATAATTAATAGAATCATAAAGGATACCGCCGTTGAGTGGAGTGTTGCTAGTTTAGGGAATTTTCCCTAATTTCGGGGTAATGTTTCTCGTTTATACTGTGCTAAAGAAATTAATTGTGATGTTTAATGTATACCTGGATTTTTTTATTATTTTTCCTAGTTTGCCTGGCAAGTCAGTAATATGTGGTTTCCGGATCGGAAAGGGAGTTATGAAACACACTGTATATTTAGCATAGCTATAGCTATAGGCGGTGAAAGCACAGGCGGTAGTGAATGCGGCGTAGCTATTGTGAGTGGCGGTGAAAGCTGAAATCGAGGTGCTGCTGGTGAAAAAATTTGGGATGACAAAGATCCGTGTGGGAGGAGCTGAAGCAAATGATCCTGTTTGACTGCAACTACGGGTGCTCAGACTGTTGGTATTTGAGACAACGTCATCAAGACAGTCATCAGCGTCGGAATCACCACCAATATCAGAATGGATGGCCTGGTCATCATCAGTAATGGCAATAATTTCTGCCCATTAGTCCTCAGACATAATTGCTAGATCTGGGTATCGAAAGTTATTTCTAAAATAATGAAAGAAACGGGAATGAAAACTCAATATACTCAAAATTATTACAGGAAACTACATATCGACATAATTCACCATAAAATATACCTAAATAATTACGATATTCGGTTATAACTACTGAACCCGTATATTTGTACTAATTATGATAAGACATCCGAGAAATAGACTATATAATTCGGTAAAATGATATAAATTAAATGTATTAATCAAAATATATAGTTATGAGACTTGTGTCGTGTTATTTCTCGGTGAGGTTTTTCAAAAACAGACCGGTGGTCTGTTTTTGATTGCTAAAATAAGTGCTTTATTTTACTATATTCGGTTATATTTGCACATAATAATAAAGTATATACTATAATACAATCGTTTTACTCACTTTTAGTACGACGACGTGTTTCTTCTTTGCACTGTACTTATTAATATGTGACGTTTGCTTGCAATGGTAGCAATTACTAGCGCTGGTATGCACAGATTGCACAGTGGCCAATTATCAGGCCACCGTAAAAATTGGCGTGAAATTTTTACCGCACGGGCCATTTCAAAACGCTGGTTAGTTACAAAGCCGGTGTGCTTCATTGGGAATCGTATATGATCATAAGATTCAACATTGCTTTAAAATTCTTTGAATTATCGACCTTAAATTGACTGTCCAGTTTACTGGCCACTTTGTATGGACCGTCCTATAAAGGGTTAAAGAACTTCAAGCCCGTTGTATGGACAGCATCCACGAACCTGTCACTGAAGTCGTCCACATCCGATGTATATAATTATATTACTTATTTATATATTCTATTTGGTAGTGCGCAGCATTCAGTTAACTTTAAATCATTTGCAATCTATTATATTTGTTTCTATTCTAAACTGTTTATTTTGATAGAAAATTTCATTAAAGATTTAAAAGATATTTAACTTCGTTTTACTTAAAATCAATATTTTATTTTCAATGGTAAAGGTCAAAACTAACAAGGTAGATCGTAGTATTGATGACGAAGCCATTTACATTATATAAAAACAGTATTCATTTCATGGCGAAGGCGTTTAAATAATATAAAGATATAACTAATTTTTACCCGGTAATTTTTATTAATACCCGGTAAAAAAGGGTATTTTTTTGTTTTTACCTTATTTACCCTTTCCTTCCAATTTTTACCCACCCGCCCATCTCTCGGCGACCGATCCGTTGGATACAATCGTGGCGCTAGAGAGCGTACGCGTCACAGCGCTAGACGGCGGCGCGGGCGAGGGCGGCGCGCTCAGCGGCGTCGGCATCGCGCGTTGAGTGTTGATATTGTTATTACTGAGCGATGCATTAAGTTCTACTTCCGATCGCGGGGTCAGCTGTTTGGTTTTGTAACTATAATGAAAGTTCTCTAATGCTAAGCGTCGACTGATCGGCATCGTACGCATCGCATTTTTTTCATACTGCGTCCACTGTATCGGCAGCGATCGGATTGCCGACGCAACTACCAGTGATCGTACGTGTATTTTTGCGAATGGAAGAAAGCGAAGAAGAACAATTTGCCGTTATTTCTTGTTTGTTAGAAGTAGAAGAAGAAAATGCAAAAACATCTTAAAAAAAGAAAACATAATGTCTGGATACACGACATTCCGTATGACGTCATCGGCACGCATCGCAAAAGTTGCCTCTCGGAGCATCCTTGTCGGCATTGCCGATGAGCGATCCGTACGATGCGGATCAGTGGACGCACTTGTATGGCTTTCTATACAAAGAATACTACGATCCGTAAAATGCGATGCGTCCGATGCCGATCAGTGGACGCTTAGCATAAGTGTAAGTGCTCGGCCACAGTGAAAGGCGGGCGCGGGTGCGGGCGCGACGCGGGAAACTCAAACATATGGAACTCTATAGGAGTGTCCGTAGTGGGAAGGCGGGCGCGGCGAGCGGCGCGAGCTGTGCAACGTGGGGAGCACGCGGGCAACTCAAACCATAGGACTTTCATACAAGTGTCCGTAGTGAATGCGCGGGTGGCAAGCGGGAAACAATGCGGAGCGTGCGGATCTCAAACTTTTATGAGCAATGATATTATGAGTAATTATTAAATCAAGTGCGAGTTGAACTCGCTCATCAAGGTTAACGTACTAGAGGGATTCACTTAACATAAGCATCATATAGCCCCCTAGTCAAATATCACTATCAATTTTTCGCCAGCAAAAATAAAAAAATGTTAAAAATTTATAAGCGTAATTCGAACGATGGATGTCAAAACATAAGCGATATAAAAACAAAAAGGTTATCTCAAGACGTGAAATGAAGTCTAATTACAATTTGATGGGCATGCAGTTATTATTATATTTTAAAGAAACGTAGGAACTTTTACTATGAAGGATATGTGTTTGTATTTCTAGTTTGGATTTTCTAGAAAAAATAAGCATGTTTAATTCATACTCTTACGGTCGGGGTAAAAGGATTGCAAGGAAACCCGAGAAGCAAATGTATGTTACAGAAGTGACGGTATATGTATGTAAACACAAAATTCCAAGTTAGTTTATAGCCCATGATCACGAGTTATCTTCATCTTACAATACAGTAAAATTTTAATATAATTAATGGAACAACAATGTAAATGTAGAAAGTTGGATGAACTAAGAACTAGGAATCCCTACTAACATACATACATACATACATATCGACGCACCTTTTATCCCCGAAGGGGTAGGCAGAGGTGTATTTCTACACCCACTTTTCGCCAGATATACTTTAGTCCCACGTAATAAGGGGCGAGCCTATTGCCGTACCGGGCACATTTCCAGACTCCGAGCTGCTACTGAGAATTTCGTGACAGAAAAACTCAATAACACTGCCCGACCCAGGAATCGAACCCGGGACCTCCCGATCCCACGCGCACATTTATGCCGCGAGACCAACGAGGCAGTCGTATAGGGTTTGATGTCGAGTTTTCCGTCTCTACACAAATATGGTATTTGCATCGTGTTATCCCTTAGTCGCCTTTTACGACACCCACGGGAAGATAGGGGGTGGTGACACTTGTATTCTATGCCGTTAACCACACGGCAAAATCCCTACTTTAATATTATAAATTCGAAAGTGTATATGTATGTATGTATATGTATGTTCCGTTTTCATGCTAAAATGGCTAAACCGATTTCGTCAAAATTTAATATAGAGATATATTGTACCATGGAGACGGACATAGGCTACCATAAGTTGCAAAAATGACACTAGGAAGGATTCTAGGGAGGGCTAGTTTGTACCTACGGCACAAATTTACCTCTTGGAAGTAAGAACGCATGCGCTGTAAGTTGAGTGCTGCGCATGTGCTATCTATATATTATATCTGTCAGTACTGTCACATTATACATATTGTCATATCGTGCACGGTGATTATATTATTCGCGCATATAAACTAATAATTATAGACTACGCTTAACCGGCTGAAACGATTTTCTCTACTAATATTATAAATGCGAAAGTGTTTATAGATACCTATATAATCGGAATATATAATGGTAGATACGGTCATGGATACTATTCGGTATATATAATGGCAGATAATGTCATGGATAGACCGAATTTCTGAACTCTTTAGACTAATCAGGAGTCACACACAGCTTGAGACAGCAAGTAAATTTATGTTAACCCGACTTCAACGCGCGCGAAACCGAGGGCAAGACCTGGTATTATAATATAATGATGAACTTAAAAATGCAAAGTATCTATATAAATTCTAATTTGTTTTATTTATTTACATTACCACATATCTCTTTTTAACCCTTCCATTCATTCCTGAAGTTACTAGAATTTTCCAAATTTTATCCAAAATATATATATTTTTTTAATTTTTGCCAAATATTTATAAACATTTTCCAAATTTCATAAAAATCAAAATTCTTTATAGCAGTTATAAATGTGATTTGAACCCACGCCCTCAGACCGTGAGACGGTTGTATTATCCGCACGGCTATAGCCTTGTTATCATATAGTTGCGAATTTGGCAAACAATTGACAGAGTGTTACTATGGTGAGTGCTAACGTAATCTAACTGAAAACTCATATTAATCTTGCCGCGATCCGTCACAATACTAAATTTGACAAACACTGTACACCGCACCCGCAAACGCGCCACTACGGACACATGAAGACGCGCGCGGCGCCGCACGCGGCCCGCGCGCGGGCTGCCCGCGCTACTATGGCCAAGCACTAAGAGTGTATGATGTTTGCGTTGGCATAATGAACAAGTATGCGTAGATTTGCAGAGTTTAGTATCGTGGAATCCCAAACAATTGCAACAGAAATTATGTTTATTTACAAGTTCAAATCTGGCACTTGGATCTTGATTAATAAAATATGAACATTTATATAAAGGATGCGCATTAGGGTCATTACATATTTTACACGATGAGCGTTGTTGATTAGAACGGGTGCGTGAGTGTTTGCGAAAAATGCTTGATTGATGATTTTAGTGCGTTATTATAATTATTAGCTGAATGTTGAGTAACAGAAGGTTTGATATTGGAATAAGGAGAGCGTAATGTTTGAATTTTACTTTGCTCTTTAAGAAATTTAGTGAGATGTTCAAATGTAGGTATCGGAACATTCCTATTGGATTGCTCGAACAAGTTCACTGTCTCCTTGTCTAATTTAGTGAGTGCAATGTGGGTAATAATAAAATCTGCTAGATCGTCAATATCTGAACGGCGTAAAGCGGCCTCGGCGGAATAAAATTGTTCTAGAAATGTATCGATAGATTGATTAGGTTTATAGTTAATTAATTGTTGTACAGAACTGGAAGCTTGAACTCGACTATCTTGATATTTTTCTAACAAAGAATTCCAAATGATTAAATAATTATTAGCGGTAGGTGTAATACTCGAACAGATGATTAATGCTTTGCCTGATAATGAACCTATTAGATATTAAACCCTTTCGGCGTCTGAGAGATGTTGATTATCGTGGATAAGACTTTAAAAATTTTCGTAGAATGGCGACCATTTGCATGGTGAACCATCAAAAGTAACTTATTTGAGAGGCGGTAATTTTCGGTTTAATAAATCATATTTATGAGGATTATCTTGAATGTTCTTTGTAGAATTATCTTGCGTTAAAGTGGACGCTGTATGTTTTACGTAACAGTACAATTCATCGAATGTTTGAGAAGCGGAGTAGTGCGGGTTTGCAGAAGGATTATGTTCTAATTGAGCAATAACACACGAGTCCAAAGTTTCCATAAAATTAGTTCGAATAATATCTACTGAATGAACGCGCGCTAAAAATTGTGATTGAAATGTCGGATCGGAAACCTTTAGGCTGAGATCGTACAGATTCTGCATAATTTTGAAGAGATTCTCCTTTTTAGCTTCTAATATAGCTAGTTTGGGGTTAGGTTCAGAGTGTTCATCGTCGCTTGTGTTTTTCTTTGTTACAAGATAGACCGACGCCATCTTGAGTGTTGAAATCTAGTACTAATTTATGAATTCAAGTCTATTACTTGAATTCAAGTCTATTAAATTTATTGAATTATAGAGCATGTTAGTGGTGAATCTATAGAATATAATTATATCTATTAACAGAGAAGTTGACCAAGACGAAGCCACCAATTATCGAATAGAATTTTTAAATTCTTTAAATGCGGGCTACCTGCGCATAAAATAGTTCTCAAATTCGGCGTGCCAATAATTTTATTGAGAAATTTATGCTCACCCAAATTGTGTAATGTCACCCGACTGTGAGTGATCAATTTACAGCGCAACATAATAAAAGCGAAAGTACTCACTGGATGTGGTATGGGTGAACGGGTTTTTATACATATACATAAATATCGTCACGCCTTTTATCCCCGAAGGGGTAGGCAGAGGTGTATTTCTACACCCACTTTTCGCCACATATACTTTAGTCCCACGTAATAAGGGGCGAGCCTATTGGCGTACCGGGCACATTTCCAGACTCCGTGCTTCTACTGAGAATTTCGTGACAGAAAAACCCAATAACACTGCCCGACCCAGGAATTGAACCCGGGACCTCCCGATCCCACGCGCACATGTATGCCGCGAGACCAACGAGGCAGTCGTATAGGGTTTGATGTCGAGTTTTCCGTCTCTACGCAAAGATGGTATTTGCATCGTGTTATCCCTTAGTTGCCTCTTACGACACCCACGGGAAGATAGGGGGTGGTGACACTTGTATTCTATGCCGTCAACCACACGGCTTATTCCCCGAAATAAGTAGGTACCTCTAATAGCCAATGATTTTCCCTTTCGTTTTAAACGGATACAATTTCCGGTTAGTGTCTGTTTTGCAATGAAAATAAATAAAGCTCAAGGGCAGACGCTAAAAATTGCTGGCGTGAATCTTACGAGCCCCTGTTTCTCGCATGGTCAACTTTACGTGGCCCTTTCCCGGATAAGCGACTCAAGCAAACTGTTTGTCCACGCTCCGAACAACGTCACACAAAATGTTGTGTACACAGAGGCGTTGTAGATAAAATTATCGCGAGCACGCTTAACTAACGAAAGACAGTGCACTGCAAATAGTTGTTAGAGTCGTTTACGGTTTTCAAATAAAATGGAAGCGGTTTGCCTTAACGGGGGGCGCGACGCGTCGGATTACAACTGGTCGGTAGAGTAGAATAGGTATTCTTTATTGCACACCATTACAGCTTATATTACATAGTGGACTTACTATTCAAGTGTTACTTTTTGAGTGCAAAGATTTCAAATTAACTACTTAATAATGATGTAATCCGGCCAGATAGTATTTATTAAAAGAAAGAGCTAAGAATTTAGGTGGCGGGTACCTACAGGTTACTATTTTTCTGATACAGTAAGTACCTAAGAAACTTAAATATGAGTGTGAGTTTCATCAACCGATCATGAAAGAGAAAGAAGAGAAAGGGATACTTAAAGGATACCGACTTCCACGCGGGCAAAGCCGCGGGCACAGCTAGTAGTAGATAAATATTGGCGTGCCGGAGTCTGCAGATACCTACATATGTCGGAGGCGATAGCCGCAGCTGCTGTAACCACGCGCACGGGCAACCTGATGCACTATTCGACAGCGAACTCCGTGCACTGGAAAACTGAAACAATTTGAAAGAATAATCTCAAATCTTTTCTATGCAGTGGTCATCTTTCATGAACCGACCTATACCTATACGTAAGTCACCACCCAACAATGTTTTATTTTGTAGTTTGGCAGCGTTAATGGGTAATCTTTGAATATTTTGAAATGATCTCTTTAAATAGAGATTTACCTAGATCTTCTAGTTTTTCCAAAAGCAGTGTCGCAAACATCGCATAAAACGCAAAAAAATATAGAAAAGGTGCTAAAGATACGTCTACAAAATTGTGATTACTGTAAGAATTGGTGCATTATTTTATAATAACTACGTACCTAAGTTAGATTATTCGCTTGTGTTTCTCCTAAAATTTTCACCTAAATAAGAACACGTGTATTGCCCTGAGGGAGGGAATTCCCTTTAATGTATTTTTTTTTATAAAAGACAGTTACCGCACTAGGACTAAATCCTGTATCGCGGGACTTTACAAACATACAACTAACGGACACAATGAACACTGAGACTCGAAACAACAATTTATGAATTACACAAAGTGTTGTCTCGTGTGGGGATCGAACCCACAATACTCGGCGCAGTGTCAAGTGGTGTGGTGGTCTTTAAGGTATTAAGAAGCATCTAGTAGGTATATAAAATAGCAGATTTTCTTGGAAGAAAATATTGAATAAAGTAAATTACTTTCCAGGAGTTTCATTAGATTTCACACAGAGTCCTTATCTTTTCCTCCTATCGTCGGCGCCGTATTAAAACAGAATAGTTTATCGAATGAGACGATATTCACATTCTAATGTATGCTAAACGCTTAACCTTACGTGCCAGACGTATGAATAAAACAAAGGAGTTGCGCCGTAATGGCCATGTGCATATGTAGGAAGATATCTATCCCCATAGTTTCAGGGCGACAGTTCGACTAAATTCGCAATACCAAGAATCGGTGGAGTGTCATAAAAATTTAACAAGAAATTACATTGTGCAGTTTTGCGACTTTTGCGGAGAATATAGAATGGCGGTTTTGTTCACCATGTTCGGTTTCGAATGCTATTAGGCATGTTCAAAGCGTGATAGACTAGTCGCTGATCAGTGATTACATTTAAAGTACCTGCAGGTTTGACCGCAGCTAGGTAGGTATATCCTACATACATTACCAAACCGGACGTCAGTGGGTACCACAGGTATGAACCTAGTCATATTTGCTCCATAAACACGCAGGGAAGGGAATAAAGTATTCCCAGTATTCATATAAGATACAATGAATTCAAGTGATTACCTAAAATGAACCTTCAATTTACGAACGGTGTGTTGAGTTTGTGGTATGTTCCCAAGACAAGGTTAATTCGAGTAACTATAAAAATTGGTGCGTAAGGTTCCCACAAAAAACTTAGGGTCCCAAGCCAACCTCACCTGCAAGTGGTGCACCTGGCTATCAACGGACGAGGCTCTGGCAAACAAAATAACCCGATAAGCGGCAATAGGCTCGCCACCTATTACGTGGGATCAAAACACTGGCGAAAAGTGGGCGTTTAATATGCCTCTGTCCACCCCTGCGGGGAAACAGGCGTGAGTCTATGTATGTATATATGTATGAGTATAAAAATGTATCTTCAATACGGAGTAGAAATAATGCGAAACGATGACATAAAACTTTTCTGGATTTTAAAAATCCAGGAAAAAGTGGGGTCGTGCAATTTAGAGCTCATTCTCAAACACCTCATTCTTTGCGTATTAGTATAACTACGTGAAAGATATAAAAAAATACGAAGAGGTACGATTTTCACGCAACTTGTACACCTGTACCTACAATAAAATGAGGAATTTCTATATCTGTCCTACATATCACTTGAATATTTTTCTTACCTCGACTACGACTATTACAGCTGTTGGAATTCCTCAACAACATAATAGTTACAATTCCTTATTCAACGGTCATCTGCAACGTTTTTTTTTAAATTATTATGCAGGTTTCAAATCGT
This sequence comes from Euclidia mi, assembly GCA_944739405.2. NCBI lineage: Eukaryota > Metazoa > Arthropoda > Insecta > Lepidoptera > Erebidae > Euclidia > Euclidia mi. Next base: position 59,130,407 of record OX123182.2, read on the forward strand.
GGCACTCGTCGAGACATTGTATTGTACTGATAAGTTTTTATTTTATACAACTATCGGTACGTATCTCGCACACGGTTATCTGATCTGAAACTAGGTAGAAGCATATACATTATTTTTAATTCATATGGTTTATTTGATAAGTATGCACACACCTACCTATAATGTTATAGATGATGTTGAACAAATCGTCATGCATATCACACAAAGAATTGTTCTGACTGTACTGTAGAAAACGAGTCCGCGAGCTACGCCGCGACGTAGCAGTTAAATTATCTAGTAATCATGACTGCTACGCCGGTGTTTTTAGCCTTGAACACCAGGGGCTAGTAAACTACAAGATTAATAAAACTTAAAATAAAATTATAATAATTATATTCCTAATGTACTAAAAGACTGCTTAGTATCGAATACAAAAAATATTTCCACTAAAGCTTTAACCATTTATATCTATACAAATTATGGAGTCTTCTATATAAAATGGTTAATTACACGAGTCAGATAAAACGTGGTTCACGCGCCAATCAAAAACCAAATAAATACAAAATGGCGGTAGATAAATCCATGCTGTATTTGAAATTTGTAAACATCAGTGTGCTCACAGTATCCAATCAAATTGACTCGGTGCATAGAATGTAAATGAAGCTAGCTTAAACACACTCACCCGTAGGTGCCAATTTTGCGAAATCACATCGTTTGAATATTTATAAAAGTTAAATGAAATTATATTATCATAATTACGATATTGCCGTGTCTATCTTATCGTTGCAAGTAATAATTAATATGCGGCGACACAAATAAAGCGAATTTTTGGTTTTGGAAATGAAACTAACAGTGTCACGATATGTATATATTCTTTAGGTACTATGTTGTTTTGTTAGAAATATTGCATTATCTGCCAATAGCGTTACCTATGGTGTATAATAAATAACTTGATCAAATTATATGGATCTTGATTGCAATTTTAAATACCTACCTAGCTTTTAGATATGACAAGATTAATAGCTGATATTCCTGCGTATAGTAAGTAATTATATTAAATCTGTATAATTTGGATACAGGCTCGTCAATTGGAACTTGTTGTGTCTGACTCAGCGCTATCGTCCTGAGCACGATGCTCTGTATAACTGATATTAATTATCTAATATACAGCCAAACAATACCTATTGGGGATCTATACCTTCCTCTAATATGCTGTAGAGTAAGCTCGTTTGTTAGTTGCACATGCTAATCTCAAGAACTACTGTAACGGTATAAGATTTTTTTGTGTTGGATGGCTCATTTATCAAGGAATGCTAGCTGTATCATCAAGCTTTGAGCTCAATTATATAGTGGGTATGACTGTGGGACAGCTAGTACTTTACAAAAGTCAAAATACTGTAAATCAGTACTGCCAAGTTTGCCCGTTTCGCCGTCTGGACTACGGTGTTTGTCATTTTATAGTAGAAACTTATCGTTTACTGGCATTATAATTATGGATCAGTAAATGCAACGGTTAGCAGTTTCACTTAAAATTCGTCGGGGTAGGCAGACACAACAGAACGCCACTTGCTCCTATCCTTACAAACCTCACGCGCTTCCTCTACACTCATTACTCTTTTCATACATGCTCGCTGGTTTTGGGTACATCGGACCTTTCCGTTTCTTAGGATGTCTCCAATTTGGTCGACGAATGTCCGCCGAGGTCTGCCGCGACCGACTTGCCCACACACATTTGCCTTATATATCTGATTCGTCATTCTTTCTTTACTCATTCGCTCCACGTGTCCAAACCACCTAAGCATTCCTTTCTCAATCCTTGTCACCACCTCTTCTTTCAGTCCACTGCTCTTTCGTAGATATTTAAAAATCCGTTTTTTAGTCTCAGTTATGAAGGATTAGGTTGGACTGTTATTAATACTGATACAAATTGACGTACCTCTTCAACCCTCAAAGCGAATTCTATTCAAAATGCTATATTTCGCTTTAAAGAACATTTGACAATGTTAGTAAGAAAACAAGCTTATATTTAATAAATATACTTATTTGATCCGACATGTAGATAAGTCGATTTCTGAGCGCATAAGATGTTGATGAAAGCTTTCTTGACTCAACGAGTTCCCTGAATCTGGTGAATGCTAGGGACCTACTTAGCTCTCATATCTCTTACAAATACGAGTAGTAGTAGGTATTATACTTATTTTTAAAAACACTTCGAATAAGTTATGCTCTAGAATAGAATAGAGATAGCTCGAGTACCTAAGAAAATATCTTCTCCTTTTATTTTCTTTAAACAAAAACACATCTCAAATGATTTCTCAAGCAGTCAAGTAAAGTAACTGCTTTAAAATAAGGTATCTACACTCAAACTCGTAGAAATATTTTATGGATCACACGTGGTGTACGCGCTTGTTACCTAGTTGTAGGCGGTTGCTTAAACGAGTATGACATACGCGCAAAAATCTAAAAAGATACTAAAACTTATGAAACTCCATGTTATTTTTTTTACTTTTGCATAGTTCATAAGAATCAGAAGTTGTAATGTTATTATTTTTAAACTAAATAAATATAAGATCCGTATCGTTCTTTATACATAAAAGTACATGAAAAATAGTATTAACACGGTCTCCATTAAAAGCTGCAACAGAATATGCATTGAAGATAAATTTCAAAATTTGTTAGTATAATACGAAAACGTAGCAGCCATATACACGTTTCTTCAGCATTTGAGCACAACAATAACAGTTGTAAGAATAAAAATAAACGCGAGAAATATTCGCGAAACAGATATTCGCAGGGAAAATGTTCCCGGAACAGATATTTAAAGTAAGTAGATAAAAGCTAGATATGTACATTAGCTGCAATAGACGGTGCATTAGGGAGAGCAGAAGCACATTAGATATATAATACGTATGTGAAGGTGGACACGTACGCGCATAACTTAGTACTATCGCAAGTTTCTCGGACTACAGCGCTGCTTTATACTTCTTACATTCGTTGGTAGAGGTTCTAGAAAATTGCAGTTTATTGTGTTTTGTAGTTTGGAATACTTAGTTCTCTTTTATTATTAATGGCTTTGTCGCTTTACGAGCGCAACGCCATTTTGTCCTGCAATTTACTTTGTTGGTAAATAGACAATTTTCCCGCAAATTGTGTATTTTATTTGAATGTAGGTACGTCTCGTTTGAACGATCGTAATATAATGACATATTTTTAGTTTATATATTTTAGGAGAATCAGCAACATATTCTGTGCTAATTTTATATTATAATGTCGTATAAAGCACCCGTATAGTATAATAAAAGTAATATTCTAACTACATTCTCACAGCACCATCTAGTCCCAAACTAAGCAGAGCTTGCACTGTGGGTACTAGGTAATGGATGAACATACATATACGAATACTTCTTTTTGTAAATACATACATATACATTATATACAAAATATAGAGAAATAATAATGTGTATCAATAATTTAATAAAATTTAAAAGTGATCTTTTCGGGTTTTAATTAATTTAAATTTACTAATTTTGCAAAGTATCTATTCTTATTTTTTCCTGACTTAAGTACCTAGTTCCATCTGCAGTTTATATTGTTACGAAAGGCGATATTTTAAGAAAAACGCCATCTATCGGTGAAAGAGAGAACTTGAAAAGAAGGGATATATTGATGATTTAAAATGTACCACCTATTCTCTACTAGATGGCGTTGCAGATAAATACTGGAACAATCAATGCTGTTTCTGGGACGTACGAGAATATTCTAGGGAAGACTAGTATGCACGAGTTATGTTATCCAGTCCGTATAAATAGCGCTCGGATTCGCGCACTAGTACAGTTCAGTTCTTATATCAGAGCGATTAACAGCTAAGGACTTTTGAAGAGTAAAGGAGTTTGAAAGTGTGTTTCTAGTGTGGAAATAAGTTTTTATTAGTGTTGAAAATTAAGTGTGTGTAAAATAAAGTACTTACAGTTTAAGTGGCATAGTGATTTAAATTTATCGCCGAACCCCAGCTCGTAACAATATTATCATAATTATGTGGGAGTTCTTACAAAGCTCCTCTTTCCATCCGTCCTCCACTAGAAGCTGACCTGCTAAAAATACCCTTCCGTATCAGATTTTTATGCTAGTTAACCTTGCCTTTAACCTTGATGTATGGAAGTGAGTGTTGGGTATGGCAGAAAAAGAGAATGAGATGCGATCACACGTAGTATGTGTGGGGTGAGACTGATTGATCGAATTCCGAATGCAGTAATACGAGAGCGATGTGGCCTGAAAGAAGATGACGTGACAATGATTGAGAAAGGAATGCTGAAATGGTTTGGGCACGTGGAGCGAACGAGTGAACAAAGATTGACGAATCAAAATATTTATGGCAGAGGTGTGAGGGCAAGCCGGTTGCAGCAGACCTCGTAAGACATTCGTCGACCAAATTGGGGACGTCTTGAAAAACGGATAAGTCCGAAGCACCCGTAACCGCGAGCATGTATGAAAAGAGTAATGAATGTCGAGGAAGCGCGTGAGGTTTGCAAGGATAGAAGCAAGTGGCGTTCTGTTGTCTCTGCCTACCCCGACGGGAAAAAGGCGTAAGCATGTGTATGTTTGTGTGTTAACCCCTCCTTTTAATTTAAGTTTGTAATTTTAGCTGTGCCATGATATCAATTGGAAGAGATAGAAAGGATAATCTATGCACTATTATTAGCTGGTCGGGCAGAGTTTATCTCGTGTTAACCTAATACAATGCTCTTTTCCCCATGACTGCAATTTTCATTCGAAAGAGGAAAAGCATTAAGATATCTCTTTTTAACGGATTCCTACACTATAAAAGAAAATTAAACTTAATAATTATGACCTTCTGAGGCTCGTAGTTTTAGACTGTAATTAGACATAAAAGCTTGTTTGTGTACATTTTGTAAATACTTCTCGTTCTAAACACTTCAAATAAATCTTTTTTCGCGTTGGATTAATAACAAAGGAATAAGAATAATTCAAGCCGTATAGTTCCAAAACAATAGCACCAAGTTAGTACGAATAAAATTGACTGCAAGATTTACGTTAGGATTAGCGTGAAATTATACTGTGAGCAAATAATATTACTAAGTAAACATCGGTGCTCGTGCAGCAAAAATACTTAGATTCGATATTTATTTGTCGGTTACTGCAAGTAGTCTGCTAGATTGGAAACTGAAAATAAAATTGTAAAACCTGCTCAGTAGGTACATAAGCAGCTTTTTGTGGCCATAACAACTTATAGGTACATTATTTATTAATAAAGAATACAATACAGTTTATTTTATCTTTAGGGGTTTATGTTCTTTAAAAATCAATAACTTGATAATATTACGTATTTATTATAAGTAACACGGGATCTGAATCGTAGTAAATATCAGAATTGTAAGTTTTTGTTTGCCAATAGAATTGTTTAATGGGCAATTAGGTAGAAAAATAGAATTCTTCAAAGGGGAATGGTTTCAGTTACTTATTATAATTTTCATATCGAAAACAAATTTCTACTGACCAGGCACAATTTAGGATAGGCTTTGAATTTAAAATACCTATGAAGATAGAGGAAAGTAAATTCCGCTAGTTATAATAAAATACTTACCCACAATAAATCGTAGCGACAAAACCAAGTTTAAAAAATGTAATAAAGTGACACTCCAAATGATAATACATTTACTACACACAAAAGGCGCGAAGAGCTTCCTATTAAACAATGGAAAACATTTTTAAACGTTTTAAATTGCGCTATATCAAAGTGGCTATTAAAGTGAGGGCCATAAGCGTCCGAAAGCGGCATTGTGCATATTCAAGTATTAACGTTTGATATTCTAAACAATGGCATAAAAACTAAATAAGCCAGATGTGTGGTACAATTTTTTTTTTTTTCTTGCCTCCCCTCTTTGTAACGGTTCTATTATGAAAGGATGTTTGCTGACTGTATTACAGCGGTCCCATCCCTCGCCACAAATGGTATAACATGTATGCAACATAGTACATTGGTACACTTCTTTTTCTTGTCGTATCTTCCTAATTGTATGTATATTGTGTCGCCTCACTTCCTGTTCCTTGTATAGTTATTTTGTAACAAAGACGCTGTCAGTCTCAATGGACTCGGGATTGCCTTTGTTGAATGTAAAATATGAAATGATTCAAACTTTATGTTTCTTTTATTATCTGCATGCTTTTTAGTAGCTGTGTCTTGCTTTTTCCTTTTTCTATTAAAAACTGAATAATAGGTATGATGTTTTTGGTTATATGTTGTAAAAGTATCATGAAAATAAATTCAATGTAATTTGTACACGTAGAATATGGGTCCGAAACTAAATGGGAATAATAATATGTACTACTTTTATGTCTTAGATCAAACATAACAAAGATCTAAATGAAAGCTCTGCTGGCTTGACAAATTCCTCCGTGGCACGGAGCAACCGATTAGTTAAAAGTCCTATCGACACACACATACTTTCTGTATTTTCGAATCGGATAAACTTTGTGTGGCAGTTTAATCGGATACAGCTGTTTGCATTGATCTTTATGATGTTACCTTAATGGCTGTTTGTATTAAAAAATAAAATCATTTAAGAAAATTACCTCAAGCCCCTAAAATCAATATAACTAAATCGAATGACCAGTATGCCATTTCCATGTGGATTTCATTGACGTTATAATTCAGACTTATTATCTCAGTCAAGTTTTAAGACGACAGTCTCATGAAAATCCCAAAATACTACTTACTAACCAAACGTAAAACGAAACAGATTTTCGCTTGAAATCATATCCAAAAGCAGCGCTTATTAAAATGTTAACAAAACAACGTTGCATATCTAATAAATCAATCTGTGTATTATGATATTTATATAGACTATAACATAATAGGCAAGACTAACGGTTGCCAGGTTTCCACGAAGTCTGCCTGGGACACTAATCATGTTAATTAATGCTCTTCAAATATTGTCGCCCAAACAAAATGTTTGCCTAATAATAGTAAACGTAATTCAGTCGTATTCAAAACAACTTTAATTTATTCTTTTTCATGGAAATAAATTGCTGTTCATATTTATACATTTGGATCCAATGTTCATATTTTATAGGGCGTAATGCTAACAAATTAAGCATATTGACATAGAGATTATTAGTTATCGGTAAAGAACGTTATGGATATATATATGAGATATAATTATTTAAATAATTTTCGAAAGACCGACGTAATACGCAATAGAGATAGCGATTAGCGGATAAGAAAATCGTTGTTCAAATCCAACATGGCAGTTGAGTCAAGTCAGCGTCTTTACTAAGAGACAATTCATCGCTCAATCATGTTAATACTAATAGATTGCGTCATTAATTCATCCGTGGGGAGCGTATGTAGCCTACTTTATAATCGCTGACGTGTCCGCTTGCAACAAAACCTAATCTCAATGGTCCGCATGATGGGTTTGCGAAAGCTATTACACAGGACCTTTTACACAGCTCCTTGTCCTTTATAAACGTCAACGTCCACTGACTGCCAAAAGGTAATCTCAAAAACATTTCAGAACTCGCTACGATTGCGCTCCGTGCCGCGATAATGACGATATTTCAAAGTAACGTGGGACATTTTGAATAAATTTTGAGCATTTTGGTTTAATGAAAATGTCTGTAAAAAATTGTAATGTAGAAATATCTCTCCGAGATGTTTTATCGACGTAGGGGAACCGTAGATATTTTTAATTCTGAATAATACTAAGCTAAACCAATTAATATTAACCTCTTCAGACACATAAAAAAGTTGAAAATAGAAAGCTAGAACTGATTATTTTTTTGGATACATACCTATTGGATTAAATAAAATGGTCTTACCTACTAATATCGGTTTAAGAAAAGAATTAATTCATTTTAAAAAGAAAACTTGCATAAAGATTTCGTAAAGAACTTGCTATTGTGTTATTACAAACAAATTATTTTACGCCAAATATACCTAATTGGATGTAAAGTTATTGCAAGGTTCACATTGATTCAATTAGAGTGAAACTGTGCCACTCGGATCAGATCGTTGTTGGACTCGGGACGTGCCGAACAACGATCAAAACAATGTGAGCAATGTAATGGCGTCACTCGCTCTAAGCCCACAGATTATCTGTTACTAGTCGGATTACCGCCGGACTGGACTTTGACCATAAACACCATTTACAAAAGTTGGCACAAAACATACTTTTCCCAGGAAGCGTTTATTAACCACGGTTTGTCCACACAACTTGAGTGCATTGTTACGCTACCAACAAACGTTGTTGCGGTTGCACTTACAGTCCGTTTGATCCTGATAACCTTTTGTTTTGGCCGGATATTCACTTTTATAGAACCCGTTGTGCGAACGCAGCAACCATTTATGTATTTTCCCGCAGTTTTTTATGACTGTTATCGCATTTTTGTATTAAACTTGTTCTGTTCGTTATTTTAGGTTTGTACGGGTGTGTTTTGCAGTTGGAAAGTTGTTTGTTTTAGATTATGTAAATACCTATACAATTTTGAAATGGTTTTTTTTTATTAGAGTACCGAATCTATGATGGGACGTCAACATAGTGCCAAAAACTATTCTATTTAGAATGCTTTGGTGCAGTTGTAAAGGTGTGATTTTAAAAACTTTGCAACATGCTGAATTTAACCGTACCGAGTCATTTAATTTGTACTTAATTTTTATACGCAATTCATTAAATTAAGTTAGTTTTAATTATATGTGTTTATTAATAATATTAATTTAAATACAATTTTTGATTTGCTTTTATAATATCATCGGACGAGATACATACACGCGCACGCATGTAGGGGAGTTGCCAATTAGGTGAGATTATGTCCTTTAAATAAAACTAGTGGTCGAAATTCGACCATAATTTATTAAAATTTTAAGTTTCCACATTATTAAGATTGTACTGTCAAATACTACAATAACAGATTCGGCGCACAATAAAAATAAAGAAAACTTTTATGAAATTACTGGAACGGCTATTAAATACTCTTCTTCGTTATAAAACTCTAAAACAGATGTTAACATTATAGACTTTTACTTTATAAAAATATAATTCTCTTGCCCTTGCGCAGTATGTCCTTTGCTTCTACACTTCTTGTTATCTAATTATTTACAAAGGAGTCAATCTCTTTCATCCATATCCCATCCTCACACAGTCGACTAATGTTTTCCTTGGCGCAAGTATTTTGGTTTCAATACCCACACGAGACAACACTTGTGCGATCCATGAATTGTTGTTTCGAGGGTGAGCCCCCGCGACACAGGATTTATTCTTAGAGCGAATGTTATCTTTAAAAGAAATTAAAAAAATCACTTGTTTACCTCCATACAAATAATCTCTTCGCATAACATGTCCATACTAAGCCAACCGATATTTTCCTTCACTTTTAGTCTATGGGCACCAGTTTCAGACTACCTCATATATGATGATGATGATGTCCTTATCGACGTGTTCGTCGACGGCGACTCTAAACATCTTTTCTGGCATGTGCCCGGATGTGGCTGGCAAAGTCAAACTTTGTTGATAATACGCGGTCACAGATGGTACAGTAGAGCTGGCTATTGGAGTTGTAGGTATAATTATAATTTGGCTTCGGTCGAGTCTTCCATTTTTGGCGTTTTGCATCAAAGTCTTCGAGACGCATTTTCTCATACGAGTCAGCGGCTTTCTTTATTGTTCGCCGCCATGGCCTTTGCAGACACAGTTCATCCTAGTTCTGTACAGGAATATTGTACTGATGTAAGTGCCTCTTAACGACATATTTGTGGCGGAGATATTGTCCACCAACTTTACCCTTGCCGCGCTGAAGCTCAGCGTAGACTAACGCTTTAAGCAGCCTCTCATCACCCATCCGTGCCAGGTGACCGCACTAGCGTAGTTGGCCCTTAATTAGTAAGGATTCAATGCCCGAAATGCCACATCGCCGCAAAACCACAAAATTTGAGATCCGATCTTGCCACTTAATTCGTAAGATAGCCCTGAAGCATTTCATATGGAAGCTTTCATATGAAAGTGCTTGATGTCAGTTTTGTAAAGAACCCATGTTTCTGAGGCATATAATAAAATAGGAATGATAATTGCTCTATAGACAGACAGTTTGGTCTTCAGGTGTAGCTCATGTGAATTCCAAACTCTGCGGTTCAGAGCGCCGAAAGCTGCAGCTGCTCTTGCGATTCTTGAAGCTATCTCAGTCTCCAGCCGATTGTCGTTACGGATCGTACATCCCAAGTACCGAAAAGATGATACTTACCGTAGTTCCTGCGTACCCAGCTTAAGAGGAATAACGTGTGCAGGTAAACCTCGAGCAGGTTGTTTTACTACCAGCGTCTTCGACACACTTATCACCAGGCCAAGTTTTCGGCACGAGGTATCCAGATGGTCTTAATAAAGCTGCAGATTTTCCATTGAGTAAGCTATAAGACATACGTCATCAGCATACAGGATTTCTAATATCTTCAGCTCTTTAACTTACCGCTTAGCTCGAAATCGTGATAAATCAAATACACTTCTATCAGAACGGACATTTAGAGCGATTTGATCGTTGCAATTCTGAACAGCATCATTCATCACGGCAGTAAAATATACGGCAAAGAGTGTGGGAGCCATAACACATCCTTGTTTTACGCCACTAGTCACCGAAAAGTAATCCGTAAAGTTGTTTTCATGCTGAACGCAAGCCATCATACCATCATGGAATTGGCGGATAAGTTCGATAAACTTTTCGGGAAATCCAACCTTCTGCAGAATCAACCATAGTGCAGTTCTAAGGACATGGTCAAAGGTTTTCTCTAAATCAACGAAGCACATATAGAGGTCACGGTGTTGTTCTAGGCACTTTTCCTAAATTTGTTTCAATACAAAGATTGCATCTACCGTGCCTCTGTTGGGCCGAAAACCACATTGTGTCTCAGGTAAGATTCGTTCGGCTAGAGAGTTGAGGCGTCTGTTGATAATGTGGGATAAAACCTTACCGACAACACTAAGCAAAGATATGCCTCTGTACGAACCGCAATCTGAGCGATGGCCTTTGCCTTTGTACAGTTTGCATATGGATGCATTTTTCCAGTCCTGGGGTATGACTTCTGATTCCCATATTTGTAAAATTATCTCAAATAGTTTGGTGTTTATACTAGGCCCACCGTATTTGTATATTTCTGCGGGCAGACTTACTAACCCTGGTGTTTGGTTATTTTTCAAATTTTGGACTGCGCGATTAAATTTTTCATAAGTTGGACACTCACCAAGCTCGGGTGCGGTAGGTAAGGCCTCTAAAGATCTAATGTAGTTGAGGTCAGTCCCTTGATTTGGTGGATTTAATACCTCGGAGAAGAGTTCTGCTCATCTATTGAGAATCTTGTCTGGGTCTGATAACTTTTGAGAGCCATCACGTGTATACACAGGTGCTTCTTACCTCTTTTTAGGTCCATACTCAGCGCGTAAGTTTTCGAAAAACCTGCCAATTTGATGTGTATCCGCTAGAAGCTGTAGTTGGACAGCTTTTTCACTCCACCAGCGGTTCTTCAGTTCGCGAGATTTTGCTTTCAGTTCTTGATTGATGATCCTGCGCTTTTCAACATCAGCACATCTCAAAGCTTTTCTTGCATTTTCAAAAAGTAATCGCAATTTTTCGTCACTTTCATCAAAGCAATCTTGCTGTTTCCTTTGTGGCTTGCCGAGAACTTTTTAGCAACATTATAGAGAGTGCTGGAATAAGTATGCCATTGTTCATCAATCGATGCCTCTTCTCGTCGGTGAATTTAGTTTTTAAACTGAGTATCCAGTTCTCATCTTACATTCTGGAAAGTGATAAGACCGCCCGTAGCCAGCTTTGCTGGCTCTCCGTGGTGGTTTATATGTGAGTCTCAATTTAGACTGTATCAGTCTATGATCAGTCCAGCCCTCAGCACCTCGCATTGACCTTGTGATTAGGATGTCTTTTAGGTCTTTTCTACGTACTATAATATAATCTAACAAGTGCCAACGCTCAGACCGGGGGTGCATCCAAGATGTTTTATATTTATTTGGAAGCCTGAAGAAAGTATTGGTGATACTAAAGTTGAATTCAGCGCAGAGCGTGAGTAGTATATGACCATTGTTATTACATTTACCAATACCATAATGACCTAAGACATCACTCTAAGCCTGATACTCAGTGCCAACACGAGCATTAAAGTCTCCCAGCAAGATGAACTTATCCTTGGTAGAAATATTAGCTAAGACTGAGCGAAGGTCGTCATAAATTTTTTAATTTTCTTCTTCTGCTGATATAATTATATGCACTCACGAGATGTAAATATTTGCCTGGTGCCAATAGTATACTGGACATTAATTAACATTACACAATTGAAATTGTTTTTAGTTTTTGTATTTAATGAATATTTTATCTGCAGTACTATATGATTATTTTACCATTAACTCCTGTGTTCTGTATGCATATGTACGTTGGAAACAGCAGAATATTATAGACATCATTGTTTTTGTAACACCTATTGTAACCATATTCTAACAAATAAACGTATGATTATGATTATTATGATTACGAAGTGTCATAAGTCTATCATTGACTCCTTTGGGTTTCTCTATGCGTGTTTTGGCGAGCGTGTTTTTTATTGCAAACCCGACACCGTTGGAAGCTAGAAGTATAGCCACCCAAGTACTCAACCAGTTATTCACTATTTGCTAGATGCGTTTCGCTTATGGCAGCTATGTCAACATTGTATCTGGATGAGCTATCCAGATACAATTTTGACATAGCTGCCATTTATTTATTATATATCTTGCAATAATAGCTGTTTTTCTTTCGGGGCATTGATTTTATAATTGTCTTGCAGAGTTCTAACATTCCAAGAAGCTATATAAAAGGTTTTTAGTCGCTTATTCTCGTAGTCTCGATCGCGATTGAATGGTGCCCGATGGTTGCCGTTTACCATAGGGTGAATTGTGAGACGGACTATGTCTAGCCCACCTTTTCTAGGCCCCTCCCCTGATTGAGGAAAGCAGAGCGATCCTAAAAATGGCTGCTTTGTCGTCAGATGTGCTGCCGAACCTGTCATCCCGTCTCATTTCAGTTTCAGGAGTGACCACTCTCATCTGACCGCCTCCGTGCAGAGAGTCAGCTAGGCCCCAGACTCACCATGCCCAGAACCCTCTCACCAACTCTCCATCGCCGTAGGGCTTGAGATCAATGATTCCAGAAAAATTTGCCAAGGATCATCTGCGCGTGAAAATATTTGAGTGGAAAAGCAGTTGCGCACCTACAGATCCACTCTGTCGTCTTACATCTCATAGTGGCTAGTGGAAGCGAATACAACTAGCCAGAGATAAAAGATGCAGTGGTAGGCCGTATGCTATTAATAGATTCTAACATACGCCCTTTAGGAGGTGCCCACCCCCGCGTCAAGGACGTGCCAGACAGGTATTGCCCCAGTGAGAGATAGAGAAGGTAGGCTCTATCTCCCCAGGAGACGGGTTAAAGGCACCTCATATATATATATATATATATATATATATATATATATATATATATATATATATATATATATATATATATATATATATATATATATATATATATATATATATATATATGTGTGTGTGTGTTTAAAAGACTATTAATATCTTTCAGTCCACCCGCCAGTTGCATGTTAGCGAAATTAAATTGTTATATAGTAAGAATACTAAACTAAAACACAATACACCACTATTTTTTAATTAGTACAAAAACTTTAAGGACATATTAGCGAAGACATTATTATCATATATGTGACGTAAGAATTTCATAATATCTATAAATCGCAAAGTTATAATCATTTTTTTTTGTACAAAATCTCACCTAAATCATAGAAATAATTTACAAACCATTCACTACTTCATTGATAGTACTTACTTTCCATCCTACTCTTACGCATTCTCTCCGTCGCACTTATAATATAGGTAGCCTTAGACAATAAAATGAAGCAAAAAAATCTGTGTAGGTAGTTACTTTTTTATGTCCTTAGTTCTACCCTCTCCTTCATAGTTTATCCGGGCTTAGGAGCGGCAAAATTTCCCGTTTTATAAGTAATTAAATACGGAGGTATGTAATTAGAAAGCAAACACATATCAAAGTAAAATAAGGTATTCTGTAATAAAAGAAAAGAGTAATTTTGGCGTATTTATGAAGTTAGAATCATCTGCTATTTACAAATATTATTTTATCATCATCATGTCAGCCTAGAGACGACCACTGCTGGACAAAGGCCTTCCTCAAAGTTCTCCACACAGACCGATTTTGAGCCACCCGCCTCAAATTACTATTTACTTAAGTAGGTATTATTTTATTTAAGCTTACAAGTATTTACATTGTCCTTCGAAATATTAGCCACTATTGTCAATACACAGATCACAGTCTTTTCACTTCGTCAAAAGCGTCAAATATGCGCTTTTTTAATTGTTCGACACTAACCGGCTTACTTTTGTACACTCACAAAATGATGTCCATGGGTACACTCGCGATTCCTCCACTCAAAAAGTACGCACGAAGCATAACTACGTACTCCCGTGATGTGAAATCATAAGCCATCGCGTCGGGCAAACGTAGACAAACAATTAACTGTTGCAGCGAAAAAAATCGATGCGTTCACGTCTACTAGCAATTTAGCACTGTTCGGCACGGGCGCAGAGGGACAGGGGGAAATTTATCAATGAAGTAGTTACTATAAATAGTACACGGATCGGTCGTAGTCTTAGTTATGCATTAACCAATTATTACGTATTTTTGTGGACAGTTTTGAGACAGTTTTGGGACTTAGTGTTTTTATTTTTTAACTACATAAATACGATCAGTTAAAGATACTTAGTGCCGCGTTAATTTTTTTGTACTAATTAAAAAATAGTGGTGTAGAAACAGTAACAAAAAGAAAAACAATAAAAATAATAATAAAAGAAAGTAAAGAAACGACTGGGTGAAATCAGTATACAGAGGAAATGGAAAAGTATTTTTTTTTTGTGTCACATACTTGCTTAAAAGCCTTGTATACAGAGCGGAAGAATTTTAGTAAATGTAGATACGAGAATGACAGTGACAAGTAATATATGTCAAAGTGATAAGATTTGAGTTAGAAGGTACGAGGGTCAAACTGAAAGTTCTTAGAAAATCAAAAACTGATTACATTAGCCAGTTATTAGTTTTATTATATCTTTTCAAAATATTGTCCATTGACGTCAATACACCGCTGCATGCGATGGAACCACTGGGAAAAGCACTTTGCCCACTCGTCCTTAGGGGTCTCTTCAATGGCATCGCGATACGCAGCCACCGCTTCTTCAGCATTCATAAACCGCTTTCCTTTAAGTTTTTCTTTAATTTTTGGAAATAAATAAAAATCACAAGGCGCGAGGTCGGGGCTATACGGCGGGTGACCCAGTAATTCAACGTTTGATGTCGCCAAATAGTCGATCGTTCGCTTGGCGGTGTGCGACGAGGCGTTGTCGTGGTGAAGGAGGATCCTACTGCGAGGTCGTTTCTCTCGAACTTTTTCCAAGACAAGTGGCAAACAATTGGTAGTGTACCATTCTGCAGAAACTGTTTTTTGATCCTCTAACACAATTGTTGCGAAATGACCTATCCTTCCAAAGAACGAGGCCACCATTTTTTTCCCGCACTTCGATCTCTCTTCACTTTAGTTGGTAACTCCTCGAAAGGAAACACCCACTGAGCAGATTGTCTTTTGGTTTCAGGATCATAACAGTAAATCCAGCTTTCGTCCCCTGTTAGTATGTCGAACACAGCATTTGAGTCACCTCCGTTAAATCTTTCAATCATTTTACGGCACCAATCCACACGATGGAGTTTTTGAGCCTTAGTCAAATTATGAGGTATCCACCGGGCGCAAAGCTTCCTGACCGCTAAATGTTCGTGGAGGATTTTGTGCACTTGACTCATACCGATGCCTAAGCTTGTCCGAATCTGCTGATAGGTCACTCTTTTGTCAGTCTCTATCATACGCCGCACAACACAGATGTTATTTTCAGTCGTCGCCGTAGAAGGCCGTCCCTCACGTACATCATCAGTGAGATTAGTGCGACCACGTTTAAACTCATTAAACCAGTTGTAAACAGTCGCACGAGCCGGGGCTTCATCGTGAAAGGCCAATCGTAGTCTATCATAACTTTCTTGTTGACTTAAATGACATCGAAAGTCATAAAAAATCATTGCACGAAAATTTTCTCGTGTTAAATTCATGTTGACGTGACACAGACAATTTTCAATATGCCGCCAAATCGTAAAACAAATGACAAATGAATGAAATATATACTCAGTAATATTGGCAAAGAGTTCTATTTTCAAATTTTAGAATATTTTTTTTATTATATTGTTTATAAGTGGCCAGTTCTAAGAACTTTCAGTTTGACCCTCGTAATATGTAAATAGAAAATTATAAAATTGAAGAAGGTATAATAAATAGAAAAGAAAGCAATTCACCCAGTCATGTAAACAAAAAACAAAAAATTGATAAACCTATTATTTCTTTGCCGATGCTGCAGCTCGTCTTGCTCATTTATATGCATATTATTGATTATTTTTTTGATTATTTTATTGTTTTATATTTAATTCGGATACTAATAATTGTATTCCATAATAATGATTGAATTAATTTTTCTAACCTAATATTATGTTAATTTTGCATGCTATGACAGCAGAATATGATGTTACTAAAATGTTTTTGTAAGAACTTTTAAATACTCATGTTCCGCAAAATAAAGATTGGATTTGATTTGAAAATACAGGACACATTCCAACATTGTGATCACATAAGTTTGGCAAAAAAGCCAATGAAGAAAAATACCAAACAATATAATATGAAGACTGTGTTTTCAATTGTTAACGATTACAGTATCTTTAAATGCATTAAGCACAAAGCTGAACTATGATCAAAACTCTCAGATACAACAAAAATGTTATGAATATTGTAAAAAATCGTTTGAAAAATACAGGATTCTATTAAATCATTGTTTTATTTTATATAATTGTACAGTACGCAGTTACAAACCTGCTGAAAATTAAATGGTTCAGTAGCATGTACATCCATAACCAAAAACCATGGTTTTCACTTATGGATGTATATGTTATTGAACCCTAATAAAATAAATGTCTCTAATAATATCTAATAAAGTATTATAGTTAAAAATGCTAGAAACGACCGCCAGGTAGCGCTTATGGCTTGACTGACGTCTTTATCCTCCTATATACAAAGGTACATACAAAGGTACTCTGTGGTTATTGTAACCTCGCTACGAATTACGCACAGTATCACGAGGTGTTCCTTCGTGGCAATCAATTACTGATTGTCCCGACCACCCAAAAGCCATCATGACCGTATTACTGTGAAGTGCACCAAAGTACTATTTTTATTCAATGTAGACGTAGATGGTAATCAACGCACTTTTCTAATTCATGGAAAGTATCAACACTCAACGCATGGGTAAATACATGTTTCATGGCCCTTTAGCATATGAGTCAAGTTTATAATGACGTGTTACTCCATTTACACTTGTAGTATGCGCTGAGAAACATTTATTAAATAAAAAGTAGTAGTGATTTTCCTACCTTAGTTTGTATGAGCGAAATAGACTGATCATCGATGCAAAATAGCAAAGAGTAAAAGTTCTTAATAAATATCCAAATTAACATTTCCTTCATCAGGTAGCTTTGATGCAAGCAAGCCAATCTCACAAACAAAATAATATATGTACGGCATATCATCATCATCGTCCTGGCATTATCCCGGTTGCATCCAAGACACGCGCCTTGGAGCCCGGACTCCGCTTAGGTACTAAACTAACCAAATATGACAGAATATCAGCTTTTCCACAGAGTCACTGCTGTCTGACAAATGGATATCGATATTCCATGGCTTAGACTAGTATCAGTTTATTTGAGGGTATCGACTTCCCGTAACGACTGTCAAGGATCTTCATGACAGCCGGGACCGATTGTTTGACGTGCTCTCCTGAGCACAGGGCAAGCGATAAACAACTTTTTTTTTATTCATACCCGATATCATTTGCATAGCAGTCTGTTGGTATATCCATTAGGCTATCGCTGCATTTTTATATATATATGGCATATCAATAGAGCTATAACTACAGAATTCACTACACGAGGCTTGAGACGCAGCCTGCGTGGTATATATTTGTAAGGGATTGCATTTTTTGTAGAAGACAAGCTGCAGACTGTGGGCTCCAAGGAAGTTCATATTGATGCCTCCGTGGACTGGTTGACAGGTGAAAAATTTAAGGACTAGTATGCGTGTGAATGGCGACTTTTCAACCCAGTTTCACCAACTCTAGACAGATGTTATCTTCCAAAAACATTAAAATTACTACAAAATTTGTATGTAATCTGCAAAATATCTTTATCCAGTACTTATCGGACGGTTTCGAAACTAGCCCCTATAGGTCCCCCCCCCCAGCTATAAAAATTGTCTGGACGAAGTCACCAGTAGAAGTTAGTACTCTCTAGATTTATAACAAACCTTTTCATAAACAATCACAAAACCTTGAATCTGTCATTAATCAACCACAGATTATGTTACGTGATATGACTTGGCTGTTTTAATTTTATTTATGCCCTGTACTTGATTGCGGTGTTCAGTTTTCGGCTCCTTCATGCAAAAACGTTTCTGTTTTGATAATTAATGGATCCAACGCTCGTTTAGAGTGCTGAGTACCGTTTTGAAAAGTTCTAAAAAGTAAGACAGCTGTGTCTCACTTTTTAGATGTGAATGCGCCTTTTTTATGGACGCTGATTTGGTAACACTGCGATGTAATTTCCTAGAATAAATCTCCCATTGAATGCTAACTGGCAAATCACTACGGCTGGAATATCGTTTTAAAAATATTTATTATGTTGATGTTGAAGAAATTGGATATTTTTACTTTTCCTTTGTTTTGCTAGTTTTGTAGAGTCCGTTGAATAGCTGATAAAGTATTTAAGTTTTTATGTTATGCACTATCTTTGTATAGCACAACTCAGATATAATTTTAATTAAATAGGTACAATATGGGAAAGTATTTATACCTGTGGCTGAAGATGAGATATCATGAGAAATTACAAAAACACGTCTCCAACACGTACTTAAAGCTAATTTTGTTTGTTATAGAATCATATCTTCTTTGATTGCTAATTTGGCTTGAAGTTTTTTGCAAATATTGTAATGTTTATAATAATAATAATAATAATGTAATACTTTATTGGCACAATTTACAATGATAAGTACATTTACAAATAGTGACAAGTAAGTCTAAAAAAAGGAATCAACATACACACACCCTAAATAAGACGAAAATAAATCTGTACCAAAGGGCCAACAGCTCAGCAACATGTTAGGCAGCGGCTAAACCACTGCCTAACGCTGATTTTCAGCTGCAGCCTGAGCAAGTGATTGTACGCTCACAACAAAATAAATATTCATTAAAATAAAATACAATTAATGAAAATTAAACAGCAGTTACTTAAAATAATTAAATCATAAAATCATTCATAAATAATAAAAATCTTACTATTATAAAATCATTTAAACATTTCATTAAAAGAAAAAAATAAATTATAGCAATAGCAGTCTAGGGATAAAATATTATTGTAATAACATTAAAACATTTAGGTAAAATTAAAATTGATAATGTTATTTAATTAAATACTAATAATTTAATAAAAATTCTCATGATATAAAAATAAAACAAAATATCCAATTAAAACAAACAAAAAATATCATAAAAATGGTTCATTTTAAAACAAATTTTATAAGATAGACAGTTTATATAGCGGTTGCAGCAATATTTACATTATTATATTTTTTCTGATAATCAAGCAGGTATTTTTTCAGTTTCAATTTAAAAGTAACATAATTTTTACTATATTTTATCGGTGGTGGTATATTATTCCAACACTTAGTCGCTGCATATCGACAACTACCCCTAAAACTCGCTGATCTGTATCGCGGGGTATCGAGAGTTTATTAGAACATTGCCGCCGTGCCCGTTTACTTAGCTCCCCTGTCCATGCAAGTGCATTATGAAGGTATTGCGGTGAACGTTCCGTTTTCCGTGTGGTTGACAGCATAGAATACAAGTGTCACCACCCCCTATCTTCCCGTGGGTGTCGTAAGAGGCGACTAAGGGATAACACGATGCAAATACCATCTATGCGTAGAGACTGAAAACTCGACATCAAACCCTATACGACTGCCTCGTTGGTCTCGCGGCATAAATGTGCGCGTGGAATCGGGAGGTCCCGGGTTCGATTCCTGGGTCGGGCAGTGTTATTGGGTTTTTCTGTCACGAAATTCTCAGTAGCAGCACGGAGTCTGGAAATGTGCCCGGTACGGCAATAGGCTCGCCCCTTATTACATGGGACTAAAGTATATCTGGCGAAAAGTGGGTGTAGAAATACACCTCTGCCTACCCCTTCGGGGATAAAAAGCGTGACGATATGCGGTGAACGTGTTAAAATGACACCGAAAAGTAGACTTGCCAAATGAAGTCTGCGTCGTGCATTCATCTTTAAAATATTGTGCTTATTCAGAAAAGGTATTATGTGACTTCTTGATGGTATATCAAAGCAAAATCGAACACAGGCATTTTGCAATCTTTGTATTATTCGATTAGATTTAGACATTACCAGAGACACAAGCAACAACGTTCGAAGAGCCGGACTTAAATAAGGGCGAGCTCTGTACAAGACTTTCAACCTGTAAAAGTGTTGCGAATGCACTCTGCCACGTGCTTCTCGTAGCGTAAATCTACATCGATTATGAGACCAAGATTACGCGCCTCATATTCTCGCTCAATAGTTTGGTTCACAAGAGTTATATGACAGTTGCTAGGTGAAATTGCATTCAATTGGGCCCTTGTGCTAAACAACATATACTTTGTCTTGGTGGGATTAAGTACGAGTCAGTTATCTGACCACTGTACAATGTTTTACAGGTCTTCATTTATGACTCTCACCGCACTTTCATATTCTTGGGGTTTAAACGGAATATAAACCTGAGTATCATCAACATATAAATGATAGTTACATTTACCTATTTTGTTAGCTAGATCTGCACAATACATTATGAAAAGTACTGGTCCTAATGTGGATCCTTGTGGAATTCCTCTTTCCACGCATCGCTTCCTTGTAGTAACACTGATACCATCAACCTTTTGGAGTTCAACGTATTGTTTACGGTTATATAAATAGCTATGGAACCACCTCACCGTGTCGATACTAAATCCGTAAAAAGCCATCTTCGAAAGAAGTAGCGGCACATTTATACAATCAAATGTACGTTAATATTCATGTAACACTAAAATCGTGCACATACCATCATCTCGAGCAGACAAAATTTTGTTTGTTACTACTAATAAAGCCTTAGTAGTACTACGACCCTTCCTAAGATCAGACTGAACATCAGTTAGGATACTAACTTTTTCCAAATAGTCAGTTAGCTGCGAACACACCACTTTATCCAGTAATAGGGAAGTTTCCTGCAAGTGAAATAAATTATATCAGTATTTTTATCTAGTGAAACATGTGAAAATAATAGTAGTTTCATTCATCAATAAATGTTAAAATTTTATTTAACATTTTTTATTGTAATTTTGTTGATAATGTATTCTACTTGACAACAAAAAACTGTGACGTCATTAGGTCTTATTTCACACAAAAGCCGTAGCAAAGGTCGTTTTCGACATTTCATTAAAAGTGCTTGATTTGACTAGTTGGAAACAACCCTATTTGGAAAGTACCGGTAGTATGCTATGTTTTTGCTAGTTTCATCATCATCACCCTTACATATAAGCCGACCTACTGTTGGGCACAGGCCTCTACTCATTGTGAGAAGGGTTAAGCGTAGAAGTTAGCGCTAGCATAGTGCGGATTGGCAGACATCAGATGTATTTTAAAAATTACAAGAAAACTCATAGACATGCAAGCTTTCTCTTTGTTTTCCTTCATTTTAGCAGGCGATAATTTACAATTAAAACACACTTATCTTCGAAAAATCAATAGCTTTGAACCCGCGATCCACAGCGTAGCGGTCGGTTAGACTCATAAACTGGTATATAGCATAAATATGGAAAATATAGTACATCAATTTACGACATGTCTTACGTAAACATAACAAAATGATTATTTAGACATGTTTTACATACAGTGACGTCTTCATAACTCGCATGTAAAGGGAAAATGGAAATAGGACTGGTTCATTTGTTTTAATAAGGCTGTTACAGTCAATATATTACCAGTGACATGGCGAATAGACAAGACAGTATAATATGGTGAAAATATTGAAGATATAATTGTAAATCTAGACACTATAGATAATAGTGTTACGGCATTTTATGCTTCTTCAAGTCAGATTTTGATACAGTATATTTTTTATTGAATCGTGTTTTGACGTGCTATTACGAACTTCTGAATACATTCAGATCGCCTACTACATAGGCGATGACATTTCAAAATATCGAGAGCGTTTAGGTGGCACTGCGTTTATAGAAATTGAATTAGTTATAGACGGATTAACTGTTTTGAATCGATGATGTATATGGACATGAGAAGCACGATACCTTATGGTGCTGATACACTTGAGCGTTCATTTGTAATGAGCATTTTTGCGAATGTTACATTGCAGAAAATAAACTAGTCACATCTATCGATCATTCTGATCTGATCTTCAATTTCTTGAGTACCATAATTTGGATATTACTTTAGTACATTAAAACAATTTCATGAAAATTCGCACTCTCTTGATGGTTTTATATTAGTGTCCTTCTTAGCATGCACTCTAAATAAAATTGCTATTTGCCAGGATTACCGCTTACCTACTGACAGATGGATAGCTCTTTTGTCAGATATAATAACAATAAAAGAATCATACAAGTTTATTTACTTGTCATACAAGTAAACAAACTTGTATGATTCTTTTATTGTTATTATATCTGACAAAGACACGGGTCTTGAATGCGTAAATTAACTAATTTTAGGTTTAACCTCTATTTTTTATGTTTCGTCCGACTTGCAACGGTCGTGGTCGCGAACAGACTGGTCTCTTCGTAATCGCAAAAGTTTAAAATCGATTAATAAGAAAATTATATACTGAAAATACCGTAAATATTGTACGTTTATTTGTAAGGACTTTCAATAATTTAAGTTCGTATCACGTTTTTAATAGATATCTGAATTCGCTTACATAAAGAAAACATTACCCAAAAATACACTATATATATACCTACCTACTTTGTTTATAATAGAGTTGCCGGAAGCGTCACAGTAATGTATCTCTATGCTCGGCTTCCGCTGTAATACGGATAATATTAAAATGAACTAAGATAGTACGGGTATTGATTAAGACTTATTAATTAAGAAAGGAGCTTTAAGAGGATTTATATTTCCTTATATATCTTTTGTTGTGAGAAAATATTGAGGGAAATGCTAAACAAAGGACAAAAGTACTCGAGTTATATCCTTACTTTAGGAAAATGTGATTCGTGACCTCTGAGGTGTACCAACTTTTAGGTGAATTCATACGATTTTAAATTGTCTTCCGGGATATATACCACGTACCTTTGTTTGGAGTAACCGATATTTCGGCACTGGTGCTAGCGCCATGTTCACGGGTATACTGAGGTATTGCGGGTGGATGAATGTTAGGAGCAAGTAAAATAGTTAACCCGCTTTCTTACTCGGTTTTTACGTACATCAACAATATTACTACTATACACTTTTCACTATCGCACTGTACCCGATTACGACATACTACACCTACTACTACAGCTCACAGGTTGGAGTTTTTTGTTTTGCGGGTTTTACATAGACCTACTACCACTGGACCAGATTCTTGACAGTTGAAAGACATCCTCTCTATTAACATTTTTTGAAATCACGTGTACTCCAAAGAAAGTTACCTTGGATATACCCCAAAAAACAATTGAAAATTAGTTCAAACGACCACGAAAGTTTAAAATCCTATATGAATTCATACGATTTTTTAATCATCATTAACTGAATAAAATGACTTGTCCTGACTGACAATAATTATCATCGCAAAGTAGTTTGGGCAAACTACTGTAGCCAGTAACATGAAATTATGATGTAAACACCCACAAAGGAAACTGAACAGCATATATCACTTAACATGTTGATAATTCACGTTCCTCATGAGAAAATGTGAGAATATTTAAATATTGCACTTTCATATAACTATTCAATAACTATGAACAACAATGAATTACGAACAGATCGATATTTTGTAGAGATGTCTCGGACCTATCGAAAGAGGATCCCATATGTATGAGATCACTGGTGCCGTCTTTATTTCAATCCCTGAATTGGATCTTAGAGATTGCAGTAGTTTCGAGGGATAAGCACCGCTATATGTCACAGGGACGGGGTACACTCTGTAAAAAAACCGGACACAGACCTTCGAAACTATCCTTTCTTTCCGAGGCTGTTGTACTTTACAAGTTTGCTAATTCACGATGTAATAAATAGCCAATTGTTTGCAAGTTGTGGCGTGCGGTCGACCCAAGCTCAGTCAGATTGTTCTCGACGTTTTTGTGCTGTTATTTAATGTTACTGAAAAGGGAATTTTGCTTGATATTGTAACAGCTTAACAACTAAAAGAACTGTAAGATAATTTCAGTTCAAAAGATTTTCTATCTGTATCTATAAGTATGTGGTTATTAGCAGTAAAAAGAAAGTAAAACTGGATCAAGTTATGAGAGTTAATCTTTTGAACATTCTGTATAAGGGAGTTGCGAGGAGCGAAGAATAGTTCATAGTGCACATCTCTCAGTGTAACGAAGATAAAGCACCACGGTACACGAGTTCCGTGAAAATTTAAACTATACTGCGTTGTTGATTATAATGTTAACATTATAATAAAGTCAAAGTTTTAATAAGATTATTATCGTTAAAATGTTATTGTTTTAAAGTGTAAGATTTGATTGGTTATTTTGTACGTTTCTTGCCTTGTAGGTATGTACAGCTTTTGCTAGAATTTGATATAAAGAATATTAAAGGTTTATATTATTATTTGGTTTGATATGTTTCTTATGTTGATTATAAGTTGATAACGAAACCGAAATATTTCCAGCGTGATTCAAATGCCGTGACTCAGAAGGTGATACTCTTAATGTTTATCAGTCTTAATACAATGTTAAACGACGCCTTTCTAGTAATCTTGCATCAAGTAACTTTACAAATATTTAACCAGCGGAAATAAAGTAATCCCAGACTCGGATCAAATCCACTACACTCGGTACTGTGCTAAACGTTGAGGCACCCGATTAAACTAGCAAATCATTTGTACACGATAAAAGTTCCCACTTAATTAGTCATCCCATCATCGGTGCAACCACCCGCCTTTCACAATAATATTAACAGTTCTATACAAACAAAATGTATGAAATCGGAACATGACTGTAAGCATCAATTATTGTAGAAACAGGTAAACTTACGACGGACAAGGAACCGGCCCCTTAGGGCACATGCGACCAAGAACACTTTGGCGTTGGGTATCATTAACAATCGTTCATTATTATGTCATGCGAGGCATGTCGGTACACCTGTGCCCTAGGGAATTCCGCCGCCTTATTTAGCCGATACCCGCGGGCTGTCACGCAACCCTACCGTGGCTCTCGTGAACGGAATTTCGCACATTATAAATCATCACATTCTGACGTAGCACATGATACTCTAGTAACTTATAGTACAGAGTCTAGCTACATGCATATTATGAGAGAATCAGGTGAACATTTTCCGTTGACATTTGGCATGATTTTGGAGAATGTAGTTAATTTCGTTAGTTTGCCTGTTAGACGATCTAAGGTTCTTTCAATCTGAAGGCCAATTCTCGTCTTTAATATGACATTTAAATTATATTTTGTACAAAATGAGATTATATTATGAACTGAATAAAAATCGGTAGGTATTCTGCTTACCTAATGTCAATATCGTATAATTTGAAATAAACAGTTCGTCGTTGACACCATAGAATAAAGAAATATATTATCTATTGTTGACACATATTTTGACACTTTTTTCAATTTCTAAGCTAGTTACAATATTATTCAAATATCAGTTAATTTAGGAGAATCAAGGAGGATAATACCCTTTGTGACGTAAGTATGACACTAACATTGACATGATATGACACAATTAATAGTTTTGCTATAATTGCCTAGGAACATACACTTGATCCTGCCATATGTACAGCGTTTCAGTAGTAACGTAACGGCTGATTGTATATTACCAGCAAAAAACAGTGTCAGTAAACATCCACTAGGCGTACATCACTTAATACGAAATAGTAACTATGTTAATTTGAGTGCTCTGTAATATACGTCAAGTGCAACCTGCCGGCAAGATTGAGTGTTAGGCATTCACTTTAATGACTATTGATTTCTGAATCTGATGCATGGAGATCTTTACCTAGTTATTGGACATGAATATTTCATTAAACACAACTATTGCATAATTATTACGCTTCGTGTTACGCAGTGACTGTTGTATCTCTAGACAGGCATTGCATATCGGGTTTTACTGCCAATTAAATATTACTTCCCATTACTAACTATAAGCCGGTACCAATATATGATCTATCCCTGGAATTGAAAATAAGATATACATATTTGTCAAAATTTGTATGGAGCTTATTCAAATTAAAATTCTTCATAATTATGGAGAACTTAATATTCACAAGACAGCTGCTGTGTAGAATTTCGCTTTCTTCGATTAGAATAGAATTCGTTTAGAGAGTTTTGGTAATGAAATTGCAACCAGGTACGCTGTCAACGGAAAATTACGCTTTCGGCCAAACTGGGATTTGATCACAAATAGTAATAAGAAACGATAGAATATAGATTCAGAATTTAGCTATTCAGATATTCAGAATGTAGCACAGAAACGATGATTAAGTTTACTTACCTATTTTCTAAATGACACTGGCTGTTACCTTTCCTGTGCCCTCTTTTGATATATTAGTTTTCTTTTCTTTCACATGCTGTCGTTATACAATCATCAGATACATTTTGAGTGTTTCGTTTATTTGAAGACCTCTTTTTTGGTTCACAACCATACACGAGTACATTATAATTATATATGTTGGGCTATTTAAATATACTGGGCGTGTTAAACGATCTCGTGACCACAGCTGGTAAAACTCATTCCAAAACGTTGGGCCAAATACAAGTATTTTACTTTTTCTTATAACTTCGCGATATATGTAGTTATATAAATATTACTACGTGTGCAATTCGCGAAAATTTAAAACAAATGTAAGTAGTTCAGCTTTCGTGATCATGGCATTTGCAAGAGCGTCCAAATTTCTTCTCAAAACAACGATAGTAACGTGATATATTATTAAATTCCTATAAACATATAAAAATAGCCGATGATTTTCACGTTATGGTGTGCTTTTGGAATCAAACTTGATCAGATTTTTCTCTATGTTTTTTAATGTTTTATTCAATGTTACTGTGAAAAAAATTCTAACTTGTACTGTTAGTTATGCTAATGTTTGCTTTTCTTCAAGAAACGGTATTTATTTGTACTACAAAAATATGTATATGTATTCGGAATTGTAATTTTCTTCGACATATTTTAAGTATAAAGCTGGATTTAGATATAAGAACTAACAGTTTGATTTTTTTGTCATCGAGGAAGCTTTCTATGTTATACATTAAGAATACTTAATGCCACTACCCCATTTCATTCTATGGTTGTCGTAAGAGGCAATTTAGGAAAATACACGGCGCAAAAAGTACATTTGCCAAAAAACGGAAAAATCACCATCAAACCCAAATCCCAACAATCCGTCTGCCTAGCGGGGTATAGTAGGCGAAAGCTTCCTTTTGACCGACAATGTTATTGTGACCTGAATTGGAAATAGCCATCCAACAGTTGACTGCAAAAGGCTGTATCACACACCTATGTATCAACCTGTATCGCACATCTCTCAGTGTAACGAATTTTCATGAAAATTTAAACTATACTGCATTGTTGATTATTACGTTTACATTATAATATGTTCAAAGTTTTTTGATAAGATTGTATAAACTGCTGCAATTTTAAAACTTCATATTAAGCAATTCAGGTCCTGTCCGGGATATAAATATTCTGCTTTAT
The DNA here is from genome assembly GCA_944739405.2 of Euclidia mi. Lineage (NCBI taxonomy): Eukaryota > Metazoa > Arthropoda > Insecta > Lepidoptera > Erebidae > Euclidia > Euclidia mi. The sequence continues at coordinate 59,158,541 of OX123182.2, forward strand.
CTATTAGTCGCAAACTTGAGCAAGTCTTTGAAAAGACTTATAAGTATACATGATGAAAAAAGTTAATGCTTGTGAAGATATTCAAAGATGTACCATCTTTGAATATCTTCACAAGCATTATTTTGTATCTTTTATTCGCAAAGTCATAAATTATACGGGTTGGTTGCCGATTGGTTCGGCGGTACTAACCAGTAACATTACATATCAACCTAGCCCTCTGTCTAATTAGCAATCATAAAATGATTGTAACAAACTCAAATATCAGTATTTAATACAGTACTTTCTTAAGAATCGGAAAGTCATAGGTCATTTTGTATGCCTTATGACGTACTTAATGATAAATAAGTACATAAGGATGATTGAGATGAATTGAGGATATTCGTCTAGAAATGCCTTCAGCGTCTAAGAAAATTTATCGAAGTTTATATATATTTGGCTAACCATATTTTCAACCAATTACGCTTTCAGTCAACCTGGGAATTGAACTCAAATACTACTGCAAAATGTTGTTTTAAACTTCAGCTGTTGAGATGTTCTGAATGTAACAGTTCCGATGACGAAGTTGATTTATTTATCCGAAATTTGTCTTCGTCTGTCGCGGTTCTTCCGTTTGACATTTTTAGGTTTTTATTTGTATTATAGCCACTGCACGTACTAACTGAACATCTGGAATGCCATTTCGTTTATTTATTCACTTCTCTGTTCCTCGTAAATATAAGTGAGAGTATAACCATTACTTACTACGTGATTTCAAGTACTATTTTGTACATGGTTACGTTTTACTAAGACAATTTACGCACTAGCGGGCCAAAATGATACGCCGCCAAGATTGCTATTTACACATTGGCTTACAGATCATTCTGCATTGGTGCTTAGATAAAGATGGACGTAGAAGCACTTGCAGCCGCGGCTATTTATTTATACAGTGCACTTAATTATGATATACATGTGTACCAAAGTAGAGTGTTATGAATTCTAAATATTGTCATTAATGATTATTTTTTTCTTTTTCAATTTGTTAATTATTATAGGTATTAGGAAATATTAAGAGATGAAAATATTAATAATAAAATATTATTGTTAGGAATATTAATTTAATCCGCCATACGGCTCCACGCATCATTAACCTGTACGAGCATGAGCACGTTAATTCGTGTTTCCTGGCCATTATGAAAATCTTTAACAGTTATTATAGGAGACAGTAAGTACCATTGAATACACTTATATCGATTTAATCTCTATAGTTTACGGATGTCAGTCGGCAGATACTCTGTAGAAAAGATTATACTTTGTCAAATCTGGTTAGACCAGAAAGCGATTCATGGACTAAAAGACAAAAAATAAAGTAAACGGATAACAGTAGGACGATGATGACGAAGATAGTTTCCTAGCATTGTTCCCGTTCTATCCAAGACTTACACGCCTTTGGAGCCTGAGGTTTTTAAATGAGTTCCATAATTATTTGTTTCTGTTTCCATAAGCATTTTTCATAAAGTAATATTGATGTATCAAAAATAATACATTATTTACACAGCAGAACCATACAATTTAATCAGCTTACAATGTAAGCCAAAATTACTATATCCGCAATACTACCATTCGAACACTGAACACATCTTTCTCAAGGAAGAAAGTTTATTTTTTTTACACAGAATGCGAGTAAATAGGTCATTATCTGCTACGAAAAATGACAAAAGCAAGACAAATAAGCAGTGACAACGATGTCGCAAAATTTTATATACCTTGTACACACACGAGCGGCGTGTATAATGCTCTATCTTTTGTACTTTATCTGGTTTTCGCCGGTTTAACATCAATTCCCGTTATCTGCACCCCGCTTATTTGCCTGTAATATCATTATCGTTGTGCTGCTTTAGGCATTTTGTGTTGAAATTCTATAAAAATATTGTTGTTCGATATGTATTTCTTATAATTTAATAAAATTAAACATCGAGATAAGCAAACATCGTGAGGAAATCTTCAGATATGAGAGTTCTCTATAAAGTTTTTGGAAGACATGTTCCAACCCGCATTTGGTGGACCATGCCTTTTTCATATTGGGAGAAGAGACAACAGTGTACAACAGTGAGACAGTTTTATAAAATACCTTTTTTCCTTTCTTCTTTTCGGTTTCTGACTTTCATAACACGTCACACCGCGTTATTACAGTAACAAAAATCGTAAAATAATTTGCAACAACAACAGCTGCTTACGTAGCACGTATACTCATATCAAAACTTTCAGTTATATGTCTTCAGAAGCCACAGAAACTTGATAGAAATGAGGAGTGCGTCAGAGTGACGCCGAAATTATTTGAGACTTTCTTGCCGCATTAAAAAGACGCGGCTTCTCAGAAACTATCTTGGTTGGCACCATCTGTCTCACTATCGTCTCCGCAAACGATCTAAGTTTGTTTCGACTTTCTTCAAGTAATAGTTCTCAAACTCCTTCATATTTTAGAGCCCTTTCAAAACTCGGCGTACAATAATACTCGGAGCTATGTTTGCAAGTGAGTAAAAATAATATGAATGATTTTATTTTAAAATACATACATACATACATAGACTCACGCCTGTTTCCCGGAGGGGTAGGCAGATACTACGGAACGCCATTTGCAACGATCCTGACATATCTCTCTTGCTTCATTCACTCCCATCAGATTCCTCATGCATGCACTTCTGTTCAGGGTACTTCTCACCAGTCCTGTTTTTAGGATGTCTCCAATCTGGTCAGAGAACGTCCGCCTAGGTCTTCCCCTTCGTCCTGTCCCTTCCGCACTTGCCTTATATATTTGCTTGGTCAGTCTTTCGTCATCCATCCTCTCCACGTGCCCAAACCATCTTAGCATACCCTTCTCGATGCTTGTCACTACATCTTCTTTTACCCCACAACGCTCTCTTATCACACAATTCAATTTAAAATTATTTGACATCCTTATTGCGATTTAAGTGCCCTTAGACTTTTTTGACGACTAACAGGGTCGCTATAGAGGGCAGTCACTTTGTAGATAAACAAATATTAAGAAACAGACTTTGGTGACCAGCAAAGCAGATCAGTCTCTGGAGTTTTAGGGTTGTTGTTGTCTCTCCGCGACCACGCTCGGTGCAAGAAGAGTGAAGCGTCGGAAACAAATAGGTATTTAAGGAAAAAGAACTAATGCTTAACACATTAAGGACAAATCAAACTTCATTATCAAAATATAAAAGGTATTTATCAAACAATTACAGTTGCAAATATTTTTACAATTAGAGCAACATTCAGAGATTGTCATTTTTTATATAAATTATTTTAAAACTGCTGTATTTACAACAAAAATCTCAATTTTATTAGGTTTGTCGTAAACACTAATAGATGACAGCATCAAAAATTAAATCCACCAATAATTAACATCAATTGGCACTAATAGTAGACATGACTTTACCCATAATTTATACAAGAGACTTTGTCAAAATTGTCACGTGGATGGGCACTATGAGGGGATCTGCACTGATATTCAAAGATACTAATAGTTGACATCTACTATACCCTAATAGTTGACACTAAATACTAATATTTGACATCTAGTATACCCTTATAGTTGACACTGTCTACTTTTAGTTAGAGTAGATTAAAACAAATGAAACTAAGACAGGAACTTTATTTCTACAAAATAAGACTAAATTTGCATTAAAATAAGCTAAGAACTTCAGTTAGATATTTTTAATATTGAAACTAGCAATAGCCCATAATCATAAATATAAGAAAATCATACCTGCTAAAAGTCAGTTGCGAAAAACGCTAAGAATTACGCGCCACATGCCAACCTACTCATATTGTTTGTTGTGAACTGATGTAATTTTGAAATTTGCTTCTGAATGTGTACACAAGCTTTTGAACATGTATCATAGATAGCACTAGGTATCTTTAACATCAGTAACAATGTTATTCAAATGATTAGTTTTCTTATTAGAAACGTTTTTCTGTGAAAATGTCATCTATTAGTTCAGTGTCAAGCATTAATGCTTTTACCTTATACCTTAAATAAGTAAAGTTTACGCGATTAAGACCCGCTAAATTATTTTGTATGAAGTTCTAGCACTATGCCATAAAAGCCATATCTTAATTAATATATGGCCATAACCAAATAACACAATCAAATTAAAACGTGATCAATCTCAAGAAGAATAGTCATGTAGATGTTCTTATACAAAGGTGTATACATCTCACCTATTGTTTCATCTTAGCAAAGAGCGTGAAATAAAAGTGCCCATTAATGAAAGTTGCATAAAAATAAATATTCAAGAGAATATTTAAAGAAGGAAATTGTTAGGGGCTACCTTACGAGGACAAAGCATTATTCACGTCAATGATCTGCTTAATTGATAGGCCTTCCTGTTTCCAGGGTTGAGTAGCTATCTGCAGTGAATTATCTTTGCCTTAAATTATTTGAAATATTTTATAGTATACGTGTGAAAGCGAAAGAGAATAGTTCATCATGGTAAATATGTGATTTATATTTACACAATTATTATAAAATGAAGTTCCCCTTTCTTTCTGGCGATCACCTCTGAAACGAACGGATGTTTTTACAGTTTTCACCAATACATAGTGTAATTCCTGAAGAAGGTTTAAGTTTGTATTTCACGCGGGACGAGCCGCAGGTGAAGTCTTGCTAAGGATAAAATAAAAGACATACATACACATTTAGGTAGGTATTTATAAGGTATTGAATATTGAGTCAAAAAATGTTTAATTAACAAATAAGCATGTCAAAGTTCGCTGTTGAACTTAATCCTTTTCTTATAATATACTGGCGGTTATACCCCAACCACATAATATTATAAAACATACCATTTCTGATCTTTTTATTAAATTTATAATCAGTTTTCTTTCTCAATGACATTTATAGGAATGGTTTAACGTGCTCAGTTGTAATTAATCTCGGGATTCCAATAAATCATTTTCAGTTCTAATAAATTTTAAATACTTTGGAATAGTGCTCCAGATTTTGATACTATTAAATCTGATCATCTATTTGAGGGTTCTCAAATAAGTGCCAGTAGGTACTGTTCGGATATCAGATACCACTTGAGCTACGGTTCAAAATAATTACGGGAAAAAGGAATCGATAAATGGTGCGTGGTTTCGATATCGTGCCTTCGCAGATAAAGGATTTTTTAAGTGTTGACGTACCTTTAGAGATTCAGCCGTATAATATGAGAGAATATTATTCTACTGAGTATGCTGGATGATATGAAATGACACGAAGAAATGTGTACATTTTTCTTCGGGTAATCAAAATATCTAACATAACATTACATTACATAGCTTCACGCCTTTATCCGCGAAGGGGTAGGCAGAGGTGCACTAGACACCTACACTTCGCCAGTTATGTTTCGGTCCCAATGTAATAGGGGGCGAGTCTATTGCCATGTACCGGGCACATTATTAAGCAAGCGACAATAAACATTTTCAATACACATAACTTCGAAAAGTCAAAGGTGTGTGCCCGGGGTAACTGGTGATCGAACCCGAGACCATCGTCTCGGCAGTCCGTTACGTATACCACTAGGTTAACGCCGCTGTGAAATATTTATTGCATGCTATCGAGATTGTGTGCTGTTACGGACAGATACTGTTTATTCTGATGTACTATTTTGAATCTCCACTCGGAGTATGCTGTACTTGGCTAATAATGTTCTACAGAGCTACTATCGTGGAAAGTCACTCACACACATCTTTTAAGTAATTCCATTAAACTGACAAATAAAGTGAAGACGGTTGGATGCGGGCGGCTCAAGACCGGTCTGTGTGGAGAACCTTGGGGGAGGCCTATGTCCAGCAGTGGACGTCGTTTGGCTGATATGATGACAAATAAAGTAAGCAAAGGACATTGGGCAAATAGTATGGGAGAAAAACCCACGGTGGACAGACATGAAATTGTGAGTATATATAGGTAAATATCTCTAGTTTATCATGGTAAGGGTCCTTTTCTTGTGGGTTGTGGGAATTTAAAAAAATAATAATTATTCATATTTTTAACATTATTTATTCGGCGTAATCAATGTCTATTATGATTTCATCTAAAAATACCGCAGAGGATTCAATTTCTTGTTGGTGCCTAGCCGAGGATAAAAAATAAATGATACTGACAATATGTGCGCAACTGCCTATTGTACGGAGGCCATGTATACACGAGCAGTAATAATCTTTGTCAAAACAGTTTGTCTTCCTTGTCTCGCCTGGTTTATTAAAATAACTTTGTAGTATTGTTACGCTCTGACATGTCGCGACTGAATTCGTCCTCTTATCAATATTTTATTGTTTATAAAATCTTGGTGCCGATAGAGTTCTATCAAGTAAACGCTATTTGGTCTCATATGCTCATGGCAGTAGGACTTGTCCAATCTTAGATGATAGCTTCCCAATGTGACAAATATCAGTTCTTCGTATTTCAACTGAGGGAAATTTCTAAAATCTCGATTGTTTATCTAATGGCATGAATGATCACTCGGCAGGCTCTCGACAGCTATTTTTAACGGAACGACTATTTATATTACTTAAATAGAGTATTAGATTTTTACTTTTTGTTTAAATATATTTCTAGTCCAAACTTTGTCCTCCCATAGATTCCAAAAAAAATTCTCGTATGTACTGGTAAGAGCATTCGTGCTCTTTCATTTTATAGGTACCAAGTTCGTCAATGTCCATGACCGGGTCGGAATACGCCCAAAGTCCTTTCGGAGACTTGCAACTAAATGCCACTATAGTCAATTCTCAGTATTAATGACTGCTTGTTTACGTCCTTTTGTTAATTCAAGCCGGTTTTGGCACATTTACGTCTTAATGCAATATTCTTTCATCGATTAATGATGCCTGAGTTTGAAATAAAGCATAATAAATGAATCAATTTACAGTAAAGTTCCTTCTGAGGTTGACAAAGGGTTTTTGTGTTCGCTGCCTTGAATAGGTTATTTGGCGCTAATTACCTAACTTTTAATTAATGACATCGTTTAGTGAATAAAAGTGAAACGAACTACAGTCATCATTTTGGAAGAAACGCCCACAATTTGTTTTGTTTGCCGCCCTCGTGGTTTGTTGACTATAAGCATCAGTAACCATTTATATTTTTATATCAACTCAACAAAAAAAAGCTTTTATGTAAAAGCCCACTTAGTTCAATATTTGATTTATAAATATACTGTTATAATATTACGTATGGAGGCTTTATTTAAAAACCGTCCCAGTTTTGGGGTGTTTGCGTAACTTCATGAACATTTGAAATAAGCGACATATATATTTATTTTTAGCTTCTGAACAGTTGACTCTGATCACCAATTTTATTCAAACAAGATCTGTGCTGAGAAACATGTTAAAATGGAAGATTGTAAGGGAAAAATATACATAGCAAAAAAAGAATTACGTGACAGTCTTATTTACTTGAACGTTAAATCATAATATGGATTCGCATTCGAGATTTCAGGGTAACTGGCGTAGCAGTCAAGGTCCTATTTGGCGCGGTCACTTTACATATGCCATACAAAAAATACGTGCAAAAGTAGGAAAACCACAGTAATTTAATTGAAAGGGCCCGAATGTCTTCGCCTCAAACTGCGCTATTGTGTTGGTGAGGCGGGTAAACCTGTGACTAGGTTACGGGTTAGGGGATCAAAGCTTTTACCAACAGCTCATACATTTTAAAATGATATCTCACACAAGCGTCGTTATCAGCTGAACAATACGAATTGATAAGGGTGATCAGAATATTTCTAACAAAACCCTACCTACGAGCCTGCAGGTAACTATCCAACTAATCACAATAATAGGTTATTGTGAGATAGCTATTGACCTTCATAACAAGGGGTGATTTTCACTCAAGGATTCAAAATTATTTAAAATTATAGTCGAATGACACCATTTCAAAGTAACGACTGTAATCATGAGATAACGTATTAAAGTTACATCATACGTCGCTAGAACTGGCACATTAAGCAGTAGTTTGGTGTACTTTGGGGAGTAATGAATGATATAAGAACATATACGATAGATTACATTATGAGATAGGGGGCAAACGAGCCGACGGATCGCCTGATGTTAAGCGATTACCGCCACCCATGGACACCCGCAATACCAGAGGTGTCACAAGTGCGTTGCCGGCCTTTTAAAAAGGAATACGCTCTTTTCTTGAAGATTTGAAGGTCGTATTGGTTCGGAAAAACTGCAAGCGACAGATCATTCCACAGTTTAGATGTGCGAGGCAGAAAGTTTCTAGAGAAACGCACCGTTGTGAATTGCCAACCATCTAAATGATGGGCATGGAAATGCTGTCGCGTAGAACGATGGTGGAAAGAGGCGGCAGGGATTAATCTGAATAATTCCTCGGAGCACTCCCCATAGTAGCAGCGATAAAAGATGCTTAGCGAGGCTACATCTCTACGCAGCGCCAAGGGGTCTAACCGGTTGCAAATATCTTGGCAGTCGTCAATTCGAGTGGCTCTCCGTTGGATGCGGTCCAGAGGGAGAAGCTGGTACTGGGGTGCCCCTGCCTAAAGATGAGAACAGTATTCCATATGCAGCCAGACCTGCGCCTTAAAAAGGAGCAAGCGGTGGGCCGGAATGAAATACCGTCTCGATCTATTGAGCACGCCAAGCTTCTTCGAGATTAACTTAGCCTTACCCTCTAAGTGACCGCGGAACTGGACTTCGCTCGATATGTCGACACCAAGTATTCCAATACTGGAGGAGGCAGTTAAGGGGGTGCTCTCAAAACGAGGACTTACGACCAACGGCAGTTTTTTAGCGGTGAACACGCAAACTTGTGTCTTTGTGGGGTTAAATTGGACCAAATTAAGTATTCCCCAATCTGACACCATCTCCAAGGAGGTCTCAATTTCAGACACATGTTTATTTCGGCTCTCGATGACGTTTTCCCAAGAAATGTTGCCGCGGTCGGTATATAAGCATCGCCTGTGCTGTCATCTACATAACAATGAATGCCGCTATGCTGCTGTCATCTACAAAACATATCATTGATATGCAGGAGGAACAAAGTAGGCGATAGCACGCAGCCTTGAGGGACACCAGCATTTACAAACAAGACGTCAGAGCATTCACCGTCGACTACGACCTTTATGCTTCTGTCTGTAAGAAAGCTGGTGACCCATTCGCATAATTTTTTTTATTAACGGAAATTATTCTGGTGAATATGAAAAATTAGCTATTGCCCGCATATTCCACTTAGCTAGTTTAAAATCCGAGAACTTTCTCACAAACTTTAAACCT